>CM021729.1:54922985-54939074 GCA_011074415.1 Stictonetta naevosa
CTGTTTTTCTTTCTTTTTTTCCTTTTCTTTTTCTTTTTCTTTTCCTTTTTCTTTTTCTTGCTTTTGCTTTTTTAACATATATATGTACTATATTGTTATTGTTAAACTAGCTGTTTGGTGGATGCTACCAGAGGCTTACAAAGCCCCAGTAATGTAGTCAGTCTGTCTATAGGGAAATAGTTAGAAATGGTTCACTTAGGAAGAAATTTCTTGTCAGTGAAGGTGATTCAGTGAAGGCGAAGATACACCTATTTTAAGTTACGGATTAAATAAATAAATAAATAAATAAATGTGAAGTTTCTAAGAAATAAAATGGAAAGTTTCTAAGGAATTAAATGGAAGCTAGTAAAATGAAGGTTTAAATGTCACACATGTTAACATAAATGCTAAAGGTGCTTATCTGCAAATCTGTTATTGCTTAATCTGGTCTGATTTACACATCTTTACTACATAGGCAGAGTAAGATTTACAGATACTGCTGGACTTCATGTGCAGCATGAAGTATGATATGTATATCTTATTGATTTGTCAGAAATATATATATATTAGGACAGGTGAACTTAATTATGCATCAAATTAGAGATCTGAATACCAACAAATCCAACTGTTAACAAATTATGCTTTGCAAGCAGTGTCTGATCAAGTCTTTCAGCAGCAGAAAGTCCTTCAAGGTATTTTTATTTGGGGCCTGGGGGAGAAGAAAGATATGTTTTTAATCATATCTTGAACAGTTGTTGAATCAGGTGTTGGTTAAGAGAGAAACAGCTTTCTACACAACATCCAGGAAGACTCAAAAGCTTCTCTTTCAGAAGACTCTTCAGAAGCAGCCTTCAAGTCCCACTCATCTTCTATTAAGTATGTGTCACCCAACACTGTGGAGGACAGGTATGTTCTTTTAGTGATCCTTGGCAGAATGAGGACTCACCTCACAAGGTTGTGGTTATAACTAGATTTCTTACTATATTAAAATAAAAACAAAAGCAATCAAAAAGGTAACCAATCAGAATAGCATATTATATACAATTTCTAGCACTTATAGCTTATAGTTGCACAGAATTTCTAGAATTCTCAGTTACACAGGCTTTTCAGTCACCTGGGCACACCCTCTGTAGACCAGGTCAAATTCTCAGCAACAATTGCATGATACAACCATAACCTAGACTCAGACCTTATGTAAAAGAACATGAGTCACTCACTCAGTTCTTGGAGGAAGACTGTGATGGAGGCGTTTCTGGCTACCAGATGATCAGACGTTTTACCTTCCAGCAGCTGTTCTGGTCTAAGGCCCACTCAGGACTTGCTGCTATCTGATTTCATAGACAGTGCTCCCTGGGCTGTTATGCTTTTCTGTTCCAGGACAAGTATCACCATCTCCTGGCGACCTATCACCTGTTTTTGATAACACTGATGTCCTTAGCCACCCTAAAAATGGGTGTTCCCATACCCTCTTGGTGATCCAGCATGTGGGTCTTGATAACACTAATGATCTTTATCACCCTGACAATGCTTATCCCCACACCCTGGGGACAGAGATGAGGAGAGAAAAGGGAACAGTGGGAATACATTAACAATCCGCTTCCATAGTGTTGATATTCACCTTATTGTTGGTTATGCCAACCATACTGCCAGACATCAAGAGTGGGGGATACAGGTCACAATATAGAAATAGTATGAACTATAAATATCATGTTTTGCTGTTCATCCTGGTGTTGAGTGAATAGGAGACCTCACCACACAATGAGATCCACAAGGATATATCACTTAGCAGTCAGCGGGGGTATACTCTCCAGACCACAAGTAGTTTGCACATCTGCAAGATGATGTACAGCAAGAGTACACCTACAAGAAAATTCAAGGGTGCCTCACAAATACTCTTTAATAACAAAATGATCAAGAAGTAACACATACAATGCCAGGATACTAGGTTGTGAATATAGATGTGACCATATTCTTCTTTACTTCTTATTCATTTATGTTTTTATTTACTATGCTCAAAATTACACTTTGATGTCTTAATACCCTCTGGAAATAGATAAAAACAAGCAAATAGGCATCATATTGCAGTTTATCATTATCAGAAACTTGTATAGGTCATTACATTTATGCAGAGAGGAGGAACACTGCAGAGCAGGATATAGAGGATTCAAGGAATTCTGTGAAATTGGCTGCTCAGGATGTCCTTAAAGCAGGAGGTGCTACCCTCTGGGACATAATGTCTACATCAGCAACTGCATCAGGGAAAACAAAGCTATTAAAAAATGCAGTGCCTGGGAAAGAGAAAAGCATAGGCATAATATTATATAGTGAAGCCCGTGACTGGAACACTGTAATGGTTCAAGGTCTGCAAAATTGGACGGTCCCTTTGGGAACCTTCCCTAAAAAAACACTCCATCAAAAAAGAATCTGTCTTTTCCCCCAGTCCTATCAGGAGACTACTAGTGGAACTCCCAGCTTCTGACACAGGGAGTTCTGATGAGCCAGATGACCTGTCCCAAGTGTCCAACATTTTTAGAATGAATATTTACAAAAGGCCTTGTATACCATTAACAGTAGCTGATAGTTAGCCTGTCTCTTTCCTTTTAGAGACTGAAGCCTCCAAATCAAGATTAAAATGAGGAAGCCCCTGGATTAATAAGGGAAACTCAAGAAAGGGTTTCTAGAATAGACTGATGAAAAAAGGCATGAGCTCCTTTTATCCAGGATAAAATTGACTCTGCCCAATGGAAGAACACTTAGACACATAGTGGACATAGGACCCTTGAGCACACTAGGTACGGATATTTTAAAATCTCAGACTCCTTTGGCACTTGGATGCCAAACCATCAAACTCACAATTGTGTAGTATCTATAAATGAAATACCAGCTGAGGTGTCTACTACTTTGCTATTACAGGCTGCATCTAAATTATCTAAAGATGTTTTGACTCATGCACGACACTCCTATATCAGCCCTGAATCATAGAATCATAGAATGGCTTGGGTTGGAAGGGATCTTAAAGATCATCTAACTCCAACCCCCCAGCCATAGGCAGGAAGGCCACCCACTAGATCGATCAGGTTGGCCAAGGCCCCATCCAACCTGGCCTTGAACACATCCAGGGATGGGGAATACAAAACTTTTCTGGACAACCTGTTCCAGTGCCACACTACCCTTTACAGTGCAGAATTTCCTCCAAACATATAATCTAAAGCTACCCTCTTTTAGTTTAAGACCATTCCCCCTTGTCCTATCCACCCAAGTAAAGAGTCCTCCATCCTTTTTGTAAGACCCCTTTAAGTATTGAAAGGCTGCAATGAGGTCTCCCTGGAGCCTTCTCTTCTCCATGCTGAACATCCCCAGCTCTCTCAGTCTTTCTTTATATGAGAGGTGATCATCTCTGATCATCTTTGCAGTGATGCTGGACAGAGCTGGTGGACTACCATTTCAACACCTGGATGGTTCTGGGTTTTTAGTACTAACATTTATAAGAGTCTACCATGACAGTAGACAGGTACTTGTACCATAGCACATCTTGATCCCTAACCATTTCCACCTAAATTTTTGAGTTTCAATACAACCATTACACTGTACATAATAAACATGAAGCGCATAACCCCTTAGTCACAATACCAACTCAATTTCCTAAGTCAGAATGGTTCATTTTAATTACGTTATCTCTCATTGTTGTAGGATTTCAGCTTTACTATATCGTATCCTTTACCAAATCACTAGGTGTATCAAATTTCCAGACCTGTACTGTATATTTGTGTCTCAAATAATGAACCCGGGACTTTAGGGGACTGGGACGACTAGTAAATGGAGCAGGAATACAGGTGGTGTTTTCCTCCATCCCTACAGTGGCAGGGAGGGGTACAGAGAGTACACGGAAAGCCCACCTGATAAACAGGTGGCTCAGAAGCTGGTGTCAATATAGAAATTTTGTGGGTTTTTTGGCCACGGGGTACTTTACTTGGCACCTGGCCTGCTAACTGCAGATGGGTCCCACCTATCTCTAAGGGGGAAATGGATACTAGCCCAAGAGCTGGCAGGGCTCATTGAAAGGGCTTTAAGCTAGGTAAGAAGGGGGGCGAGGATGAAATAAGGCTCATTAGAATTGTGCCAGGGGGGACAATGTCAGGGCCAGGGGAGTAGGCAATACCCCAGCTGAAGTTCATCTGCACTAATGCACACAGCATGGGCAACAAACTAGAGGAGCTGGAAGCCGTTATGCAGCAGGCAAGCTATGACTTGGTTGCCATCACTGAAATGTGGTGGGACCACTCCCATGACTGGAGTGCTGCAATGACTGGCTATAGGCTCTTCAGAAGGGACAGGCAGCACAGAAGGGGTGGTAGTATGTCTCGTTATATTAGAGAGTGTGTTGATGTTGTGGAACTCAAGGCTGGGAATGATAAGGTTGAGTCCCTATGGGTTAGGATCAGTGGGAAGGCCAACAAGGCAAGCATCCTGGTGGGGGTCCATTATGGACCACCAAACCAAGATGAGGAGACAGATGAGGAGTTCTACAGGCAGCTGGCAGAAGTTGTGAAATTGCCAGAACTTGTTCTTATGGGGGAATTCAACTTCCCAGATATATCCTGGAAATGCAATGTAGCTCAGAAGAAGCAGTCTAGGAGGTTTCTGGAGGGTGTGGAAGATAGCTTTCTGACACAGCTGGTTAGTGAGCCTGCCAGCGGAGGTGGCCCACTAGATCTTCTGTTCACAAACAGATAAGGACTGGTGGGAGATGTGGTGGCTGGAAGCTGTCTTGGGCAGAGTAACCACGAAATGGCAGAGTTCTCTATTCTTGGCAAAGTCAGGAGGGGAACCAGTAAAACTGCTGTCTTGGGCTTCCAGAGGGCAGACTTGGAGCTGTTCAGGATGCTGGCTGGCAGAGTCCCTTGTGAGGCAGTTCTGAAGGGCAGAGGAGCCCAGGAAGGCTGGGCGCTCTTCAAGAAGGAAATTTTAAAGTCTCAGAAGCAGTCTGGCATGGGAGAAGACCAGCCTGGCTGAACAGAGAGTTATGTTTAGAGCTTACGAAAAAAAAACAAAAAAAAAAAGGGTTTATTACCTTTGGAAAAGAGGGTAGGCCACTCAGGAGGACTATAAGGATGTTGTAAGGCTGTGCAGGGACAAAATTAGAAAGACCAAAGCTCATCTGGATCTCTAGCTACTTCTTTTAAAGCAAAGAGGAAATGTTTTTACAAATACATAAACATGAAAAGGAGGACTAAGGAGAACCTCCATCCGTTACTGGATGCCAGGGAAAACAGTGACAAGAGATGAGGAAATGGCTTCTTTGCCTAAGTCTTTAGCAGCAAGACCAGTTTTTCTCTGGATACCCAGTACCCTGAGCTGGTGGAAGGCGATAGGGAGCAGAATGTGGCCCTCATAATCCACGAGGTTGGTGACTTGCTAGATGTACACAAGTCGATGGGGCCAGATGGGATCCACCCGAGGGTACTGAGAGTACTGGTGGAACAGCTGACCAAGCCACTTTCCATCATTTATCGGCAGTCCTGGCTATCAGGGGAGGTCCCAGTTGAGAGACAGCTAGCAAACATGATGCCCGTCTACAGGAAGGGCCAGAGGGTCAACCCGGGAAACTATAGGCCTGTTAGTTTGACTTCCCCCCTCCATCCTTTACTGGATGCGGGGGGAAACTTAGTTACAAGAGATGAGGAAAAGGTGGAGGTGCTTAATGCCTTCTTCGCCTCAGTCTTTAGTGGCAATACCGGTTGTTCTCTGGATACCCAGAGCCCTGAACTGGTGGAAGGGGATGGGGAGAAGGATGTGGCCCTCACTATCCACGAAGAAATGGTTGGTGACCTGGTACGGCACTTGGATGTGCACAAGTCGATGGGGCTGGATGGGATCCACCCAAGGGTACTGAGAGAACTGGCAGAGGTGCTGGCCAAGCTGTTTACCATCATTTATCAACAGTCCTGGCTATCAGGGGAAATCCCAGTTGACTGGCGGCTAGCAAACGTGACGCCCATCTACAGGAAGGGCCGGAGGACTGACCCAGGAAACTACAGGCCTGTCAGTTTGACCTCAGTGCCAGGGAAGCTCATGGAGCAGATTATCCTTAGAGTCATCACGCAGCACTTGCAGGGCAAGCAGGCAATCAGGCCCAGTCAGCATGGGTTTATGAAAGGCAGGTCCTGCTTGATGAACCTGATCTCCTTCTATGACAAAGTGACGCACTTGGTGAATGAGGGAAAGGCTGTGGATGTGGTCTACCTTGACTTCAGCAAGGCTTTTGACACCGTTTCCCACAGCATTCTCCTCAAGAAACTGGCTGCTCTTGGCTTGGACTGGTGCACGCTTCATTGGGTTAAGAGCTGGCTGGATGGCCGGGCCCAAAGAGTCGTGGTAAATGGAGTCAAATCCAGTTGGAGGCCGGTCACTAGTGGCATTCCCCAGGGCTCGGTGCTGGGGCCGGTCCTCTTCAATATCTTCATCGATGATCTGGACGAGGGCATTGAGTGCACCCTCAGTAAGTTTGCAGATGACACCAAGTTAGGTGCGTGTGTCGATCTGCTCGAGGGTAGGAAGGCTCTGCAGGAGAATCTGGATAGGCTGCACCGATGGGCTGAGGTCAACTGCATGAAGTTCAACAAGGCCAAGTGCCGGGTCCTGCACCTGGGGCGCAATAACCACAGGCAGAGCTACAGGCTGGGAGATGTGTGGTTGGAGAGCTGCCAGGCAGAGAAGGACCTGGGAGTGATGGTTGATAGTCGGCTGAAGATGAGCCAGCAGTGTGCTCAGGTGGCCAAGAAGGCCAACAGCATCCTGGCCTGTATAAGAAACAGTGTGACCAGCAGGGCTAGGGAAGTGATCGTCCCCCTGTACTCGGCTCTGGTGAGGCCGCACCTCGAATACTGTGTTCAGTTTTGGGCCCCTCGCTACAAGAAGGACATAAAGGTACTTGAGCGAGTCCAGAGAAGGGCGACGAAGCTGGTGAGGGGCCTGGAGAACAAGTCCTATGAGGAGCGGCTGAGGGAGCTGGGATTGTTCAGCCTGGAGAAAAGGAGGCTCAGGGGTGACCTTATCGCTCTCTACAGGTACCTCAAAGGAGGCTGTAGCGAGGTGGGGGTTGGTCTGTTCTCCCACGTGCCTGGTGACAGGACGAGGGGGAATGGGCTTAAGTTGTGCCAGGGGAGTTTTAGGTTGGATCTTAGGAAGAACTTCTTTACCGAAAGGGTTGTTAGACATTGGAACGGGCTGCCCAGGGAAGTGGTGGAGTCACCATCCCTGGAGGTCT
The DNA here is from genome assembly GCA_011074415.1 of Stictonetta naevosa. NCBI lineage: Eukaryota > Metazoa > Chordata > Aves > Anseriformes > Anatidae > Stictonetta > Stictonetta naevosa. The sequence continues at coordinate 54,930,232 of CM021729.1, forward strand.
TTAAAAGACGTTTAGATGTAGAGCTTAGGGATATGGTTTAGTGGGGACTGTTAGTGTTAGGTCAGAGGTTGGACTCGATGATCTTGAGGTCTCTTCCAACCTAGATGATTCTGTGATTCTGTGATTCTGTGATTCAGTGCCAGGGAAGCTCATGGAGCAGATTATCTTGAGTGTCATCACGTGGCAGTTGCAGGGCAACCAGGCGATCAGGCCAATCAGCATGGGTTTATGAAAGGCAGGTCCTGCTTGACAAACTTGATCTCCTTTTACAACAAAGTGACACACTTAGTGGATGTGGGAAAGGCTGTGGATGTGGTCTACCTTGATTTCAGTAAGGCTTCTGACACCATTTCCCACGGCATTCACCTCAAGAAACTGGCTGCTCATGGCTTGGACTGGCGTACGCTTTGTTGGATTAAAAACTGGCTGAATAACCAGGCCAAAAGAGTCATGGTGAGTGTATTTAAATCCAGTTGGAGGCAGGTCACTAGTGGAGTCCCCCAAGGCTCAGTACTGGGGCCAGTTCTCTTTAACATCTTTATGGATGATCTGGATGAGGGGATCAAGTGCACCCTCAGTAAGTTTGCAGATGACACCAGGCACATGTGCTCAAGGGTAGGAAGGCTCTGCAGGAGGATCTGGATAGGACCCTCACTACAGGAAGGACATCAAGGTGCTCAAGCATGTCCAGAGACAGGCAACAAAGCTGGTGAGGGGTCTGGAGAACAAGTCTTATGAGGAGAGGCTGTAGGAGCTGGAGTTTTTTAGCCTGGAGAAGAGGAGGCTCAGGGGCGACCTTATCACTCTCTATAGGTACCTTAAAGGAGGCTGTAGCGAGGTGGGGGTTGGTCTATTCTCCCACATGCCTGGTGATAGGATGAGGGGGAATGGGCTAAAGTTGCGCCAGGGGAGGTTTAGTTTCGATCTTAGGAAAAACTTCTTTACCAAAAGAGTTGTTAGGCATTGGAATGGGCTGCCCAGATTTTTTCTGGTAATATTTTGTAATACTTAGATATGTATTTTCTTTTTTAATCATTGCTTTCATTTTAATCATTTGCTAGTGGTGGTGTGCAGTACTCAACAATAAAGTAGAGAACTTTAGGAAAGAAAACCCTGTGTGCTTGTGTCTTGTTAGGATCTGCAAACACCCACAGACCAGATAACCATTTAGAACATGCCAGAAGCACTTTGTGATATAAATATTTATTTATCAAGACTCTTTTTTATTATTATTTCTTGAAATACTTACCAATAAGTTCCTATATTCAATAGAAATCTACTTAAATAAAACAAATTTCCTAAGTAATGTGTTTCTCCTGACAATTTAAAAAAAAAAAAAATGTAATTCAAATGGTTAAACATAATTTAACAGCATGAAGTCAAAACAGGTGGCATTTGGAGAACAATTTACATCTATGGGGTCTCATAGAAAAGGTAAATGTTTCAGTCAGAATAAGACAGACAAGCAAGCAAAACCCAATGAAATTGTTTCACTTTACAGTTACAGAAATTATTCTACCTGTCATTGTAGTGACTATTTGACAGCACCTGCTGTTCTGTGGCCCCTCATCTTTATTCACTTTATTAGCTTCAATCTCAGTGGGACTCAAATCTCTACATTTATTTTCATCTACCTACTACTCTTTAACCTCTTCCTTTGGACTTGTAACTCACTTCCTCTCCTTAAATTTCAGCTAAATCCCTGTATGCATCTTGTGATTAATTGTCACTATAACACTTCTGTACTTCTTGGCAAGTACAGATACACTGACACTTATTTTCACCTATTTGTTAACTGCACTCAGAGATAAAACAAAACAGAATCCCTACCCATTAAATTATACATCCTAGGTAAATTAAAACTTTATTTGCAGTATCAGTTAGCATATGTAAGGAAGCATATGCTGAATTAATTAAGTGACATTACCCAGTTATCTGAAATGGTGTGGACCTATCATTCAAATAAGCAGCCATGATTTTAAACACCAGAGGACCACATCCAAGCTTATGATCATATAACAGTAAAGTTGGAGAAAATTCTATCTGATGATGAGTAAATTTTGAATCTTTTGGAAAACCTTGACACTCAATGAATTAGAAATTGCTGGCTGAATAAACAGTTATATGTATGATGTTCATTCAAATTAATTTTTGGATCATTTTATCTCTAGATGTTAACCAAATATCTAGATATATTAGGAGTAGATCTTAAAAAGGTTCTGGCTTTAGCCCCCAGACTGAGTTAAATTAAACAGTACAGTATCATTAGCACAAGTATGTTAGGACTGTACAACTCTTAAGTTCAGATGAAAAAATTGTCAACCTAATTGAAACAGCATTGAATAATGTTAGTTACAGTATACTTTATGTATAAAGGAATATCTTAAAATGAAAGGTCAATGCAGAATCAGAAAGTCTATTGGAAATATATGGAACAACAAATTTTGTTGAAAAAAAATAATAAATAACTGGAAATTTTAAAAAATCACACTTGCATTCATGTATGCTTTTTTGCTTCCAATATCTATTTTTTTTTAATTTGGAAAAAATATCTGCAGTGTAGAAAGTTGGAAAAAATACTAAATGGATGCTAATGTTATTTTCCTGCTTTGGAATAGGTAGCTTGAAATCCTAGCGCAGGTAGTCCAAAGGCCAGGAAAGTATCCTTTTAAGACTTGCCACAGTTAAAATAATGTCAACTAGTCTGTACTTCAGCTGCTAACACAGTTCACTGAAATGGTACTGCTTGTGCCAGTACAGACAAAGCCTAAAACATTTGTTGGGAAATGAATACAATTTTTAAACTGTTCCATCCCTTTTCCAACATCAAAGTAAATCTCAAATGATTTGTTAATTTGCATTTTTAAAAGTCTCTTGATTGCTAGTTAATTAAATATTGATTGTTCAAAGAACACATTGAAATTTACTAGGAATGCAATAGATAAGCAAAGTTGCTAACTCATTTATAAAAAATTACCTCTGAAATACATGTATAATTACATTCTTATTGTTTGAATTAACTTTTGTTGTTGCTTGAAAGGATATTTACCTTTTTCATTGTTAGCAATAAAGTCACCAATAGCTTCTCAGTTCTTGGTTAAACAGTTCTTGTCTTCAGTCCAAAGTGTAGAAATCTGGATTCAAATCCAATAAATTTCTGGATATAAAATCAGTGGCCTAACTTAAATACTGACATTTTAACCACTCAGCAGGAAACAAATTTCTTAGAAGAACCTGTCTTTGAAATTCATTCCTGGAGAACATCTTTCCCTTTATGAAGGAATATTCACTTCAAACCAAAGTTTTGTCCACACAACTTAATTTGAAAGAAAAGGCAGGATATTTCTGAAAACATTCTGTCTTTTTTTCTCTTCCTCTTGAAAAAGGCAAAAAGGTGGAAGTAAGGTGGTGAGTGTAGGAAAGTCTATTTATTCTATGATGTCTTTACTAACTATCTACAGTTAGGAAGAACATTGCAGATTTTAAATGTTATTTCTATAGCCTGTTACTACAAATGCATAGAAAAATAAAATCACAAATGTCTCTTTCAACCTAACTGAAGTTGAATTTATGTAAGCAAACTGTACTACTTTGTTCAGAGGTACTGGGTTACTATTTTTGTAGTTACTTCTTGGTTTAAGATAATGGTTGGTGACATTGTTCATATCTCTTCATATCAGGAAAAAAAAAAAAAAGGCAGTCAGAAATCAATAATTTCTGTTCTGTTTAAAGAGAGATTTTTCATTTATTTATTTATTTATTTCTGAGATGTCTGTAGGTTAGACCCTTCTACATGCATACATGCAATTCCAATCATTTTCTCCAACTGGCTAGTACTTCCCACCTCCTATGCTTTCTCATACATTTAGAACTTTGGAGCTGGAGACATGCCAGAAATCTGTTTTGCTCTCAAGCGGCCAAAATATAATTTATCAGGAATATATTGGAGATAAAAATGATATCTTTGTATCTGTTCTGTTGGGTTTAGCTACTGGAAAGTAGATTTAGATGGATCTTTCACTAAGGGCTATCAGATTGTGTAGCTTCTTAAGAGCCAGCAGATGAGAGGAGAAAATAAAAGCCACAGTAATTTGTGACAGTTCAAGTGTTCAGATGCTTACCCATTCAAATATATACATCAGATCTGTAGGTGCTCTTTAAGCTCTAGTCTCAGTCTGCAGGAGCTGAATGAATCAACAGTTATCTGTATTTGATTCAGTTTTATTTCACCTCTTTCTTTAAAAACATAGTATATTTGAAATAAACATTTTTTTTCAGCTCTATGTAACTCAGTTAGATTTAAGATAAAACAAGAGTCTCTGTTATGACCACAATTCCAGATTATAAGCAAAGGCAACTGATGAAACAGAAGCAGAAAAAATGACTGTGCCTGTGTTCATTTGCAGGGGCTGAGGGACAGATCATCCTGACCAAAGTCTGGCATGGTAACGGGTCTTGTGTGCAGAAAGCAGTCCACATCACAGATTTCTACAAAATTCATATTGGAACTGAAAAGCCTTTGGCAAAAAATTTGGCTGAATTCATAGGCATGTCTGAATTGCTGGGCAAGGGAGAGACAGAACTATGCAATGTACAGTAATGGACTAGGGCGCACAGGCATAGATGTAGACATATTTTGTTTATCCACTTGTACTTTACCCCAGCTAAAAAAGTAGAGCAACGTAAGCTTTCACTCAGGTATCTTGGGAATATAGGTATAAACTGATACTTCTTTCTGAGGAAAATCACTAAAACAGGAATTCCATGGGACAAAAGCAAAGAAGGACAAGACTAATGAGGAGAGTTAACATAACAAAATATGTAACTTAATAAAATTGCAGCTGTGAAAAACATGATTAAGTAATTGAAGAGAGACTTGGAGATAGAGGAAATTATTTTAGGCAGTCAGAAGTGTGTAATTATGAGTCATGGGCTAAATATGAACAAAGGAAAATTCTAATCAGAAAGCCCAGAAACAAATTCTAAGTCATAAGTCCTATTAAGAGTATAATATACATTTTGTAGGTGTAACCACAAATCTGGCTTGGTTAAGTCTATATTGGTGGACTTTGAAATTGTAATGATGAGTGTTAAAATATAACAGGTGGATCCTCAATATTCTTGATATCCTACATACAGCCTTTGTCACAACTACATCTGGAAGGTACCAGTCACCCAGTACAACAGAATAACTTTTGCAAGTTCTCTAGGAATGCAACCAGACACCTCCCCCACCTATATATATATATATATATATATATATATATATACAAGCAACTAGAGATTTTGTTTAATTCCTAAATCATATATTTTTTTCCTCATTATTATGCCAATCCCATTGCAATATCTTATCAATTCATATGTTTAATTGTTCCTCACTCACAGGTGAGGAAGGAAAACTCAATGGCTGTGTCAGGGCATGCAGGGACAGCTGTGCTGGGCCAGGCTGGGCAATCATCCCATGGCCAGTATCAGCATCAGGCCCCGAGGGAAACTGGATCAAACAGCTTGAGAATGGCTTCCCAACAGTGAGGACTTATCCCTGGGTGCCAGTCCTGAGCTATCTCCAAGCCCCAGCAGCAAACCCCTAGTGGGGCATAGTCATAGCAACCCCACTCAATGAGGGGCATTTTTAGACAATACTTAATGGGATTACTCAACAAATCATCTATTAACATAGGTGTTATGTGTTTGAATTTATGCTGACAAGGAACAAAAGCCTGGCCAGGCAGAGCAGAGCTCAAGGGTAGAAGGGATCAAAAACATCACTTGATTCTTGTATCCCACTCCTCCGGAGAAGCTATTGAAGCTAGATAAAGCCAAGGGATCAGTCAAACCTAGCAATGTTCTGGCCACACTTGCTTCAACCTGTCTTTTTCAAAATGGCATTATTTAAAACTGTACAAAGACTGTAGTGGTAGAAGTATGTAATGCATGTATTGACAGTACATCTTAACAGTTTGTGTTATCTGATTCTTTTCTCCTGTCCATAGCACTAACCAAACACACACTCCATTACCCAAAGCCCATCTGTCTGTGAAGAAACCCTACCTCTGGTAAGGAAAGAAGACAAAAGCTTTCCCACACCATTCTTTGTAATGAGCGTAGAGAACACAACCTTACCTCAGAATCATCAAAGCTGTCTCACAAAATGTGGGTTATTGAGAAGTCACACATTTGGACAGTATACGTGCATGTGCAAAGCACTGCATTCTTCTTATCTTGCAGAGCTTTCCCTGTTGTTGCAGTGCCTCAGTTCCTCATCATTTCTTTCCTCTTCCTCAGAGTCTTACAAGTTAATGAATTTATAGCATGACTACTTCCTGAATCTTCTCATCACAGACAAAAGCTGTACTCTGAAGGCCTGTCCCCAAATCTTCATAAATACTTGACCTACACTGTTACTTATGAAACAAGAAACCTTTAGAAAATAAAGAAAGGAAATGAACACACAGTGAAAAAAATTATGTGATGTATTTTGGATGCTCAGTGTAGCAGATTGTATGTTGAGTGTGCCTGAATTTCTGACATTCCAAGTCCACCACATGTCCTTTGGACCCAAACATATGCAATGGCAGCAAAACAAAACGACCAAGACTTGCTTTAGGAGTACAACCACCAGTCCCTTGTGTGTCTTTCTTTATTTCTTCTCATCTATGGATACCTCAGGCTCAGCTCAACCTGGGATAAATTTAGCCAGAAATTATTAAGGTTTCTCCACAGAGTCTTTGCAGAATTTTTTTCCCCACACTTCTTCCATCATCTCCAGAATGTAGTGTTTCAATTGACAAGAATTAAAAATATATTTAAAAATAGAGTTTGAACATATCAAATAAATGTCATTTATTTGCTGATTTATTTACTGATGACTAGTTTATACCTCTTATGAGAACTTTATATTGACAAGATCATGTAATCACCAACCATGCGCACATTAGCCTATATTTTTCAGTCCTGATTATCAGATAAAGTAATTGAAGCTAACTATTCAACATCTTTTACAGGCAATATTGTACAAAGGGGACTTTTTAAACTCAGGTATACTGTGCATCTTGTACATTCAGATAATCACATTTTCTTCTAAGCCCTGGTATGACCCAGGATTCAAGTGAATGTAATAGTCTGTCCATGTGACAGTCTTAAAGAATTATGTAAGCAAGTGATTAAGAGTTGTACTATGTCCTGTCAGCTCCGAGTGCTAATTCCAGAAGCACATTCTGTTTTCTTTGATGAACTTCTACAAGAGTGCATTTCCTAAAAGACTGTCAGTCTGCATAATAATCTGAACTGTTATAGTAGAAATTTTAGTAAAATGTTGTTAATAACAGTTACTTAAACAACATTCATTTAAATGTCTGTTGCTTTTTCCAGTTTATTGTTTCATTCTTAGCTCTAGAGTTTAGGATTTTTTACCCTCCTTCATTTGTATCTTAGCAGTATGCACATAAGCAAACAATTACAATATTACATCTTCAACTTTCTTGTAGCTAAATTAGATTCTAAAAGTCAGATGCTTTCCTTTGTAATATCACAAGTCTTATACAGTATAAGCCTACAGGTACAATGTCTAGGTATTAACTGACATAGTAAACACACATTACTCCAGCAGATCTAATCTCTGAAACTCTGTAAGCATCATTTCATAATCTCCTGAAAATAGGACACAGCAGTGAACGTACTGTCTTAATTCACTGCTTCTTAAGAGTTTTATTCTTTCCAATTAATGTTAAATATTTCCAGTGTGTGGAATTTCCTGAATCCCAAGTTTTCATCATTTGCATACATTAATTATATCTGGATGCAGAGGTAAGCATACCTGCCTCCTGAATTTCTAAACCCTCATTTTCTTTTTCTTATTGTGCTTTAGATTTGTAAGGGGATTTTGTTTGTTTGTTTGTTTCTGTTTGTTTTGGTTTTGGTGGTTGTGGCAGTTGTGTTATTTTTGTTGTTGTTTTGTTGGGGGGGGTTGTTTGCTTTTTGTTGTTGTTGTTTATTTTCAGTCAAATTGCACTGGAATACTAGTTTCTTAATAAGTTTGAAAATTCAGTAAAAACAAGGGGGGGGAAAAAAAAAAAAAAAAAGTTATCATTTAAAACACTGTTGTTTGAACCGCTCTGTATTGATGAATTTTGCAGCCTGAAATTAAACTTGGAAACTCTTTGGCACAGATAGTCATGTAAACCAAGATTAACACTTGGATCAGAATGAAACTAAACCAAATCACAAAGCAAAGATTTGTTTTTCCATATCAAAAATAGTGGTTTGGAAGTACACAAAGAAAAGCCATAGACTGAGAAAAGCCATTGCGTGGAGATGAGAATATATCAAGAGAAGAAGCTGGTGAAGAGTGTCTTGAACATTATTTGAAGATGAAATGGAAGCATCTTTTTAACATTCCACTTTTACCAAGATGTCACTGTCAAGCATAAAGTTACATATTTATATAAAAAGCAATTTATAAATAAGTCATGTAATATTTTCACTACTTTAAATCCCTTTCCTGAGCTTTGGATACTGGACACTATTGGAAACAGAAACAGTAGAGCTTTCATATGAAATAAATAAAAATTAGTAAGACTAGTGTTTCTCTGTCTCCCATATATACAAAATATTTATAAATATATGATCTTACATCAACAGTAAGAGAACAGAAAGTATTTGGCTTTGGTCTGGTGATAAAGAACAGTTTAAATACTGTAAATATCTGAAAGTCTAGCTTTTATTTATACCTCCACCACTACAGCTTCCTTGCTTAATGAAGCAATATGATCTATAGTAAAATTTGGTCTTGCTGTATTTTGAATACTACTTAAGTATCTTTCTCCATACTAAAATAAAATTGT
>CM021729.1:54939174-54965814 GCA_011074415.1 Stictonetta naevosa
AAAATCATTAATACTAAAGAGCAAATCATTGAATGTGTTGTACGTGACAGATTTTGTTTGGTAAAACATGTAAGAATGCATTCATATGCCTCTCAGTTTTGGAAAGAAATTTAGGAGTGAACAAGGAAAACTGATCCCTGCTTCTACCCACCCCTTTCATCTCTCTCCAAATATCATTGAAGATCAGGCCAAACACAGTTATTTTTATCTCTTTCAAGTCCTTAATATTGTTGTGGGTTTTTTGTTTGTTTGTTAGCTAGTTGTTTGTTTTTGTGTTTTTTTTTTTGTTTGTTTGTTTTTTGGGGGGGGAGAGGGGAGAGAATGAGTTTTATTTAATCCCAAAATCTTTTTCTCAAAGTTTTCTCAAAGTTTTCTCAAAGTGAACATTCTTCTCTGAACTATGCAAAGTACCATTTGGCTTATTGTCTTATTTATACATTACAGTTGGCATTATATGAAATAATTCCTATGATAATTGCTATGATTTCACAGCAATTCAGAAAAGATACAGATGTGTCTGATAGTAACATCTGATTCAGCAAATTATTGAATATTCACAGAAGGTTTACGTGATGTTTATATTAACACAATACATGATTTTATTAAAATAAAACCTTTTCAATATGAGAATTTTTTTCCAAAGTACTTAGTAAATTAAAGTGCGTCTGCAATGTTCCATTCTTATAACAACACAAAGGTGATACCATAACAAAAAATGACAGTTTTGTGTTTTAGAATGGGGCATCCACAACTTCTCTGGGCAACTTGGTCCAGTGCCTCATCACCCTCTGGGTAAAGAATGTGATCTAAATCTCCCCTTTTTTAGTTTAAAGCCCCTTGTCCTATTACATCCATTACATGTCCATTACATCCCATGACAAAGAGTCTCTCCTCAGCTTTCCTGTAGGCCCTCTTTAGGTACTTCTATGAGGTCTCCCTGGAGCCTTCTCTTCTTTAGGCTGAACAACTCCAACTCTTTCATCCCGTCTTCATAGGAGAGATGTTCCAGATACAATTATTAATGAGCAAAAGGTTACCATAAGTCTGTCTGGAATCTTCCTGTAGCTGTTTTCTCCTTGTTTTTTACCTTTCATCCCTTATCTTCCTTGCTTCTGCTTACTCAAAGCTAGCAGTTTCTCCATTTCATTTTAACATTTCCTCATTTATTCAGCTAAAGACTACACAAGCTCCAAGCCTCCCTATTTTATTCAAGGTTTCCTTGCTTTTTCACAGCATTATCATGAAAAGAAGTACATAGGCTGATAAAATCTCAGGTCAGCTATTGAAGAGGAACAGATGAAATTTTGATGTTTAAATTTTAAATGCTTCCTCTGAAATCATGAAGCAATTTTTAATGTTCTTAATCCATAAATATGGAGGAAAAATATTTTAAGTCCAAGGAAATATTACTTCCTGTGTTGTTTTTGTTTCCAATTAAATAAACATGACACAAATTCAGCAAAGAGCTGCATGAGTCATGAGCCTACTTTGCAGTTTGTCTCTCTGCACTAAAAATTTCTACCTTGTCATTAAATTGCAAAAAGAAAGATAGATGTGGTAGAAAGAAGAGCACTAAAATTTATGACTTTATTTAATTATAGCTGAGCAAAAACAGGTCAATGCTTAACTCCCTTAGGTCACAGTGACAATCGGTCAACACAATAACTATGAGCATCAAGACAGGTAAACGGGCAATTAAGTTCAAAACAAGCAAAAAGCAGCAGTACTTCACACAAGTGTTTTACATACTGAAGGGAAGAGATGTCATCCAGAGAGACCTGGTCAGGCTTGAGAGGTAGGCCTGTGTAAACATCATGGATATCAATAAGGCCAAGTGCAAAGTCCTGCATCTGATCAGGGCAGTCCCAAGCACAAATACAGTTTGGGGGGAGAATGGGTTGAGAGCAGCTCTGAGGAGAAGGACTGGTGGGTGCTGGTTGATGAGAAACTTAACATGAGCTGTCAGTTTGTGCTTGCAGCCCAGAAAGCCAACCTTATCCTGGGCTGCATCAAAAGCAGTGTGGCCAGCAGGGTGAGGTAGGTGATTGTCCCCCTCTGCTCTGCTCTTGTGAGACCCCACCTGGAGCACTATGTTCAGCTCTGGGGCCCCCAACATAAGGATATGGACCTGTTGGAGAGGTCCAGAGGAGGGCCACATGAATGATCTGAGGGCTGGAGCACCTCTCCTCTGAAGACAGGCTGAGAGAGCTGGGTTGTTCATCCTGGAAATGAGAAGGCCATAGGGAGATATAGCAGCCTTCCATTACCTAAAGAGGGCCTACAGAAAAGCTGGGGAGGGACTCTGACAGGGGGTGGAGTGATAGGACAAGGAGTAATGTTTTAAACTGGAAAAGGGTAGACTTAAAGATATAGATATAAGGAAGAAAATCTTTACTCAGATGGTAGTCAGGCACTGGACCAGGTTGCCCAGAGAAGTTGTGGATGCCCCATCCTTGGGAATGTTTAAGGAGAGGTTGGATGGGGTTTTAAAAAAACTGGTCTATGGCAGGAGGATTGGAATTAGATTATTTTTAAGGTCTCTTTCCACACAAACTATTCTACGATCCTATAATATTCTATAATATTCTTCCCATTGTAGGATCTACTACCTCCTGTGACTGTTAAACTTTATCAGCAAACTGAAAACCAAAGAAAGGGTATTCTACTTTTATTTTTCCCACTGAATTATCCACCAGACCAATTTGTAACTCCCAAAACAGGAGTGCAAATGTTTCAGTAAACCTCATAAGGATCAGCATGATGTATTTCATTCAGTAGTTCTCTGCACCTGATGAAGGAATGTCATTGTGAAAATGACGGCAGAGCCTTGGGATTTTGACAGTGAAAGGATTAGGTGAGAAAAATTCCCCTTATTACAAGAAATATAAATGGAGGAAGAACCCTGGTTATAAAATTAAAGAAAATAAATAAATAAATTTAGAAAATACATTCTGTGTTATATTTATTTCCTCCCCATCCTTTATACTGGAGAGTTTGTAGTGTAATATGGTGGTCTGTAAGTAATTTCAGTTTTATCAGTGGTGAGGAATTTTGTTCTCCTTTTGACAAAAGCTTTCTTATTCTTTTTGACCACTTTTATTAAAATCACAGCACATAGGTATTAGGATAAAGCAATTGTGTGGGATCTGAAACCACATCACATTCATCAAGGAAATGAGAACTCTTCCTTGCTCAGTTCCAGAGTATTACAGATCCAGACAATATTTGGGAGAAAAGGAATAGTGAAATTGTTTAGAGAAACAATTTATTAGAACCAACAGAAAGAAGGCAATGAGCATGGAAGTTTTAACCCCAGATAAGTCTGGTAAAGCTGTACACAGCTATAAGTAGTTTCAAAAGAAAATAATCATTAATAAAAGCAAGAACAAAAGTAATAGCAATGAATAAGCAATGTTTTAAAGTCAGCCCTAAGTAATCACACAGTTCCTATCACATTGAAAATAAATAAATAAATAAACAGATAAATAAATAAATAAATAAATGAAATTTGACAATTACAGAAACAGATAAGTCAGGCTGTAATGGACTTCCAGATGCATAATTCTGAGGGTTTTCTAGAATTCACTGACTTTAAAATACCACAATTTCAGAGTCTGGGGGAAGGGACAGTCCTTTTCCTCCTCTTTATGCTGATTGTATTGGAGGTCAAGCTAATTTAAAGGTGCAACAAAATTAATATTGACCTCTGAGCTTTTTCAAATTCTGGATGACCAGTTCTTGCATAGCATTAAATCTATGGCTTTTCTTGCATCACTCATATTTCTGAACAATACATGGGTTGTTTTTTGTTCTGTTTTTTTTTAAAAAAAAAAAAATAAAATAATTTATTGCTAGTTGTTACTGCCACAGAAGGACATCTTCTTTCGCTGATGTATAGTACTAGTAAGAGAGTTCTATAGTACAAGTAAAACAAGTTCTGATTTTCTTTGTAAATATTAGATAGATTCCTGCTTTTGCTGAGCAGACTCAGAAACTTTCTTATTTCCAATGGTAGTATCTGTAAACTATTGACATTTGACTACACCTCAATAACAGTAGCAAATGAGTAAAAGAGAAGAGGTATATAGTGTATAGACTGTATTTTGACAATTACTTTCCAAAATATCACTATGGTCTTTCCCATAACTTATTCTGTCAGACTTGACACAATATGTATCACCACGAAGCTCATTCAGAATTGAATTATGCACTTTAAAGTATTAGAGAAGCTCTTACAAAATTTGTTCCCTACAATTAAGCTGTGATTAATGCTTCCATTGAAAGACAATGAATGTCCTAGAATAAACATTAAAGGTTTCTATTATTTTAAAATAATTTCTATTATTTTATGATTTATAAGTTCATCCCTGAAAATATCTATAATGACCATACAAATAAAGTGTGATTTTTTATTTTATTTTATTTTTTTCACTTGTATGTATGAAGTTTCTTCTTTTGCTACTTCTTTTCACAGTAACAATAAAAGATCAGACATTGAACTTAGAATGAATACATACAGCTTCATTACATTTTTTGCAATTTTTCAAGAGGTTACTGTGGGAAAAAAATGAAGATCTTTTTAAAGAGCTTTGGTCTGGGGCATCTTGCAATCCAGAGAGATTCATGTTACCAAATCAGAGATACATGATTTTATTATGGATAGGTTTACCAGGCATAGTAGCCTGTTGAAAATTAACTCTATCCCTGAAAACAGGACATCTGTATTTCAAGATTTTGCAAGATCTTCATTGCCATACATGGAAATTTCAGCACAGCTGTTACACTAGCAAAATCACCTGTAAGATGTATATCTCCAAGCAGTCTCCTGGCGTTTCTTCACAGGTATAAGTCAAATTATACAACTAGAGAATTTGGCCCAGCCTACAGCTGTCAAATCAGTCTTTATTTATTTATTTATTTATTTATTTCCAGATTCCTTGTTGTTTCCTATATTTGGTTCAGGAAAAAATAAAAAAAATAGAATAAATGAGAAATCCTGGAACAATTAAGTATGATTTACCGGCAACAGATGATATCTGTTTTAAGGTTACAAAGAGACAAAGAGAGAAGAAACAGCTGCCTGACCTTCATTTTGCAACGTTCCATTTTGTTCTACTAGTCTTCTTGCATGCATCAAAATGAGGTGAATCCGCAGTTTACCACCTGGGTATATAATGTATACAAAACACATGCAGAGGGCATGTATCATGCATTCAATATGCTGATCAGTCTAAAAGTGATAACAAATTAAATATTTCCTTTTCAAATGATTTCACTTATTCAGCAGTTTAAGGTGCAAAATGCCGTCATTGTTTCAAAGCTTGACCGCAGTAAAAATCACATTGTTAATGTCAGATTGGTTTATAGGTACTTTTTGGTAGTTGTCTCACTTTTACAGAAATACTAAATTATTTTTAATTAAGACACAAAGTACACCAGTAGAAATATCAACCACATCAGAACTCCATGGTTCTTTTTTATTTATTTATTTATTTTTTCTATCACACATACTTTGCTGATTACAAACATTCTTCTTTGTAAAACTATACTGTGTACACTTTTGTCAGTTATTTCAGTGAAATGTGAAGTTAAGAAATAATGTTCAAATTAACTTTTCTTGAAATGAGACTAGAAGATGATTACAGCAAATAGTATTTTACACAACAAAACAGAATATTTAGTGTTGCATTGAATATATTGCCATTCATAAGTATGCTTTCTGAATTTCCTAAATCTGGCTTCAAAACTTAACATTGACTTAAAATGTGCACTCTCTTACCTACAAGTTTATATGATTTTTAATGTAGGCAGAGCCATTGAGCATATTAGATCTGAGCCACCTAAAGAGAATCCCTACATTTTCCAGACTCCTCGTCCATCATAAAAAGTACAGGTCAAACATCCATTTGAAAGAAAGTTTCTTTTGCTATTTTTTGTCCTTTTCAGCTTACAGCCTAAGAATATTGTCAAAGACTATCTGCCAGAAGATCTCTGTAAAAGTTGCCTGTATGGAGATGCTTATACAGAATGCTACAATATGCAAATGATTAGTACAATCTTATTAATATAAATTTACTAAAATAAAGTATAAACATGATGATTACACAGAGGAGAAAAGCATCATAACTAACTCTAATTTAGCTGGTATAAATTATTCTATATGGTTTTGGGGTATGTTCATGAGTCTCCAAGTATCTTTCTATATTTCTCTTTGCCATTGCTATGATGTAAAATGAACTAGCAATTTGATTTAAAATTTATTGCAAACCCAAAAAGGTCCATGAAAGATGGTGATATCTGTCTCAGAAACAGATAAAACCTTATCACTTCTACTATTTCATTTCCTTTTAACTACTTCATCATCTGTTTGACATCCATATTGCTTGCATGGTAACAGGCAGCAAAATTTTACCCATGGTTTACACAACAGATATTAAAAGAGCAAAAGAACAGATGATTACTTTTTGTAGGACCAACAGTTATCCACAAAAAGCTAGTAATAAAGAAGAGAACTTTAAATGTAACTCTCCAGCATGCCAGCAGTGTAGCAAAGTCTTTAAAAAACTGAAGTATAAATAAAACATGCAGAATGCAGAGATAAAGAACTGGCATTTGACTTCAAGACCACGTTGTTGTTTACCTTAAAATTTTAGCAGAGACATTTTCAAAAACAGCATCATAAAATAAAATATAAAAGATTCTACCACATGTAGAGTTGTTTAAAAGGGCTGGTATTATTGCTATTTTATTTTTATTTTTTTTAATCATATGTTATTGCTTAAAGATGCTCTCCTTCACTTCCTGCAGGAAGTAACCTAATGCAAGTGCAAAAGCACATTCATCAACTTGTGATCAATAGAGGGGAGGCAGATAGTTTTCATTAGATCACCTCTTCTGGGCTGCCAGCACTCTCCTTTCTAGGCAATTTATTACAGTACTCAGTGGAAGATGTTTTATTTTTTTTCCTTCTGTTTTGTGGAATATTCAGTATTCTTAGATTGTATACAAGTCAGATGAGTTCAAGTCTTCCTTCTTAGAGCCCTATTTGGGGAGTTTTTTAGCACTAAGCAATCACTGCCAAATTTTTCTGAATACACAGTATTTGTAATGAGTCACGTTGCTCAGCTGGGAATAGAAAAGTCAAAAGGTACATCTGGACAACAGCAAGATTATTGGACGCAGTATTAAAATATATATTTATTTGAATTCTAATCTGTAACTCACCATCTGACTTCTGCACAGAATTCAGTACACCTTATTACTGAATTGTACAGCTTAATTCTTTATGAAAGCAAGAACAAAATACACCACAACTGACCAATGCAAAACACCAGTTATATCTACGAAAGTGAAAAAAAAAATACGCAAGGCATAATTTACTCTATGCTAACATTTTAACGATTTTATTACTACTTCTAAGAATTATGAGAATAGGTATTTATGAACAGTATTCTACTCTAAGGTACTTCAATCATTTTGGAGAAGTTTTGAACAGTTCTCTATAAACGCATTTCAAGTCTTTCATTGTTAGTTGTTGACTATTATCTGCAAGCTTAAGAGGGCAGGGGGCAGCTATCATTGATTCAGTCCAATTAAACAAGAAGTGAGAAAAGTGGGATAAAAAGTTACCAATATAGATTAGATGATTTGTCCTTTGACTGTGATGTGGTAGCTTTTGAAAGTATTTCCACAGTGGTGCAAAGGAGCACATGAATATCAATTTCTGCATATATAACAACTTTGTCGTTCAGTGATTTGAGCAAGGCACACAACCCTAGGCCCTCAGGACAGTACCAGAAGTCCAGAAGATTACTTGGAGAGTGAAAGAGACTTCATAGTGCTTTCAGAATCTTCAAAGCTCTGTCAGTGTGTAGTTCAGAGTGGAATGAGAAAGAATAAAGTTAACTGACTCTACATATTATTAAAAGGAAACCTGAATCTGCTTCAGCAACTGAACCAAACAGGTTTGATCAGGACATGCTGAGAAGGAATGATGCTAAATAAAGCTACATATATAACATGGATGAGCAAACAACATACAATTAAAGGGACAGAAAAAAAAAAAAAAAAAAAAAAAAGCTTGTTTAAAAGCTGAAGCAATGATAACTGAAATAGAATCTAGTCTTTCTGATTTGCTCATTATAACTTTGAAGACACTTAGCAAAGATTTTATTGTACAAAAACAATTATCTGCTATAATTTCTAGACTTCAGTTATGTAACTATGTAACTGGAACAAGGCTACAAAGACCATCATTTAAACTAAACATGCAAGTAAAATAAGGAGTGGGATGAAAACTTACAAAAAACAAACAACAAACAAACAAAAACAACATAAGTCAATAATGGCTTGCCATATAAATGTTTTTATTATATCCTTTATAAATTCCTGGGAAAAGTACATAAGAAAATGTAAAACAATATGCTGAGAGACAGTACAACATAACAATTAATCTGATTTAGAGACCCTGGCATACAAAAAGGGCATAATGTAAGCCAAGGAGAACCATGGAAAACAACTCTCATAGAATGCCTTGTGCTTTTATATATGTGATTTTTATATATGGTATCTATGATTGAGGTTGTGTTCTGCTGTAGGAAAATGAGTTTTCTTTTTTTTTCAAATAAAGACGTTTCCTTTTAAGTCTTCCATTTTAAACAGAGGTAGTGATGTTTATAGTACATTAAAACTCAAGTGATTTCCCTTCATTTGTGGAAACTTTATGTAACAAGGGATAACTATTAACTTGATTATCAAATAAATTAGGATAGATTGGTTTGTATTACCCAAAACTACAACCAGCAATTATCAGTCATATAAGTATGAAATCATTCAGATAAGGTCATAGAAAAGGACAGTTGTTTTGGGGTTTGTTTGTTTGTCTTTTACGTAGAGAAATATGGATATAATATGAAAATAATATATGAAATATAAAATATGGAAATATGTCAACTTGTAATGCTTACTTAGACTCTCTCAGGTTTATTGAAGCTTTCTGAAACAATATTTATATAGCATCTTTCTGAGCAGAGTTCTCTCTTGTATCTTAAATAACATGCTTATTTCTACACCTCCAAAGTATTTGCTTCTTCTTCTGCATACCAGACCATGGACACAACATTACTACATTATTTTCCCCCTCTTTTCCTGGAGCAATTCAACAATCCCCCCTTGACCTCTTCTTGAACTACCCTGACATGGAGACAAAAACATTTGAAGTAGCTTCAAGCAGCATCCTTATTCTGAAAATGTTAACAGATTTAATAGTATGAACTCTGGCAGAACATTCAGGGACAGGAAGCAGTGACAGGAAGCCAGGACCAAATGTAATACGTAGCACTGGCCAAAAAGATGAGGTCAGTAGACTCCTTCAGACAATTCAGCAATACCAAGGTCACCTAAAACATGAAGGTGCAGAACTACAAAGCATTTTTCTGCTAAGTGTTTTTATTAAAACACTATTTAAGAGAAAATCAATGTAACCTTTCCAACAAATTAGAATAAATCTGTTTCAAGTGTTTGTTTTAAAAAAAATAAATGTTGCTACTGCGTCTAGAGTTCATCCATCCCAGTAAATTGATTTGAAATTACCAAGTTATATCATCATGAAAAAATACTTTCAAGTAATTCTTCAACAGCAGAAATAACACTATCATTGCAAGATCTTTTTTAATTCAGATCATTCTTCATCTGTTTTACAATTTAACTCCAGAAGCAGTGGAAGCACAAGTGGAAGAATAGGAAGTAATTCATGCAGCAGTCTTAAAAACACCTTCACTGAGTTACATCCTTCAGCAGATAAAACATCAACACTGATTGTATAAGACAGTATTGCAAAGGTAGATTCATTTTGGTGGAGGTTTAGGTTGGATATTAGGAGAAATTTATTTTCTGAAAAGGTTGAGCAGCACTGGGATAGGCTGCTCAGGGAAGCAGTTGAGTCACCATCCCTGGAGGTCATCAAGAAACATGTAGATTTAGAACTTAGCAGTGTGGATTAATGGTGGACTTTAGTATTATGTTATGTTGGACTATATGATTTTAGAGGTCTTTTCCAAACTGAATGATTCTATGTTTCTATGAAATGTGCATTTACCTTTGAGTTATGAATGTGGGAAAGCAGCAAGAGTGGGGCCTTTGTTTCTGATACTTCTGTGCCTTGGCTAGGTTATCTCACCATTTGAAGGGGGCAGAACAACATGCTCTGAGAGGGACAGTCTAATAGTCACAAGGATATTCCTGAGACCTGCTCTGGTGTGATCATGGGTAGGTCACAATGAGCTACCAGGACCCCAAATTCCTTTGGGATAGGACTATCCACATATAATAATAGCTCACAATCTCACACAAGGCCATAAGTTCCACTGTGTTGTAAATTATTACTATTCTCAGTGGTCAATTTTACCTCTATAATAGTCAAATAGTACATGACTGTCATATACCAACAAAATGTTAACACAAAAGATACATTCCTCATATCCTTAAATTCAGTGGTCTGTTAGAACTGATTTGCAGTATCTTGTCAGCAGTTCTATGAATGCATTTATTATTAAATGAGAAAAAAACATATATTAGTGTCATACTAAATCCTGACACACTCACACAATCCAATTTTCAGCAGCAATTCTGATTTCAAGTTCTTGCAGCAAATGTTTAAACTTCTTAATCTAACAGATATCCAGCTCAACACTTTCTTTAGGCATAACCACTGGTCCTTTTGGAAATGAACAGATTTTGCTTCCCTAGCAGTCCCTGTCTCTTGCTGCTTATATGGCATATACAGCCATATTCCATATATATATGTAGCACACAGCATCGTGCTCAGGAGCACAATGAACAATTCATACTACTTTCAGCTGTATCAGTTCTGTCAGTGTAGCTGTAACTATGTCAGGTATGCTGAATACTTCCCACATATCTGTGAGAGAGAAGAAAAGATGAAACTTCACAAGGAAGCAATTTAGTGAGATCACTTGCTAGCATAGATATCTCTTGATATAATTCAAGAACTACAAAAGACTGGTGCATTAGTCAGTATGACAGCACTTTTCACTGATACAAAGATGCACATAAAAATTAAGTATTTGGTTTAATTCTTTTACATTTATTTCTTAGGTAGGATGTTTTACAGATAATTCACTGGACATTGGACACTAAATCAATATGATCACAATAAAGTTCCTTCTGCTTTCAGAGTACTAGACTACAGATAGAACAGATTCAGTTGGGCTGTAGCTGTTCTTTGGAAATACTTGACCTCTTAGATGTTCACGAGAAGAGGAACAATATATAGTTAAATCTTGTGGATAGGGAGAAAATAAACAGAATTTGCACTTACAGTGCATTGCCTTAAATTTGTTCAACATGTTCTTTATAAAAATAAAAAATAAATATACAAGAAATGTTATTTTCATTTACACAGTCCTGTTCTTTTAATAATGAATGAGAGCCAGGAAGGACAAATAAACCATAATGAACACCCTGTTTCAACTTCTGTTTTCATCCTTATACCACTAAAGCCAAAACATCCTGTAAGTTTTGAAAATAAATTCCAGTTAAGTCTCTCATATTTCCCTCTGAGGAAAAGGACCTAATAATTAGCTTTCATGTAGTGGTAAACTCTGTCTCTCCTGTCTCTCCCAAAGTGCTTATAAACAAAAAGAAGCATCAATATCTTTACTCTGGGAGCAGATACAGAAGACTAGCCTACTTTTCTGCAGGCTAGTGACAGATCAGGAACAAATCTTTTACCTTCAAGTATAAGGCTTTATCCATCCAAAACGATAAAGTTTAGACAGCAGAAAATTTCAGAACTCTTCTGCTATGACTCACCTCTTCTATAGCAATTCTTATAGACAAATAAAAAGGGCAAGAATTAAAAAGCTGTTCCTTGAAACAGCCTTAATCCTACTTACTGTTAAATCATTTTTATCACATCACAAACTTATAATTGTCTTGGTCCCACCCTCAAATACTCAATTTTATATTCCAGTTACAGTCTAATTCAAGAAAAGTATATTTTGACCATTGCCACCAAGTTACAAGTCTACCTTTATAACATAGCACTGTTCTCAGAACAGTTAAGCTCTGAGAGACAGAACTTACCTGTGAGACATATTTCTGAGAGGGTATGCTTCATGTTTCTGAGAGGTTATGGGGTTATATTTCTTAATTTAAATGTCTTGTCATCCCTCTCTTTTGTTAGAGCCCAAGGCTTTTTTTTTTTTTTTAATTAGAAAGCATGAACAGCAATTATTTTCATTTTAGTTTCTTCTAAGGACCACTGCTCTGATTGCATTGTCTGCAGACAATTTGCCATCCCAGGTCCTTATGTGTAAGGATTAGCAGTAACTAGTGAAATATTTTTCTGTGTAGCAAGGTGCATTTGAGTTATCACTGGTAATTTAGTAAGACCTAAATACCTACAGTGAATAAGTCCTACTATAAGAATTATGGTATATTTTGGTACTGCATGTACAATTATCCATTCATTTCATATTGTAAATGGATGCAGTAGAAGTTTACGGTCATTTCCACTTATCATTAAAAAAGATATAAGCAGTTTAACAACACAACAACTTTGCTAGAACAGGCAATATCAAGTTTATCTGAAATGAGCAGAGGACATTTCAGCTCCTTCCAAGTTGTTCCTCAGTTATGCATTGCAACTAGCAGAGTATTTAATGCTTAATTAAAGAGCAATTATTGGAAAAAAATACTGTTTAGAATATCAAGCTTTTTGTTCAACTAACTGCCTGAGATTATTTCAAACTGTACACATGCAACCTTGGTCTGACAGATTATATACATATAATCATTTAGTTACTTTATAATCACAGGAGACAATCCTTGGCAATCACAAAACTATTTTTGTATTTAAACAGTGACTAGACACTGCACTCCCAAAATGTCTCAGAAAATACTCAATAGAGATGGATGATCTCTAATATTTCAATGGATTACAGCTCTGCTTATAGTCCTAACACTATAGAAAATGTCTGAGAACTTCAGACTCTTGACAGATGCTGAAAATTCCTTCATCTTGGCTTGGGATCTTTATAAATATAAAAGCGAAGGTTCTAACATAAGATAGCAATGTAGATTCCCTTGACAGTATACAGAAAGAAGCTCCAGTAGGCAATGAATTCCATTCCTCTTAGATGACTAGTTTAGGATAGAAGAAAGGTTCTTTGGAGACTGTACTTTCTTTCCAAGATGTAGCAAGAAACTTTAATCACAAGATCAGATTAAACACCTCTCTTTGTTAAAAATGGCTGAAGATAGATGTCATGATTATATAAGATATAACACAGAATTTATTTCCTGAAGTTCTTTTTTCCCTTAATTTGTACTCTCAAGTCATGTTCCTCTGATAATCAGTAACTCTTTGGGAGAGGTAAACTGTTTTTGAAATGGTCATTTATTTAAAAAAAAAAAAAAAAAGAAAAAAAAAAAAAAGAAAGCTGTATAGAAGCTATCACATCTGTTGTTCTTTTCTCTTCCTTCTTTTATCCCCTTCACGATTCTCATTTTATTAGTTCTTTCAGTCATCTTCTATTTCTAATCACAGTTCAACCCTAATGGTGCAAAAAAGACCAATAAATAATTTTATTTCTTTCCAAATGGGACTGGTCATATATTTTCAATTTAAGTGTCTAGAATTAATGATTGGCAATGATTGAGGAGAGAATGTTTCTAGACATTTATCAGAGAAAAAGTGCTCTGATTCTTGCCTTCAGTGATGGAAACTATCTAGTACAGTTACCAACAGGTGTTTTAAATAAACATGTAAGTAGGAGTAGTGAGGTATTTAGGTTATCTGAGTATGACAGAAAAATATCACAATGAAGATTTTCATTTAAAATAGACTTTCATGCATTTATATGGTTGGTTAGATCCTTGGCTGCATTTATGCTCCACTACTACAGACAATTGGGGATATTCAGTGTGTATGAAATAAAGATGTTAATGTAGAGTGAGGAAAGACATCCTCACAGCCAACTAAAATTGCAGAAAATAAACATATCTTTTGGCAAACAGATAATCTGCTAACAAGATCTGTTTCTGGCTTGTGATGGCTGCAGACCACCTAGGGAACCTACTACAAAGACAATGACAGATGGTAGAAAATATATGCCCTTGAAGTCAGAGCATTTGGCAAACATTTTGGCAGAACAGGAACTGCTAAGCAATTCACCAAACAAAAAGATAAGTTCCTTCCCTGTACATGTGAATGAAACTGTTTTTTGTTTGTGTGGGGGTTTTCCTCAGCTGGGAAGCTGAGCTCCACAACAACCACCCTCTCGATCCCCCTCCTCAAAGAGAAAGTGAAAATACAATGGAAAGGGCACGCAGGAATTGAGATAAGGACAGGGAGATCACTCAACAATTATCATCACAGGTAAAACAGACAGCATAGGAAGATTAATATAATTTATTATATAACAAGCTAGAGCAGTGAGAAACTAAAACTAAAACTACCTTCCCCCATTCACCCTCTTCCACCTCCTCCCCCTGAGCAGCGCAGGGGAACTAGGGAATGGGGGCTGCAGTCAGCCCGCAATGCTTTGTCTCTGCTGCTTCTGCACGGTCCCTCTCTGCCCCTGCTCCCCGTGGGGTCCCTCCCACGGGATGCCGTCGTTCCTGAACTGAGCCTGCGGGGGCTGCCCACAGGCAGCAGCTCTTCAACAACTGCTCCCACAGGGCTCCGTACCACGGGGTCCATCCATCCCCCGTAAGTAAACTGCTCCAGCAGGGGTCCCCCCAGGCCCCCTGCTCCTGCGTGGGCTCTTCACAGGCTGCAGCTGCGGCCCGGGGCCTGCTCCTGTGGGGGCCCTCCAAGGGCCACAGCCTCCTCCAGGCTGCATCCACCTGCTCCACTGGGGACTCCTCCACAGGCTGCAGCATGGAGATCTGCTCCATGTGGGACCCATGGGCTGCAGGAGGACAGCCTGCTCCACCAGGGGCCTCTCCACAGGCAGCAGTGGAACTGCTGCTGCTTGCCTTGAGCATTGCCTGCCCTCTTTCTGCAGTGGGCTGGTTCTCCTCTCTTTCCCAACTGCTGTTGTGCAGCAGTTTTTCCCTTTCTTAAACCTGCTCTCCCAGAGGTGCAAACAATATCACTTATGGGCTCGACTGTGGGCAATGGCGGGTCCCTTTGGAGCTGGCTGAAACTGGCCCTTATCTAACATGAGGCAGCTTCTAGATTCTGCTCACAGAGGCCAGCCCTGCAGTGTCCCGCTACCAAAACCTTGCCTGGTTAAAACCACTACAGTTTGTTTTTCTAAACCATGGTCAGTTGCAAGAGGAGTTTGTAGTAAGCACTACATGAAGAGGAGTAACATATTGGCAATGAATCCTGCTGTATGCTCTCATATTTATATATCAACTGACAGAAGCATAAATCTGATTTTTTTAGAGTGCTTGTACTCAGACATCAACATCATCTTCATATGCTCAGGTATCATGCAAGAACATGTAATCCTACTAAAAATATGACAGCAGACCAGAAGGGGTGGCTTTTTCAGATTCTGGACATCCCTGCAAAAGCCAATGTAGGAAGTGGCCATGAAGGACACCCACTAACCCTGGTGTCTACAAAGGCATATAGTGTTGGAGCAGGCAGAGAGACCAACTGAACATGGGAGGTTCTTTGAGTAGTAATATCTTCCTCCACAGAGTATTTTGCTGCAATCATCATCATAACCATATTATGCAGCTTATTTTCTATATTGCTATGAACATCACCAACTATGAATCTCTTTGGAAAGTGAGAGTACATAGCTCTCCCTGAGAAACATGCCATCAGCAGTCTCAGAGGGACCAGTCTAATAGCTGGAATCCATGAATAAACATGTCTTGTAGAAGCTGACGTGGGGATCCAGAGAACACTGAGTTAATGCTTGTTTTTATGACTTACAGGGCATTTCAATACGCAGGATAGAGAAACATAATTGCAAGTGAAAGTGACGGCTGCTTCATCTGCAACACATCAATACCAACTGCCCATGATGAAAAAACTTCCAAGCAGCAGGACCTGTGAAGTAAAACTGTGTTTTATTAGCATATGCTGGATCAACAGAATGAAGTATTAGATTCTCAGCCACTCAATATAGTCATGGAGTCATAGAACAGTTTGGTCTAGTCCAACCCACCTGCCATGGGCAGGGATATCTCTCACTAGATCAGGTTGTTTATGGTCCCATTCAGCTTGATCTTGAACCCTTCCAGCGACGGGACATCCACAACTTCTCTGGGCAACCTGTTCCAGTGTCTCACCATGCTCATCATGAAAATTTCTTCCTTATACCCAACATAAATCTACCCTCTTTCAGTTTAAAGTAATTACCCCTTGTCCTGTCACTATAGACCCCAATAAATATATAATTTTATGTATATATACATTTCTCTCTGCTTCTTATAGACCTCCTGTAAGTACTGAAAGGCTATAATAAGCTATCCCCAGAACCTTCTCTTTTCCAGGCAGAACAACCCCAGCTCTCTCAGCCTGTCTTCAGAGGAGAGGCTTTCCAACCCTCAGATCATTTATGTGGCCCTCCTCTGGACCTCTCCTACAGGTCTGTGCCTTTCTTGTACTAGAGGTCCCAGAGCTGGGTGTATTACTCCAGAGACTGGAGTAGAGGGGGAGAATCACCTCCATAGGTCACGCTTCTTGTGATGCAGCCCAGGATATGATCAGCTTTCTGGGCTGCAGGCACATATTGTCAGTGCATATCCCACTTTTCATCCACCAGTATCCCCAAGCCCTTCTCTCTGGGGCTGCTTTCCATCATTTCAACTCCTAGACTCTGCTGATATCTGTGACTACCCTGACTCAGGTGCACCACCTTGTATTTGGCCTTGTTGAACTTCATGAGGTTCACATGGGCCCACCACTCAAGCCCATCAAGGTTCCCATGGATGGCACCCCTTCCTTCTATCATATCAATTGCACCACTCAATTTGGTGTCATCCACAAACTTGTTGAGGGTGTACTCAATCCCATTATCTATGTCACTGATGAAGGTATTAAGTAGTGTTGGTCCCAGTACAGGCCCTTGAGGGACACTTCTTGTTACTGATTTCCGTTTGGACATTGGACTGCTGAATACAACTCTTTGGATGTGGCCATCTAGCCAATTCCTTATCCATCTAACAAACCCATATCTTTCCAATTTAGTGGTAAGAATGTTGTGTGGGATATTGTAAAAGGCTTTACAGAAGTCTAAGTAGATGACAACAGTTCTTTCCTTGTCCCCTGATGCAGTCAGTGCATCACAGAAGGCACAATTAGTCAGGCATAATTTGCACGAGGCGAAGCTATGGTAGCTATTTCTAATCACCTCTCTGTCTTCCATATGTTTTGACAAAACTTCCAGGAGGATCTGTTCCATGTTCTTATGCAGTTCTGAGGTAAGGCTGACTGGTCAGTACTTCCTTACTACCCTTTTTAAAAATATGTGCAACATTTATTGTTCTCCAGTGACTGGGGTCTTCACCATGACTTTTCAAATATGATCAAGAGTGGCTTAAAGACTACCTCAGCCAATTACCTCAGGACCCTGAGATATATCTCATTGGGTCCCATGGACCTGTGTATGTCAATGTTCCTCAAGTGTTCTCAGATCAGATCTTCTCTTATGACGGGAAGAACTTCTTTCTCCACCTGTTAAGTCCCTGCCTTAATTTTCAGGGACTTGAGAGTTGTTGAAAACTTCATTGTATTACCAGTGAAAAGTGGGGCATAAACATTATTGAGTACTTCAGCCTTCTCCATGTCCTTTGTCATGTTCTCCTGTCTTATTTGTCATGGAGAGGTGCATTTTCTTTAATTTTCCTTTTTTTTTTTTTTTTTCAGCAACATGCCTGTAGAAATCTTCTTTAATAATTTTCATGTTTCTTGCCAAATTCAGCTCCAACTGTGTCTTAACTTTCCTGACCTCACCCGTAAACATCCAGGCAGAATTTCTACATTCCTCCAGGATACACATCCCTGCTTCCACAGCCTATGCATTTCTTTTTTACACTTTAGTTTGATGAGGAGCTCCTTACACAGCTATGCTGGTGTCCTGCTTTCCTTACCTGTTTTGTTTGTTTGCTTGTTTTTGTTTTTGTTTTTTTTAAATGAGAATCAAAAGCTCAGGTGCTCTTAGAAAAATGTTTTTAAAGACCTGCCATCTCTGTTGTGTTCTGTTATCCCTGAGGACAATTTTCCAGAGGGTCCCAATCACGTTAAACAACTGGAATTTTACTCTCTTAAAATTCAGGGTCTTGATTTTACTTTTCACATGGTCCGTATTCCTCGAGGTCATGAATTTCCTGGGGACATGATCACTGCAATCCAGGGCACTACCAATCTGGGCCTCTCCAATTAGTTCATCTGTATTCATGAGCAAAACGTCCAGTAATGCTCTTCTTCTGTCTAGGCTATCATGTGGATTAATAAATAATATTTGATGCATTCAAAGAGTCTTCTGGACTGCTTACAGCTTCCTGTGCTGCTTTCCAGCAGATGCCAGTGTGACTGAAGTTCCCCAGCCTTCAGAGCCTGCAACTGTGATGCTTTCTGTAGTCAAAGTAAGAACACTTCATCAGCAGGCTCTCCTTGATCAGGCAGCCTGTAGTAAACAACAACCATAAGGCTTCCTTTGTTGGCTTGGAACTTAGTTTTTACCCATAAGATCTCAACCTGTTCATTGCTCTTTTCCAAAGACAGTTTTGTGCAATCAATCCATTTTATTTTACATTGAGATCAGCCCTCCTGCTAGCCTGTCCCTTCTGAAGAGTTTATAGCCACTGACTATCCCAGGCAGGATTACAGCCTGGGAGAAGTCATTGAGAGCAGCCTTGCAGAGAGAGACTTCTGGGTTCTGGTGGATGAAAGGCTCGACATGAGCCAGCAGTACACACTTGTAGCCCAAAAGGCCAACTGCATCCTCGGCTGCATCAACAGAGGGGTGGGCAGCAGGTCGAGGGCGGGGATTGTCCCCATTTGCTCTGCCCTCGTGAGGCCACACCTGGAATATTGCATCCAGGTTTGGGGCCCCCAGCACAACAAAGGTGTGGACCTGTTAGAGCAAGCACAGAGGAGGGCTACAAAGATGATCAGGTGGCTGGAGCACCTCTCCTGTGAAGAAAGGCTGAGAGAGCTGGGGATGTTCAGCCTGGAGAAGAGAAGGCTCCAGGGAGACCTCATTGCAACCTTTCAGTACTTGAAGGGGGCTTATAAAAAATGTGGAGAAGGACTCTTTACTTGGGTGGATAATGATAGGACAAGGGGGAATGGTCTTAAACTAAAAGAGGATAGAGTTAGACTAGATATTAGGAGGAAATTCTTCACTGTAAGGGTAGTGAGGCACTGGAACAGGTTGCCCAGAGAAGTTGTGGATTCCCCATCACTGGAGGTGTTCAAGACCAAGTTGGATGGGGTCTTGGCCAACCTGATCTAGTGGGTGCCATCCCTACCTATGGCCTGGGGGTTTGGAGTTAGATGATCTTTAAGATCCCTTCCAACCCATGACATTCTATGATTCTATGGCTGTAGCACTGCAGTTTTGTGATTTGTCCCACTACATTCCAGTGACAGCAGTTAGATCATAGCTTTCTAGCTGCACAATAGCTTCCAAATGCTGTTTGTTACCCATGCTACATGTATTGATATAGACACTTCAGCTGGTTTGCTGACTATATCTAGTGGTTAGAGGAACACACCCTCATTACTTTAAGGCAATTCACAAGTGTTTGCCTGTTAGCTCCTAATACATCAGCAGCCCCTGGCCTCTGTTACTCAGAACTCCAGCCCCTTCCCCATCTAGGTCTAGTTTAAAGCTCTCCTTATAAGTCTGTCCAGTTTGTTGGCAAAGACATACTTTCTCCAGTTCACCAGGTGAAACCTATCAGCTTCCAACAAACCTGGCTTTGCAAAGTTAGATCCATGATCATAGAAGACAAAACCTTGAGTATGGCACAAGCCACACAGCCAGGCACTCACCTAATCAATTCATCTCCTGCTTCCTGAACTCATTCCTCTGACTAGGAGGACAGAGAACACCATCTGTACTTCTGATCCTTTTAGCAGTGCTTCAGGGGACATATAGTAGCTTTTGATGGTTCTAAGCTGTCTTGTCACAGTATCATTAGAACCTACATTGAAAAGTAGGAGCAGATGAAAATCTGTAAGATTCACCAGGATGGGCAGCCTGTCAATGACATGAATATTAGCTCCTGGTAGGCAGCAAGCTTCTCTAGAGAAATTTACTAGACAATATGAAAGATCATGTACTAAAAAAATAGAAAGATAAAGCCATCCCTTGGCCTCACCTTTTCAAAGGTGTCAATTTATTTTATATGGCAGATTCTGAATGCTCATATTAAGTCATTGAAGACCCTGTTGTCAGAAGTGCTCATCTGCAGTTCTTACTGGAGCAAAAAAGATCAGTCCAAAGTTCAACCTCTATAAAAGTCAGGACTATGTTTTAGAGCTCAGGAAATGAAGGTTTAGACCACTGTTGAATATCTGCCAAATAAGAATAAGTCAGAAGTATATACATAAATGCAGCCTGCATTCCTTTTGGCAAACTGATGCTAAACATCATTGCTGAAGAGTCAAAAGAAGTAAAAGGAAAAGAATTGTGAAAAAAAAAAGTTTGTGATTGAACTACGCTCCACAAGAGCCTCACTGATTGTGAAGACACTTGCATTCTCTGATGTTACCATAAACTGTTTGTCTGGAGGGGGAAAGGGGTTGGGGGGGGAGCGGGGGGGGGGAAGCTGAGCCCATTGTACCATCTGTTTGTTTCTTTGGCCAGAAAGATATCAGGACTTCTACTGCATGGTGGAGATTTGTTTGGAGTCTTCCTAGCAGTAAAAATGACATATAGAAGCTTGAAACAGTGGACACATTTTTCACATCAGCTGTTCACATCACCACTAGCAGAGTTTCAAATTATTCATGCTGTGCAGACGAGTCTAACCCTTGTGTAAATCTGTTGCTGCTGTTTTCCAACTTCATATGCTGTCATTCGACAACCTAATGGTGTTGCTTGAATACCATTTAATTCAGGCAGTTTTAAAAGTCAGCAATGTGGAGAGTGAGATGGTGCCAGCAAGCTAGAGGAAACCAAATAACTCACAAGAAGATATTTTAGTACATTATTCAAATATATTCAGCATCCATAGAAATGTCATATTATTCCATGAGAAATTACTATGGTGATGTGAAAGAAAAAGGGAGAAAAAGGATTACTTTATATATACATGCAATTAATTCAAATCTTCTGATACACTTCAGGAAATGAACCTAAAATGTTGGGGAAAAAAAAAAAAAAAAAAAAAAAAGGCAAAAATAGGACATTTCCTTTTTTTTTTTTTTACCTAATATCTGTGATCCTATAAAATGTACAATAACAGCAAGAGAAGAGGTTATCTGTCTATCAAATAGCCTCTTTACTCATAGGAGAAAAAAGTACTTATCACTATGTGGAATTTCAGCCAAGATTCAAGATTTCACAAAGGG
Source organism: Stictonetta naevosa (assembly GCA_011074415.1). Lineage (NCBI taxonomy): Eukaryota > Metazoa > Chordata > Aves > Anseriformes > Anatidae > Stictonetta > Stictonetta naevosa. Next base: position 54,960,689 of record CM021729.1, read on the forward strand.
CTTCCATGATGGATTGAGCTGCTTTTATAAAGAAGATAAAGCTTTCTAAGTGCATGTTGCTTCCTAATAGATGGTTGAGAAATACATACCTTCTATATACTTCAGTAGCGGTATATGTAGTTTCATTAACAAAATTTTTAAGTATTCATCCTCTCCCAAGAAAAATATATGTCATTCTTCTTTTTTTTTTTTTTTCTCTGCATATTCTTTGATCTGTAAGGACTGTAAGAACAGTCTTACTCATAAATTAAAATATGCCCTTAAATGCATTTACAGAGATGATCATTTGATCCTAAATATATTTATGATTTCATATTTAAATACTTCACAGAGGTAAATTCAGTTGTAGAAGATGAGTCTATCCTTTATTTAATTTCATTTCATTTTTAACCTCAAGTTCCAACTGAGAAATAATCTGAAAAAGCAAAGATCAAGGTATTCTCTATACTTCTTCTCAAGAAAACATTTGCCAGTTTGACTAAGTAACTGTTTCTCAATCTTTGCAGGTTCAGTCATAAGCAAATGAAATGGGGACAATGATTATATTCTATCCTTAATTACCAAAAGATAAGTGTTTAACCAAGTGTGAGAAAAATAATATTCCTACTTTCAAGAAACCTAGATCGTAAGAATGTGATCCATAACAGCCTTCCTATGAATCTCTCTTTTTATTCATGAAAGGACTTTTCACCCATGTTGCTATTATTTATATTCTGGGTTCTTAAGATCAGGGCTGGCTTTTATTTTATGTTGGAACTTTAAAAAATGCAACAAAATCTTACTCATCTTAGTAATATTGTGTATTGGTGATATAGATGTGCTATAAAGGAAGGAAAAGTGTTTAAATGCATAAGATATATATTTTCATAAATTAATATGTTATGAAATTCATTTACGGAAATGATGATTTGACCCAAAGCATATTTATGATTTAATATTACGGCTTTCAGAGGGAAGTATAAATAAATTGCAATATTTTTTACATATGTACCAGTCCATCAAACCATCCTTTTATATACCAGTGAAGTGAAAATCAATATATTGCACTAAAAAAAATGTGTGCCAGTAAAGAGTTTCTTAACCTTTTCTTAGCTCCATTTCCTTTTATATGATGTCAGTTTTTCTTTGAAACCTATGTTTTTTGGTTTTTGTTTTTTTTTTTTTTATGTACTTTTGAATTAAATAACCAATTAAGGACAAAACCGTTCCTCTAACTGCTTTCCCTCAAGCATGTTTTATGGCTTTGGCATACCTCAGACAGATAAATTAAAGGAAAAAATATTGTATTATTATTATGTTAAGAGGTTAGTTTGAGTTACTACAGTGTATTTTTTTACTAATTAAAACCTTGATCCAAAACATGAGTGTAACAAAACAGAACATTCACTCAGTAGAAAAGATACAGTATTAAATATTTTAGAATTCCTCTGGATAAAGGATCTTGTCTGCCATATTGCACGTCAGATTTTTCCCTTTTAGCTTACAGGTACATTGCATCATTATACTTCAGACACAAATTAAAGGACCTGATTAACTTTGACTTCATACATTGAACTCCACTTAATCTTCACAGTACACTTTCCTGAATCAAGGCCATATTCTAAGCTAGGATAGTTGAATCTAAAGAAAATAAAACTGTTTTAACATGGGTTAGGCATCAATTCAATTATGTTTTAAAATAAGGGTCTATAAACCTGATCACAAAGCCAAAGAACTAATGGCATGTTACTTTGATTTAAATGGCCTTAGATCCAGACCAATTTTATTACATTAACTCAAATATGATTTTATTCTCTTTGGTTAAATTTCTATACATCAGAAAGCTTAAAAATGGAAGAGGAGAAATTGTATCATTCAGTATAGTGAATATTTCTTCAAAGTTACCCAAAAGCATAAAAAGATTTACTACAAATATTTATAGAGGTAAATGTAATTTTACTGTAGATGCAGTTAACAGCTTTAAAACCATGACCTGGATATTATCAACATCCCCCCAGGATTCCTGCCCACAAAGCCGGTTTTCTCTCATATGAGTCATATTTGAGTCCAAACTCAAAATAACCTGTCATTTTCTCTGCCATTGTTTGTGCACATGTAAATTCACCTCTCCGCAACAAGAAAGCTGCTCCTGAGTAACTTTTTCCTGCTACAGTCTTGCCTGCAGACTCTGTAGGGAGGCTTGCTGTCTGACCAGTTTACTTCAGTATCAATCTACCTTAGGCATGATGGAATTTCCTAATGGAGCCTGTGATCTTTACCTTTCTGTGAAGCCAGAACCAGTGATGCTTAATCTCAGCGTGCCAGATGACAAGACAGTTTTCTGGGTCATGTCATATTAGAAACAGAGGAAGCATATTGCTGCTGGCATGGCAAAAACAGAGGCTAATAAAACACTTTTTCTTCTGAACCACAAGATTTTCAAGAATGCTTAACTTGTAAGTAACTAGTTATACTTTCAATATGAGGGAAAAACTACATACCCTTAAAATTACAGGAGGAAGCACATTTATTGTTACGGTGGGAACTGTGGCCCATAACATTTTCCTTGAAGCCCATGATACATTGAGTCCATACACAGAGGAGATAAAATACACAATACCATGTCCCTCCAGCTGGGAGAAATCACAGTTTTATGTTTTGTAACAAGGGTCTGCATTATCTTGGAAAGCAAGATATATAAAAAAAAAAAAAAATGCTTTGAATCCCTTGTATTTTAGCATTTTTCTTCAAACAGATGCTAACCTGATATGAAAGTTCAAGTACACTGAACAGTTGCGTGTCAGTGATGCCTGAAGAGCTTTACACCTGTAACTATCTCATTTGCTTGAAAAACAGAAATATAGCTATACTTAACAAGTTTAAAGCATGTGTGTCAGTATCTAAAAAAACAGCTAGGAATTCTGTCCTTTCATTAAGTACATGGGTGCTCAAGAGTGCTGGAGAAAAGACAAAGCGTTTGCTCAGTGACAAGAAATTAAATACTGTAATGAACAAATAACTTGCTGCAAACAGCTGTTCCCATATATGCAATTTTAAAGCTTGTGTGATTTATATATTACAAAAACATTTAAAGCCTACATAACCTCAGATCATATTCCCCAATTTGTGTGATGGGACATTCATCTTTTTCTTATGATCACGAATTTACAGATAATATTTCCCATCCTTTTTCATAACATAACAAAGAAGGAAATCAAAAAGCTCCCACTTCTTATAAACAATTCCCAGTTTTTCTACAACTTCTGCACAGTTCAATGTCTAAACCAAAAAAAGTTTTTTTCTCAGCAAATAGAAGTAAAAGGGTTTTTATAGGCAGGCAGAATTTGCAGAGATTTTTTACTTATTCAATCTTAGAGAATTATGCATTATGGTTTGATTTCTGGGTAGTCCTGTGTGGAGCTAGCAGTTGGACTTGATGATCTTTGTGCATTCCTTACAACTCAGGATGTTCTGTGATTCTATGATTCTATGTAATGCGGACTCTTAAATTCATTTTTTTCAGCCTATTTCCCTTCAGAGTTTTACAGATAGCTGCCTGAGAACAGGAAATACTGATGTGCTAATATTCTGATCAAATGTAACTGAAGTCTTTTCTCAGAATGAGCTGTTGTCTGAAACTAAGAACTCCTCAGATTAAGATTCTTGGAGAAAACATTTGGTCAAGATGACATAGTAAGGACCCTTGCACTTGTTTCTTTAGCATCTGTGAGTCTATGAATAACATTAATAAGCAACACAAAGTCGCAGTCTTCTGACAGCCAAATCATAATCAGAATAAAAAGCATGCACAGTTCTGGAGTACAAGATTTTCTCCTAGGGCCAGACAAATTATCATTTACAACTGGCAAGCATTTGCGAGGCACTGAAACCCTAGATTAGATTTACTAGTTTATTTACCTCATCAAAGACAGGAAATGTTTGTGATTTATAGGTTAATAACTATCATGCAACTAAATGTTCATTTGTTCAACCATTTTGCAAACGTTTCTCAAGAGGCAGATTACCAGCACAGTTTTTTCACAAGTTACCATGTCAACACATACAAATCAAGAACATGAAAGAACCCTGTCTACCACCTACTGCACTTCATTTGGCCATCTAACTTAACCACAGACTCACTAGAAATTTTGATACCTAGAAAAAAGCTTGGATATTATTGTTTGTTTGTTTGTTTTTCAAATACAGTCACTTATGTTTTCTCTGCCCACAGTGACAGGTGCACATCTTTGAAGGGCATCAGAGGCAGCCCTGTACTGTTCAGCCTTGACACTTCCCTCAGTCTCTTGCTTCCTCCTCTATACCCTGTACCATCCTTCCCATTACACATTTTAAGAGAAAAGCCAAGGGACTGAATTAAGCTGTCTTTCACACAGAAGAATTTAGGATTCTTCAGCTGTTCACAAGGCACCAAGCTTAATATGATGGTATGGTAATTACAGAATAATAGAATATGCTGAATGGGAAGGGACCCACGAGGATCATGAAGTCCAACTGATGGCTTCACACAGGGCAACCTAAAAGTTAAACAACCTAAGGGCATTGTCCAATCACTGCCTGAACACCAGCAGGCTCTGTGCTGTGACTAGTACCATGGGGAGCCTGTCCTAATGTCTGACCACCCTCTGGGTGCAGAACCTTTCCCTAACCCCCAGCCTGACCCCCCGTACCAGCTCCATGCCATTCCCTGGGGTACTGTCGCTGTCCCCAGAGAGCAGAGCTCAGCGCCTGCCCCTCCGCTCCCCTCATGAGGGAGCTGCAGGCCGCCATGAGGCCTCCCCTCAGCCTGCTCTGCTATGGCCTGAACAAACTGTGTAATTTCAGCCACTCCTGATAAGCCACGCTGACCAGTGCTTTCACCATCTTTGTTGCCCTCCTTTGAACACATCCTAACAGTTTTATGTCCTTATATTGTGTCACCCTAAACTGCACACAGTGCTCAAAGTGAGGCTGCATTGCACTCAGAGCACCACTGCACCATGCAAGCTTCTGAGGTAGATGACCTGCCCAGATTGAAGAGGTCTCCAGCCACAGAAACCTCGCTCCCTGATATATCCTGAAAGATTGTATTTCCTTCTGAAGTTAAACTGCCAGGCAGCCAGAAAAAGGGAAATAATCAGCCCTTCTTC
>CM021729.1:54984373-54998655 GCA_011074415.1 Stictonetta naevosa
GCTTCAGTCTCCTGTATTGCACTGATCTTCACAGGGTGGTACACAGCTGTACATAGAAATATACAAACAAAAGTAATATTTCTCAGCTACAGTCTGCTGTACAAAGACAAGTCAAACTCTATCCAAGGGTCCATAACCCAATGACCTACTGAACCTAAATCAAATAACTTGACAGAAACCAAAGAAAAAGTGAACTGACTATATATGTTTTCACAAAGAATACAATTTACTAAATCCATTTTTGAATTGAAAAGGAAAGCAGTCTGAAATGCATTTGCATTCTCCAGTACCAAGCAAACTAAAATGAGTATGTATGACATAATATATAATTGTTACTACAACGAGAAAGATGGGCAAGCCTAGAGATGCTACAGACCTGTTTATATGAACATGTAGCAAGGACCATACCACTTGGCTGGTAAGCTAGTTGGATTTCTAAAAATTAGTGTTTTAAGAAATGTCAAATGCAGAACAGAAGTATTATTCCCTAAAACATGAATGTATTTGCAGTATTACTTATATCTCTGACTTATTTTTTTATTTTGTTTTTAATTTTTCCAAGCATTGCAAACATTGTTTTGCTGACATGCATTTAATTTGCATTGCAAATGGTTTAATGAACACAAAACCTACCAGATTTTTTTCTCAAACACACAAATATTCATGTTATTTTAAATTAAATGTGTTGACTGTTATGGCTTAGCATCTTTTCCTCTGTCCTCTAGGCTCTTCTGGATGGGAGTGATCTCTACCTCTTCTCTGACAGCTATTCATCTTTACATTAGCAAATCTCAAAGTGAGGGGCTGGGGAAGACAGCACAATGTCTTGCTAGCCCTTTTAGGCAGCTAATAGCTAGCTAAATGTTTCCAAGCAATAGTTTTACTTACACATACAAAAACTGATTTACACTATCTGATATAAATTTAAGTTTTTGTATCATTTGATCACCAGTGAATCAAAATATTCCATTTCTCCAAGTAAACATTTTCCAAATGCCTGTTAGGTTTGCAAGAAAAAAAGCAGTGTTCAGGATCTACGCCTGTATCATTGAGATAACTAGGCTGAGAAAACTAGAGGAGTAGCAATCATCTAGCCAGCCAAAAGAGGAAGACAGATCATTAATGTAAAGTGAACAGTACTGTGATTACCACAACAGGAGAACTAACTCAACTGATAATGAAATTATGTGACTGAATGAAGGATTACATAAAAAAGCGTTGCTGTGTAAGGATCACACAAAAACACAAACCATTTTTACAAATCATTTTCTGTAGTAATAAAGCTGAAACTCCAATAATAGTTAAAGTTGGAAAAAAGAAGGCATTTTTTTCATTTGAAGATGAAAGAAATTTCTTTGAAATCATGAACTATTTCAATTCTTTACAAACCAAATCCAACTGAACAAGAAAAGACTAAAAGCATGTATTTAATCAACAGCTTCCTTGTCTCTTTTTCAGATTTTCCTCATCTTTTTTAATATGCAAGAATCTTTTTTTCTCTCTAACACCCTAATTTGTGAAAAAGACACATATAAAAAAAAAATCATAAACAACAACAGAAAAAGAAATATTTATTACTTGTGACAGTATTTTCCTGCCCTATTCTGTAATAATTTACAGAATAATGATTTTCTTTATAGAAGAGAATAAGGGTTAAAAATGTATTTACAATATACTGCATCAGTTGCAAGCCTGGAAACAATTTGTTGGGCTGAAAGCTGTTTCAGACTTGAAAGCATAGATTGATAAACAGAAAACACTCTCAACATTTATCCAGAACATTTCATCTTTTGAAGACCTTCTTGCATTTCTTTGAATACAACTATAATTGTTTACACACATTCATTTTTTTTACTTTTTTTTCCCCAAACAAGATGAACATTGCAATTACAAATAAGTTTTAGAAGAATTATTTTCAGTTGTTACTAATATCCAAAAATAGAGTTCTAATATCATGCAGTGTTAGGCCTAGTAACTGGAGAAAAACACTGATAGGTCTAACGAACAGCTAGACTTATTACCCAAATTTTTGTCATGTATACAGTTTACCTGAAAAGACTGCCTGTCAGACTAAACTTCTGAGATGATCTGTCTTTAGCCAAGCCAAGAACAAAATCAGACTATCTTTTCTAACAGCATTTACATACAAGCATGAATTCAGAGCAGTACTACCATACACACAAATGAGAAACCAATTTGAGAATTTCTCTTCTGAGACAGGTGTTGCCAGTGAAACAGGAGGCGTCCCCAGAGAGCAGTCTGAAGCAGTACCTATAACCAGTGTTTGAGTAGAACTCACAAAACCTGGCCATGCACTCTGCAAGTAGAACAGTCCGATATTCTGTGTGTTAGGGAACAGAATGGTGTGGTGTGAATAAAAGCAGCTGAGATACATCAGGAATCATCTTCTACTCTCTACTTCAGCAGGTAATGCTGGGCATGCAGCTACATAGATTGCACTTCCAGCTCTGACTCTTTTTCTCCCACAAATACTTGGGGATACCCACTGTGGTGCCAGACTGAAGATGCTTTGAACATGTGACCTTATGGCAGTATTCATAAACTTTGTGGTTGAAAAAGTATTTTTATTTTAAAAGAACTGTGTCATTACTTCCATTACAGAAAAAAAAAAAAGTCAAATTATAACTATATTTAAGCATTTTTAGACATATATGCATTCTGCAAATTTCAAGTTAATTTTAATTCACCTTGAGTTCAACTACCTAGGTTATTATCTTCCCATAATCTTTCTGCCAGTCTCTATAAAATAATGAAGTAATGAAGAAATGCCTGCAAACCTGTGTGTTAATCAATAACTGCAGTCTTAGTTTAAGAAACAATTTTCAACTCAATTCTTTTGCTAAGTTTCCAGCTGAGCCTCAGATTTTTGCTAATAGAAAATTTTCAGGCAATATTTGTAATATTGCCTTTAAAAAATACCTTAGGCAGTACTTATCACTACAACATATATTACTTCTCCACAAAGAAAGGACTGACAGAAAGAAAACTATTGTCCACACTTACGTTTTTCCTGCTGAAAGAAGCTTGCTCTTTTTATGGGTCATGAATACAAGTAATATGATGCATATCAAATATGGTGCCCCCTATTTGAGCTGTTTGATCTGCATTTCCACAACTTTTATCCTGTTTATTTTTGTTTAGGTGGAATAGATTTAAAACTGAATGGTGCTAAGCTGAATGCTGTAAGAGCCTCCAGCACTATGTAAGTACTATGAAACAATGAAAGAAGCAACTACAGCCACCTATATTTAAGCAAACATCTTATTTGCCAAAGAATACAGCTTGATTACAACAGCTTGATAACAGCAGCCCTAAAATAGTTTTTTCCATAAAATCTTAAGTTAAATTTGCTAAACTGGGACACCAGGATTACCTGTTCTCTGGAGTGCTCCTGACTCAGCATAGGAATAAATAATGCAGGTTAAGTTCCAGTCTGCCATGCCACACTTAATACCCCAAATCCTCTCATAGTGCTATGAGGAATCCATAAAGGGTTCCCCTTCCTTTTCTCGGAGATGGTGCTCTGCCTTGTGCATAAAACTGGACTTTCATCATAGCAGGACTCAGAGCTTTAAAAAATGTGAGCATCCAGACTACAGCTTTATTTGACACTTTTTCCATTTTCTTAATATATTACTTCTCAGCATTAGCCAGATTGAGTATTTTTATTTTTTTTTATTACCATGGATCTGGGAAACAGAAACGTCCCAAAGCAAAGAACTTCTCAAAAAGTACATTAGATAAGAGGAAGGGCATTAGAAAATTCATAGTCTGAGTGACGCTGCAGATCTGATCTATGGCAATGTGCCATGGTGGAATACTTTCTGGTTTGATAGTATCATCCCATTAAAGATTTTATAAGTCAATACCACTACCATATACAGAGATTTTAGTTTCCAACATAGATGATGGATACTTACCAAATACATCTTCAATAAAATGTTAAGCTAAGAGACAGAGCAACTGAATTCATTGCAGTTTTTAATGGATTTAATGTCATCAAAAGCAGATCATGTGCACAATCTACTCAAGATGCTGAACTGTAGCAATGCAAAGAAAAGCCTGCAATCTCCAAGCAAGCAGAAGAAATAAAAAAGAGCTCATTTAACAATACTGCTAACTCAGAACAGCTTGGAGTGGTGAAGGTCATTGTATCCTGAGATGTGTCAACAGAAATAGTAACTTTCTTTCTGTTTCTTCAACAAATATTGTCTTTGTTTACCAAGGGCTTTATGTGCCAGATACAATAGGCTCAAAATATGAAACTTGCCTGCATGCAATCAGTTAACTCAGTTACATTCTGAAAAGTATAAAAACCTTTATTATTATTTATTAATAATTGATTAAGATTAATCCTGGGAATATAAACTTTTCTAGTATTTGTTTAAAATGTCTTGGTTAATTTTACAATATTCAGAAACTTTTATATTGATCACTTCAGAAACACAAATAATTCAGTTGAATTATTTGTGAATCTGGGCTAGAAATCAGGAAAAACTGCATATGAGGAAAAAAAAAAAATACTCAGATATGGAAGATCTGCAAGACCTGTAAATTGTCATATTCCTCTGGGATTTGCTCCTACGTGTAAAACTGAATTTCTTGCAATTATTCTGTCTATGCATAAAGTTTTAATTCACATTATTTTTTTACTTTATCTAAGTGATAATAGATTTACCATTTCTTCTTTTTATCAGCATGTGGTATTCACCGTAATTTTTATTCATTAAATTGCTGATTTTCAGTCATCATTTATAGTTTCAATGATTTCTCGCACATGATGAACTCTATTTCCTCAAGATATTTGCAAATTTATACTCTTTCTTACTTCTTTCTGGCAATATACTGACTTCATAACAACATATTCAACAATTCCTTGATACCCAAATTTTATTGCCCAAGTAGTAATTAGCACTGGGATATTGGATATTTCTTGAAGACAACTGGCTAGAAAAGACAATACTAAAAGCACAGCGTTGTTCATTTCTGTTAACTATTAAACCTCTACCCCACCTTCCTAAAAAAAAAAAATAATAAAAAATAGTAAAAAATAATAAAAAAAGACACACACCACACCAAGATAATTATTTTAATACACTTAAAATCATTAATAAAGTTTTGTTAAGAATTCTTCTTGGTTATGTTTGTTTCGGGGAGGTTGCAAACAGGTTATGTTTTTTGGGGGGAGGTTGCAAACATTGACTTTCATACTGAAGCTTCTTGAAAAATTCAGGGAAATAATCCGAATCACAGCAGGCAGTTAAAAAAATTGCATTATCCTTGAGAGTTATATAATAACCAATAGTCCTCACTGACTATGTGAGTTTGTCCCTCAGTATGTTTTATTATAGATTTTGATTGAACAAATTTATGATATACACCATCTGAAATGAAATGTCTATGAGGGGTTAATTGAATTAATCTCCCATTATTCCAGGAGGGAAGATCACCCATATGGAAAGTCTCCCTTGGATGTCTGCCACAAAGCTGTTCCTTCAGAGTTCTTCTCTGCAGCATCAACACCACATAATATCCTACACAATTTCTACAGAATTTAAAATGACAATAGCAAAGCTGGGGACAGAAGAGCTAATAAGTCGTTAACACCCCAAGAGTTTTAGAGATCAAAAGGTATCTGAAAACAGGTTTAATTAATTTGCAATTCTATTTGTCTTTAACTACAATATAGTTTACATAGAAAGGCTTCTCAGACATTACAGCCAAAATCTTTAAAAGTGCTTCTTTAAATTGAATATATATTCTGATACCAAATTTTATAGTTTCACAAGTCAGCAATTTATTAATGTTCAGACCATTTGCAGATACTTATTTAAAAAATAAAATAAAATAAAATGCTAGTACATTTAAATAAAATGAATATAGGAAATATATTTTCAAAATCTTAGTTGTAAATACAGGGCCTTCTACTATTTTATAACCATAAGACAAGGGGAACACTTACAAATTATTCAGATATGACATAAATGAGAACTTTTGCATACTAATTACTTGGTCTTTAACTCTTTTAACCACTTGAATTAACAGCACGTACTTAACTGAGAAATATACTGTATGGAATTCTGCTCTTTTTTATAACAAGATGGATTATATTTTCTTGTTAAACACAGAGAGGACAACAAATTTTCTTGCCCAGGGCATGTTATACACACAAAGTAGTTTAACACATGTTTGGCTGGTAGTCCCAATATTCCTTTGTTTCAAGATCAGTCTAGGTGCTTCAAAATGGAGAAAGACTTTACCATCAATTGAGTCTGTTCTGTCACATTTTTATTCAAGATGAAACAGACCACGTTTTCATACTCATTAATTTTTTGTTATGGTAAGCATGGGTTAGAAGGCCATTGCTGAATGGATGGAAGAAGAAGACATTCCATTTATTTTAAATTTCATTTTAGGTGGTAGAATCATATCTGTAAAGCAATGAGATTTATTTTAATTAATTTAGTTTATAAGGCTGGCGGGGTTTGTGTGTTTACTTGAAACCTGTCACCAAGACTTCAAACTAAGCTTTGGAAGGTGTTAAGCCTTAGAAAACTGCTATATGTTCTATAGCATTCATATATCCTATGAAAAGACCTATATATCATGGAAGTAAGTTAAGTTTACTAAATGTTTACTAAACCAGCAGTTTTTGTGCTTGTGAAACCACCATCCCAAAAACTCTTAGAATATTCAGGGGTCAATGCTTGGTCCAATCCATCTAACATCTTCTTTGATGACCTGAATGTTGGGGCAGAATGTAAGCTCAGTAAGTCCACAGATGACACAAAATTGGGAGGAGCAGCTGATACACCAGAAGGTCATGCTGCCATCCAGAGAAACCTAGAAGGGCTGGAGAAGTGGGCTGACAGGAACTTCATGAGGTTCAGCCAGGGCAAGTGAAGAGTCCTGCATCTGGGGAAGAGCAACCCCAGGCACCAGCACATGCTGTGGTCAATTCTTTGCCTAATGCAGCCCAGAATGCCTATAGCCTTCTTTGTGGCAAGAGCACATTTTTCGTTCATGTTCAGCTTGGTGTCTACCAGGAACCCCAAGTCGTTTTTTTTAACAGAGAGCGAAAATGCCTATAAAAGGACATAAATATGTACCTGACTGTAGAGAAAATGCAGACAAGTGGAAAAACAGAAATGAGCCCTTTCTGATCTTTATTTTAAAGTAAAAGCAGCAATTCCTGAAAGTGTTGCTGTTTGTGTGTATGTCAAAGATAGGACAAAACATGCATGGTGTCCTGGCTTTGGCTAGGATAGATTAATTTTCTTCCTAGTAGCTCATATGGTGCTGTGTTTTGGTTTTAGGATGAAAATAATACTGATAACACACTAATGTTTTAGTTGTTACTGAGTAGAGCTTACACTAAGTGCTTACTGTGAGTCAAGGACAGCTTCTCATACTGCCCTTCCAGTGAGTAAGCTGATCCAAACTGACCAAAGAAATATTCCATACCATATAACAGCATGTTGAACAATAACAACATGGTGGAGCTGGCCAGGGCAGGGCTGCCATTGCTCAGGGACTGACAGAGCATTGGTCTCTTGGTAGTGAGCAATTCTGTTCTTCATCCCTTCTTTTTTATTATTGCTTATGTTGTCGTTTGTTGTTTTTTCTCCTTTCTTTTTAAACTGTCCTTATCTCAACCCACGAGTTCTTGTACTTTTTTGATTCTCTACCACATACCATTGTGGGGGACTGAGCAAGCATCTGTGAGGTACTTAGCTGCCTGACAAGTTAAATAAACCACTACACACAAAGTTTGTTAAAAGATCATCTTTCTACTGGTGTGGAGAACAAAGTTTATCATTAGTTAAGGGTAGAAACTGCTAATGACAATCTGTGTATGACACTGGTGTCAGACATAAAATAGCCAGAACCAGGAGCAAGAAATAAGTCTTCTCTAAACTGAAACTAAAAGTACCGTGTGTTTTGAGAATTTGCTAGAGCAGCAGAATGAATGAAGCATGAACTGCATACAATGTGCATTTCGAGAGACAGGGACAGTACTGTCAAGGCCCAGCTTAGCTGAAGTTCTTCTATCCCATTAGGCATGTGCAGGACAATCTTGTCATGGGATGTTTCTCCAGCTGCAAACAAGACAGCCTTCCCCAATAGCAGTAGAGGGTAAGGCTGTTTTTTGATTTATAATTGCTCTGGCAGCATATGAGTCAACTGATTATGACCCTAATATGGTTGCTGTATAAGGGGAAAATGGCCTACACATTTATGAGCTGAAGTGATGTACTGGGGGGAGAGGAAGAGAGGGAGAGACGGGAGAAGGTGAGGGGAAGGGAGGGGAGGGAAAGGGAGGGGAGGGAAAGGGAGGGGAGGGGAGGGGGTAAGGGAGGGGAACAACAGATGCCTCCAATTGGACAGATAAAAACTGCTTCCTGCTTGTGGAGGCTTGCTTCACAAGTCTCCTCAACAACAATCACAGGAAAGCAAAGAGACATTATAAGAATATGGAAGACAATTCCCTCTAAGAAAAAAAAAATACGAGAAAATGCAAAGGTTTCCCATCCTTCTGTTACCAGAAGGCCCTTGTTCACGGCTGTAACAGCAACAAGAGAACAATTGCAAAGCTTTCCAGCCAAGGTTCCTAAAATATGACAATGACTAATTCCTCCAGCTCCCAAACTCTGGTGTGCCACAAGAGAGACAGTGAAGCTGGCCTCATTCCAGAAAAATAGGCATCTGCAGCTTTTATTGTCCCACATGCTTTCTGCTACAAAAGATGCTCTCAGAACATAAAGAACACACGCACATCTTGTCTTTTGATACCAGTAACATCCCTTTAACCCTCATACTTTAAAGAAAAGGATCAGTAGATGTGTTAGAAAAACTAAAGTGTCATGAAAATTACAACAGCAGAAACAGTCAAGTTACCTCATAGCAGCTGAAACTGATATTAGACATTATAAAAAGTAATCGCTACCTTTGATATTTCAGGGAAAAGGCTAGCTATTTTCTCCTAGTTCTGCTCATGTCAGGATTTACCTGCAATAAGCTTTTGGAAAGAAATTCCAATACTGCTTGTGCTAGGCCACACAGAATGCTTCTGAACTAGGCCTCACACTATGCAACCTCTCTACATATCCTATCATTAAGTCACTTAAAGAGTGAACAGTCCAAAAGACAAAAATGAAGAGAACCGCCAAAGGATTTTAGGTTTAATGAAAAACAAAAAATGCAAGAAAAAAAAAAGAAAAAAGAAAAAAGAGGTAAGTAAGTATCAGTTTCTAGATTTATCTCTAGCTAGAGATTTCTGTGAAACTTAATATTTATATTCATGGGACAGCAGGAAGTAAAAATAGAAATAGAACAAAGAAAATACTTGAAAGAAAAGGAAAAAAAAATATATACACACAAAAGAGAGAACAGGTAGAAAAAAATGGACAGTGGGATCATAGAAAAAATATCAAAGGTGCAAACATGAACACTTACAAATAATATGTTCAAGAACAGAGGAAATTATAAGTACGTAAACAGAAGTATGGAGTTTTCTCATCTGCTTAAGTATTATTTAGAATCTAGTAATATCACAGAACCACAGAGTCACAGGATGGCCGAGGTTGTAAGAGACCTCTGAAGATCATCTAATCCAACCCTGTTGAGCAGGATCACGTAGAGCACATTGCGCAGGATGGCATTCAGGTGGGTTTTGAATATCTCCAGAGGAGACTCCACAACCTCTCTGGGCAACCTGTTCCAATGCACTGTCACCCTCACAGTAAAGAAATGTCCCCTCCTGTGCTTCAGTTTATGCCCGTTGCCTCTTGTTCAGTCTCTGGGCACAACTGAAGAGACTGGCTCCACCATCTTGACATCCTCCTCTCAGATATTTATACACATTGATGAGGTCTCCCCTCAGTCTTCCCTTTTCCAAGCTAAACAGGCCCAGGTCTCTCAGCCTGCCAACATATGGAGAGGAAAAATCAGGAAGGCCAAAGCCCAGCAAGTGTTCAACTTGGACACTATGGTTAAGGATAACAATTTTTTTTTATAAATATATTAACATCAAGAGGAGAGCCAAGAGGAATCTCCATCCTTTACTGGACCCAGGGGTGAACATGGCTGAGTATAAGGAAAAGGCTGAGGTTCTTAATGCCTTCTTTACATCTGTCTTTACTAGCTAGACCACTTATCCTTGGGGTACTCAGCCTCCCAACCGGGAAGTCTGGGACAGGGAGCAGAAGAAACCCCCACAGTTCACGTGGAAACAGTTAAAGACCTGCTGCTCTAACTGGACTGTCATAAGTCCATGGGGCCAGATGGGATCCACCCAAGGGTGCTAAGGGAGTTAGCGGATGTGATTGCTGGGCCACTTTCCACCATCTATCAGCGGTTATTGTCATCCAGAGAGGTCCCAGATGACTGGAGAGAGACTTGCTACTGTGACACATATGTATAAGAAGGGTTGCAAGGAGGACCCAGGGAACCTGAGGCCTGTCAGCCTAACCTTGGTGCCAGGAGAAGTGAAGGAACAGGTCATCTTGAATGCAATCACACAGTGTATGTGGGATCACTAGGAGATCAGACCCAGACAGTATGAGTTCATGAAAGGCAAGTCCTGCCTGACCTTATCTCCTTCTATGGCCAGTTGACCTGCCTGGTGGCTTAGGGAAAGGCTGTTGACATAGTCTTCCTAGACTTCAGCAAGGCCCTTGCCACGGTCTGCCATTGTATTCTCCTGGAGAAGCTGGCAGCCCATGGTTGGGACAGGTACACTCTTTGCTGGGTTAAAACCTGGCTGGATGGCTGGGCCCAGAGAGTGGTGGTGAATGGAGTGAAATCCAGCTGGTGACTGGTCACCAGCAGTGTTCCCCAGGGTTCGGTGTTGGGGCCCATCCTCTTTAATATCTTTAGTGATGATTTGGATGAGGGAATTGAGGCCACCCTCTGTAAGTTTACAGGCAATACCAAGTAGGGGAGAAGTGTCAATCTGCCAGAGGGTAGGAAGGCCCTGAAGAGGCACCTGGGCAGAATGGATCGATGGGCGGAGGCCAAGGGGATGAGGTTCAACATGGCTAAGTGAGAGGTCCTGCACTTTGGTCACAACAAGCCCATGCTACAGGCTTGGAGCAGAGTGGCTGGAAAGCTGTGCAGAGGAAAAGGATCTGGGGGTGCTGATTGATGCTTGCCTGCACATGAGCTGGCAGTGTGTCCAGGTGGCCAAGAAGACCAATGGCATCCTGGCTTGTATCTGAAATAATATAGCCAGCAGGAGCAGGGAGGTGATCGTTCCCCTGTACTCTGCTGTGGTGAGGCCACACCTCGAGTACTGTGTTCAGTTTTGGGTCC
Source organism: Stictonetta naevosa (assembly GCA_011074415.1). NCBI lineage: Eukaryota > Metazoa > Chordata > Aves > Anseriformes > Anatidae > Stictonetta > Stictonetta naevosa. The sequence continues at coordinate 54,995,708 of CM021729.1, forward strand.
CTCACTACAAGAAGGACATCAAGTCTCTGGAGTGTGTCCAGAGAAGGGCTACGAAGGTGGTGAAGGGCCTGGAACACAAGTCCTATGAGGAGCAGTTGAAGGAACTGGGGTTGTTTAGTCTGGAGAAGAGGAGGCTCAGGGGAGAACTTACTGCTCTTTACTACTACGACTTCCTACTGAAAAGAAATTGTGGGGAGCTGGGGGTCAGCCTCTTCTCACAGATAACTAGCAATAGTAGGACTAGGGGGAATGGCCTCAAGTTGTGCCAGGGGAGGTTTAGGTTGGAAATTAGAAGATGTTTCTTCTCAGAAAGGGTGGTCAGGCATTGGAATGGTTTACTCAGGAAGGTGGTGGAGTCGCCATCCCTGGGGGGTATTAAGGAAAGGTTGGATGTGGTGCTTAGGAACATGGTTTAGTGGGTGACATTGGTAGTAGGGTGATGGTTGGACCAGATGATCTTGAAGGTCTTTTCATCTTAATGATTTTGTGATTCTATGATCTTCTGCCCACAAAATGGTCCTTCAGTAATTTTTTTGGTATATCCTGAGACCAAGTCTGACTACTTTTAGGTGTAGCTATTAACAGTCCAGTTGGCTATGATACATCAGATACTGATGGTGTCTGTTTAATAATCTGATTTATCTGAATAATCTGAATGATTCTGTCCTCATATGACAGGTGTTTCAGTCCTCTAATTGTCTTAGTAACTCTCCTCTGAACTCATTCCAGTAGTTCTGTGTCCCTCTTGTACTGGGAAGCCCAGAACTGGAAACAATACTCCAGGTGTGGCCTCACCAGGGCTGAGTAGAGGGACAGGATCATCTCCCTTGACCTGCTGGCAACACTCTTCCTAATGCACCCCAGGATACTGTTGGCCTTCTTGGCCACAAGGACACATTGCTGGCTCATGGTCAGCCTGCTGTCCACAAGGACTCCCAGTTCTCTCTCTGCAGAGCTGCTCTCCAGCAGGTCAGCCCCCAACCTGTACTGGTATTTGGGGTTATTCCTCCCTGGGTGCAGGACCCTGCACTTGCCCTTGTTGAACCTCATGAGGTTCCTTTCAGCCCAACCTTCCAGCCTGTCAAGGTCCCTCTGAATGGCAGCACAGCCCTCTGGGGTATCAGCCACTCCTCCCAGCTTTGGGTCATCAGCAAACTTGCTGAGGGTGTGCTCTCCCATTGTCCAGGTCCTTGATGAACAAGTTGAACAAGACTGGACCCAGTAATGACCCCTGGAGGACACACTAGCTACAGGCCTCCAACTAGACTCCACACCACTAAGCACAACCCTCTGAGCTCTGCCATCTAGCCAATTATTAATCCCCCTCACTGTCTACTCATCTAGGCCACAGTTCCTGAGCTTGTCTATAAAGATGTTATGGGACACAGTTTCAAAAGCCTTGCTGAAGTCAAAGTAGACTACATTCACCACTCTCCCCTCATCTACCCAGCCTGTCATCTCATCACAGAAGATTATCAGATTGGTTGAGCATGATTTCCCCATGGTGAATCCATGATGACTACTCCTGATCACCTTCTTGTTTTCCACATGCTTGGAGATGACCTCCAGGATGAACTGTTCCATCACTTTTCCAGGGATGGAGGTGAGGCAGACTGGTGTCTAGTTACCTGGGTCCTCCTTCTTGCCAATTTTGAAGACTGTAGTGACACTGACATTCTTCCAGTCCTCAGGAACCTCTCCTGTTCTCCATGACTTTTCAAAGATGATGGAGAGTGGCCTAAGATGATGGAGAGTGGCCTAGCAATAACATCGTCCAGCTCCCTCAACACCTGTGGGTACATTCCATCAGGGCCACAGATATGTGGATGTCAAATTTGCTTAAATGATCTCTGACCCAATCGTCTTCAACCAAGGAATTTCTCTTCAGCCAAAGTCCTCCTTTCTCTGGACTTCTTCCTTTGTCTCCCATGTCTGAGATTCCTGAGGGCTGATCTTAGCAGTAAAGACTGAATCAAAAAAAGCATTCAGCAATGCTGCCTTCTTTGTATCTTTTGTCACCAGGGCATCTGTCCCATTCAGCAAAAGGACAACATTTTCTCCAGTCTTCCTTTTTCTATTATGCATTTGAAGAAGCCCTTCTTGTTGTCCTTGACATCCCTTGCTAGATTTAATTCCAAATGAGCCTTGGCCTTCCTTGTCACATCCCTGCATACTTTGACACACACGGATCTCCAGTTCTTCCTGTTTGTTTCCCACACTACGTGCATTAGTATACAAGCATTTCAGGCATCTGAGATGCTTGTTTCTCGTGTTGCATGTGTATTTGTAGAAACACTTCAGATATCTTTCATTCAACTCAGCCCCTTCTGGGGAATACTGAAGGGCCTCACTAGCATGTAGATCCTCAAAAATTAGCATGCAGTCCCATATCTTATCATTGATGGGCCTGGTTTTGTCTCTTTCCTACTTCAAATACAGTTTAAATCCCTATCAATCAGCCCTTCTAACTCCTCGGCAAAAATCCTTTTCCCCCTCAAAGAAAGGTGTTCCCCATCAGTCAGTCAGTCCGGTGTCAAGTAGAACCCATGATCAATAAATCTGAAACTGTGTCAGTGGCATAAGCCTCGGAGCCACGTATTGATCAGCTGGGTCTGCCTGTTCCTTTCCATATTGATCTGCACTACTGGAAGGAAGGAGGAAAATACTACCTGTAAATGTAGCCACCTGCCATTGGAGATGCTGGGGATTGAACCCAGGACCTCATACATGCGAAGCATGCGCTCTACACTGAGCTACATCCCCTCTAAAAAGATATATATTTATATATATATATAAATATAAAAATATAAATCTGAAGTGTTTTTTTTTTTGTTTGTTGTTGTTGTTGTTGTTTTTTAAAAAAAAGGTCCTTTAATAGGATGCATTTAAAGGTTCACTAAAATCTTAGCTGTTAGAAACAAACTTTTTTCAAACAGCTTTGTTGTACT
>CM021729.1:55007188-55028853 GCA_011074415.1 Stictonetta naevosa
GGAGCAGTTGTTGAAGAGCTGCTGCCTGTGGGCAGCCCCCGCAGACTCAGTTCAGGTAGGATGGCATCCCATGGGAGGGTCCCCATGTTGGAGCAAGGGCAGAGAGTGACTGAGAAGGAGCAGCGGAGATGAAGTTATATAGACTGACTGCAATCCCCATTCCCCTGTTCCACTGTACTGCTTGGGGGGGGAGGAGGTGGAACAGGATGGATGGGGACAAGGTGTTTTTGGTTTCTTTCCTAGTGTTTCTCACTTCTTTAGCTTGTCACTCTTTCATTTCTCAGAACTTCTTCACCTTTTTTCTCCTGCACTTTATTGCCTAAAACAAGCCTACTTCCTAACATATTTTCTACTCCTTTTACCTCTGCTTTTCCCAGGGTTTTAGGAAGTACTTGCCATTTCCTTATTCAGGAAGGATGAAGGAGAATCTTTTTCCTGCTTTGCTTCATCTTTGAAGACCTCAGGTATTCCCAGCTTCTGTAGGACAGTCAGAAGCTTCCTGTTCAATTTCTGTTGAGTCATCCAATAGCTAAGACCTCAGTCATGATGTTTGTTTTAGCCTGATGCTGCTGCTTTCACCAACAGCTTATGCTGATGAACCTTTAACTGGCAGTTTTGTATCTGAAGGGTTAGGCTACTAAAAGTATGTTCTTTGATAGTTCCTTTTTAAACTTTCTTAAAAGAACTGTTCAAAACATATCCTCAAATTCTAACATCATGTATCTGTTGTTAAACTGTTCAAAATGTAGAGTACATTCTCACAGGGCTTGTTTCTTCTCCTACTTCAATTTCTTCCCATGGGGACATGTATGGGGCGCAACGTAGTTTCATCCTAATCATTTATGTCTTATTATCATTTGGCATTATTAATAGTAGCAAATATAATTATATTCAAATCATTCCACATGGTGTCTGAAGATTACATTGAAATAGTCTTCCTAAATTAGGTGATTTCTATTCCTTGCTTTTTTTTTTTTCCAGTGATAAAAGATATCTCAGAACTTAATTTAACAATATGTTAAATATAATGGAAAGATACAGTAGGAGCACTCTTCTATGTAATTAAACAATAATGCCAATAATCAGATTTCATTTTGATGCTAAGAGAATTATCACATTTGCTTAGGCAGAAAAATGCAAAGCTCATTTGAATCCTGATCCAGTATTCTGCAAATATAAAAAGATGAAATATTCAAAGAAATATGAAATATTCAATGTAATAAAACTGAAAGGAAAAACTCTGCTGTGTCACATTTTGCAATTTCCCATCAGTTCATCAAGTTGATTAATAGAGGAAAATTACAGCAGAATATCTATTAAAATACTTATGAAGTCAGTGGGAAAAATCATTATACTAAGCATAAGACTGAATGCCTTTTTGACACACACTGACAAGCTACAAAAGACAAATATTAGTAGAACAGAATTCTTTATAGAGACTGACATACACATTTCAGATCTAAGTATACAATACAAATCATAAAGAAGACTTGACTACAACAATGTAATCCACGTGGATGACTGTATCTTGAAAGTATCACAAATCTTTTCTCAATAAGTAAATTAAAAAAAAAAAAATGAAGAATAAGAAGAAGAAAAAGAAGAAAAGAAGAAGAAGAAGAGGAAAAAGAAGAAAAAGAAGAAGAAGAAGAAGAAGGAGAAGGAGAAGAAGAAGAAGAAAAAGAAGAGGAAGAAGAAGAGGAAGAAGAAGAAGAAGAAGAAGAAGAAGAAGAAGAAGAAATATTCCCTAAACCTCATTTTAATATTATGTGGTAAGGGTTCACATCCCTCTCCAATGCTGAGCCTGTTACTCACAGTCCAGCAGGAGGATATGCTATTTAACTACCCTGAGAAATGCTTTATAATATTTTTCAGACTGACACTAGGGCATGATTTACATAATAAAGTATACCTGCCTGGTAATTGTGGAGGGGGAGATTCAGGATCAATTACCATAATTTAAGCAGAAGAAGAATGAATTAAAAAGAGAGAAGAACAATGGCAGCAGAGGAAAAGTATCAAGAATTTCAATAGTGAACCAAACTGTATTTTTACGTTTATATATTCAGATTAAAGGAAATTAAAATGTGCTAAACCAGCCATAGCAGTCTTGAAATACCATTTCAATGTTAGTTTGCTGAATGATATTTCAACAATGCTGGGAATATAAGAATGCAAACTGAGATGGATTTGTCGTAATTATGGGGAAGTTTAGTAAATTGTTTGCTTTAGTTGATAATTACATCCACTTTGAGTGTCTATGTACATTGCCTTACTTTTCATGTCAGTGACTACTAACATGACTTCTGTACCTAGCTGCATGATTAATTTTTCCCAAGATTCGTGGTACACAGGAAAGCTACATTCCTGTGACAATCAATATTACTTATGTGATCCAGTGATGGCAAATACTGCCAATATGGAGAGGGAGAGAGAAAAGGACAGGACAGGACAGGAGAGAAATAACAGTACTACAGCCTAATGGTTTCTCAACCTAAAACTGCCTGTCTGACAGAGAGACGGGATCTGCAAGGAAGACGGAGTTCAGCATGAGAAATTTCCATTGAGGAGTAAGTAGATGTTAAAAAACAGATTCTAAGGTGCTGGATCTAACAGTGGGAGAAGAAGCACACCAGCTGTGCAGTTTCCAGGGAGGGAGGAAATCAGCAATACAACCAGGAATATTTGAAGGAGCACAAGGGAGTCTGGAAGGGAGACTGCATTGGAAAATCTCATGTGGAGCTGCCTGCAGAGAAGTGGAAATGCACTAATGGATAAGGAATTAGAAGAGTATGATGAAGACAAAATAAAATGTGAGGAACTAGAAAAATTAGTGTCAAGAGAATAATTAGCTCCTTGGGAGACATGTTGAAACAAAAGCAGCTGCAGAAAAAATAGATATGTTTAGGTATTTATTTTCCTTTGGAAAGGGTGGGATAGAGCCTTTAGGCTCAGCCACTGCAGAGAAATGTGTGCTCAGCAGCAAACCACCACCATGGCAGGCCACTTCCAGCCAGGGTCCGAGATGACACATATTGTTCAAAGGTAGCTTTATAGCAATGGGCCATGGCCCTCCGTCATTCCTAAAGCTGGTTACCTCCGTATCATCCTCTCCCAAGCACCTTCAGCTGCTTTATTTTATGGAACATCTCAGCCTCATGACAACAGATAATGAAGTGATGACAATCAAGTTCTGTTAAATCAGCCCAGCCTCCAAAATAAGAAAGAACAAGCACTTTGAGCCTATAGAAGGTGACCTTGATTTCATGTGACTTGTGAATCAAAGTACTTCCTGACATCATCACAAGAGGTGGCTTAGGTACAGAAAGTATTATGCATTCTGTAGAATAATAAGAAATAATTGTGTAACTATGAGAGGAATTGAACTTCTGAAGTTACATAACAGCAATCATTAAAGAACTTTCATAGTTCTAAGCTTCAGTGTTAGGTTTTCCATGTCTACTCTGGATGCACAATGTTTTGGTACATTAGACAGAAGGAAGTGTTTAGATGTTTTATGTGACATTCAGTTTACTTTATATTGCCTTTAATCTTATCCTTTGGAGTGTCTTATAGCACAAAAAGAGAATAGCATATCAAATCAAATTAAAATGTTAATTAAATTCCCCATCAAAGAGAGATTAAAGAAAAAGGCCAATCTTTGCACTTCTTAGTCATTCATTACCTAAGCAAAATATTTATAGCATCAGTGTGAATTGTTTCAGTAATGGCTAAACAACTCAAGATATGACACAAACAATGAAAATGAAAGTTAGACTTTCACTGTATTTTCTGCTGTAAAACACTTCATCCAGATTAATTATTTACATTGTGAACACTTTTGGTGTAATGCTAAGATTTTTCACAACTCAATGCAACACCTAACAGCTACACTACTTTCTAATATGGAAGAGAGCTTCCAGAGGTGCTGTATGAAACAGTTAATAAAAAAAATTATTTACAAACTACAAGGTTTCCTGTGATGTAGTCAAGGCCCTGAGCTACAAGAGAGGTCTTCATTTCTAGAAGTGGTCCCAGATGACTGGAAACTGGAAAATGTTGTTCCAGTTTTCAAGAAAAGCAAGAAAGAAGACCCTGGTAATTCCACACCTATTAGTGTCACTTTAGAGCCTGGTAAAAGCATGGAGAAGATTGTTCAGGGAGTTAGTGAAAAACACATTCATTGGTCATACCCAACACAGGTTCATGAGGGGAAAGTCCTGTTTAACTAAGTTAATTTCCTTTAATTACAAGGTTACCCATCTAGTTTACTAAAGGAAGCCAACTGAAGTAATCTTTTTTGAATTTCAGAAAAGCTTTCAATACTGTTTCTCACAGTATTCTTCTAGACAAGATGTCCAGCATACAGCTAGACAAATACATAATATGATGGGTAAACAATTGGCTGATGGGTCAGGCTCAAAGGGTTGTAGTAAATGGGGTTAAAACTGGGTGGTGACCAGTTACGAGTGATGTTCCCCAGGGCTCCATTTTATGGCCAATTCTCTTCAATGTTTTTATAAATGACTTGGATACAAGACTCAAAAGTATACTAAATGAGTTTGTGAGTGACACTAAATTAGGAGCATCTGTTGACTCCCTCGAGACTAGAGGAGAGCCTGGCAGAAAGTAACTGATAGAATAGAGGGCTGGGCAATCATAAACTGAATAAAATTTAACAAAAGAAAGCACCAGATTCTGCACCTGGGCAGCGGCAACCCTGGCTACACCTAAGGACCAGGGGACAAGACGCTGTAAAGCAGACCTGCAGAAATGGATCTGGGGATGTTGGTTGATGACAAGTTGAATATGAGACAACAGTGTGCCCTTGCAGCCAGGATGGTCAACCATACGTTGGGGTGCATCAGGTATGGCACTGCCTGCCAGTCAAGGCAAGGGGTTGTCCCGCTTTACTCTGCACTGCTGCAGCCTCACCTTGGGTACTGTGTGTAGTTTGGGGCCTCGTAATAGAATGAGGATATGAAACTATTAAAGTGTCCAAAGGAGGGCAAGAGGGCAACAAAGGTGTTGAAGAATCTAGAGAGCAAGATTTATACAGTCACTTGGTTTGTTCAGCGCAGGGAAGAGGAGGCTGAGGAGAGGCCTCATGGCAGCCTGCAGCTTCCTCACAAGGGGAGCAGAGGGGCTGGTGCTGAGCTCTGCTCTCTGGGAACAGCAACAGGACCCAAGGGAACAGCGTTAAGATGTATCAGAAGAGGTTCACGTGAGGTATAAGAAACAGGTTCTTCACTGAGAGGGTGGTTGGGCACTGGAACATGCTCCCCAGGGAAATGGTCACAGCATAGAACTTGCTGGTGTTTGTACAATGCTCTTAGACATGCAGTTTAATTTTTAAGTATTCACGGAGCATGAAGACATGAATTGTACTCAATCGTCCTTAAGGGTCCCTTCCAACTTGGGATATTCCGTCCTGTTCTATTAGAGAGCTTCACTGAAGAACAGGCAGAAACATCAGACAGTGAAAGGTATTTATAAAACTACTCGGTAGCTCATAGTTTTATGTCTCCAAAGCAGGAAACATGATAAAGTGCCACACTATTTGGAGTCTCTTTGAAGTGTGTAGGACTGCTATAGAGTTTAGGGTAGTTTTTGTTCTGCTATCATGCTTTAATGGTCTCCAGCACTAGAGAAAGTCACAAAAGCCACTGGAATGCAACCATAGTAGGAGTTTTCTATTATTATTAATTATATTCACTATTATATCCACCTAAGGAGATATTTATCTAAATCTCTTAGGCGTTCTGTCAACCTACTGGACTAAGATGCAATGGGAATAAATTTCAGATTCTCAGATTCACTGAATAACTGGAACTTCTTTTTAAAGTTTATTTTGATATGAAAAAAATAATAATAATAATAATAAAAAAAAAAGTTGTCCAACTTACAAGAGTTTTAAAAGTCAACCAAGAATATGCCTAATCATTGAAGTACGCAAGGAATACAAAGCTTTGCGTAACAGTTTCAATTTTTTTCTTCACTTAAACTCTTGACTTTACTTTTTGCCCTGAAATTGTCATTGAGAAGTTCAGATTTCTTTTCCTGACTGATTACAAGTGATTCAAACCTAAGAAACTTGGAAGAATCATTGTCTTTTTCCCTCATCTACATGCAAATAGAGGTATTTGCTAGTGATAGATTTCATTTGCCACAGTTACTAATAACTTTGAACTTTTGTGTGTGTCTGTGTACTGATTTTTTGTGCATTGTTTAGCTGAATAATAAAACAAATCAACTGGCAAAAATTGCCAGTGTGAAAGCCTTAAAATGAAAATGCTCAGGAGCCAGAATGTGTTCATAACCAAAGTATGGTTAACTTCTACCAAGAATCAATACAATGACAAAGCACAGACACTGAAGAATCAAAATGGTATGGCCATACTCAGATTACAAATAATAAATTTAGTAAATATAAAGAACAATACATTAAAATAAATCATCTCTTCACCTGAGGAGAAAAAAAATCCCATCAAAACTAATATCCTATGATGGTACAAATTACTTCTTAATGTAATTGCTACAATAGAATTCTGCCAGTATGTATCTGTTCACTCCAACTTTAAAAAGTTTATTAGAAAATGCTTTTTATACAAATTTGTTTCCTGTGTCTACAGAGAAGTACAGCATTTTCATTCTCTGAAATTGCTTTAACTGTTAACAGCTATTGAAGTTTAATTAACAAATTCTTACACTGTAACAGCTAAGAAGCTTTTGTGGTTTAACCCGGCTGGCAGCTAAACACCACACAGCCGTTCGCTCACCCTCCCGCTGACCGATGTCCAGCCCAACCCCGAGCAGCTGGCCCCCCACTCCGGCTAGCCACCCCTATATATTGTTTAGCATGACGTCAGATGGTATGGAATACCCCTTTGGCCAGTTTGGGTCAGCTGTCCTGGGTCTGTCCCCTCCCAGCTCCTGCTGCACCCCCAGCCTGCCCGCTGGCAGGACAGAGCGAGAAGCTGAAAAGTCCTTGGCTTGGTGTAAGCACTGCTCTACAGCAATTAAAACATCAGCATGTTATCAGCACTCTTCTCATCCTAATCCAAAACCTAGCACCCTACCAGCTACTAGGAGGAAAAATAACTCTGTCCTAACTGAAAACAGGACAGAAGCAAAGGAACAGAAATGTTTTTGGGAGTAGTAACTGGTGCCCCAAAGTAAGTCACCTTCCAGTTTTCCATGTTTATATCAGCAGCTTCAGATATGCAGCTGCAATTGTAGTCCATAGCATTGTCATCTTACCAGGTTGTGCCTACTTCTCTCCCTGTACTATAGTGCTGCAAACACATGAAGAAAATGATACTCTCTGACAGTTTGGTCATGGAAAACCTTGTTCATCACCCTATTGCTCCATTGTGCTACTATTACGTCAACTTCTAGCAAATTACATAATGGAAAAAGTGTTATGCTACAGCAATCCAATAAGCAGTCCAATAATAAATTGTTATTCTTCAGGTCCAAATAAACCTATTCAACAATCATCCCTGGAAACCATACAAATAATTAGTCAGAAGCTTAAATATTAACATTCTTCCTTATCAGAAAAAGTAAAAATTTGTATGCTCTTCGGAGTTACACATTGACAAAGAGGAACACTTAATGTAGATATTTTCCACATTTGTTACTTTTTTCCTCTTCGTACTAAATGAAAACTTTGAATCACAAGCAGTCACCCAGAACCTAACAGAACACCACTGCCTAAGCATCAATACCACTTTTTGTCAAAATTAATTTAATCTTAAATCTCATTTACTGAAAGCTAGTCCATAGCTAGTTGTCACACATATTCAAAAAATACAAATTGTTTCATGCAATCAGAATGAGTCATGTCAGTGAAAACTGCCCTTTTCACATGTAGCTGCAAAAATGTAAAAGGTTGCAGGGAAGAAATCATGTGGCATTTTATACCCATCATCTGAAAGGCACTAACAATCCTTGTGGTTATTGCATAACCAGGGCTCATCAATCCTAATCAACTTCAGTTCTAAAAACCCTTCAGGACTGAACTGATGAGAGCAAGGTAAGGTTGGCTGAGAAGAAAGATTTCACAGGGAAAACAGTCTGAGCAGCTGTACTTGAAGAGCAGTGCTACACTGGTGCGCTATAAGCTATTATACAGACTGAGAAATATGTAATCAGGAGACCCATGTTTGGCATAGCCTAGAGGGTTCACATTGCAGTAATGTAGGTAAAGGGATCCTCTTCCAAGCCCACATGAAATGTGCAATTGCTAAACAAAAATGCCCTAGAACAGGCAGCAGAGCACTAGTCAGCAGGCTAGTTAGCTGTGTTTCATAAAAAAAGAAGCAGCATTAGGGCTGCTTCCTTCTGCCTGGGAGTGCTGGCAGCCACAATTTATGTTTCTCCCTTTTTGTCCTAAGGCTAAGTGTCTCTGGACAGCTCCTGAGCTCAACATGGCATAGCTAAGGTCAGGATTTTAAAAGGTCATGTTTAATAGAATTTGAAATGTACAGAGCATTCAACACTAGCACAATTAAGAAGTGTTCAGTTCTAGGCATGTTTCCGACACAGCATCCAGAGGAACGACGCCATCAAAGAGAGTAAACAGGTCTAATAGTTATTTTGCAGAACTCTTACTGATGGGGACACGAGAGAGAAATTGTCTTTGAAAGTTTGGGGATTTTTAAAATAACCTAACATACTCACTCTAAATTATTTCTTAAAAAAATGTTCATATTTTCATATTTTACAAACCATATATAAGAAAAAAAAAAAAAAAACTTGCACTCAAAGTGAGCTTTTATCTTTAGAGGCAGTGGTGCAGAAGAGAAAGAGAGATGCAGTACCATTCCACGTTCCTTTTTTTTTTTTTTTCTTAAGCTTGGAGGGTTCTTTTCTTTGTCATGTTTTCATAACAATGTAACTTTTTTTCACTTTCAGAGAGTTGTGCTAATGTTCAAGTTAAACTATAGACTAGAAAATCAAATCCTACTTCAATGTAAATGTCTTGAATGAAAGATACTTATTTTTTTTAATTTCATACTCATTTCTGTAGTTTACTTTCAGACTGGCAAGTCTAAAAAGGTTTTCAGTTAAAGCTGGCCTTTTGTAGCATACTGTGGCTAATGTTCATCTTGCTGAAAAGTGTAACTCAGAATAATATATTTATTATGAATAAAGATTCACCCTTCTTTCCTTTTTTTTTTTTGTCAGAGTGGGAGTGGTTGTTCACATTCTGTCATTATCTGCAGAGAAGTATATAATTTTGAGTATTTTTATTATGCTAATTTAATTAATTATTAAATAAATATTTTATTATTGATAATTGTATTTTTTCATATAAAATGTCAGTTTGCTCTGATTATCATTCAAAAGTGTCTGGTCATTTTTCACTTTGACACATCTCTGGAGCTGTGCGAACATTTCAACCAAGGCTCATTTTCTGCAAATGTTCTAATGCAAACAGTATTTCAGGTAGATTGCAGCTCCTTGTAATTCCTTAAGTCACAGACTTCTTGGATAATTGATTGTATACACACTTAAGGCACAAGGATTTTAGCATATGCATATAAACATGCTTTTCTCCTTTCATGTATGTCAGCATAAGTGTAAATATTGTTTGTAAATATACAGTATTAAGCTGTGTAAGAGATGGGACTTCTGGTGGATTTGGATGCATATAGGACAACACCAGACAGTAGGCATCCCTATAGATATCTACTCTTAGTATGGTGCCAGGGAAATTTGTTCAAACTTCCAGACATTTCTAGATCTGATACTTCAAGGATGATGCAGGCACATTTGGCTACAGCTTCACCACGGGTGTAGGGATGACTCTTTGCTTTAAAAGTCACAACATAACACATTTCACAGATGAACAATTGAATCTAGTATGGAGTAGTTTTGTATTTCCATGTCTCTAAACATTTGACATTCAGAAGAGGAGTGTTAGACTAGATACTGTGTCTGGAGACCCACTGTTAGAGCCTTCTTTTTGCCCTCAGAAGCACTGGCATCACAGTCCTCAGACATAAGAGCATGGTTCTCCCAACCAGCTCAGCTCAGCCAGTCATCATTCTCCTTGACTGACAGGATAACACTGATCATTCACCTTCATGCAAAGATATTGTGCTGATTGCATCCCTCTGCCCACTCTGATGTTCAGCAACACATTATAAACAGAAGGCATCTGCTATATGGCATAATTACGGATTCGTTTCTTTCAGGACTTTTACTTTTTATTAGCTGTTTCATGACTCATTTTGCAAAACGCAAGAATCAATAACTACAATGCTAGTTCTTCCGGTCCTCACTACAGTCTCTAATGATTAATGTATGATTTAGCTAACGTGCATTATAACATAAGATGATAAAATAAAACCGTGACATAATTCATAAAAACCTGGGTAAGAGAAGTCATTTTGATCAGGCATTTCTACCCATAAACTATCCCCAAAACTCTGTCCTAATTTGGTCAACTGCTGTTGAAAATCTGTTCATGCAAAAGGCGTAAAAAAACTGAAATGTGCTGTTACATTTCTTCTTTGAACTGATTGCCACATTAGTTTATTTTGAAATCATTCAGACTACCCACCTTCATGAAAACATTTGCAGCACCAAGAAAATAAAAATGTTGGGTTACATACCTTTTATATACAGTAAGCAAAAGGTATTGTTGATTCATTTAAAAATCCAATATAAATTCTCACTTCTTTCAATATCTGAAAGGTTTCTTATAAACCTTTACTTAGAGCATCAGCTATGAAAAGCTTTCAGAATCCATTTTTAAACTGTAAGTGGTATAAAAACCCAGCACGTTTAAACACAATTAAACAGTACCCTGCCAATAGCTTGAAATAAAACATGGTTATTATTTACTGCTGTTTTGAAAGCTGTTCATTTTCTCAAGAAGCATGTTCCATGTGTTTACAGTCAGAAACATATATTACAATGTTTTATGCTAAAAAGTGTGTAGATAGCACTAAACAACAATCGTAACTGATTTAGCAATTAACATCTAAGTTGCTAATTATATGACAACACATTTGCATAGAAATTTTAGCTGCATTACTACAAAGACTGACTGAGCCAATATCCCCCCTTAGATTTCATCCACTCTTTCACATTCACTGTAGGCATTATCTTAACCCTATAAAGACTGTCAAGATAGGATCTGTAAGACATGAACAGCATTCTTACACAAGGCTTTGTTTGACTTATTTGTTCACATAGTAATAGCTGTAATGACATTATGTTTTCTAAACAGGAAAAGTGATTACAATTTCATACATGAAGAAAAGATTAAGCTAAGTTAGCTATGTGTACAAAAATATGTCTTTCAGATGGGATTTTGGAATCAGAAAGGCAAATCTTTTCATTCATTAAGCCCATCTAAGGAAAGCTGCACTGTAAGTGAATCTACATGTTCTGCTTTTGTGGCCATATTAAAATTTTTTACAATTCATGATGATCTTTAAGAAATCAAAGCAATCATACGCACACATAGAGTTTTAAAATAACAAACTCTTAGGAAAGTCAGAGTTTGTAACATAGGTTGTGAACTTGGTTTCAAAGGCAAATGTTTTCACACACTGCTTGACCTGATAATGGGTACAGTGGGATGCTATTTATGAGCACAGTAGCTCTGAGTTAGTGAGAAACAGAATGGCCATGGATGTTTGCCTCATTAACGTTTGCTTTATCAGTGCTTTAACTGTGCTCAAACAGTATAACATCCAGTTCAGGAACTGAGTCCTTTTTACATTACAGAGGCACTGTAAGGAGTGCTAACACTCTTGACCTTTGGCCATTAGCAAATATTGGATCAACACCCACAATCAGACACTTCCATTGGTCTAATATTTTCACAGAAGGAGAGATCAAGGCATAAGTTCTGAAACTCTTACGAGCATAAATATTTTGAGGGGCCAAGGGCAGTTATGTAGATATTCACTCACTACTTGGTAGTAACTCAGATATTTACAAACAGAGGAGAAGACCTGCCTTTGTCCTTAGAGCAGTGTTGGTATTTTTTTGTATTTGCTCTGCTAAGATAATTATCTTCCTCTGTAACCTTTGGAGAAAAGCCTGACTTGTAGCAATAAAGTTTCATCAGTCCAAACTAGTTTAAAATATTTATAGCTCTTAGAAGCATACAGTTAAGGTGATATAACTGTTTAACAATTCCAGTCTAGGGAGCAACACATGGTTTCTCATAAACAATGTAAAATTGGAATGAAAACATTTAAAACATTTCCACTGAAATCTTTTTATATTGAAGCATTTTTTTTTTTTTTTTAGAAAAGGCTAGCAGAGATATTACAAGTTCTGCTATAAACTCCATCAACACATAAAACCACACACACACACACAAAAAAAAATGCAGTGTATATATCACATACACAAGCTACTCTTTTAACATTTTTGTTGATAGCAACATTGCAGTTGCCAAGATCACCCACATTCTTTTTTCCTTTTACTTTTTTTTAACCCATCACACTACCCCATCAGCTTTCTTTTCACACTTCTAGTTGATTCAGGATTTCTCTCCTCTCCTTTGGGACCCCTTGCATGTTTTCTTGATGAAGAATCCACTTATTTTTAAAATGCTGTCAGATCAGTCACTCTCTCTTGTGTCACCTCAGTAACTCCAGCTTTCACAGGTTGCTACAGGATTGTTTTCAAATGCACTTCTCAGCCTTATGGCACGCTCTCAACAGCCAGTAACCTTTGTGAAAATGGGTATCCCAGGTTAACACTTCCCCCTCCCAATACCAAAATGAAACTATATTTTGCTGTGATGTGTAAAAATCCATTGTTACTTATGGAGGTGGTTGGGACAAGTTTGTTTTTATTTAGCAGTATGAAAATGCTTCTAATTGGTTTGTTCTGGTGCATATGGTTTCCTCTATGCTGGCCTTATGTTCCACTCATCCTATCCCACTACTCATTTGTCACAAACTGTTTAAAATTAGATTTAAGTTTCTTGGAGTAGCAAATTTGTCTACCTATATGCTTATTCATATATGTTGTACCTACATGTTCTTTCAAAGGTGTCTAAAACTTACTTTAATCCTTTAGACATTGCTACAATAGAAGCAAAGAAAAAGCAGCATGACATCAAAGCTCTGTTTGGTTTTCTTGTGAGAATGATTGTTAAACTGATCACGAAATGGAATGATTTTTCTGTTTTTCTGGCAACACTATGAGTCATCTGTTCTCTTCCTGTCCCTTTCTTTGACAACCTGCCTTGGCCACCATGTATCCAAGAGTAGTAACTCACCCCAGTGAATCACCATTCAGGATTTAGATGTTTCCAATGAGTCATACTTAACCTTATAGAAAGTAGAATACTTAGACTACATAAATTGTGCGCTTTAACCATGGTGTGTTTAGAAGTCCATGACTGGAACACAAAATTACATATTTCATTGACGGAAGCAAAATCAAGTGCTGAACCATTTCCCCTACTTTAAACTCTGCATAAACAAATCCAACCTTTTGCATTCATTTAAACAGTGTTGGTCAAAGTATACATAACAGACAGCTACCTTACATTTTTTTTCCCTCACTGCAATCAACTGCTTACCAAATTTAAGAACAAATATTCTACCATTGTATTTGCCATCTGAAAAGCCTAATAATATCAAAAAAATACCAGCCACAAAACAACAGAATTCACATGCAGAGATTAAAAATTAATTAAGGGACTGCATTTCAGAAATTAGGCACACTCAAATCCACTGTTTGGGAAGATTTATTTCATTACATTTCTTTTTATCTGCTCTTCTTTACACTGTGTTATTTGATGCTACATTTCTGCCTTGTGTTGCATAAGTTCCCTGTAAGGGAAAGTTATTCATGATTAGCATTTACTGTCTCCTGCGTGCTTTGAGCAGAGCACCTGTACTTAATGAGAAAATGGGGTAGTCTTTTTTTTTCCCTTTTCATGCCTTTTTTTTTCCTTTTTTTTTTTTTTTTTTTGGTTTAATTTCCATCCTTATTTAAGAAAGGAATTAGCTTTTCAGGATGAGTGTCAAAAAGATTGAGACACACACATGGAAAAAAAATAGGCGAGATGGTTTGCAGGCTGCACATTGTCAAGATAATTTGTTGGCTCCAAATGGCCAGTGTTTAGGGGAGATACTAACCGAAGCTACCCCCATACACAGCAAACTTACCCTCTAAGCAGTAGGACTCTGGCTGTTCTAAATAAAACAACTCCTGAAATTTGCCATAACTGGTTTCCTGACTGTGGAGAATAGTCAGACTTGTTAGCATCACTGATAAGCACCAGCCTTGGGCAAAAGGGAGTGAGCAGTTTGTTCTTCATCTCTTATACAAACTATATGGATGGAGGCCTTGCAGGCTTGGTGTGAGAGGCTGCCAAAGGAAGGAGTCTTGTGTTGGTGGGAATAACCACATGTATCAGTACAGGCTGGGAGATGACCTGCTGCAGAGAAGAACCTGGGGGTGCTGGTGGATGAGAACCTGGGGGTGCTGGTGGATGACAGGTTGACCATGAGCCAGCAGTGTGCCCTCATGGCCAAGAGTGCCAATGGGATCCTGGCGTACATTAAAAGGAGCGTGGCCAGCAGGTCAAAGGAGGTGATCCTCCCCCTCTACTCTGCCCTGGTCAGGCCTCATCTGGAGTACTGTGTCCAGTTCTGGGCTCCCCAGTACAAAAAAGACAAGGATCTCCTGGAAAGCGTCCAGCAGAGGGCCACAAACATGATATGGGGCCTGGAGCATCTCCCCTTTGAGAAACGGCTGAGAGACCTGAGCCTGTTCAGCCTTGAGAAAAGAAGACGGGGGGGGGGGGGGGGATCTTATCAATGTTTATAAATACATGAAGTGTGGGAGGCAACGGGATATGGTCAACCTCTTTTCAGTGTTTTCTGGGGACAGGACAAGGGGAAATGGCCACAAAAATGGAGCACAGGAAGTTCTGTATCAACATGCAAAAGAACTTCACAGTGAGGGTGACGGAGCACTGGAACAGGCTGCCCAGGGAAGTTGTGGAATCTCCTTCTCTGGAGATATTCTAGGCCTGTCTGGATGTCTACGTGGGAAACCTGCTCTAGGGAACCTGCTTTGGCAGGGGGGTTGGACCCAATGATCTCTGGAGGTCCCTTCCAACCCCTACAATTCTGGGATTCTGTGAAACCAGCATGGGTAGGGACAGCAGCAATGTCTGCACTGTCAATAATACAGAGACTCTTTCAGTAAGGTGTCTTTATTTTCAGACGTGACGCTGCCAGCCATGGGGTGCCCGCCTAGTGCCGCCGTCGGGGCGGCCTCCTGCGGGGCTGGGGAGAGTCCTGGAGGCTGCTGCTGGCCCTCCTCTTGGGGGCGCGCCGGCACCCCCCAGGCAAGCAGTCCCTGCCCTGGGCAGAGGGACCTGCTGCCGCCTGCCCTGGCTCCTCGGGTGCCTGCTCCTCTTCTTCAGTGGTGGCAGGGGCCCGAGTCCCCCCTGCAGAGGTGGCGTGGCTGTGGGTGGTCGCGGGGCTGTCCTCCTGGCCCCCTGCAGCACGGGCGTCCTGGCGGTCACGCTGCCGGCGGATCTCTGTGCTGCACAGCTCCACAGCGGCAGTGATGAGCCGCACCACGAAAGGCAGGGTCCTGTTTTTGAGGCAAGGCTGCAGCGCCCGCACCAAGCCCTCCTCGTCGAGCCCGTAGACGCACAGGTAGCCGATCACCGTGCTCAGGCCTGCAGCCACCTCCCACCACTCGGAGCCGGAGATCGTCTCCAGCTCCTGCTGCAGCCACGCAAGCAGGGGCTCGACGTTTTCGGGGTGCTCCCGGAAGAAGGCTGCCCAGACCTCGGGCGGGAAGCTGAGCTCAGGAGCCCTGGGCACCGGCTCCACAGCCTCCTCCTCGTCCTCAGCCCAGGGCTCTGCGGGCTCTGGGACAGCGCACTCCAGGAAATCGTCGGCCGACCTCACCGAGTACTTGATGGTTCTGATTGCCTCCCTGCAGAAGGGGCACCCTGGATTTTCCTTTGCCCACCGCAGGGCACAGCCGTAGCACAGCTGGTGGAGACAGGGGGTCACATAGGCGACATCGTCCCCACTTTCCCCACAGGCTGGGCAGGTCCAGTCCGATGGCACATCCATGGCCACCGGGCTCTAGAGCGGGCTGGGGAGAGCGGAGGTGAAGAAGCTGCTCCCCTGCCCCGGCGCTGCAGCTGCCAAAGGATGTCTGAATCTGCACAAGGGAGAGAGGCCGAGGTCACTCACTGTGCCAGGGCGAGCAGAGGCAACGCCCCCCTGGCACCTCAGCAGGACCCCCCCCGACCCCATGGCTGGGCCGTCCCGTGCCCCCCAGCCACTGCCCCAGGGCACGTGTCCCCGCACAGCTCACCTGCGCTGCTGCGAGCGCCCCGCGGAGCCCCGGCTGCCTGAGCCAGGCAGGGCCGGGGAGACACGGGCAATGACTGTGGGGACGGGCACTGAGAAGAGCTGCCGGCGGCCCCACAGCACGGCTCCTCCAAATCCTCGCTCGGTGCTCCAAGCCTCGCACACACGCTCAGCAGGAGTCCAGCCACGAGCTAGGCTGACGGGGCCTCTGCTGGCACCCCGAGATAAGCAGCGAGGGCTGCGAAGTCACAGCCCATTGCTCAGTGATGTCACCATGGGTCATCTGCCCCAACTGGGCCTGTAGCACTTTGCCCCACATGTTACAAAGACGGTTGGGTTGGGTTGGTGTTTTGATGTGTCTTTTTTCTTTAATTTTTTCCCCTTGATTTACCATTAAGTGGGTTGCAAATTGTCTGAACAAGCATGCTAAGGGAGTGGGGATCATAGAATCATAGACTCATAGAATATCCCGAGTTGGAAGGGACCCATAAAGATCATCAAGTCCAGCTCCTGGCACCGCACAGGTCTACCCAAAAGTTTAGACCATGTGACTAAGTGCACATTCGAATTGCTTCTTAAATTCAGACAGGCTTGGTGCAGTGACTACTTCACTGGGGAGTCTGTTCCAACGTACAACCACCCTCTGGGTGAAGAAGCTCTTCCTGATGTACAGCCTTAACCTCCCCTGCCTCAGCTTGACACTGTTCCTGCGGGTCCTATCAGTGGTGATTACAGAGAATAGGTCAGCACCTGCCTCTCCACTCCCCCTCACGAGGAAGTTGTAGACTGCGATGTGGTCTACCCTCAGCCTCCTCTTCTCCAGGCTGAACAGGCCCAGTGACCTGTTCAGCCTGGAGAAGAGGAGGATCAGACACAGGACATCTCTTTGGAGGCCAGTAACTGGGGGCTCCTCCATGGGATGCAGCATGGAGATCTGCTCCATATGGGACGCATGGGCTGTGGAGGGACAGCCTGTTCCACCAGGGGCCTCTCCACAGGCTTTAGGGCATCTTGTGCTGCATGCCTGGCGCACCTGCTGCCCTCGTGCCCTTGGAGTCTGCAGGGCTGTTGCTCTCCTATTTTCTCATTCCTCTCTTCCAGCTGCTGTGGTGCAGCAGTTTTTGTTTGGTTGGTTGGTTGGTTGGTTAGTTGGTTTTTTTTCTTCCCTTTCTTCAATCTGCTCTCCTAGGGGCCCACCCAGCATCACCCCCTGGCTCAGCTCTGGCCAGCAGCAGGTCCCTTTTGGTAGCAGCTGGGGCTGGCTCTGCTCCGACATGGGGCAGCTGCTGGGCCCGGCTCACAGAGGCCTCCCCTGTAGCCCTGCTGTTACCAAAAACCTTGCCACATAAGCCCAATACACCTTGCAAGTGTATATATTTAAAGATCAAAAGGACAAATGCATACCTCTGTTTGTACAAAGTTGTCTGTTATGAAAACCTGACATAGCATATTGCTTTAATAAAAACTTCCTTCATAGCTGGACTATTGTGGAGTGCTGTTCTCTCGCTGTTTCATACGGCAAATAAAACTAAACTATTTGCCAGCAGCCAGACATGGACTGTGAACTGTGTGAGGCTCTTCCAAGTTGTGTATTAGTACTCAGAACTCTTAGATATTCATTCTCGACCTGCACAATGTGAAAAAAATAATAATAATAATATCAGTGATCATCAAATTAATTTTTAAAAGATAAATCACACATAAGTGAGGTGCATGACTGTGCTTATTACACTATTTATATAATCACTATGTTGTTTATATAATCACACTCTAGTCATAAACTAAATAATTTGGCAAGTATCTCTAGTTGCTTCTTGTGTCAGACCACAACAACAAATCACCAACAACAAAGCAGAGGCTTACTAGTTGTCAGAGAATGATCTAATGCTCCCCTGTATATTCCTCTTTGGTCTAGCATTTTAGCTAAATTTTCTATTTCTCTATACACCCAGATTTATGATGGAGATAAGCAGTGTACTTCAGCTGTACTGAATTATTTTTCATCTCTTAAAAAAGATCTCACAGGTGAAAGTTTTCTCAAGATACTGCCTTCATTTTCAGGACACTTTTAGGATCAAATGTAGGACCCAGTGAAAAGCAACTTCAACCAAATATTCCCTGCAAAACAGTGTTCTGCCCTCGTATAACCAGACCAAATAAATAAATAAATAAATAAAAGTATGTCAAAAAGAATAGCATGTAAACATGACATTTAAGTAGAGAAAATAAATTGAAGCTTAACAAAATAAATAATAATATTTCATAGAACATTTCAAATATAGTCAAATCTTATTACATACCTACAGCCTACTAAATTCAAAATGTTTTCCAATCAAAAGATAAGAATTAGACCAATTTTAATATGCTGCCTATCTTACCATTTCTTCTTCTTATTGTTGCTGTAATTAATTTTCTTTTAGCACAACACAGAGATCTTTGTGTTTTCATGACCTTAATTACAAACACCGAGATTTGGACAGAAGAAATGACAAAATCTTACTTGCTTTTACAGACTGCAATATAAAAACACCACTATTTTGTGGTTTGGTTTTTGGGTTTTTGTTTTTTTGGGTTTTTGTTTTTTTGGTTGGTTGATTGCTGTGTGTGTGTGTGTGGTTTGGGGTTTGAGTTTTTGGGTTTTTTGGTTGGTTGGTTTATTTGGATTATTTTGTTTTCAACACTCCCCTGTGGGCAAAGGGAAAGGAAAAGGAAATGTGAATGCAAAAGCTAAATATAAGGTCAAAGCAAGATCAAAAGCTAAAGCAAAAGGAAAGAAAGACTGAGGGGAAAAGAAAAAAAAAAAAAAAAAGGAGAGAGAGAGATAGAGAATGAAAATGAAAACTGACTAGTGCTTTCAGTTTACTTTATCTATTTAACTTGGTGTTTCTCTGTTTTCTTTCTTTCTTTCCCTCACATTCCTAAGCCTTCAAAACAGGGCAGATCGGGTCCAGGTTTCAGTTATCAGTGCTTTCAGGTGGGTCTTCACTGGGACAAGTGTCTGTGCTTATTTATTTATTTATTTATTTTTCCGGTGTACACTACAACCAAGTTATTGAGGACTGGACAAACATAGTTCAAGATGTATCCTGTTTGAGCAGTGCTTTCTGACAGAAGCTTTCAACCCATGATACTTTCAACCCATAGAAAAATCTTTAAT
Organism: Stictonetta naevosa; assembly: GCA_011074415.1. Classification (NCBI taxonomy): domain Eukaryota; kingdom Metazoa; phylum Chordata; class Aves; order Anseriformes; family Anatidae; genus Stictonetta; species Stictonetta naevosa. The sequence goes on from CM021729.1 coordinate 55,026,683, forward strand.
GACAATCATAGAATTATAGAATACCAGAACGGCTTGGGTTGGAAGGAACCCTAAAGATCATCTAGTTCCAACCCCCCCTGCCATGGACAGGGATGCCACCCATGATCTCTCTCTTCTTCAGCTGTACTGAACACTGCAGCTGAAAACCATCTTTCTTTTCCATCATTTAAGCCTGCTTGTTCACCCTAACTAATTTTATTTCCTACATCACCAGCAACTACTTAGCTTTTCTGAAAGAGTGCTTAAGCACGCAATGCTGGGAATCAAATCACATCCATGAATTCCTTTGCTGCCTACTAGTCACATGCCATCATAGGGACTGATTTTGCATTAATCTCCAAGCTAGTATTTCAGGGTCAGTTCCAAACTGTGACAACCATTTACATAGATTCCAGCAGTGCATGAGCTCATTTCCCTGCACCTGAGAGCTTTATGTGTTGTCTTCTGTTGGGCTGCCTAAACTGGAAGGGGCATAATGTAAGCAATATGTGACACCTGTTGGTAGTTCATGTACAGAGGTCCCCCAAGTGTGATATTAATAAAAACTGAAGAATAACACCTTTAGAAAAGGAACCACAGTTTGTTTTGGGTAAATTAACTTTACTGTTTACTTCTAAAAAAAAATAAAAAATAAAAAATAAAAAAATAAAAAAATAAAAAAAAAGTGGGAGTGTGAGTTTCACTAGCTAGAAAGGTGCCTCACATTAAGTATTGGCATGCTGCTACTCATAAATCCCTTCATGTTTCTAGTACTTTTTGTTCCCTTGTTCCCGTAAAGGCATGGTTCACAGTAATCTCTGCTTTCATTTGTTCTAAGATTTTAAGCACCTGTAAGGAAACAATTGTTGAAACAGCTATGGAGCTTTCCACCTAAATCTTAGCTCCCATTCTAGCTGACCAATATAAGTTTACTTTCTGTACATGTATCACTTCTGGGCAAATAATCACAACACAAGCTTAAAATACTGTTAGCTGAAGCACTGAATTCCAGCTGCAGCACTTGGAAAAATTATAGCCAATTTGAGTCCAATAATTTTACCACTATCTAACTCAATCCTCTAAATTGATAAGTATCATTTTGCAAATGCTAATGAAATTCATTTGACTGTGGCTGTTTATGTGTAAGTTTGTGTGCTTTGCTAGCAATAATGGCCCAGGCAAATACAGAATGAAGGGCCGTGTGCTTACTGTGAGGTTGTTTTGTTTTGTTTTGTTTGTTCCTTTGCTTGTTTTTTTTAAGGTTATTGTTACACAACTAATATTTTTTTTAATGTTTTCTTATTTTGTTTTCCCCAGTTTACATGAATTCTGATGCTCATAAATAGTACTACAAGTAGAGTGCTTGAATCTCTATCCTGTTATAAAAAGATATGCAAAGCCTTTCATTTTCTTTTCCATTAAATTTGGTCAAAGGAGGAGCCATCCAAGTTTGAAAGAGGGAAAGTGCTGATCTACCCTACCTGCACACCCTGTGTTTTTTTCCCAAACCTGCCTAAATTCCAAATCAAGCTAAGATTTCATGAAGATACATACTTTATATGACTTTGCTTGACTCTAACGACTTCTTTCATAATAAGGCATTTGGAGTCTGTCAGGAAATGCTGGACAATGGCACTCTGAAATCAGCTTGAACATGAGAAGTTTTCTCATCCCCTGGGGATAGTCTTCTGGAACAATTTCCTTGGGATGTGAATAAGTTAGATAACCAGGTGGCTGGGATTCTTCATTCAACATCAGCTTTCAACTGTCTCAAACCTGAACAGCATAAAATGAGCAAATAATATGTTGCACATAGCCATTTCCTACCTTTCTCTTTAACAGCAGCTTTTTCTCACCATGAGCTGTATTGGAGCATCTAACAGGTGGCATGTTGTATGCAGGTTAGAAAATGGAGATCACTTAACTGCCAGGTCTGCAGTGAGCTGAATGGATGTTATTTATATGCCAGATTATTGGGAATGTGCACTCAACAGCAATAACATGAATACTCTTATCTCTCTGCTTTTTCAAATCTAGACTTAAAACACTTTTTTTTTTAATCACTAATTTTGAAACATGCAATTGACCAACAAAAAACATTCTGCCTTTCAGTTACTTAAATTTAAAAATAAAAAGAGAGATGGAGAGAGAAAAGGAAAAGGGAAGGGAAAGAGGCAGGAGGAGAGGGGAGG
>CM021729.1:55030133-55051069 GCA_011074415.1 Stictonetta naevosa
AGATTCCATTTTAGAGATCCCTTTGGGAGCTGCACATTGCTGTTTAGAAACATATTTTGATTTGAAAATCCATTAAAAATCTTAATGTAAAATAATAATAATAATAATAATCGTTTCTTTTTTGTTGTTGTTCACTAGAAGAGGTAAAATATTTCTTGACAAATCATTTCTCTTCTCCCTAAGAAATGAGAAATTAGTGTATGAAAGCAATGCTATAGATTAAATAAATTTGACTTTTAATAGGACAATTATCTTCTGTTAAAAATGTTTTAAAACATAATATAACAAATTCTGACCTGTTTTTGTACATATTATGTATTGTATGTATTGTCCAGGCACACCCATTTCTTTGATTTCTCCTCTCAGCCTTTACAAATGAAATTCTTCAGTAAAATTTTCATGGCCTAAAATGCTTCCTCCCACTTACCTCTTCTCCATGTGCTGCACTGCACTATTGCACTTAGCAACTCTGCAGTCCACTGTTGTGATCTTCACCACAGATCATATTCCAGCTGCAATTTCCTGTTTATATTAGTCTTCCTCCAGGGATGGCATAACGCTCAAGGTTTGGTTACAGAGTTTTCCCTGCACATCAGGCTCTGCAATGGTTTTCGCCTCTAACACAAGATAATAAACTCCTTGGTGACCCACAATCAACGCTATCTGCCCGCAGCATTCTGCTTTGTCTCCTGCTGATTTCTAGCTTTCTGGCTGATACATCTATCTTCCTCTTGCTGGATAGGACAAAATCTGTCCTGGTGCTGAATCCAGCATATTGCTTGTCCAGTTCCACCAGCCACTCGGGTCCTGACTAGTAATTCTGCTAGATTTTGACTGCAATACAGATATAAAAGAAATGTAGAAGTAAAAAATAAATAATGTTCCCAAAAGTGAACACTAAGCAGATGAAAAGCACAACCAATAAACAACATAGTTGTATTTTGGAAATGACTGTGAATTTCCTCCCTGAACAAAGTCACGTCCCAAACTGAACGGCTAAACCCAATAGGTGGCAAATGTATAATATAAACCTTTATATCAAAGAAATATGAAGAACTGTGAAAAAGTGGGAAGCAATATGCAATATTGCAGCATAAATAAAGCTGTTTAAATGAGGTTTCATGAAAAGCACGATTTGGACTATGGCTAATTAGTATTTGCTTTAACTATCATAGGGCGTAAAGCTTCTCACAAATGAAATATGTGAGCAGTTGCATATAAAAACAACAACAACAAAAAGAGCAGTCTACAACGATTGAAAACAATGTGTTGCTACACTCTGCAATTTGATAACATTAGGGATCATTTACATAAAAATAAATGTGTTCTAATCAAGGCAGCACTGCTACAGTGAAATGGTGTGCATGTTTTACTAGTTCTTACAAATGATGAGCATCATTCAGCCTGGAGTCCTCTCCATGACTGCCCAAGACATTCATTCTTGCACAGTGAAATTCCAACAATGGCTACATTTTCTGGAACAACCGGGGAAGTGATGGAGCAGTTTTAGCTTCATATTCCCACTTCTAGCAGCCAAATTAAGGGGAAAGAAGAATAAAATATTACTACAACTCAATTTCCCATCATGGGTTGAACTGTCTGGAAATTTCCCTACACAATATTCTTCTAATGCTGCTTCTCTGAAATTAAAACTTTTTTTTTCTTTTTTTTTCAGGAGAATGTGTGTTTCATCAAAAAGTTCAGTGAATGACCAATGAAATATTTACCTTTTCACAATAGCACAGTCACTTCAGAGTGCAATAATATCAGAACAGAATGCTGCTGCCTGTAAATATTTGACATAAAAGAAATAGAATATTTTGATAGGGTCAAAATTATTTTTGGTACATTTTATTTCATACAGGAAGTCAGAAACTTTCCATTGCTACTAATGATATAGCTGAGTTATCTTTCTCTCTGATAACAAAAAATACTCAAGGAGTTCATAATGTGGAAGAGTAACAAAAATGTGCAATGCAATACAAGTTTTCTAAACAAAGGCGCACCTGTCACAGAACAGGACATAACAGGCATTTTCTGGAAGCTCTTGTGCAGTCTCTCTTGTAAACTACGACAACAAAGGTATTGGGAGAAAAAACTGAGTTATCCCCCTGAGAACGGAAAATCAATGAGGAGAGGGGGAGAATTATGTTACCTGAAGTTGTGCTGATGCTGGTATTAAGCCTTCACTACACCGACCTAGGTGAATCAGAGCACACAAGAAAACTTAGTGGAAAAGAAGTAGTTTCCTCGAGGGCAATAGAAAGTCAGTCGAGGTGTGACGTGCATCAATATCAAGGCACAAACCTTCTCTGCACTTCTGAGGGACTGAGGAGACCTGCAGCAGTCATCTGCCCATCCCAATGGAAAGGGATCTATGCCGAGGAGTAGTGTGCTGGAAACTCAGAAAGACTGTATTTGACCTGATGCTCTTCTAAGCTGGTTGTTTTCTCCACTCCCAACTTGTGTATCCACTTACTTCTTTGGGCTGAGCTCAAAAGAAAGCAATACAAATCTGAACTAAATCTGGACTAAAATTTCCTGCAAGGATCTGTAACAGAAAAAATGGTTAAATAAATAAATAAATAAATAAATAAATAAATAAATAAATAGAATATTTGAAGAGTAAAGCTGTAGATATTGTATAAGTAACAACAGATTCATCAAGCAAGACAACAGTGAAGTTTTTAATTGTGAGGAATGAATACAAATGAATTATCATTTTAATTCTCCCACTGCTTCTTTGTGAATTATGTCTGTGAATCTCTGAAATATGGATGATAACAGAGGAGAAGGGGGAAGGAAGGTAGAGGATGGCATTATATACACACAGTAATAGGAAATATGTAAATAACACTGTTATCTCTTGAATCATCGTCATAAGACTTCATACAGTGATAAATGGGTGATTAGCTCAGAGGAAAAGAAGCTATCAGGGACTGTGGGAAGCAGAAAAAATACATGCAAGTGGAATAGGGGTTTGGAAAGCAGAGAGAAATAAAGTCAATACTGAAGGTAATGTAAGAGGAGTCTTTTCCTGATGAAGAGATAGGTTTGCAAAGTTACACCTGAAGGACAGAAACCATTAGAAGAGCCCAGGTAGATAACCTACTTGCAGCTCATATCCTTTCTCATATAAATCACATAGAAGAGCTTGTTTTCTGGGCATAGTAAAAAATTAATATTGATAATATGTGAAGAAGTATTAATAGAAAAATCAAATATTAATAGATAGTACTAACCCATGAGGGTAATGTGCATATTTATAATATATACAGCCATAACAACCTAAGACTTTTTAATGATATTCTGAATTAAATATGGTACTTGAATCACTGCAAATATGTGTTCAGTTGTCATGTTTGCTCTTTGTAGACATTGTAGTACTGAGATAACTGTATGATGGAGTTCAGGGGAAATACTGTTAAAAAGATAATTTATTATTGAACTGTGATTCCCTCTTGATGTTTTCTATGTCTCAGAAAGCAGAGTGGTTCCATTTACAGGCAGATGCTGCAGATAAAATATGTGTGTTTGCAGTCCTGTTCACAGAGTTTCTTCAACAGAAGAGCAAAAGTTAACATTTGCAAAGCCTTAGTACAAATTAAAAAATGGCCTTACAATGGGCCAGTATATCATTACATCAACAGTCTCTAAAGACTTGTGCTCATGCTCTGAAGTTTTTAGTGCCTTTTGGGTTATTTGGGGCCATACATTTCTGGTATTGAGTTTGAGAACAGCCCCAGCTTCCAAGCACTGAGTGTCTGGATCACTCCAGACTCCTGCACCTGGCTGAGACCCAGATTCATGAGAATATGGTGTTTTGCAGCTCTGTAGTCCTTACAGTCGTGGAGCCTGGGAGTTTTGTGAGGCACGCCCCTATGCAGGAAACTACTGTTGTCAGTCAGACACCCTCCAGAGGCTCAGGCAGCTGCTGGGAGGCAAGATCAGAGCAGGGGACAATCCCAGGTCTGTAGCTCCTGCTTGAGTCTCTAGGGACAGCCCACACTGAAAAGGCTGCCCAGATAGGTAGGTTTACCCCTAGCAGGGAAGATACAAGTGGTTGCAGATTTGCTTTATGGGAAATGTATAAATTACCATGAAAGGCCCATAAAACCTATTTATTTCTCCATCAGCACAACCTAAACAGCCCCTTAACAGAGACTTTTTATTCCCCCAACTAAATGGAGCTTTGTCCCATGGAGTCATCTGCATCCGCCCCAAGTCCTCTTCAGCAGTCAGTGGAGATCCAGTCAGGCTGATCATCAAGGGTTGGGACACTCTTATCTTAAAAGCAGGCATGAAAAATAGATGAGTTAAATAGAACTTACTTCTTTCTATTAATAATGAAGCAAGCAATTATGCAGTGACAAGTCTATGTGCAAACATCTGCACAGTACAATTGACTTTGAGTCAGTCTGATGCTCTGAGTTTGATAAAAGGCCAATTTGTGTTTCAAAACACAGTTTGTGTTTCTTTGGTACCTAGCACAGCCAGATATTACAAAAAAAATAGTTCAATAGTTCATTTTTTCCCTACCTGATCTATCTGTTCTTCCCCAGGGCAGACCCTGTACAGGCTGCTTAGCTTGGCTGTGACCCTTAAATACACTAGAAAGCAGGGTTGAGTCTTTCACCCATCAACATTGCCTGTATATTTTCAGCTACAGGTCATTGTCTTTGCAGTCCTTCATACTTTCAAGATTTTTTTCCTGAGCAGTTATGTTTGGCATTTTACTGCTGATGTATATATATATATGTACATATATATATATACAATGTATATATATATATACATAATATATAAATATATGTATATAGTATGTAAGAGTATCTCAACATCTTGCTGTCAAATTTAACAAGTGGCATAGGTACATATGCAAATGTGCAGGAGAATATCATTAATAAATTCTTCATAATCCAATTTCCAAGGCAAAATATTTGAAATATACAGTAAAGGGAGAAAAAAAAAAAAAAGTTAAAACATTTAAAATGTAATATTATAAATGAAGTTAGATCTAGCAACATTTCGTTATTAGGATACTAGTGTCACACTTCAGCTGTTCTTGTCTTACCATGCAAGCTAATTAAAATGTGACTGCTCCAAATCTTTTTTTTTTTTAATTTTTCTGCTTTAATACCAATGCCAAATGCCCATGAATAGAAGAAAAGTAAGTTGCAAAGTTGTAAGAAAAAGGCTTTTATTCACTATCCTTCCATGGTAGTGAATAAAAGAGCCTGAGTCAATCACAAATAATTTTGTTTAGGCCTGTTACTGTAATTTTTTTAGATATATCTCAGCTATGCTATTCTATCTATACACTTATGTTAACATGTTTTATATTAACTTCTAGACAGAAGATGCAGATATAGATTAGATATAGATGTAGATAGATATAGATATGACATGCACATATATATGCATACATATAAATCGAAACATATACTTATCTATGAACAAGAATATGGTTGTTTTCTCTTCAAATACTAGGTATAAATGTCACAGTTTCAGATTCATATTTACAGATCCTCGTTTTAACAGAAGTGAACAGGGCCAGTCGAGAAAACAAGACCTCACCTTCATGTTTACATCCCCTTCAGAAACTAAGTATGGAGGAGGAGGTAATTATGAAATGTCAGCTATGCTCAGAAATCCCTTTTTGGTATGAACTTCACAGTCTTTTTTGGTATGAACTTCAAATATAATAAGAGTCAGTTAGTTTTCAAAGGCCATAAGGCCTCATTTTCTCCTGTCAACTCTCAGAAGTGTTCCAGGGTATTTGTTGTTGAGATGGCTGAATATTTTCCTTTTTGTCAGTTATGGAATGAAAATGACATATACATGCGACCCCTTTGTATACATTCAATATTAGCACCTTTAATGCATTACAAGTTGAGGATTTCAATTGGTCTTCATGTATCTCAGTCTCTTATCATCTTGTCCACGCCTTACAAGTAGCAAAATAAAAGTTTGTCTACAACATGCTTATAAATATGTAATATATATAGACACATTATCTATAATATATAGAGACACATCTGTGCTATTGTTTGAATACATACACTCCCCTGAAAGTTAAGGAAAAAAAATCTTTGTGAAAGTAAAAGCTTCAGCAAAGTGGTAGTGTAGATCTTAAAGATGATGCCTTTGTTACTAAACTGATTTTTAATCCATGCACGTTTATGCCCTACTGAAAAACAGAAGACTCACATTAGATTTAAGATTGCTTCCTGCACCAAACACCATGTATTTAGTAATCATTTGAGAGGCATCTGAGTTCTCTATAGTTGTATTATAAAGCCACCATACCAAATGATTTAATATCTCCTTAAGTGAACTGATGAACTCTTTCTTATTAATGAATTATAAATACCTGGTATGGTAATGGTTAGTTACTTTAAGTTCTGCAGGGATGAAAAACCCTCAGAGTTCTGGGCCTTCAGGGATTCTGGTATAACTGCTGGAAACCTCAGCTTAGAAGTGGTAACCTACTTAGTAAATAAAATACATAAATTTCAAGAAATTCCAAGTGTGTTTTGCTTATCTTTGCTTAGGAATAAACTATGTACATAACAGCTCAGAGAAAATAACAGTGTTGAAAATGACATGCCTGCTTCTATATAGCTTGTGTTTTCTCTCAATTACCTCAACAATCCTTCTTTCTTAAACACTTAGGACAACAAACCTCTTCTGATATAACAAATAAAGTTTGTCTGAAGGCAAAATTTCATAACTTAAATTCTAATATTCTTCCACGTTAACAGTTAAGTTTTGCATAACTTATAGCAATACTATGTTATCAAACACTTCCTAAATTTAGAGGATATTTTATCACCTAAACTTATGTTTGCATTAAGTGAGCGAGTCCACCCTGTAGTCATGCTAACAGAGCTGAAACTTCAACATGCATTACAAAGCACTGCAAAAAGGACAAAAAGGACCTGGCTAAAATTGTTTCAATGGGATATCAAAATACTACTTTACTTTAAGATACTAAGGCTTGTCCTTTTAAGTACTTTGTCTAGACTAGATTTTTTTGATTACACAACTAAACAGATAAAAGTGATTTCAAGTTTTTAATATCCTTTGAAGCACACCTATTTTACAAAAAAAAAGTCAGGATCTGAGGATTATTGAAAACATTGTCTCATGCAGAGCTGGAGAGGGCAAAGGAAATGGCCCTCTCCTTCCCCTAGGGCCTTTGTCTGGATGTAAATGAAGACTTGGGACATTTTTTTCAAGACTCCTACATGTTACGCAGCTGTCAGAGCAATACTTCCAAACTGAAGACAAATGCCTAGAAGCAGCACTTCTGCCTCCCCAGCACCCAGCAACCCACAGTTCTCTACACCCTGATGTTTTCAAAGCCCTCCATTAACATTTACATCCTCTACAAGATCTTTGCTCAGGAATGATTTAGGGCTGCGCTGGTAAGTATATTGGCAGAAGGCATCTTAGTCTCCTTTAAGGAAGCTAGGAAGCACTTTGATCAGTCAGGAGATGTGGATAGAGGTGATAGACAAATCTCATTACTGTTACCTACTACTTGGTCTTTTTGTATTATTTTCTTCTGAGGTATATTTTGACTCTTAAAAGGTATTTATATTTTTCTTTACTTAGTCATGCAGTAAGCTGAGATGATTTTAGGATTTTATTAACCAACTGCTAAATAAAATAATAAAGGAATCTATACATTCTGAGGCTCATTGCCTGCTAAGAGGTTTTATTTTAACCAAAAAGGGAGCAGTAAACAAACCATAAAATCCAGTCAAGATTTATTTATAACTTTGGTAGATATCTGTATATATGTTTTGCTATATTTTTCAGATAATACAAAAAAAAAAAAAAAGAAAAAAAAAACTTCATTACTTTCATGAAACTTAATTTCTCAGTGAAAAAACCTAGGGGAAATTGTGTACCGAATGGGAATTTGTCATTTTCTAATTATATTATTTTGATGTTTCCAGCTAACCAAATTTACAAAATATGTTACTGTGTTTACTGTCATCATCTAAGACACTGCTCCCCTGTGAATATGCTCATGTATAAATGGTAAGTAGTGAACATTATATGAACATAGCTCAAGTCTAGGTTCAGACAGTCTACAGGCTATTTCATCAGCTTGATAAAAATTTACTACTTAAAAAATGTGTGTGTGTACTTGAATAATTTGGATTCCATATGAACTGTCCCTGGAAATATTTCATTGACAAGAAAATATCCAGAAACAAGATAGCTGGTCACTTAATTCAAATTATTTCTTACTGTTTCATGACTGTTTGCAGGTCAGGAAAAGTAGCTTAATTTCATTCCAAATAATCTCTGTCTTTGATCATTGAATGCAAAGCTCACCACAAAAGAACAGAGTTGTTTAAAATTTGTTATATGTTTTCCTGGCAACCTTGTTACTGTTTTGATGGCACCCTTTGTTGGCTTCACTCAAATTCAAACTTTGTATCTTAGCCTCTTTGCCCAGAAGTGGCCTGTATAGGACAGTACTTGCCTTTCTCCATGCTTTGTCTTCACTATATTCTCCAAGAGCTGGTACAACTATGTGCCACTGGCACCCACTAGGGACGGGAAATGTGCCGCATGTACACAGTGCTTGTTTCTCTAATTATACAGTCCTCAAAAGGCTTTGGAGATAGAGATCAGTACTCCTGTGCTTGCCATGGGTGTTGAGGGAAAGTCTAAGTACATCATAGCCATGCAGGTAGCATTCAGGTATCTGTTCAATACTATCTGCTGTCCATAAAATTGTATTTATTTATATCAATGATATCTATATTCTTTTAATTTTTCTATGTATGGATTCACATGTACTTTTTGATGGCTATCTATTCTGATGTCCAACTAACTTGCCTGTTTTATCTGTATTGTTCCCATAGGTTTGGTGGTTTTTTTTAGTATTAACAATCTCACTAGAAAGATAAACCTTCCAAGTATTCCGAGAAAATTGGCCAGCCAACTCTTTTAGAGTATGCTGTTGTAAATTGGTCCAGCTCAGTGAAATAAAAGATTTGTTCATGTATATTTAAATACATGGTCTTTAATGATTTCCAGGTTGCAAGGGGCTTAAAGTATATTACCGATGTCTTCTGATCCTTCTTTTCAAGTGAAAAAGACATATTCAGTGAAAACTTTTACTTTTTTTGTCAAGCAACCTGTAAGGACAAAACTGGTTGTGTTGTGTATGATCTTATCAAATCCAACTCAATCCAATTATTAAGGCAAATGCATCTCAATCTTACGTTACAGTTTTTCAAGTTACTTTTCCACACAGTTATATCTGTAGATGTTCACAGTTATTGCTGTTTCTGTTTGTTTGTTTGTCTGTTTGTTCTTCTTTCCTTCTTCCTTTTTTTCCTGGCCTCTGGTCCTATCCTATCTTGGTGGCCATTTTCTCTTTTTTTATCAGCCTCCTTGAAGCTTTCACTTCTCTCCCTCTTGCTTAGTTCCTTACAGCCACCTCATTTATTCCTCCTAGTTTCTCTCCCACTTGATGCTTTACTTCCTTCTGTAAGACAAGATTCCCACTGTCTCTCTTCGACTTTTTCCCTTGTCAAATGCACTCAATGGTTTGGGGATTTCATGTCCTTCTTTGTCATGTGTTTATAAAAGGAAGACTTTGTATGAATTCTCAATATCTTCATGAAAGCAGTCTCAATAAAAACAAATGAGTGAAAATATGAACACAGATTCCTTATTGCCTCAAGTATCATATTTCTCATGCATGAGGGAAATAATATTACTCATTTAAAATATTATTAATTATTAATATAAAAACTGATTACTTAAAGTATATGCACTGTGTAGTCCTTTAATAGCAGAGTTCCTTTTCCGTTTTCCTGAAAATTTTGAAGGATGTATATAATTATTTGTTATATTTGTAGGCTGAACACTCTTTTGTATTAATTAATCTGCTCAGTTTCATTCCCACATAATAGTTCCCTGAAAGAATGTAAACATTACAACACTAACAAATATTGTGTAGCTACTGTTGTTGAAGGAATTTCTTCTCTGTATCATTTTTTTGTTTGTTTGAGAGTAGGCAGGCCATGGAGGTTCATCTTGCAAGTCTTTCACATTTCTGCTAATGTAAAATGACATAGTCTTTCATATTCCTGCCAAAACTTAAATTATTTAGTTTATTAAAGACTAGGAGTTCCATCTGTATAAAATGACAAAATATATCACAATGAAATTGTCAGAACAACTATAATGCAAAGGAGATGTGGGTTAATTAGAGCCCTCTCCCTAGATAGACTGAGCTTTCCAATGTAATTTCAATTATTTCTGTCTATTAAATCTTAGATTACCTGTTACTATTGCTATATATCATATCAGAAAAGTACTTCCTTCAGGAAGACATTGTCATGTTTAACAAGAAAATAATACCATCTTAGTATGAATACCCTTATTAAAATTGTTGTCAATAAGTTATATCAAAAATTACTACCAAATAGAAATCTACACCTGATAGTAAGTCAGGAATGGTTAAAGTATGCATATGGAAATATTGATTTACTGACCAACCACTTGAAGTGAGAGGCCACACTCTCCATACTCCAGAGAAAACCTCTGTGTTGCCTGTACTTAAACCAGTGAAGTATCTGACCCATTGCCTTTGTTTTCTGACTCATCTTTTTTCATACTTCATGTAGAGGCTGACACAATCTCATTCATTTCCTGTTCTGTTAATTTAATAGACACGTTCCAATATCAGTTTACCTGCTGTTTTTATACTTTTACCTCAAAGTGCAAATAGTCCATACAGTATTAAAATTGATTCATAAAACCAGAGCTAATGATTGCTGACCTAGCAAGGACAGTCAGAATCATTTCAAATGGTTACAACTCACAGAGGACTGAGAGAATTTGCCTGTGTTTCATAAGTGGCTGGTTGGATTTGGGTCCCATAACCAAACAGTGCTTAAGTGTTATTTCTGTATTCTGTTTACATAGTCATCAGGTTGTGCCCACCTTTTGTCAAGCAGCTGTTGATTTGTCAAAAATGAGAAGCCAACAGATACAGACAGATGCTATTTCATGCATCTTCCTGGGTACAGAGTCTCTTACTTCAACAATTATTTCATTGAACATGGAGTCAACTTTCTGTGTCAGATTTGGAGACACTAAGCTCTAACACTGTTGTTTTTAAGGAGTACAGAGAGTAATACCATAATAATAGCAATCATTTACATTATTAGCCCCAGCTCAGAGACCATAAGTCCTATTATAAATGAATGTTCCAAGCTAGACAGAGAGGAGTATAAATTACAGAGCAATAAACTGAGAAATACTATAAATTGAGATCTGTGTAACTAGGATAAAATAATCACCACTATAAGTCAGGTAAAATTTTTCAGAAGAAACACATAAAAATACCATAGAGTTTTTCAGTCATTACTACATGTGAAATATAGGACAGGAGTGAGAAGTAGTGTGATCACAAAAAGAAATCAGGGAAGAGACATTACCACAGAGTTCCCCATTTGATGAGAATATTTACTTATCAAGGGAGATAACACAAGAAATAGGAACTGAAAATAATGTGGAGAGGAAAATAATTTTTAAAACACCATTTATTGTGCTGTGGAATCACTTAATACTAGGCTTACAGGGGTACTACTGGTTACATAGCTCAGGGATTTTTCAGAAACAGCACAGGTGAATGCCTTTAAAACACAATGATCACAATGTCAAAATGCCAAAATCTTGCCACCTTTACTTACCATATCCTCATGCATCATCCTGTCTTTCTGCATCTGCACTGGAGATTCCAGGTAATAGAGAGAAATGATATTGTGTATTCCTATATGCACATATATTTACACCAGGTAATACACTCGTGTTAGAACTGCTGGTCTTTTGGGCCCTACAGAAGGTAGCTCCCCTTTCTGATCCTTCAGCAGAGAAGAGACAAATTTGCTTGGTCAGGCTGATTTCTTTGCTCAAATATTTATCTTCTGAGAGAGAATGAGAAAATACATAGGCCTAATTTGAGGTGTTTTGTGGGTTGGATTCGATACACAGGTAGATGGTGAGGCCATGCTAGATTGTTTGGTTTAACTGAATTTCAGAGAGACTCTTTATGAAGCCTAGTGTCAGTTCAAGAAGGGGACTTTATTTATTTATTTTTTTAAGTAAAGGCATTTTAAATAATAAGCATAATATATATCAGAATGCTTCAATTAAAGCAATTAATGTTTAAGTATTGTCTGACTTTGTTGCTGAATAATGAAATGAAAAAACATAATATTGCACTTCAAGTGACAGTGCTCATTCTTCTATTCTCTTTCCAAATTTAAACCAATTTTGTAATGAAATGCATTATCTGTATCTAAGCCAATGGGTTACTTTTTTGGTTTTGGTTTGTTTTTTTCATGTGTTTTCCAGATAAGCAAATAATTTTAGGTACTGTGCCTGATAAAATCTGAATTGAGACAATGATCCAGCTGCAGTGCAACAAGATTACTCTGCTCTTTGTGAGGAATCTCAATCTTCTTACTGACATTTTTCCATTTTCTGTCAATGAAACATGTACAGAAATTCAAATATAAGATAAACACCCTAATCAATCTTTTGATTATTCTCTAACTCTCAAAGTCAAACAAAATTTCACAATTCTAGGAAAAAAAAAAAAAAAAAGGAAAAGGAAATGAAAAGGAAAAGAAACAGATTCACTAATACATTCAGTGAGTTTTCTGTAAGACCACCTGCAAAGGTCTGCATGCAGACTTATTCTAAAATCTAAAAGGGATGAAGTACCCTCAGACTGAGGAGGAAATTGGATCCAGATCTTCTTCACCTTGAGTAAATGCCTTAATGCAATGATTAAAAGTAACACCCCTTCCAGAATTTTGCCTTTTTGGGTTGTATCCATGTTTTCTATCTTATCTTTAAAAGCCAGTTTCTATTCAAATAGAATACAGCAACCAAAACCACAGGCTACTGAAAAACCAAAACCATATGCTACTGCTTTCTCTCTCTCTCTCTCTCTCTTTTTTTTCCAAATTTACCTAGTTACATCAGAAACTGGGAAAAGACTACACAACACACACACAAAACATGATAAGACTTCATCCCAATACTTTATAAATGTCACAGTGAAACTGCATCCTTATGCAACCAATAGCATGAATAAAGGTATGATGTTTTGAAGAACCCTTTGAGAAAACAATCCAGAAATAAAAATAGCTGCTAAAATCTACTGGTGTCCAGCATTGATCTAAGCAGGACATTCCCCCAATTTGTTAGGCTCCTGCTCTCACTATTTTATTATGCCATTATATGTAACTTTGAATTGTGTCATGTTATATTATTATACCCTGGTAATTGCATACAGTATATATTGTATGTTCTCCATTCTAAAAAATGTTTGTCAGTAGCAGAAGCCAGCAAGCTCTTATTAACTAGGTATTGGTACTTTGGAATCGCAGCAGCAGCCTGCAATTGAGAGGATGTAGTGACCTCCTGAAGAACACCAGCAGATATGTAGCAATGCACAATTCCCCTGGCCAAAACTGTTGATCTATCTGTTGCTTCCCAACAGATGGGGAAGACTACAGCTCTCCACACTGTCACTTGGGTGACATCTGACAGCAGCAACCTCTCCTGGGGTTGTCTCATGTGATAGACCATTGCCTTTGCAACAGCTTTTCTCCAGCATTAGTTCACACATCTACGCTGAGATGTGCTCTACAGTTATAGCAGTAGCACTTGCATGATGTGCAGACTTCAGCAGCAGCCTTCCAGGTCTCTGTTATCATGCAGGTCCACCAGCGTAAGACAGGAGGTCACCCTGCTGGCTGCAGGAACAGTGCAACCTGGGACACTCTTGGAGCAGCGGAAAGGCATCTTGGAAGCAGACGGTGAATGTGCTTGGGGAATTTGACTGGGGGTTGCCCCAGAGCACAGCCAAGCATCAGGTTAGTTATATCATCACTAGTATGCCTTAAATATACATTACTTGCATTCATCTTTATCTTATAAAGAAGTACTTTACATTATAAATTTTAAAAATACTATCAAACAAACAGTAGCCTTTAGCACATACCATTTTATAGGAGGCTGAGTAGACAAAATAGTTAATTTTTTAAGGGTCTTCTAAAGACTCTACTAACACCTAAAAATTCTACTAACATCCACACACTTGCTAAATATTCATCTTCTCCCAGTCGTATTTTTCACTTTTCATGTTACAGAATATTTTAGCACAGAAGACAGATAAGGGATAGATATACATCAAACATAAAATAACAACCATCATCTTATTATTTTCACTTGGTAATATAAATTACAGGACCAATAAATTCCATGTAGAAAGAAAAGAAATGTAAATTGCTGAAATTGTCAATCCATGCTGCTTAATACATGTGTAACAGATATTACTCTGTAAAATTAAACCCCTTAAAAAACAGAAGAAACTGATAGATGTAGTGAAAATGACTATTTGCTCAACCACATAATACTAATAAATTGCAGGAAAATTCAGCATGCACCATCTAATCTTTTCAGGTGTTTTAAAATCCAGGTTCATTTCAAGACAAACAAATCAAGCTGTGTTCTGTATAACAAATTTTGTCACTGGGACAGGGAAGTGGGAGGAAAAAGAGCAGAAAAAACAACTGAGAGTCCGGACTGGGGAAGTATATCAAAGCTCAAGAAGAGAGCCCACATACACCGAAATGGCACGTAATATTTGCAGCTAGTATTTCATAACTTTTAATTGCTAAATCTGGATTTCTGTGAAGACCTAAATAGAATTTGCACTTGTAAATCTCCTTCTGCTCTTCATAAATTTCCTTCTGCTGTTGTATAAAATTGTATCTCAGAGATAAAGGGCTTGTTGTTATGTACAAATACCACACACTGGTAGCCGATATACTACAATCAGTTCTTACTACAAGTAATATAAAACAAAAGGAACCTAAACACAATTTCATAGTATCAATTTTATAGTATTCATAAATATTGAGTTTTGAGGTAGCCTCAAAATGCTTTATGAGCATATGTATTTTCACATATAGTTGAGCCATTATTTGTTGCATAAATTTTTTTTTCCAGAAATCCTCATTATAAAGGATTTTGTTTTTCCATATTGCATCTGGTCAGCACAAGCAGTCCTCAGACCCACAAGGAAAACAGCTTTCTTGCCCTGTCCTGTGCAACAGCACTGCTCAAAAGGTAGGGAAACTACCAGCAGCCTGAGACATCCTTATATTGCTTTTTTTTTTTTTTTTAATGATTATAAAGTTGCTAAACCAGTTTTAGTCTCTGCAAAGCTTTACATCCCTTTTGTCTCTGTCCACCTCTTCCCTGTCTTCTCTTAGACTCCCATGCATTAGTTACAGGTGATTATAGGAGACAGGGTTATGCCTCCATACTTTGGAGATGATATTAGGCTCTGTCAAGTGGAGATATGAGGAACTCTAGCACACAAAGCCTCCTGGGACTAAGCAATGAGTCTTTTTACTGCAGAAGCTACATTATAAAACTTCACAGACACAGGAAGATTAATAGTTTAATTATGCTATTAACATGATATATTTTTAAAACCTGCTCACATACATCCAGACGTGGCTTTACAAAGAAATAAGGCAGAGGTTTGTTTTTTTTATTAAAAAAAAAAAAAAAAAAAAAAAAAGTACAGTTATAAGTACCGTTATTAAAACCAGAACACTCTGGCTTATCACCTCATGCAAAAAGGCCACTAAAAGACCTCTCTAAGCCCAGGACTCAGTGAAATTATATCATTTGCAGCTACATATTCCACATTAAGTTTAATTAAATAAAATTAATTAAATAAATAATTTAATTAAATGTTGCTGAAGTGTAATTCTGATTTCCCTATTACATTCACAGTCTGTCAGATGTGGTTCAGATTATTTCGTGAAAGTCCAGTATGAATTGTATAGAAATGCTGTCCATGTTAAATACCTCAGCCAGTGGGGAAATATGCACAGAAAGAAAGATGGCTTGAAACAGCATAAGCTGCTACTGCTGATTATTAGATTTATTTATCCTAATATTCTTTCCTAATGACTTTCCTAAAGAGAGAATTAACAAAACCATGCATTGTGGGTAACTGAATTCTAGCTACAAATACAGAGTACTATAAGGGCATATGAGTCTATGTATAGATATGCAGTGATATGAAGATGAAAAAATAATGAATACTAGAAATGACATATTTATATGCCCATAAATAATTGGAACCAGAAAGCCACAAACACACAAAAATAGTTCCAGCCCAACAGTCACATAATTTTCTGCTCAGAAAATATTATACAATTATTTGTTAATATTCATAAAATATATCTTATGGGTTAACACTTGACTCTGTAAAAAAATAAATGTAATACTGTCCATTTGTTATATGATTTGATGATGTTTTGAAGGTACCTACTTAATGTAATGTAGTTATAGAAATCACAGCAGAAACACTGAGAATGTTGTCTTCAATTTCCTTGTGTTGATTTTGAAATTGTGGAAAATTTGTTAATTAGGTACCTACTTTTCCCAAGAAGGTGTAAATACATTTGATTCTGATGGCTTGTTGATTTCTGAAACTGGATTTCTTCTAGAAAAGCACAATTACACAGGGAGTAATCGCATTAATACCTGTATGTTCTGTACTGTCAGAAGAACAGGAAAAACTCTTTTAAAATAATGGCATGACAGGTTTACACAGGTAAAACAGTAATTCAATCTTCCCATATGTCTACACTAAAGAATTAGTTGCATCTCAGAGAAGTTGTACTGACAACAATAGAGAAAACATCGAATTAAATCATAGTTGTATGCGCACTGTAATATAATGATAACATTTCAGTTGGCTGTGCTGTTTGTGACTGTTGTGGTTTAACCCGACCGGCAGCTAAACACCACACAGCTGTTTGCTTACCCTCCCCCCTCCCTCTCTGGAATGGGGGAGAGAAATGGGGGAGAGAAAAAAGCCTGTGGGTTGAGATGGAGACAGTTTATTAGGACAGAAAATAAAATAATAATAATGATATGTACAAAACAAGTGATGCACAATGCAATTGCTCACCACCCGCTGACCGATGCCCAGCCTATCCCCTAGAAGCCGCCCCCCCCACCCCGGCTAGCCACCCCTATATGGGTTGAGCATGCCGTCAGATGGTATGGAATACTCTTTTGGCCAGTTTGGGTCAGCTGTCCTGGGTCTGTCCCCTCCCAGCTCCTGCTGCACCCCCAGCCTGCCCGCTGGCAGGACAGAGCGAGGAGCTGAAAAGTCCTTGGCTTAGCGTAAGCACTGCTCTGCAGCAATTAAAACATCAGCATGTTATCAGCACTCTTCTCATCCTAATCCAAAACATAGCACCCTACCAGCTACTGGGAGGAAAATTAACTCTATCCTAACTAAAACCAGGACAGTGACTATCAGATGTGGTTGGCAATCACCTTAAATAATAATAATTTTTAAAAAATAAGTGGAAAATAGCTGTTAAAGATTCAGATTTTATCTCTCTCAGATGTTATTGTGGCAAATGATAACAAATTTCTGAACTAATATTACCTGAGAATTATGCCCAGAAATTCATGTACAACAAACAAATTAAGATCAGAACTCAGCCCATGTTTGGTGATTTTAAACAGGTTTAAACAGGTTTTCTTATCTTTTGGAACAGTAAAACCCTAAGCAACTGGACTTCACATTCTGTTTTATGTTCTTTTTTTATATATAAAAAAATATCTATAAGTAAATTTATGTTCTTTTCTTTTATATATAAAATACTATAAATTCCAACTGACTTGAAAATTTTTTCAAATGTCAGAAATTATTGCAAGTATAAATATGTACTTGCAAGTCTTTCATTTTTTTAAGCTGCAATCTCATCACCTGTGCAAATCAGAGCTGAGAATTTTCCAAGTGAGTTCTCAAAATATTTGCAGATCGTGATATTTACAAGAAAAAAAAAAAAAAGAAAAAAAACCCAATGGTATAAGATTTAATATCACAAGAACAAAAAGAGTTTTTTTTGTAAAATTGCAAGCATAATGTTGACAGCTGGCTGACAGCAGCTACTTATAATTTAGCATATACTATCACTGTTAGCTGCCCAAAGCAAAGAAACAGGTTCCACCAAACCTGGTAATAAGTAGATGTATATAAAAAAAATAATAATAATAAATAAAATTAAATTAAATTAAAATTAACAAGCATTGTGAAATACCTAATAAATGTCTGCAGGCCACATCTTGCAATTGAATTACCATGAGATGAATGGAGAAAATGTAAGTAAGAGAAAGCTTACTGCTGCACAGATGCAAGTGCTCTCTGCAGCACATGGAACAACGCACCGCACTAGCAGCAGGTGCTACCCTCTTACATGCTGCACACAAGGGTGAGGTGAGCATGCATGGCTGCTGCGGGGTAGGTGCTGTGAAACATCAGACCACCAAGGTAAAAACAGCACATGCTCTCTGCCACCATAACAGCAACACCATGCAATGCAAATCTTTGTTGGCCACATGTTCGGCAATGTAGTAATCCCATCTGGATGAATTCCCAGTCACCACCCTGAAATGAATGCTCCTTCCACATAATCTACTGCAGTAATATGGCTAAACGCTTCCTAAAACTCATTTCTTACTAGAATACCACTCAGGAAGTTGACAATGCAAAAGGAGGCATTCTTAGGGATCATGGGGTTTAGCAGTAATTTCTGAAGTACAGTGTATTTACATGTCTGTTTGAAGAATGGTAATAGATTCTTGATGTGGTATATTTACCAAGAATATATAATGGCCAATGGGCATCAGCAATGCACCCATCAGGTAAAGGTCTCAGGCATATAAAAGAGACAACAAGAGATCAGCAGGCAGAGACTATAACAATGAAGAGAAGTGGTAATCACACCATACCAAATAGCAAAAGTTTAAATAAAAAAAAAAAAAAAAAAAAGTGTAGAAGCTGACAGGTACTTGAACAGAGCAGCTGGACTTCACATCACTTTCTTAATATCTACACCCAGATTTGCAAAGCTAATTTTATTATTTATTTTTTTAATTTATTATTTAATTTTATTATTTGTGCATCTTATGCACAAAAGCTGTTAATAAATGTTGGCAATCCATTTTCCTTCTCATCAGCTCAAACTGATTTTTCACTTTCAATAACAACACGGTTGTTACTGTTCACAGTGCACAGTTAACATGGCACCCTTGTGTACTGCATAAATTTGAAGACTTCCTTGGCCTGCCTCGTGATTCTACATTTAGGGACACGCAAACAATCTTTCCAGGACTGCTAACTGACAGCACTGTTAAAAATACTGTGTGAGTCTCTTGCTATAATTTAAGAGTTAAAAAGGTAGCATTGAAGAAATATCTTCTTTTTTCTCACTTTGTCAGCTCTGTAGCTGTCTCTTTCCCCAAGCACAGACCTTCATGGTGTAGCTGCATGATCACAACAGAATAGTAAATCTCTAAACCCTCTGCTTGTAAAAGAAGAATGAGGGAACAATTTGCTCTGAATTATGTTTCTGGCTTGCGTTCAACTGCCAAGAACAAACTGGGAAGGTGTTCACTTTACAAAGAATAAAGGAAATTAAAGCAGCAAACATCAGACCATTTGAGAAGTCCACTAAGCCCAAGAAGAAAATAATATATATTCTCTGCTAATCTCATCTGGAGAGTTGTACATAAACATATGTAGGTACACCAGCTGAAAATGAAATAAATTCCATAAAAAGTCAGTTACCGAAACTGGAGTCCAAAAGAGGTTACCTCAAGAGAGACAGCAACGGGCCAGCCTCTTGCCGTCACTGTTTGACAATTTTTTGTACATATATCCTTCTGAAGCGATTTGCAATTTTGTTGTTTCCTTCTCCTTTTATCTCAGTCTTTTGTGAATAGATGCATCAGGAAATATTTATATATATATATGATATCATATATATATATTATACATATATATTATATATATTATACATATATATTAATGCTTCTGAAAATATTGGGGCCATCTATTACTTTACATCCACAGCAATACTGAAGACATCCATGGAAATTTTCCCAGGTATGCACATAACAGAAAGAACTTTAATTAGTTCAAACAGGTGACAGTCTACTAAATCTATTAAAGCTAAAGTGATTCAACAGCAGACAAAAAGCTTGCAGCCAGGCCTGACACATCAAGTATAGTGTGTCACCCATGCAGAGTAAATCCTGTCTCTTCATACTGCTCAATGGAAAATGTGGGATTTACAAAAGGGTTTTCAGGCTATTCTCATATTGTGAAGGTCAGAAATCACTAATTTCTGATGTATCATCACAAAAGCTGTCTATCAGTGACTATCATTTTCTATCCCTCACTGCAGTATCTTATGAATTTCAGCCTTACAGAAAATTATTTCAGTTTCCCCTTATTTTAAAGTTGAAGCCAAGAAAGTCCTGTTGCTAGTTGCTATACCTTTCTTTCATTCCAGTGGTGTGCTACAGATGCCAGACATCAGCGCATCTGATTTTCAGACAGTGACCTTGCTGTTCTTTTGCCTGTACCTGTTCTGAGGACACAATCAGACTGCCAAGAAAAACCTACCTTATTTACCTTATTCCAGTAAGAATTTTACCTTTTCCTGGACCTAGGTCCTGCAAAGTTAAAAAGATGTTTGGTGTGTTTTGTTTTTTGTTTGTTTGTTTAAATCCTGTTTCTGACTAAAATTGAAAGCATACATGTGTGCATATGTATAGCTGTTACTTCAGGCATATTATTCATTTTCCAATGAAAAATAAAACAATATATAATGGATTACCACAGATTTTATCAGAATAGCCTTAAATGTTGCTAAATGACAAAAACATGTACTTCATGGCATATGTTATCATCAGAAGATAAACATTGTACCACCTTGCCTGAAATTAATGATTGTTTAATTTCATCCTTGGGTCACAGCATATTTTCC
>CM021729.1:55054303-55071767 GCA_011074415.1 Stictonetta naevosa
TAAAAGACAAAATAAAATACCTGGGGAGAACATAACTCTAAGAATAACCAAAATTACTTTCATAAAATGTCATACTTTATACTATTAAGGATATACCCATGTGGTCACTTTACATATATATATATATATATACACAATTATATATATTATATTATATATAATTATAATTTCTTGGCGACATGGCATAGTTGTTTCTACTTTATAAATTATACAATAAGAATTTAGCAAACATCCACTTCTACACTTCCTAGCACTGAATTTTCTGATTCAAAAAGTCTATTTGTGAAAGATTAAAATGAAAAACAAACACTTCAGTATGGCACAAACATCAGCAAACCAAGAGAGACATAATCCTGTTTTTTTTTCTATCCCCTCTTACAGCATTAATATCCTAACACCACTCAACCCAAGCTGAAATGAAGAACTGCTGGAGCAAGGAAATTGTCCAGACTTCCTTGCAGTGAAGTCATGGCTAGATAAACAGGCAAAGTTTAAACACACGGTGATACTTAGGAACTGTTGTATTGTAAAGTATTTCAGAAACAAGAGTGAACAAGTAACAGTTTGGATGCTTATGTATTTTCCTTTATCTGAAGGATTTAAAAATTTCTGTATGATGCTGTTGTCAAGTCACCACACATTTCACAAAGTCAGAAAAAGTTATTGTCCGTGCCTTGAAGCTTCAAGGGTCTAAAACCATTTTGCTCTCTACCTGTCTCTGGGATGTCACTTGGGATAACTTGAGCTTCTTTTATGCATTTGTGTATCTCAGTGAGATCTGGCTGAGCCAGCTGGATTTTATAAATCATCACAACATTGACAGCTTCCTTCCACTCTTCACCCTGCATCGAAAAAGAAAGAAAAAAAAAAAAAAGTGCTTGAGCATTTTCCAGGATAAAGCAATTTTCTACTCCATCAGCAACAAAGATGTGGTTAGCTGCAGCATAGTCTACACTGGGGAGAACTGCTGCAAACCGCTGCACAAATGAAAGTGGAAGAAACACACCTGACTGCTTTAAGCAAGTCTCAGCAGGCAAACCAACCCACTTGGTGAAGATGAGGAAAGGTTACCGAGGAGCACTCTTCAGGACGGTTCCTATAGGAGCAGAGATTTAGGGATGTTTGTTAGAGAGCTGCAGCTAATCCGGAATGGTCTTCCAAAAAGATGTTTAAAATTAATGAAAGGTCTCAGAGACAGGATGACCAAAATACCTGCCCATCCCACCAAAGGCGGTGTGTTCTCAGTGTAGACTGAACTATGTCAAAGGCAGAAAAAAAGACTAAATATCAAAGTGTGACATCACTCTGAAGAGGGGAGTAAGTGGGGGGCAGAGAAATAAAAGGACATATGCTACTGTATAAATAACAATATGACCTATAATGAGAGGCTATTCTAGCTTCATATCTCAAAAACCAAAATGTTTTGTGTTGATTTTTTTTTTCCCTGGGGTTTTTTGTTTTTCAGGAATAATAAAATTTAGACCTCCAAAGAAATTGCCTTTTACAAAGTTGTCATATCAAGATGAACAAAAAGAAAATTACCAAAAGAATGTCAGAGTCCTCAATATATTATTTTCAAACTATCTATTTTGTGTTGTGGGTGTGTTTTTTTTCAATCGAAAAAGGACGAACAGGTTATAAAGGCATACCATGATCAGTGCTGACAGACTTACACACTAAAAACATGAATTCTCTCTTAATATAATCATTATTGTGTTATCAAACTTCGGAAGAGCAGAGAGTTCATTTACTACAGAATAATATTAGTAGAGAACCAGACTGCCTTCGAGGACAACAACAAAGCAGCCCAGCTCAGCCCCTTAGCCCTTACATAAAAGAAAACAGTGATGAACAGAGGCCTCATCCCCTAAGGGCACAAAGAAGAAAACGATCAGCACCCTGATAATTGACATCCAGAGAGCACAGGCCACATCACCTTGCAGTCTTACTGATGTCAAAGGGAGCATCCGTTAGGGATAAGCATCAGAGCCCGCCATATGGTTTTCAGACACTGATCACAGTCAGGATTTTTTCTCTTGGTTTTTATACATCATTTCTTTACTACAGACACAGTGGTGGGGACTTGCTAACTAAGGCTGCCTACTGCTTATAGCTTCTATTGTCTATATCCTTTATAGAAATCAGAGTACAATAAATAGTTCTATTTAAGCTGCCTACTGCCTACCAATGTACCTACAAAGTATATTGTATTATTAAAATGGGGAAAAAGAGTACAATATAGAAGCAATAAATAAAAGAGTGAACAGATTCACTTTTTCAGTGACTAAGATTGTATTAAACCAAACACTAAACCAACACACACACACACACAAATAAAAATTTAAAAAAAAAAAAAAAATCTCCTGCACAGTATTCAAAGTCAAGGCAGTAAGAAATGGGTGTTTATGTGTGTGTACCATTGGTAAATGAAAGAAAACAGCATAACACAATACTATACACTACTATGTGGTAAGAGATAGTTCTCATTACCTGATACATTCTTTTTATGACCCAATGTTCAAATGGAAATGAGAGCAGGACTACTTCAAGTTATCTGTACTCTTCAACTATTTTACTAAGGTGTTAAAAGCTTACTATCTTCTCCGTAAAATTTATGTGAGGAAATGGTCCTTCTGAGGAACACACAATCAATACTAAGACAAGGACAGAATCATTGCATAACTTCATGTCCAAAAATTCTTTAGGAGGAAAAGAAGTTCTATTATTCCAATAGCAACTGTTTCATTTGTCCCAGAAACAGTCACAGATGTAACGTTTATCTGGCTTGATGAAATGCCCCAAATCCAATATTTAATATATTATATACAATTAATAGGTGGTTTCTTTAGACTGTTTAATATTCTATATTTTGTTTGGGAGACACTTTATATAATATGTCTTTCAGTGGTGTTTAGAACTGTAAGTAGCCACATCTTAGCCCAAATTTTCTCTTCAGACAGCAGAAAAAAAAAAAAAAAAGCCTTTTTTTTTTTTTACATAGCTATAGGGAAATTTTGCAAAGAAACCACACAAATTCATAACAAATTTCAGAAAATCCATACATCCATCCTTTTCAAGTTGCACATATGGGTAAATTCCACTCAGGTCTTGGCAGAAAGGAAAGGTAATGACCTTGCCTATTATTTTTTTCAAACTATACAAGACAGGGTGAATATTTATTGTTGTTTTCAGACATGATAAAGATGATCCAAACTGCTCAGAATATTCATGTGCAAGCTGTCTTCTTGAATCCAGTTATTCTCTGCAAGAAAAAAACAATTTCAGTAGAGAAATGATGTGTAATCCCAGGTGAGAAATTCCAGGCCTTGTCCCATAGAATATACATCACAAACTCTTTCCAGCTTAGAGGTAATGAAGTAAAATCACATCACATATAGATTGTATAACTTGTTAAGTACCTTTGCTGTAGCAACAGACTAATTGCATGACAGTTGTTTATTTGATCTTTGCTTGCAAATCATAAATGATTTCAGATCCAAGTAACAATCTGCATCACAAATATTAACTCCTCGGATATATGGAAAACCACTTTTAGGTGAGTTGGTATAAAATTAATTAGATGTCAGTGCATGGATGTTAATATTTTCCTTGTTTTTATGTACTATTTCCTAAATGTAAACAGTAAATATAAATTATTTCTAGTAACTCCCACATTAGCTAGACTATACTCTCCAGTGCTTCAAAAATAAAATCTATCATCCTGTAGCACATTGATTTTTCTTATCAATGTAGCACATAGATTTTTCTTAAAATGCACTTATAATATGAAACAATAGAATGTAATTACTTAATTCTCTCAATTAAGCAGAAGTAGTTGCATCTATCAGCATAATAAGATTATGAAGCTTTCTATAATGAAAATGAATTAGCTCCTTTTAAATACAACACTAATGTTTTGATTGGAATATGACAGTGACCCAACAGAAAGTTAATAGGTTTTCTGTAGTCCTCCAGGAACAAATGTTAGGACTAGAAAATTGTGCCTTGATGGATTGGCTTTCACAAATTCTTTTACTAGCTAGAAACTTCTTCCGTATACAAGGTTGTATCTTCCCTGGGGCCAAGTATTATTTTTAAAGGCTAACTAGCAGACAGGTATCCAAAATATTTAATACTTCCTGACTGAACAGACAGTCATATCACATGATTCCAGTGAAACCAAAATCTAATCTGTTTATTTAATCTGACTTCAATGAACTATGAAGCTCTGGGTTATGTGGGTTTGAGGTGATGGAGTATGAATTGACTGGATGGTAGGCAAAGGAAAATGGGAGTAGAATGAACAGGCTACAAAAAAAAGAAAAAAAAGAAAACAAAGAACATTAAAAAAATGTAAATTTGATTTCATTTATCAATCTGATGGAAAGTTTTATAATGTGACTTTCTCAGGACAGATTAAATGTGTAATTCCATCATAAGTTATTGTCAAGGTAAGGTGTTGAAGCAAACACTTAACTCTTTTATTAACTTGGTTTGCATTTGATGTCCTGAGTACAAGGATGACAGACGGATATTTGTCCAAGGCTTAGGATCAGGATTTTTTCAAATGATTGTGAAGAACAACTATTCTAAAATACCCAGATCTTTGAAAAACCATAGAACTGGAGTTAAGCATAGCTACTTCAGCAGCTGTCATCCCACAAAACATAAAATACTCTATCAGTTTGGTTAATCTCAAATGGTTACTAACAGCATACCCAAAAGAACATTGGTCAGAGCACAGAAACCGAATTATATGTTAGATGGATCTTTCAGCAGCTTCAGAATATGACTCAGCATCCGGTGTTACAGAGGTTCTTCAATCTGGCAGATGGTGCAGTATTTCTGATGCAAACATAAAATGTAATCAATAGATATTAAATATAAAAGCTAAGCAAAAATATTTATTTGTTCATTTATTTGTTTATTTATTTATTTATTTACAGCCCATATGTTTTCTTCTACTATTTCTCAAGTAGTCTGTCTTTTCCCCCAGGTGAGCATATTACACACTTGCATCTTATTCATTACTGAATTCTCTCTTTACTTCCACTTATGATTATTTTTTTCCAAACCATCATTCTTCTTCCAACATCACTGAATCTGTCATCTTATTTCTGTGTGGCAAGGAAACCACACAAGTATAACAGGAAAGCCTTTTCCTGATTTTTCCATGATTTTTCACCCAGAATGTTAAAAAAATGAGACTTTTCAATTATATTCAGTGGCAATATAGAGCACAATATGAAATGATAGTAATGCTACGTCATTAAATTTTCGATTGCCTGCAGTGTTAGGGAATGGAACTGATTATAACAGATATTCAGCCTACCCCCAAAGAAGAGCATGACAGCCGCAAGAGTGGCCAGTACTTACTGCAACAGGACATTAATCTTTTCAGCAGAAGCTTTCGTACACATCAAGTATGAAAAGACTTGGTCAACTTGTACTGGAAAATTGAAAATGAATCAGCTCTATTTTTACAACTTTAATTTCATTCCCCTTAGAGATATGTTTGCATGATGTGTTTGTCCTTTATTTTAATGCATGCTAAATATAAGTGTTTACCACAGGCCCATGGCTTATCTTGAACTGCTTCTTCAGGACACTCTTTGTATGGTTTGTTAACAAAATAAGTTGTGTGTTTGTGTGTAACACATCAGTCTTAAATCCTCTCTTTTTCCTTTACCACCAGTTTTACATCAGAAGTGGGACAGCTTCATTTGTAGTGTACCATTTGTACCGTACCGGCAGAGTCCTCCACTTGGAATGCTCTCAAGCTGAACCTACCTCTTTTTTTATGAACATTTTCACCGTTTTCTTTCCTCCCTGGAAATGGCACCTGGAGAACACATACACAAGTAGTGAACTATGGCAGAGTCTTTCAAACTGATTGAATGAAAACACATGGTAGTGATGTTGGTGCAAATATATAGCTCCTGCAAGTCATCCTGCCAGAGTCAAGAAAGCTGGCACAGTCATTGCTAAGAGACTAGCCCTGCCTGTAAACTGTACTTCATTATTTCTCATTCAGCTCTGCACCCCACTGGAAAAAAATAATAATAATAATTAAAAAAAAAAATAATTGGTCTTTTAATTTGCTCTGAAACTGTTAAGAGATAATCTGGCTGTAAAGGAGTTTTTACTCCTTTACTCCTTTACCATTTACTAATGGTTCATCCCATTTAAAAAATAAATAAAAATAAAAATAAAACTTTTTCATGAAAAATCATCAGAAATAAAGCTACAGGGTTTATTATACTGGTAAATTTTAATGAAATCTATATATACATCCTTAGTTTTCATTCATACCAATATCTTCTAGTAAGGAATTTCAAACATTAATATGTAAGAATAAGATAAATTCATTTTCTTCTTTTTATCATACTTTTGTTTCAAGGGGTTTCCATGCCAATATACAAAAATGCATTAGACCATGGAATCTATTAACATGAGACTCCCTTTCAAAATCAAGTATTCAAGCAGGTCAAACGTTTCACGGGTATTAAAGTCAAAAGTAAGCAAAGTGACATCAACTATGTGGAATTTTTCAGTGCATACTTGAAGTCTGCCTGTGGGGTTTTTATTTTTAAAGTAACAAATTCACAATCAAATTCAGGAAGGGCATGCATACAGGTTCAAAAATTTAAAATCTGTTAAAATATTAGAATGTTTGAATCTAAGATTTTGTAAGTGAATTACACATTTATAGTGAAAACTTGATATCCTCCTGCAGGTTTAATACAAAAACTACAAATATTTAAATACCTATTAAAATACATAATTGTCATCTCAGATCTTTTTTCTACGAAAGATAACTTCAAGAGGTAAATTTGATCCTTGTGTGATAAAATTGCCTTCCCCAAAAAGACAAGGCATTATAGGACAATTAGCAGAGCACTCCAGCAGTAGCTTCTCTTTGATAAAAGTAGCAGCAGACTAGTATCAGACACAGCCAAGTGCCTCACCAAGTCCATATCATTTGGTGATTCCTAACCTTAGCTTTGAGCAAGCTAGTTCAAGCACTGTGCTTTTGGACTCACTGTTTAGACCACTGTTCAGGGTAATTTTTGTGGGTTCACAGATCCCTTCTTAAATACAGTGACCATAAACAGTGTCTAGTCATCCTCTTCATAGCCAGTATCTGTTTGCTTTGCTGATAACATGCAATGCTCCATCCCAAAATTGCAGTTCACTAACCCTATTTTCTCTCTTTTCCAAATCACACCGTTCAGACAGGTAGTCCCAGACTCTTTTGGTCCCAGTCTAAGATGAAGAAGATATTCCCAAACATCTCCAGACTGGTTTTCCTCTTAGTCATCCTAAGTATCCTTTAAATTAGAGCACAATTTTTCTCTCCTTCCCACACTGGTCCACATCTTACTAGATTCTTTACTCTAGCCTGCTCCTTTCTTAGCCTAAATTTTCTTCCATTTCCCTCCCTCTCTGCTGAGCCAGGATGACAAATGGTTTCATTCTATGTTGTCAGAAAAGGGTCTTCATTAATGTGCCAACTTTTCTTTACCTTGCTAGTAGTCATTTCAGGGAAAACCGTTTTGGTCATGATTGGTCACTGTGTGATGACAGTACTTGGGCTTTCTAGAAAACACTAAGAAGCTAGGAAAAGCATTCAGTGAACAAAATTTCCAAGTCAGTGTTGAAAATGCCAATTTGTAGCATTTAAGACAAGCCTGGATAGATTTTTGCATTTATGGCAAATGTCATGCCTGGAAAATTTGTCATGCGTTGTAAATGTCATAGAGTTATGCCTGACAAAGCCACACTGACACAGTTCAGATTCTCAGTGCAAAGCCTGGAGGTGTGGTAGCATATTCATACAAACACACACATAAAATAAAATAATGTAAAAATAAAAATAAAAAATAACAAAAGCAGTCATTTATTTTTTAAAGTACAATGACAAACAGTATTTTTCCCTATTCTCCTGAACAGAACCAGTTCAGTCATTTGGGGTTTCCAAAACAAATTAAGCACAAACACATATCTAGCATACAAAAACAGACTAACCATAACAGATAAGCAAATTGTAAAGAAACTAAAACAGTCTTGCAAGATGTTAGGAAGATACAACAATTTTGATTCTCAACAATAAATGTAATGAGCTACAAGATGGAGTCCACACACATATACTTAATGAACCCTGAAATGGCACAACAGAATAATGGCCATGTAAAAACACTCAGACTAGGTCCTGAGACAAAATAGCTGAACCAACAAAGCACTCAGCATTTTTCTGCTCAAACCTTTGTGATGCTCTTTCTTCAGTCTAACTGAGGTTTTAGGCAGCACTCCCATAAGCATGCCCAAGTGTTGCACTATAGTTCATCTGGAGGCTGATGCATGGCATATGTTTCTGAATGCTCTGCAGCTTGGTGCCAAGACAAAATGTTTGTCCCAAGTCATTAGGAGACTGTATGTGGAAAGCCAGGTAATGAAAGCGTGCCAGTGGTACCCTTCTGGCCTGGACACAAAGGTCTAAAAGTCCATTCCTCCCTTGGCAACGAGACACTCTGTCTGCCAGCTGCACAAGCCACTGTCTACCACCAAGTCTGCCCTTTTATTGGCAATGTCTATTTATAAATAGGATTTTTCCCATTCTTCAGCTAAATTATTCCTATGAGATAGCTCTCAGCCATTTTCCTCATTTTCAGACTTTCTCCAGGCCACAGCACCAGGGCCTCAAAGCCTGGTATGAGGGAATGAGTTTGCTCCAGAAAGCCTAATTCACAGCTAGCCTCCTCTTCAGCGTGACACAGTAGGCTAGCAGTCTTCTCACACCCATCTGCTCATTGTTGGTGACAATCAAAGCACAAGACCAGAAAAATATTCCTTCATTAATCATTCACAATGATTACAATTTCATTCATAATTTAGTTTTTTTATCAGCCCCCTAAGAGTTGTTTCCCATATTCTGTGCATATAGCAGGAAAACCGTAATTTGCATTATAAAATTAGATTTTTTAATATTTTGATAGTTATGAGCCCCAAAACCAAACAAATAAATAATTAAAACACAATGAGGTATAGATTAAAACACCACTTTAAGCTGACCAATTTTAATTCTTGGACAATAAAGAAGACTAATATCAGCTTGACATTTCAGCCTTTTTAAGTAATTTCATTAGGGCTTTAAAGTGTTGTAGAATGGTTGCCTTAGGGTAAGGCTGACTAACTGTAAGAAAATTTTAAAAGTATTAATATCAGCAAGAGTATGCAATTTCAAATTTTTTCGAAATTTTCAAGTTGAACAAATTTTGTCAGCCCAACAAGACACTCCATTCCTTATAACATGCCTTTGGGCTGTAGAAATAAAAGAATTAGCATCTGTAAGACAGTAATTCTATGGGGGTTGTATTGTTTTGTTTTGTTTTCTTTTAATTAGAATAAAATGGTGTGGCTAGTGTGCAATGTCTGTTAATCCAGTTTAAGCATAGCACAGTTTGTAATTAATGTATTACCCAAGGGCAGCACAAACTGACCTACAGTTACCTTATTCTTTCTGGAAGCTTTTCAGCATAGAATTGACTACTTAGATAAGCTTCTGTTGAGAAGAAAGAAAATAAAATAACAATAATACATTTTCCACAAATTCTTCCAGCGTCAAGTAAATATTAATTCTCACATACGCTTCTATGAGTGCTGTCTGATTGCTCTCTAAACACATAAAATACTATGTGTTATTCGGAGACCCTGATTTAGCATACATAAAATTTCCTACATTATATGTAGGAAAACCATATGTTGTAATTAGAACTTGATTTGTGCAGAACTATCACAGAGCACCAGCAATCTTCTGTGCATATATGTAGTTTAACAAAAAAAAATCAGTAAATAATGTGGTAGTTGAGCTGCTTTGAGAATTTAGCTTCTTTCTGTGGTTTAAATTTCCTTCTTATTTATGCAGAACATACATTCAAGTCTATCAGATTTCACTGTTGGATTAGCAACTAAGAATTCATAACCTTCCAACTAAACAGAATCATTTTTTCTCCTTGGTTTACTGGTTTCAGACTTCAGAAAGCAAAAAAGGAATACAGAATGCTTCCCCAATAATTTCTTTCTCATTTTTAAAAAACACACACATACATTTCCTTCATTTACTCTTTCCACTACATCTGTATAATCAGCACTGCCAGTTCAATTGTCAATCTTCAATTTTATAAATTATCAAAAATAACAATGTTTTTGCTGACAGAATCCATCCTGAATCTGGTAAACAGAAACACTTTTGATCTGAATCACAACTGGATAATGAAGTGTGCCTTTGATCTGAGATGTTGAAAAAATAAAAACCATCTCACAAACTGCATGCCATACTGGAAGTCCTTAAGGAATTTAAACTATATGGTCAAATATAGTTATTATATATGTATGTGTATATATATATATTTACTATGGTGAATATCTATATAGGAGGATCAACTTGACTGCAGTTTTAACATTTGTGCATATGCACAGAGAAAGTAGAAGAGATGCACTAAGAAAAGAATAAAACAAGACACGTCAGAAAAGATAGGTGTGGTAACTGAGAAAAGTTAGAATAGAGTGCTGAATACCATTTGACTTAGATATGGAACTACACGAGAAAATAAACTGTTGTTTCATGATCTTCAATTCCCATGTGTTTGGTGCTACTCAATGCTTTTCTATGTTTGGTTGTTTCTGTTGGTGTTGGTGGGTTGATTTGTTGTAGTTTGTTGTTTGGTTTGGGATTGTTTTATTCTTTGTTTCTTTCTTTCTTTGTTTATCCTCAAATGAATGGAATTGCAACAAACACTGGACTACATCACCAGATGTTTGATCACACCTTCTAGGCTATGAATAATAAGACCAGATTTTATAAAGTCTCTATTCCCCATCACTTTTAAGACCCTTTCTGGAACAAAGTGAAGGTCAAGTCACATAAAGCAACAGCTGCCAAGAATTTTTCTGGCTCATCAGTGTCTATGAGCCAGAAGTAATGGTGTGAAGAGCACAGGAGAAAGTGCCAATGCAGAAAGGGAAAACTCTCCAGAGAGCAGCAGACTAGTCCACAAGAAACAACTGGAATTAACAAACCAGAAATAACAAGATGTGATTTTTCACCTTTTCATATTCTCACAAATCCAAACCATGAAATAACTTCATTACAAATAAATAAATAAATAAATAAATAAATAAATAAATAAATAAATAAGAGTGCAATGTAATCTAAATAAAGCAAAAGTCATACAAATCCACTTTGCATATTAGAAGGAATGACACTGTAATACTGAAAAGTTACTCAGAATCTTTTAAAATTTTGAAATAGGCATATCAAATCTGCAGATTAGAAGTGTATTGCAAATTTTCAACTTCTCACAACAATTCAAGCTTTCAGTTGAGTTTTCGTTTTTTAGGCATAATGCAGTACAGAATAGTACATCAGCAGATCAATTTTATGATTGGAAACCTCTAAACTTTATACAGAGTGCGTTCTGTCATGATACAAGCATTAGTGCAAAGTAAGCAAAGGTGTTCATATACTCAACCTCCATCCTTTTTCTCCTGCAAAGTCCGGTATATCTTACCCCTCAATAAAAGAGAAATGCTGTTTTATGTAAGGTCTTCTAGACAGTTACATTCTGTTTCTGGCATTTCTAATGGGGTGAGGAGCACAGACATCAACAGGCTGCATGGTGTGGTCTCTGATTTCTGTAAACTGCAGCCTGTTTGCTTTGTGGTGCTTGGTCTTTGTGGCCTCTTGAAATCTCTCCTGCAAGAATCATTGCTCAGACCTCCTCCAACTTCTTAACAGAGTAGGCCTGCCTTTTCAACATGCAGTCATCTCTTCAGTATGTCCAAAAATGTCTTTTGCTGTTCTGTTTTTTTTGTTGTTGTTGTTTTTTCCTTTTTGCCAGTTTCTTTTCTTCCCCATAAACTCCTACACCCTGCTGCCAATTTCCATCCACCTCTCCCAAAACACACCATATACTTTTCCAGAAAATGACAGCAATATGATACAAATAGCCTCCTTTAGTCAATGCTTCCTCTTTAAAACAAAAATGCTGAATACTCTTGGTAAAAGGCCTAATGAACCCTAAGCAGTTCTTAAGTACATGAAAAAAATACCATTATATAAATGTCAGCTTGATTTTCTTTAGGCTGTGGCCATGCTTAAGACTGAAAGCAGATGATCACTTGTGATTGTGTTAGAATGTTTTAACAAAGCCATTACTTGACAAAAGTCATAAAGTACTGATCAAAGTAGCCCAAATTAAGTGCTAAATCAGTATGAATTCACTCTATCTATATTTGTTCAGAACACAGAAAAGTTTTGACATAAAACACTTTCTTCCAGCACCTATTGCCTGTTGTCCCACAAGCATCGTGGTCTTACTGGCATTCCTGCATGACTGACAGGAATGAAGCCATGGGCTCATTCCTAACAGGAACTTTTTTGTGCCATCAGGTGAACTACTTCTGCACATTAATAAGCATGGAATCAGAGCCTGTTACCACCCTTAAACACCATGCAGCAGCAAAGCCTTGCACACTATTGCCCATTACACACAATCAAAATGAATTAAATTAGTGAAAGCAAATGTGCATGCTATTAAACTAAAATAAGAACAGTTTTACAATAATATAAGTCAATGTTGATACTTTTCTAATTTACAGCTGGAGGAGATCATACCTTCTTTTAAAAATTGAACCAAGTAATAAAAATGTTTTAAGGCCAATGTTGAAAAACCACTAAGAAGAAACCCATAATAACTTATTGGAAATCTATTTAGCTTTTATTAGTACATTTGTCTGAACATGTATGTCTAATATTTTTCCATGTCATCATACAATAAACATTTTACAATAAACATTACAGAATAATTAAAATGTATCAGAAACAAGTTTCAACAGAGAGAAGAAACAGACAACAGCTGAGGATGAGATTCAATTTAGATTTTCCACAGGAAATATATAATATATATGTATATTTCTTGAAATAAAAAATGTGCTGAGAGTAAAAAAAAAATTGATTGATTTGCTGATGCCAGATTATGTCCATCCAGAGCAGCTGCAGGATGTACAAAGCAACATCTAAGCAGTCCCAGAAGTTCTGTCCAACTCTGTTCACTCTTATCAGAACTGACATATCTTCCCCTCTTTTCCTTGTCCTTGTTCACCATCTCTTGCCAGCATAGAAACCACCACCTCACCTGCTCTCTCTGACCATTCTTGCTTTGCCAGAAGTCAGTAACAACAGGAGGTGAAACAAGCAAACAAAAAATGCCAGTACTGTGGAGGGATTTTTTATGCTTTAAGATGAGAAAGTTCTGCAAATGAAACAAAGCACATTTATTATTGTGAAAGAACCTATTAATAAGTATGTCTGTAAAAAAGTAAAGGGGAAAGATATATTTTGCCAGACCTGCATGTAACACCCTTGAGAAAATGTTTTATCATAACTTCTTGAAATAAGTAGCTATTTCCTTAGCATATACTTTCACTTTTGGAAGACCTTAAATATTAACACATAAAAATCCCAAAGCTGCCAGCATGGTTAATTTTGTATATTTACTGCCTGAAGAACTTTAGGAAATTTGAAATCTAGTCCAAGCAGTTGTCACTGTAGACCAAAATATTTTCTGAATTAGAATTTAAATATTAGGGGTAAAAGGACCTGATCCTGAGTTAAAAATTCCCAATCAGGGAGCTTCTTCTATGACCTGTTAATTAGATTTATACTGTGTGTGTACCCCAAATTTAAACAGCTTCAGCTTCCATCTACTTGATGATGTTATTTTTATGTTTCTTGGAGATTTTATGGGTTTTGGTACATATCAACTTTCACCTTTCTGTTTCAGAAATAAAGTAGACTGGAAATCTGCAGGTTCTCATAAAACATGGCTTTACAACTGCATTGTTTTTTGATGGCTTTTTAATTTTCTCCTTGATTTACCAACTTTCATCTGGAAATATTGGCACCTAATTTAATGTAATCGTAGAGCATTAGTAGTGGGTGATATAAGTGCTCAATTAAGATTTCTCTGTTAATCCCATCAGGAAGAGCACATCTCCTCTTAAATAGAGAACTGATGTCATCTTTTTACCTACCATGCTTCCCAAGTCCTTTCTGGAGTTGCAGCTTCCTGGGATCATAGAATCATAGAATGGTTCCAGTTGGAAGGAATCTTAAAGATCATCTAACTCCAACCCCCCTGCTGTAGGCAGGGTTGCCACCACTAGATCAGATTGGTCAAGGCCCCATCCAACCTGGCCTTGAACACCTCCAGGGATGGGGAATCTACAGCTTCTCTGGGCAAGCTGTTCTAGTGCCTCACTACTCTTACAATGAAGAACTTCCACATTATGTCTAGTATAAAACTATCTTATTTTAGTTTAAGACCATTCCCCCTTGTCCTATCATTTTCTACTTGAGTAAAGAGCCCTTCTCCATCTTTTTATAAGCCCCCTTTAAGTACTGAAAGGCTGCAATGAGGTCTCCCTGGAGTCTTCTCTTTTCCAGGCTGAACATCCCCAGCTCTCTCAGCCTTTCTTCAGAGGAGACGTGCTCCAGCCTTCTGATCATCTTTATAGCCCTCTTCTGGACTTGCTCTAACAGCTCCACATCATTCTTGTGCTGGGGGTCCCAAATCTGGATGCAGCACTCCAGGTGGGGTCTCACAGGGGCAGAGCAAAGTAGGACAATCCCCTCCCTCCAACTGCTGGTCACACCTCTTTTGACGCAGCCCAGGATGCAGCTGGCCTTCTGGGCTGCAAGCTCTCAAGGTGGGTGACACCCTCTTGTTAAAACATTGACTCTGTTCTTATATTGCTTCAGTTAGGGCTAACATAAAAGACAGGCTGTAGCAGTGGTTTATGTGGCAGCAGACAAACACACATTTTTGCAATCCAAAATTAGATATTCCTACATAATGATGCTTTCTCCATGATGTTATGAGTTATCTTTTCTTTTCTTTTCCTTATTTTTTTTGGCAGGGAGGGTTAATTTTACTCTCAGTATTTTATAGCTTTCTAGTCTCTTGATGTAGAATTTATGTAGAATTGAGTTAGGCATTATTCAGAGGTCTAATTACATTGTATCAGTGTTACTTCTATCAATGTTATAGATAATGTTGTAAAATAAGATGTGTTTAATTAGACAGGAATAATTTTGGATAAATTAATGTAAATTAGACTTACAATTCATCCCTGTTCCTCTTGTGAAAGTGGAGTTAAGTGAGTCCTAGGTTAGCCAGTCCATGCTTTTTTTACTTCAATGACATTTCTCACTTGCCTGAATTGTAATACGCTGTCAGACTTGCAGAAGTATACCTGTAATCAGAACATTTGAGTCCCTTTGGAAAAAAAAAATAAAATGTTATATTTTGGACGTGTTTCCTCCTGTCTTTTTGCTTGACATCAGATCTGCTTGGCAGCCCATGTTTAAGCCATTTTACTGTTGTTTACTCATCTTCAGTCACAGATGCTTTTAATTATCA
The DNA here is from genome assembly GCA_011074415.1 of Stictonetta naevosa. Classification (NCBI taxonomy): domain Eukaryota; kingdom Metazoa; phylum Chordata; class Aves; order Anseriformes; family Anatidae; genus Stictonetta; species Stictonetta naevosa. The sequence continues at coordinate 55,069,786 of CM021729.1, forward strand.
CATTATCATTTTTACAGACTTAGATGTTTCCACTTCATTTTATCTGAACTCTGCAAAGGATAGTCAGACCACTAGTAACTATTTATACTAAAAGCACCAAAATCTATAATATTAAAAAAGGTCTAGCAGTTATTGGGGTACTAACTACTTACATCTAATTTGTACTAGTAGAACAAGTTGTTCCTTTTGTCCTTTAGAAGCATACTGTTAATTGCTTCAAACATTTGTTGATTTCACTGTTGAATCCATTTCCTTTTTTTATCTGAGGACAGATAAAAATGTAGTTTGAATGAAAAGGACCAAAATTTAATAATATTAACCTTCAGTGTCAACTCATGTATCATTGAGTCTTCTCTGCAAGGCAAGTACCTTCCTTGCTTCTTAAAAGAAAGCTTGAGACAAATGGTTCCTTTTATACACTTATAAGTGTGTTTAAATTTATATCATGAGGATTATATCATTAGGATTTTCCTTTATAGCTATAAAAATATATATAAAACTGAAAACACCCTCTTCTACGACAAGGGAATACTTACATGAATTTGGTGTTGGTCAAGCAATTAAGCATAGGTAAACTTGCAGCACCGTTAAAGTTAGTATACAAAATAAAGCAAGCTCTGTTTGGTCTCAGGAGCTTAAAAGAGAAATCTGACATAAATAAAAGCAGTTGTAAATCAAACATGTTCTGTCCAACTTCAACCCCTTCCTGCCCTCTTGCATTTGGTTAGATGGTCCTCAAAGCTCTGCTAGGATTACAGGAGACAATATTTTGCTAGGTAGTGCAGTATTAGAATTTTTTTCTGCTTTGTTATATTGAGGTTATATATATATCATTTGGGAGAATGTGTGTTATAATCCCACTAAAACTAACAACTCAGCCTTGAAGAAGCTGTTTACATTAGTGAGAATATTCACAAACACTACCTGCAAGATGTGGCAGAGAATCAACATTGAAACAGAGAAGGGAACTCAAGCTGGCCAAGGACACATTTTTAAAGACAATCTAGAAAATAGCAGAGATCACACAGAGAGAAGACCGATACCTATTGAATGAAAGGTGAAAACTAAAGAAAACTTCAAGTCTTACTAAGAAATTCTGAATACAGTAAAAATGTTAAGATGCCCAAGAGCCAATAAAACACAAATAAAAATGATAAAAATGTTTGGAAGGAGATCAAGTTTCATTCTTAACACAATGAAATCAAATTTATTTTGGCTTCAAAGGCAAGAAAAAAGGGATGGAGGCTCCAGACTCCTAAAATGCTTTCTGTAGTTCAGAGAGGTTATCTTTCCTGAAGCCTTCCACTCTGCCATTGATCAAAAGCTGTACACACATCCACTATTAAGCTTCAGGAGTAAAGGGTCACTGGGCTACAGCTGATTGATATTCTTCACTCTCTCTTGTAAAAATCCAATCTCCACAAAAAAAAAAAAAAAAAAAAAAAAAAAATGAAATTTATTATAAACACACTGTGGTATTTGCTAAGGTTTTAAACAGTTATGAGACTTAAATTCTGAGAAGGTGACTTTTTCCCGAATGTTTGATTAGCAGAGAGAGGAGAAGCCATATTCTGAAAATTTCTGGACACAATTGACATACTCCAGACTTCACCTGTTATACAAAGAAAAACTGATTGCTGCAGACTTCAAGCTCAGAGCTGTATCCTTCCCAGTCTCCACAATGGCCTGAAAGGGCAGACGTTAAGAAGTACTTCTCACCCTATGACTTGACAGTGAAATCTAAGATTTGGAAGGGAGCCAGTCTAGCAGTAAAGCAGGAAAACACTGCATAGATCCTCTTTATTTTTAGCAATTTTATATTTTCCTTTCATGTGGCTTTGAGTCCCTTCTCTGACAGAGGCAGGCAGTACAAAGTTCCATTTTTTTCCTCAGTGCTGACTTTCAAATAAGAATAGTCGGACACTAAACTCCATTTTTCTTCCCTGCCTGTAAAACTAGTTTATGTAGCATAGGAAGCATTT
>CM021729.1:55075194-55092372 GCA_011074415.1 Stictonetta naevosa
AACACCATAAGACATAGGACTATGTTGCTTTCTGAAAGTGAAAAAAAAAAATACTGTAGTATGTTCAAGTAGAAGACCAAAATCCTGTGAGTGGGTTTACCATGCCTTAACATAACAAGATGGTCTGTTGCACAATAACAGATTAGAGTAATGAAGAACTACATTGGATTGGGATTGCTGAACAAGCTTGCAGAGTGACAATGGAGGAGATTGTTATTAGCTGACCTGGAAAACAACACAGGCTGTTTTGCCAGCCCTCTAGACAGTGGGACATTTATGTAAGAGGCAACGTACAGCTCAGGAATTGTGCTGCTTGTATTGCTATCGTTTTTTATTAAAATTATTTCCTTTTCTTCTGAAGACAAAAAATCTTGCTCTAATGCAGCTTTCCAAGGGCTGCAGAGCAGGAAGAAATCAGATAAGATCAAGACCACACATTTCTGCTTTCATTAAGTTTTGCCACAACTATTTTTTATTTTTGTAAATAGTGTTAAAGAAAATGTTTGCTTCACCTCTAACCAAGAAAAAGTAATTTTTCGTATGAACAGCTTGATAGTTTTAACCCAATTCCCAATTATGAGTACAGCTTCAAGTCAGAACACACACTGCTTTTTGTTCTGTTTAAATCAAATATAACAGCTTTAAAAAAGATAAAATTTTGTAAAGGGAAGGCAATCATCCTGTCGCCTACTCCAGGCTGTAAGCTGCAATAACAAGGAAGAAAAAGGAATGACAAAAAGTTCTGAGATCCGCCATCAAATAGGTAATTAGCACAGAAACAGAACAAAATTAAACACTACATGTGACACAAATGATGTTTAGAGTTAAGCTCTCCACTCACAATTGTTTTTAGCTAAACCACAGCTTTCACAGCCTTCAAAAACAACAACAACAACAACAAAAAAGAATAGTGCCCAGAAATAATAACAGATATGGAATAAGGAGGAGCATAACTGCTTAACAAAGGGGCTAGGTAAGGATTCTGAGGAGCCCTGACTGCAAGTGCTGCCCATAGCCAAGGAAACCAGAAGGATTCAAAGCTTTAGCCAGGAAGCACTGCAAGAATGACAGGTGATAATGAGTTTCTCCACTGGCTTGAGTCCAAGTAAAAGCAAAGTTTCAGCTACACAGGGTAAGTATAGCAATGCTGCTGTTAGAAATAGAAGCAATCCATGCCTTGGATTCAGAAAATTCAGACTACAGTGGATTTGTCCTGTAAGGGAGTTCAAACTCCGTGACGAGTCACTCAGACAAGTTGAGATGCTATAAAATGGATGTAATTGGGTTGTTCTGGCTCTCTACTTTTCTATAGGAGAGATAATTGAGGATCAGACACTAACTCACCATTCTTGCAAGGTGTCAGAGTTATTTATTTGTGTAGCAGAAGCATGCATTATGCATAACTGTGACTGCTGACATGATCCTGGTGCATGCTGCACGTGGAGTAACCACAAGCGCAGAGTGGCAGTGACCAGGATGCAGGCATGATACAGTCTCTTAAGAGTCTTTCTCATTGCCTTCAACAAATTAAAAGCTTCTCTGGGATGGTGGAAATTATCTAGAGGAACTTCTTTTGCTTCAGCAGTACAAGAGCAAGGTACAAATTCTCATCCTGAGAGAGGGATCGCACTTGAAAAGGGAACCCTGTGGTGACCACTCCCCTCAGTAGAGCAAACACAATGCTGCCCTTCTCTGCATGCACCACTCATGCCTGTTGCACCAGATGAGCAGTGCCAACCACCCCTGCAGGACAGCAGCATGACTGGAACTCATGTCTACCACAAGCCAAGTGGCCACTTTGGGATTCACTGAACCTGTGCTGGCACCGATCATTCCTGTGACAACTGAGTTGACACTCTGCTCTCCAGACTAAAGCCTGTTTGTTGCCTTTCATTCCCATTCCACTGTGCTGCATGTCCCATTCACACTACCCAACATCCATCAGGCAATTTTCCCCTCTATCTCATTGAAATCATTGAAATGCAAGTCTGCCTTTGCTTGGGAATCACCTTCTTCAATTACTGTTTCTCAGATTTTCAGTCTTTCCCTTGCTCTTGAACCAACACAAATCCAGAGGGACTTGTCTCTGTTTGAATAGAGATGTTAAAATTGGTCTGTGTCCTTTGCCCACTATCTCAACTCCAAAAGAAGGAATATTCACAGTAACAGTCCAGTTACCTTGCATATTTTCAGCAGGGGGAAAAGTATTATGCTGCAAGAACTGGACTTGCCTAGGACTCAGAAGAGAGCCAACTTGAAAGCCTGTTCAATCAGAATTGATTACATTTACATTTTACTGCAGATAAGAAAATCTTCTTTTATATAATCTGTCAGGAATAACTGAACTATGCAGAAAGAGAAGAAAAAAAAAAAATGAAAGAGCATTCATACATTTCTGCAATGGTTGTAAAAGAACACAGATTTACCCTTGAAAGAAAGCTTTCCATGCTGATATTTTGTCCTGTCACAGGCATACCACTGAAAACTGAGTATTTGAATAGAAAGTGCAGATATAATTCTGCTTCATCACCTTCCTTAACTATACCCAATAAAATATTTGCAGAGACTTTTTGCAGGGGTGACCAAAGAAAAAAAATCTGAAATATGATTATGGACCTCAAAAGTGTAATGCTTAGCTAAGTGCTTGTAGTTCTCATTCCTTCACAACTACTTACTGGATGTGTTCAGAAAAATAAACCTGCTGGTGTTTCAAAAGATGTGTACATGGAACAACATCTGCATCACTGTCAGGCTGGAGGGAAAAGTGATCAGCCCTAACCATCCACAATGATTTAGGAGGGTGAGTAGTGAAAAGGAAACAAAAATCAGAATGGCTTTCACCTGCAGCAACTGCGCAACTGGAGAGAGCAGGACATGTGCCAGCTAGCTCAGGTATCATTCATCACAGAATGACTTCTGCTGCCTCAGCAACAGCTCAGGGAAAGATCTTTAACTTCAGGATTTGCAGAAACTGCATCATCTGAGCTTTGCATGCATTGCAAACACCAGAAAAGTTAAAATGATGGGTCAGGAAAGGATCCTGCTCTGTACTCAATCCATCCTTCCAGCCGAAGCACTGGCTGGATAAATTGAACAAGATTTGGCACAGAATTGAGCTAGGAAAAACACCCCTCTGACTGTGAATGAAGTGAAACCCTGACTGCAGGCTCTAGGCTGATTTTCCTCCATTAATGACATGAATGACATTTCTCCTGTCACTAGATATTGCATGCCAACTATTGACTGTGAAGTGCTATTCATTTAAAAAAATAATAAAAATACAGCAAATCACAACTATAAAAAACTGTCTATCCCATTGAGGGAGACAGATTTTTAAGAAAATTAAATGATACTAGCTGATTTTTTTCCCAATCCTTAAACTGCTGTTGAGCAGTTCACACTACCCAGTCAGTGTACAAGTACTAGTTTATCCTACATATCATAAGAAGTTCCATTTAGAGTGTTTTAAAACCTTCAGTGGCTTAACATGTGCTTTTGTTTTGTAAATAATACCACAATCTAGGCAATTCTTAAATGTTTTTGACAGTCAAAACAGCAAAATGTCAGTCTCAATTTACACTTTGTACAGGTCCCTTTATAATCAATGACCTGTATTTAAACTGCTGTTTAAAACTTCCACTGAAATAAAAAATTACAAATCCTTGCATAAATACATTTAATTTTAACTCAGGCAAATGTACTGGATAAACTACTTAGTTATTCTCTCTTATTTTATGAGAAAGGGTTCATATTGTTCTGCATATATGATTGAAACAACCAGTATTTAATGCTGTACTTAATTTCTTGAGGTAAAGTGTTGTACATAATTACTCAAATATACAAGGTTAATTCACAAGACTGAATTTTCATGAATTTTTCTAAACAAATTTTGTGTTCATTTAACCTTAGGAGTAGACCTGTGCACTCTAAAGTATCCACAATGTCTGCCTCCAAATAAACAACAAGAGTAACTTTGAGAGAAAAACATTTTGCAGGACCAAAATAGAAAGCAAACAACTACATCAGAAATTTCAAAACAGAGCAGGTGATGAAAACTACTTGGGGTTATGCTGAGTTTCACACATTCCCAGGGTATGGGCAGCACTTACCTTATGCAGAGATGTTCAGAGGTCTCTTCACCACAAGCCTGCGAACAAAAGACAGAGGAAGTAGAGAAAAATACCTAATATTATAACCACATCTCATACTCTATCATTAGGTTTATCTGGACTTGCCTGGAAGCACAGACAATGGGTGGCAAACAGACCCAGGAAAAATGAAAGAAGAGGAGCTGGCAGTCCTAAAGAGAAGATGGGGTAGCACCAGCTGCATCTGGCAGCTCTCTACTCCGCTTTGCAAAGTGGAAGTGGATGGATGTGGTCTTCAAGCAGTGTCCACTCTCATGGCAGCAGTCTGTCTGCAAACGAAGATGCTGCTTAGATCCTTAGTTAGCTCTTTAGTCATCTGAGCAAGCATGGAGTAACTCAGTTCACTGGTAATGCATATAATTTAACAAATGGAAAACAGGTGTGTTATTGCCACTGCTGGATGAAATATTTCCAACCGTTTCTAAATCAAAAGACATTGCCTAGCTTTACAACAAAGTAAGAGTAATGCATGCTATTTGCTATTATTTAGTAGTTCCAACCTATAATTACATTGAACTCCATCCACTATTATATCTTTAATTTGGAGGAAACACATTGCCAAACATAGTTGTCACAGACCTGCATTAATCTGCGTAATGGGGCAATGTTCACAACATGACCAATGCTGAGCTGGTCATTATGACTGCTTGGCATGCTCCAGATGATTTGACAATTATATCAGCATCTCCCAGAGAATTATGCCATAGTTAATCACCTCCCTTCTTGACACTGCTCTAGGTTTGTAAGACTTGCCTCATCAGCAGTGCTGCTGGCATGTTTTACATCTACCCTTTGGTAGTGGCATTTTCATCATAACTGTTTAAGGATCTAACAAAGGAGACTTAAGTTCACCTGGCCAGCAGAATGGAATGTCACCCAATAGAAAGGTCCTACCAAAGTCTTCCTCATTAGTGGTTAATATAGAGGAAATTATTAATAAGGAAAAAAAAATGGCAGTGCTACAACACTATAACAAATACAATAAGCATAAAGAAAGCTAAATTCCTTCTTCCATTTCTAGGTGTCTGAACAATACCCTGACTGTCAGAAACCATGTTCACCATCCTGTCCTCTAAATAGCAAGTACACAGAGCATGTAGGAAGCTATCAGGTTAAAGCCCTGCATTAGTCCACAAATACACTGGTGGTATCTGAGACACACAAGCATTGGTGCCAAATGGATGAAGAGGCAGCTTCCATAGTCAAGTAAAAATGCAGAGCCAAAGTGCGGCAGAAAATGTGTGTAAATCTCTTAATCTCTGCACAGATTAGTTTTGTCATGTTTTCAGGACCAGACCACCACTAAAGCCAATGCGGAGACTGCAGCTTAGTAGAAAGATACTAGATGGGCTTTAACTGAGCTACCTCATCTGCTTACAGAAGCACAGAGGCCAGTGAGAGGTTCATGGCCAACCCTGAGCTCAGGCTCCGTGGCCTGCTTGAAGCCCCTGAGGTCCCTGTCCCCTGTGGTTCCGCAGCTGCAGGAATGGTGGCAGAGCTCCACCAGCTCAGGCTGAATCTGGTCTTCCTGTAAGAGTGCTAGGTCAAACAAAAACATATTAAAGGACAGAAGGAGGCCTAGGGCAGATGCCCACCCCTAATATCAAATGGCATTAATATTTCAAAGAGGTTTCAAATTCCCTAACTCAGTTTCCAAAGTTTCCTCTTATCTAACTGAAGCAAGTCTGAACTAATTCTCTCTGAGTCATCTTTGAAGTAAATACCAACAACCAGACTTCCTGGCAGAAATCAGCATGCAAGATAAATGCATTTCACAGGCAGAGATGTGTCCTCGGATTTATACTGGAGAACCAAAGCAGCTGATTCATGAAAGCCACTTAAAATATTGGTTGTACCTACAGAACTTCAATGCCTTGCTGAAAAGACAGACACCGAGGAATGCACCAAATGAGCAGAATAGGGCAGCTATGGGTAAATTCTGTGTGCAGTGAGCTGAGTTCAGCGAGAAGCTTGGAAATGCAGAGCTTTGTGCTAGATTGTGACATGGGTGCCTTGTCAAGAAAGAACAACAGAAAATAGCTAGCAAACACTACAGGATATGAAACTGGATTGCCAGAGAGCTGTCACAATGCTAGGCTAGCACTGTATTTATTTTGCCTTTCTTAATTCACCTACTTTCAATTCAATGTTGAGATCATATGAGTGTGTGTAAGAAAATTATATTTTTAAAATGAACTCTGAGTTGATTTTAACTCAACTTTTCTTCTTCCAGTTGGTTTTAACTCAACTCTCCCACATACAGAAAATGTAATAAAGAAAGAAAGATTAATAATGAGAGAGAGACTTTGTTTACTTACAAACTTGGGAACTACTGTTATAGCATTTTAAAATATCAGTTAATTTTAACAGAGTCAGTAAGATTAATATGCGTACTTTGTTCATATAAAAAATGTGAACACATTAATAAAATGCTGGAAAAGTGTCAGTAAAAAATTGATTCATAATCCATATCAATATGTCAAAAAAGCCTTTCTATTAGCTTACAAATTTTTCACCAAGCCAGTGCATAGACACTGGAAATCTCTCTTTGTATTTGGAAATGATTAATTCCTAAAGATCATCAATTTATGTATTTTTAAATAACCCTTCTCTGAATACACAAGGTCTGTCACACATAAGCTCTGAAATGACAGCATAGAAAAGCATACTGCAATAAAAATATGCCTATCTAAAGACTTAAAGATCCTCTTTATGGCTGCTTGCAATTTCACAGCAGTGATGAATCACACCCATTCTCCAAAACCAAAAGCAGAAGATTTTCCCCTCACTGTTAGGAGCCCAGACAAGCATACTTCAATCATACCTGCTATCAAAGCAGCTAGTACATGATGCACAGTGGAACAAATCTGACCTTGTCCCGTAGAGAAGTGTTCCTCATGACTAGCAAGGGTGCACCTCGTGTAATACTTCAAATGAAAGTTCCCTAATGGAAGTTTTTCAGACACTTTCAGTTTTTCAGATATGAAGTGGAAGGGCATTAAAACAGATAATATAATTTTAATGGTTTCTGACTATTTCATGGATTCCTACTATTTCAGATAAGCACCTTTTCTTTCAAGCACTGATGATTCATGTAATTTACTATTTACCATAAAAGTAGAGTTCTATACATCACATTAAATTGGAGATGGCAAAATAAAACTGTTGTCCTCAAATATGGTTGGCTACAGGAACTGTCGTTTCTTCAGTAAATGTGATTATAACAAAATAAGGGATGATACTAGCACAGATATCACTACTATGAAGCCTCATAAAGGTTTTAACTTGTTTCCATTTGCTCAGTATGTAAGTCAATTAAATGGATGTTACTACATTCAGGACGAATTAATACTTTCCAAGTTCGAGGAACAGCCCTGTTTACAGATGGAAACGATATGATGTGGCTGCATCTGGCCAATAAATACCAGCACAAGACAGCTCATTTTCTTATACCCTCCTCCAGTTCATTTTGTGTTTTTCATAATTTGACCCAAATTTGGATTTCTCTCGCATTCTTAGCTTAATGTCCTGCCTTTGTACAGACCTTCGGAAGCCATGAACTTCAATGACTTTAAAGTCATCAACTTATTTCTTAATCTTTGCCTTTTATCATGATGAAGGGAGTATTATATCAATAAGAAAAGTAATTACTCAAAAGGTTACATGCAGCTTCACAAGTCTGAGAATTACCAGCCTACATTCTGCTCTGAAAACACCTCAGTAGGTCAGAAAAGTGCACAATTATCTCCCTTATCAAAAAGAATAAATATCGCTTCAAAAGGGCAATGTTAAAAATTGGGAAGGTACCTTCAAGCACTTATTGGAGTAGCTTCCTTAGGACAGGCAAAGAAAAACAATGCATGATTTTCAGCATTCACTCTAGGAATAACAGGGGCATCCCTTTAGCTCCTGGTTAGGAGGTAAAAGAGGAAAGAAAAAAATCAATCCCATTCTGTCAATTAAGGTAATGTGGGATTTGAACAATACTTTTTTAGTAAGAGATTCACAATTCTGTAATAGAAATGAAAGTTGTTATTTACATAGGATATTTGGAAAAGCATAAGGTTGGATCTTTGTTTTCAGGGCAACATTACTCATTCCTCAGTGAAGCCTTTACCTCGCTCAATTTAGTGCAATAAAATTATAGCCTGGTTATGAGCAGATTTCTCTCAGGCAGGGACTGATTCTTTAATAAACAAAATCTGATGCCTAAAAAGACAAAACAGAAATGTCATAGACTTTGGGATAAGAACACTATATAAGTGCAAATCTTCTCTCTGGTTCACAAAGCATGTAAATTGATGCTGTTCAAATTTTACCAAAATCTAACAGGGATTTTTTTCTGAGTTCAGCAGCCTACTAGCTCCAGATTGATCAGATGAGCTGATTTCTATTTGCCTGACACATGGATGTGGATGGTGGTAATGCACTACTCTTGTTTGCTAAGGTCTGAGTTAACAGTTAGAAATGTCAAATTTCCTGCTGGGGGGAATTGCCAATGTGCACATCTGAGTGCACCATTTTAACATTTTGCATTTAAAACAGAAGAAAAAAAATAATAAATGGTTGCATCCAGGGAAAACTGCCAAAATAGAAGAAGAAGTCAATGCCTGTGAATGGCACCTATGGAACCACTTTTATTCAAAGGGAAATCCAACACTCACACATGCAGCAGGAATATAAATTCTGGAGCACTTCAGAATGAAGCCAAACGAGTCATCTGGGTTAATACATATAGATTTTTGCAAATTAATCTCTCACTAAAATATGTCTATCATTTAAACTACTCTAATATTTTTAACAAATTAGTCTTTCCAACAATGTATTTATCATCTTTGCCTTTGTTAAATAAGCACTAAATTCATACATAACAAGGGAATTTCCATTTTAGCTCTTAAACGTTATTTAATATATTCACTTTATTAACGATTTATAACACCTTCCTTCAGATTTCATTCATTCTGCAGCTGAGAATTCTTTTTTAAATTAGATCTCTGACAGATATCTATGCATGACTTTTAAAGAGATATTCATGTAGGAGACTGTTGCCAACATACTGGAGAAATTTAAATACTTTAAAAAGTGTTACTAATGCAGCAAAGAAGATCAGAGTAAAGAAGAAATACTGCATTGGAATCTTTTTTTTTTTTTTTTTTTTTTTTTCTTTTGTTAAAAAGAAATTCTACTCCAGGTATTACAAATGTTCTAGAACTTGTTTCATAGAAGTTATTACACACCTTCAGACTTACAGAAGACTAGAATTATTATATTGTTCTGACCTGGATATCTTTAAGCTACAACATCCTTGAGGAAATGGGGAATGGAAACAGAAAACAAACACCCAGTTGTTTGCACACTGTTAGGATTTTGGTGACCTGGTTTAATATCCCATTCTAGTAATGGCTTATGTGGTCATGAGCAATTCAGATAGCTTGCATGTGTGAAATTTGTCCATTATTCTGGTAAGTTTAAAAATTATGGAAGTGGAGGCTACGTGTACAATACCAGCAGGAAAATAACTACTGGATAGTACTATCCAAGGAAGGTTTCAGTACCAAATCAAAACCAAAATCCCCATTTAAAAATAGAAATAAATAAATAAATAAACAGACACCATTCCAGGTCAAGATTTTCTGAAGCCAAATATACTTGAAATTTTATAATAAAAAATGTCTGTAATGTCTGTAGTAACCACTACTGAGTTTACCCTTAAAAAAAAATAAAAAAATAAAACTAATACTGTGGTTTAAATCAGTTCAAGAAGAAGTATGCACTTGCAAATTTCTTTTATTGAACTTTATAACTTGCTGTGTGCTTCAATTAAAATGAAGTTTAGCATAATCCCCTATAAAAGTCCTGGAGAAAGATGCTGATGTTTGAACATCACAAACACTCCATCTGACTGTCCTGCCAGGATAAAATAAATACTCACCTATGAACCTGTAAAAAGCATTCTGCAGCACTGAAAATTATTTCATTCTCCTTCTTAGCTAGATTTTTAATTAAACGAAAGCTTCCAAGGAACATATTATCAGCAGCTATTCTTCTTTTTCTCTGAAATGATTGATTAACATCACTCCACTTGTTTTGTAACAGTACTAGCAATCAATAAAAGCAATTACGTTTATAATAGAGTACACAGAAGAGCAAAAGATTTTATGGAATTTTAAAACTTCAATTACCCTTCCAGCTAAATAATATTGCTAGAACACTCTGTCTATATTAATGATTTACACGGCTGACCAGTCCTACTGTGCTTAACCATTTGCTGTGCTAATTAGACAGGCTACCTGGGGTTATCAAGTATTTCACTTGTTCTGGATTACAAAACATAACATATTTATTTCTGGTGGGTAAGGACAGCTAGTTATGTGCCTGAAAATTATTTTTTATCAGAACATTGTTTTCATTATCTGGCCATAAAGAATACCAAAAAAACAATATTGATACTCAACTTGCACAAGAAATAACATTTCTGGACAAGCAACACTTTTTTTGTCTTCATTTAAGTGTAAACAAACAGTTGAATGAAAGATATGCTGGAGATGCATGTTCATCTAAAAGATCTGTGTTTTTGAATTCCATGTAGTGGACATGTAGTGGTTTCTACCAGATGGATCTCAAACATTTAAGTATTTAAGTATTCAGTTCATTCTATAATATTGTGGATCCTGAGCCAGGACCATAACAGAGGCACTTAATTTTCCACAGTCATTAGACTGATGTATGTAACATCTAAAACTCCAACCTCACTTGTGGGAAGAGCACACCCTCCTTCTTATCACCTCCCTCACCTTACCTCAGCTGTCCAGAGGAGCTCCCAGACTGCTGAACAGATGAACCAGAATGGGTTTTAACCAGCAACCTAAACAAGAGGTCGTTCTCTCCGAGTAACAGGATTCCTTATATGTAAATGTGTATATACATAGATATATAATTTGAATGACACTCTTTTGTATTATAAATGTCATAGGAGGAAACTACAATTTCAAAATGTAAGGTGTGTACAAAGTTAAAATAGTGTTTAATTAATTCCAGTGTACATAAAAATGCTTCTTTATCAAATCAGAATTTCAAGCTGGGTCTGTATTTGCATTTTTCTTCAGGAACACAAAGAAGTAAAATAACAGATTGTTTCAAAGGTGCATTGTTTCATGGACTTGAAGAATGATAACACAGTGTTTGTGATGGGCAAATGTGAACACTATTTATAGCACTGAGTTTATTAATTACTGATAACGTTCATGCCCATCTTTTATCAGCAGAGTTTCACTAAAGTGCTTCTACACAAACGCACGCAATATTAGGAATAAAATGGATGAACTAGAAGTCTTGGCCCAGTCCCACAGCCAAGACATCACTGGCATAAGTGAAACCTGGTGGGATGAGTCCTGTGGCTGGTGTGCTGCAATAGATGGTTACAGGCTCTTCAGGAGGGACAGGCAGGGTAGGTGAGGTGGTGGGGTGGCGATGTATGTGAAGCATGGGCTGGACTGTGTGGAACTTCAAGTTGGCATGGCAAAGTTGAGAGCCTCTGGGTAAGGATCAAGGGATGAACAAATAAAGGGGATGTCGTTGTGGGAGTCTATTACCGACCACCTGGCCAGGACGAAAATGCTGATGAATTATTCTTTACAGAACTAAGAGAGGCCTCGAGATCAACTCCCCTTGTCCTTATGGGGCACTTCAACTTGCCAGACATCAACTGGGATCACCACACGGCTGACACGAGAAAGTCCAGGAGGTTCATAAAGCACCTAGATGATAACTTCTTGGTGCAGGTGCTAAGGGAGCCAACTAGGAAAGCTGTCCTCCTAGATCTGTTGCTAGAGAACAAAGAGGGTCTTGTGGGAGATGTGGTAACTGGCGGCCATCTCAGTCATAGTGATCATGAAGTGTTTGAATTTAGACTTTATGGTAACAGAAGAAAACTGCCACCAAAACGTCAGCCCTGGATATGGGGAAAGCAGACTTCAGGCTGCTCAGGGATCTAGTCAGCAAGGTCCCCTGGGAAACTGCTTTTGAAGGCATTGGCATCCATCAGTGCTGGTCAGTCTTTAAGCACTGACTCCTAAAAGCACAAGATCATGCAATTCCTAAATATCAGAAGTCAGGCAGGCTGGCCTGGCTGACCAGGGATCTTCTACTGGAGCTTAGGTGAAAAAAGAAAGTATACAGCTGCTGGAAGGTGGGTCAGGCAATGAGGAAGGAATAGAGGGATGCCATTCGTGTTTGTAGAGAGAAAATTCATGTGGCCAAAGCCCAACTAGAGTTGAAGCTGGCCATGTCTGTGGGATCACCCATCTAGTCGACCAAGGGAAACCAGCTGAAGTGATCTTTTTGGACTTCAGCAAGGCTTTTGACATGGTTTCCCATAGGATCCTACTGGACAAAATGTCCACCATACAACTTAACAAAAACATCATCCGATGGGTGAGCAATTGGCTGACGGGCAGGGCTCAAAGGGTTATGGTAAATGGGGCCACATCAGGCTGGCAGATGGTCACTAGTGGGGTCCCTCAAGGCTCCATTTTAGGGCCAGTCCTCTTCAATGTTTTTATACATAATTTGGATGTCAGACTAGAAGGTGTTTTGAGCAAATTTGCTGACGACACCAAACCTTGAGGCGCTGTGGACTCGGATGAGGGTGGAAAGGCCTTGCAGAGAGATCTGGACAGGTTGGAGAGCTGGGCGATCACCAGCCGCATGAAGTTTAACAAAAGCAAGTGCCGGGTCCTGCACCTGGGATTCGGCAACCCTGGCTACACGTACAGACTGGGCGACAAGGCGCTGGAGAGCAGCCCCGCAGAGAGGGGTCTGGGGGCTGTGGTTGACAGCAAGTTGAATATGAGCCAGCAGTGTGCCCTGGCAGCCAGGAGGGCCAAACATATCCTGGGATGCATTAAGCACGGCATTGCTAGTCAGTCGAGGAAAGTGATTGTCCTGATCTACTCTGTGCTGGTGTGGCCTCACTTCGAGTACTGTGTGCAGTTCTGGGCACCACAGTACAAAAAGGACATGAAACTGTTGGAGAGTGTCCAGAGGAGGGCTACGAAGATGGTGAAGGGCCTAGAGAGGAAAACATATAAGGAGTGGCTGAGGTCACTGGGCCGGTTCAGCCTGGAGAAGAGAAGGCTGAGGGGAGACTTCATCGTGGTTTACAACTTCCTTGCGAGGGGGAGTGGAGAGGCAGGCGCTGACCTAGTCTCTGTAATCACCACTGATAGGACCCATGGGAACGGTGTTAAGCTGAGGCAGGGGAGGTTTACGCTGGACATCAGGAGGAGGTTCTTCACCCAGAGGGTGGCTGTGCACTGGAACAGGCTCCCCAGTGAGGTAGTCACTGCACCAAGCCTGTCTGAATTTAAGAAGCGATTGGAATGTGCACTTAGTCACATGGTCTAAACTTTTGGGTAGACCTGTGCGGTGCCAGGAGCTGGACTTGATGATCCTTATGGGTCCCTTCCAACTCGGGATATTCTATGATTCTATGATTATACCTCACGGAATTGTTTGTCAACTGAGAATTTTAAATTGGTAAGCATTTCCCAAAGTGCAGTTTGTACTGACATTGTGACTTCAGCTACTTGACACAATGTTTCTCTTGCTTTGAAAAAAAAAAAACTTGAAATAATGTGAACATACAGTGAGAAGTTGTGAGTTTTAGATTACCTCGTAAAGAGCTTTTGAAGCTGAAAAAAAAAACAGCACACACCACCCGTGTGTCTCAAACATACTAGCAGGAGGGGGTGGTAGAAGACAGAGCACCCTTATCAAGAAGGCCAAGGGCATCTTAGCCTGCATTAGAAATAGCATGGCCAGCAGGACTAGGGAGGTTGTTGTCAACCTGTAGTCAGCTCTGGCTAGGCTGCACCTTGAGTACTGTGTTCAGTTTTGGGCCCGTCACTACAAGAAGGACATCACTAGAGAATGGCTATGAAGCTAGTGAAGGGCCTGGAACACAAGTCTTACCTGTAGCAGCTGTGGGAACCTGGACGTTTTAGTCTGGAGAGGAAGAGGTTGTGGGGCGACCTCATCATTCTCTACAGCTATCTCAAAGGAGGTTACAAGGAGGAGCGTGTCCGTCTCTTTTCTCAGGTAAGAAGTGCTACAGCACAAGGAATTGGACTCAAGATGCACCAAGGAAGGCTCAGTTTGGACATTAGGAAAAAATTTCTTCAAAGAGAGGGTGGTCAAGCATTGGAACTTGCTGCCCAGGCAAGTGGTGGAGTACCCACCCCCAGAGGTCTTCAAGAGATGTGCTGAAATAGTATTGAAGGATATGGTTTAGTGGCGGACTTGGTAGTGTACTGTTGGATGGTTAGACTAGGTGATCTCAGAAGTCTTCTCCAACCTAAATGATTCTATGATTCTTTGATTTTAAGAACCCCATGAAGACAAATGAGAAATTTCAAACTGCCATTATCATGAAGAAACCCAACAGAACAACATGCATGCCTGTTAAAATCACTGACTGCAGGCAGGAAAAAAGGTGTAAGAGTGGCACAACAAAGCTTGTTTCAGGAAGCCACAGCTCCCAACAGTTAAACCAGGGAGGCTGGAAGGCATACACAACATGTTTGAGGGCACAGCATGGGCTGCAAACACCAGCTCACCTCCAAGAACAGAAGGGACTAGTCACACTACTGTGTTGACACAGTGTACAGATACCTTTTTTTTTTTCCCCATGAGAGCTTTCATTTTTTATTAAAAACAAACAAACAACAAAAACAAATGTGCTAAGGTGCTTTGCAACATAGAGTTACCAAAATTCGGAGATTACTTCTCTCTAACAACAAAATTTTCTCATTTATTCTATGTGACATAGGACAACAACTCCTTTGTGAAAATGGCACCAAGGAGCAGAAGTATTTAATGCTGCAATCCTACAAGTCCATCTATGTTGAAACGAATAAACCATAAGAGAAGAAAATAGGAAATTAACCAGCATGTAACAGCTAAAGCTACTAGAAATCTAACATTAGCCAACAGATATAAAAGTGAAAGCCAGAAATGCATCCAAACACATTTTCCTAATTCATATGCAAGGCAGAAGTAAATTTCAAGCTTAATGCAGAACATGAATAATTATTCTGAGTTAATTTAACCATGATAATTAGAGCACTTGAAACAGAAAGGTGATTGGTGGTACCAGAGCATAAGGGGGTGTCAGTAACAAAGATGGTAAGTCATTATCTCTGGTGGGAGGGAGAGACACAAGTAATTACTACCTGCAGACCCCTGAGGAGTTAGCTGAGACTGACAATGGGGTAAACCGCCATGTATTACAAAACCAGCATCTTTATTAAGCCTACACTTCAGCGTCCAGAGCTGCACTCCAATCTAACTGGAAGCAGAGTCTCATGTTCCAAGCTTGCCTGTGGAAAGCCCTGCACAGATTATCTTGAGGGGCAGGGCTGAGAGGCCAGAAACAGCACAGCTGGTTTTGTGAGAGGTATTTCATTAGTCCATTATCAATTGTGCGCAAATTCATTAGAGTCATTATGATTTTTTGTGGTCTGGCTTCATTTGCTCTTCATAAAACAACTGTAAACAACCTTTGTGTGATTGAAACAGGGACGACATTGTTAAGGTACAGCCTGGCCCCTTCACGAATTATTAAACAGCGTATAAGCCATAATGTAGAGTGTCTTTTGGCTGTTGTCTCTGTCAATCGCCTAGCAACAGTGAGAGACTGCCGCATTAAATATACAAGTAAAAAAGCCTGTAGACCAGAGAACAGTAAAGATGTTTACAGCCACGTTCTGTTTTCATGATGTAAAATTTAGATGTAAGCAACAGACTGTGCACCTACCACCCAGCAGCATTTCAAAATCCAGTACCCCACTGCTGCTGCCTTCATTTTACTTTGGCCTTGTCTGAGGTGGAATGGTGTGGTAACAACAAACTTCACTCCCCAGCTTGGTCCACATTGCTGAGACCATTTTGGTCTCCTTCTACATGGTATTACAGCAACCCAAGAAAACAGTATCTTGCTTAATTTTTGACCCAGATACAAAATTACAGTAACCATAAGAGTTGTTTAAAACATTTGACCTTGAGAGTGCTCGTTAAAAAGATGACTTTCCAACAGGGTGTAGCAATGCACTTACTTGTGGAGCTTTGCAAACCACCCTGAAAATTTAAAACACATAATATATATTATTGCAAAATTTTGAGTCCAAAGCTACCTGTTGGTTTACTTTATGAAAGTCACTAAATACCAGATAAATTACATACTCTGGTGTCTACAACACTGGGGGAAGAAAAAAAAAAAAAAAAAAAAAGTTAATTCATGTTCTGTGCTGTGCAGACCCTCAAAGCCTACCTTAGTAAAACTGGCTACTAGGCTTACACAAACTGCCATAAATAACCATGACAATTCATTTGAGTAATTATCATCCTGCAAGGAAATAACATCACCATATTATCTTACACTCTCATGCAAGCATTTATTTAAAAAAGCTCTCAACCTCTAATGAGTGCTTTCACCAGTCTTGCAAAACAGAGTAAAACTAAATAAAAGCATGCCATTCTGACTGTAACTTGGTACTTTTTTTCAAAACAATCTATTGTGATAATTAACAACACTGTCCTTGGATATTAGGCTGGCTATGAAACTACTGAAACCACAGACTCATTAAGTGGCCTGGAATTAATCACCAACCAAGCCTGAAGTTGGAAAAGACCTGTAGATAAACACCTACCTCTCTCATGGGAAAAAAACACCACCAGCAACAATAACATAACACTGATTTTGAATGAATGACCCCACAAGTGATGAGACATTATTTTCCTTCAGATGTGAGTAAAATCATCTATCAGACAAATTTCCTAAATCAAACTGTAGTTTAGTCAGTGTTGAGCATTGTCAGCCTCACAAATGCCTTTTTTTTTTTTTTTTTTTGTATTTGCTTAACCCAACTGAATGTTTGATGTGAGTCACAGACCACAGCAGGAGAATATTTTTTTCTTGTTTAGATTTTTTATTTTCCTCAAAAAAAGAAAAATAACAGGCAGGGTTGTTTGT
>CM021729.1:55092772-55126961 GCA_011074415.1 Stictonetta naevosa
AATAAAAATATGCTTTGAGACAGGAAGGCTATTTTTTCTCTGATACAGTCATCAGGTGGCCTCATTTTGTCTTTAATAAAAAAAAGAAACACCTAAAACACCACATGTATTACATTCAGTCAGAAACTCTGCTATCTTTTATCATCATTTTCTAACAGGATTATGATGCTCTCAGCACCATAGCTATTATGAGCTCTGATAAGTTTACAGCAGATATACGGAATTACAATGCCTGTTCAAAAAAATTAGACTCAGCTTCACACAACAGAAGGCTGAACAGTGCAGAGCTCAGATCTGTTTTGACCAGAAAAGAAAGAGACATACAGGAGCAGAAAACAGGAGGAACAAGGAGCTTCATGAAAAGGTCAGGCAGCTTCATGAGTCACATACACTTTATCTCAATGGAAAGATCAGTACAAGTAAAAAACAATGCACAAAAAAGCAGTGTAAGAAGAAAATGCATCATGCTTTGAGATTTAACCCAGTCATGTCGACTGATGCAAGCTGCAATTTAATTTCTATTTTCTATAGCAACCCACTGTCCTAATAACATTGGTACCAGACTGCAAACTAGTATCATTGTAACACATCCATTTTCTTTTATTTTCATTTTTATTTATTTATAATTTTCCCTAATTTTTTAAGGACAGGCAATTATTTGGGTAAAGTAAGACCAGGCCTCAGCAATGGACTGTAATTGTTTTCCTTACACTTACAGTAACAAGTTTTTTTTTTTTTACAATGAGCTATTCATAGATACACAAACCTATAACTACTTAGTCTTTTACGTAGTCCGCAGAATTCCTAGAATGCCAACAGCAAGACTTTTCTGCCAGCATCATTTCTTTCCACAATCAAGGTTCAGTGGGACCCAGGTGAAATCTGGGTGCAACAAAAGACTTCCTTACCACTCCAAATCCTTCATTAACTACTGATAGTGCTACTCTAAAATATGCTAGAAGTAATACACATGGAACTACATTCATAGTCTACTATATTTTTCCTGATGTCAGATCAGCTTATGTCCAATGCTGTCTATGTCAGTCTACTGGGCACACAGCTGATGGTCTAAAGGAGAGAATTCTTCACTGCAGAGGAATCGTCATGGAGAACTCATTCGCGTGAGATATCTGCACCAACTGAAGTAGAAGAAAAAAACACTGCAGGAATTGGAAGATATTAATATTTCCTTCCTCCGTTTACCATTTCAAACACCATGAACAGAAAGAGAATGCTGCAATGAGACTCACCCATTCTTTACACAGATCTTTACTCACATTTTAACGAAGCAATGTTATACAAAGGAGAGTCATCGCCTCCTAAATGCTGCTTTACCCCTGACACTTGTGAAGTGGAACAGGAGGTACACTTCCAGTGAAACTAACCTCTGTCAAGGTATAACATTACATTATTTTGAAGAGTTTTATTAAAAAACTTTTTTTTTTTTAATCTAGATTGTGAGTATCATTAATATTTGTTATACTACTGAGTTCTTCCATTTTACAAAGCATTTTAATTAGGATGATTATTGATTTAAGGACGATTGCTTTTACAAGTAGTACAGTCCAACAGACACAAACACAAATAGCCTTTAGGAGTATAACATGGAATTACAGGTGGACAACTATAGCTCTAAGGAGGTGGGAATAAGCATTAGAAGGGGTAGCAGGACATGGAATTTAAGTTTCTCTATCTGAAGTTGCTCTAGTTTACCTCTCTTGTGCCTCCCATCCTCCCCCATTTTACTTGTTTTAATGTTCTCTGATTATGAATGCACTTGTCAACATCTAAAGAGCTGTTATCTGTAATTATTGGTGACATCTGGAAGATGTATTGAACTTCACTGAAATAAACTAATTAAGAACAATTCTGGTGAATAGAAAGCATAAAATTCAAAAAAGTTCTTTGAAGCCAACACTTATAGATAGAGAGCTTATATAACTTCCCTTATTTGTTATTACTACACTCCTGCTTTAGTTAAGAGGACCCATAAATGACTGAAGAGGACACACGTCTGTGGAACTGCCGTTTACCGTTTGGAGGGTGAAGATAATTGCTAGCCAGCAGGAAGACTGCAATGAATGTAAGGAGTAGAAAAAGAGAAATAAAAATTCCTGGGCCATAATTAAAAAACACAGCAATTTACACAGCCAGATTTAGCACTAACTCAAGTATTCCAGAAAAAGAAGAACTGAATTCTTACCTGCAACAGCTACAAAGTCTCACATCCGGGCTTTACACTGCTGTCCAGAAAGCACCTTATTTACATGTACACACAATTAATCAAAACACTATAAAACATGTATTGCAATAAACAGCAGACAACCTCGCTCTTGTCTGCATTAAGAGTATAAGCGTATAACAGTACAAAAAACTTTACTGCTAAGATGCTTTTAAAAGTCTCATCTCCCAGAGACTTTAGCAGTATCACTTAAAAAGCTAACACATTTGGCACACAAGTGGGGCTTTGCAATACGTGGTAAGAGTACTTATTCCTAGCAAAGAAAAAAAATTCAAAGCAGCAGATACCCTGGGAAAAAAAAAGAAAAGAAAAAAAAAAAAAAAGAAAAAAAAAAAGTGGTGAACAACTGGCTTGTTCCTTCTTGTCTCTATGCCTTGTGAGGAAATGGATGTGAACAGGATGCTTTAACTGTTGCTGCTGAATAATGAGAAAAGTCCCAAAAACTGCTCCAGAAGAAAGGTGTGGAAAGATTTGAAACATGAGGTGTAAAACCAGAATGATACCATTCCAGAAAAAAAATCAGCTGAGAATCTTCCAAACTGAAACAACCACCTGCTAAACTGACTAACATTTCCTTGAATATATTTTTACAATACTTTATTACTTGTTTCTGGGGATACTCTTAGAAGCCAGCATCCACGAATGTTTTCACTTGCTAGGAGGAAAGCAAAAAGTAAAACTTCCAAATTGTTTCAGGTGTGTATGTGACCCAGCAAAGTGTTTGTTGGAATGAGAAAACATCTGGGGAAAATAGCTCATGACAGGGATGAAACCAACACACCAAAAGCATCAGTAGCAGCTATTCAGGCCACAAAACAGATTAAATAATTAAACACCTAAGTTGTGCTCCTAGAAAACCAAGTCTACTGTGATATTATGAGGTGTACTCAATCAGCCTTCATTAGGAGAGTAGAAGGAAGAGCCTTTTACACTAAAGTAGGGAGGACTTTCTGTTCCATATAAGAGTAACACCTGTGAGCAAGTCACTCCACAGAAGTTAGCTAAAATCAGGCAAAAGTCTAGCATGTACATTTCAAATATCAGTGTAATTTTGGAATGTTTCTTCTGTATTTTTAGTCAAGGCCAATATTGGAGATACAACTTAGATTTGTATCCGACAGAAATCAACACAAAAGTACTTAAAATTCACACAGCTCTTACGCAACTCTTTCCTTCTCACCCAGCACATTTAGTGAACTGATGTTACTTAGAGTGAACTCCAACCTGCTAACCTGCTCAGTGGCAGCAGGCTTCAGGGCTTCAGTAATTCCACAGCACCAAACAACTTCCCTTGCCTGAGTGTCTTTGCTCCCCGCTTCCAAAGGGGGGGAGCAAGCTTAACAGCAGCCTCTTCCATCCCTGTAGAGCAGTTCCTCATAGAGCAAAAAACATCATATTCGTAATGAGTATAACTGCTATCCTAGACACAAAAATCCCAATCTATTCTGTGGTAGTGCAGCCTCACCTCAAGCACCGAATGCAGTTTTGGGCACCTTCTTATGTTTAAGAAGGATAAAAAACTATTAGTGAGTGTCCAAAGGCATGCAACCAAGATGGTGAAGGGTCCGAAGGGAAAGGCATATGAGGAACAGCTGAGGTCCCTGGGTTTGTTCAGCCCCGAGCAGAGCAGGCTGAGGGGAGGCCTCATGGCGGCCTGCAGCTCCCTCACGAGGGGAGCGGAGGGGCAGGCGCTGAGCTCTGCTCTCTGGGGACAGCGACAGGACCCGAGGGAACGGCATGGAGCTGGGACAGGGGAGGGTCAGCCTGGGGGTTAGGGAAACGTTCTGCACCCAGAGGGAGGTCGGGCACTGGGACAGGCTCCCCAGAGCAGTGGTCACAGCACTGAGCCTGGGAGAGTTCAAGAAGTGTTTGTACAACGCTGTCAGACATATGGTCTGATTTTTGGGTGGTGCTGTGTGTAAGCAGGAGTTGGACTCAGTGATCCTTATGGGTTCATTCAAACTCAGAATATTTTATGATTCTGTGAAAATTTTCATGTAGCATGTGCGTGTACACACAGAACTGCAACAAATCAATTTTTCTAATACAGTATTTTTATAGAAATTCATAAAAGACACCTTTCTGAATCTGTTACAAAGTTGCTTGATAAAGAGGAGCTGTGCAGTACAAGCAATGATTAGGTCCACATGGAAATAACTGCTGCAGAAAAAGCACTTAAAGGGCTTTTCTTCAGTCATGAGCATTGGATGGCCTCTTTGAGGTGGCAAATATCACACTTGTCCTGTTTCCAATCTGCTTGGAAAGTGACCTTTTACATGGGCAGATAGTGACAGGACAAGGGGGAATGGTTTTAAACTAAAAGAGGGGAGATTTAGAGCAGAGGTTAGGAAGAAATTCTTCACTCAGAGGGC
This sequence comes from Stictonetta naevosa, assembly GCA_011074415.1. Taxonomy (NCBI): domain Eukaryota; kingdom Metazoa; phylum Chordata; class Aves; order Anseriformes; family Anatidae; genus Stictonetta; species Stictonetta naevosa. Next base: position 55,097,387 of record CM021729.1, read on the forward strand.
GGTGAGGCACTGGCACAGGTTGCCCAGAGAAGCTGTGGATGCCCCATCCCTGGAGGTGTTCAAGGCCAGGTTGGAGGGGGTGGCATCCTTACCTGGGGGAAAGGGGGGGCGGAACTGGATGGTCTTTATGGTCCCCACAAAGCCAAGCCATTCTGTGATTCTATTCATGAAGTGATTTATGAGACACTCTAGCTGATGTGTCAGTTTCGTATTTCTCTGTCTTGATCAAAACATAGCTGACAGTATAGCTGAGAAGAAATACTTTTATGAAGAATTTGACGCAGTATTATAATGTGTAACATCTGTCCTCCAATTGCCAAACTCATCTGCAATCCTAACAAGCTCTTTAATAGCTAGTCTACTCAGGCAGCCAGGGAAGTGACACCAGCTCCTAGTTCAGGGTTATAAATAAATAAATATTCTCCAATCCCAGGTGTTCAGGTGGCAAGCAGTATGTAAAAGCGTAGTTTCTTCAGGAAATCATATAGCCACGGCTATCACAGTTCTACCCATATGTACAAAATTAATAACTCACTCATATCTGCTACCATGATGCTGGCCTTCATGAGAATTAATCTACATCAGTGAAAGCCTTCAGTGCTAAGCCTTCAGTAACACCTCTCAAACAAAAATGTTTCCCATAAAGAATTAATGCTTACCACTTCCTCCTAGCCTCTCTTTTAATGCAATGCTGCATACAGAATCACAAAGCAGTTTAGGTTGAATCAGACCTCTGTAAGTCATCAGGTCCAACTTCCCTTCTCAGGGAGGAAAGAACCTAGAACAGGTTGCCCAGGGCCACGTCCAGACAGCTTCTTAAGTTCTTGAAGCAGGGAGCCTCCACAGCCGCTCTGGCAACCTGTGCCAGTGCTCACACACCTGCACAGCAAAGTGTTTCCTGATGTTCACAGAGAACCTCCTGTGTCACAGACTGCACCCACTGCCTCTTGTCCTGGCACTGGGTAACACTGGAAAGAGGCTTCTTCTGTGCTCTTTGCACCCTTCCTCCCCACCCACCCCCACTCCTCCCATTTTCAGGCTGAACAGTCCCCAGTTTCCCAGCCTTCCCTCACAGGTATAACTACACTCCAGCACTCCAGTCCCTTCATCATATCTGTGGCCCTTCATTGACTCTCACCAGTATGTTCATCTTTCTTATGCTGTGGAGCCCAGAACTGGACCCAGCTCTCCAGCTGTGGCCTCATCAGCGCTGAGTAGACAGAGGGGAAGGATCACCTCCCTCCACCTGCCGGCAGTGCTTTACCTAATGAAGCCCAAGATACCATCAGCCTTCTTTGTGGCAAGGGCACAGTGCCTGCTCATGTTCAGTTTGGTGTCCACCAGGAATCCATGGTCCTTTTCTGCCAAGCTCCTTTCTAGGTGGATGGCTCCCAGCATACATTGATGCAGGGGGTCATTTTTCTCGAGGTGCAGGACTTCGCACTTCTCCTTGTTGAGCTTCATGAAGTTCCTGTTGACTCTTTTCCCCAGCCTGTCCAGGTCCTTCTGGAAGTATCTAACAACAACTTCCATTTCATTTGACCTTATCATTTAATTCTACTACCTCAAAGAGAGAGAAAATAGCACAGTTCGAAATGCAGGAAAAAAAAAAAAAAAAACCACACACCACAAACGTTTGAATCTGGCCCCCATAAAAAAAAATGCATGATCCTTGTCTTCACTCAGCAGTAGGCATTTACAGGCCAGAAGTGTTAATGACAATGATGGGAAAGATGCTGATTATAAAAGTGAGCATGTACATGACATGAGCAGTACAGCAACTCTCTCAACTGGTAGGTTAGCTACCTCTTCTAATTTCAGCTGTCCTATACTCTTAAGTAGTCACAAACCTTTGTTTCCTAGTGCTCCACATTAAAACATTTTTTTCCCCAGTATGAAAGAGTTAATAAACCTGTTTTTACAAAGCATCTTCTGCAATACTTTTAGTAAAAGTGTGCTTGGAAATGCTCTCTTGTTTTTTCAAACAAAGACAGAAAGCCTTTAGAGGTCAGTGTGAAAAAACCCTAATTAAAATAATGAGGGATCCATCTCAAAAAGTCTTTTTGAATTTGTGTAAATTATAACAGAAACTTATAAAAAAAAAGTGACTGCCTGAAACAGGTTGGCAGAGCTACGCTTCAAGTATCTTCTTCTGTACAGAAAAAAAAATAAAAAACAATGGCAAGATGCAAACAAATGGAACAGAATTTTCCAGTTGTTTCACTGGGATTGTGGGAGCTTAAGATAAAAAATATTAATTTTAATTATAAGCCAGTATGTTCTAAGAAATTAGGATGTCTAACTAAGGTGATACAAATAAGAACTAAGACTTAGAAAATATTAAAGAGGTATATTCATTTAATTTTCATTAGAATTAATATAGAAATATATGCATCTTTATAAGAACTACATACCTTTTATTCAGATAAAGATGTACAATGAGAAAAGTATGATTCTGTACTGATGCTGAGAAACAAAGAAGGAACACTATTAATGGTTACGGTCATTTCATAATTGTGTCTACAGCAATTAAAACAGCTTTTATATTAGCAGTTTAATGAATCAGTACATTAATGTTACGTAGTCTACAAAGTGTTTTAATCGTTGCTTCTGAAGTAACTGAAGTTTTTGTTTTCTGAAGTTCTTCGCTACTGTGGTAGATGATTGAGCAATTCAGAGTTTGGCATAATCTTTCAGGATTGTTTCCAGTTTCTGGCTCAGCATGATGTTCCCCTTCACTTTTAGTTTACCAGAAAAAAATGCCTACAAAAAGCAAAGAAAGGAACAAGTGTATTCAACTGCACAATTCAAAGAATTGCTATCACCAAACAAAAAGCCGAAGAAAGTTGTGGTTGTTTAATGCTTGTGTGAAAGCCTTCAGTGAGCAATTCCTACTGGTTTGGGGTTTTTAAAAGAAACACAATCTAAGATCCATTTTAATGGCATCCACAATCACCATTTTCAATCTAGAGCACTGGAAAGACCTAGTTTACCAACCAAAAAAGCAAAACCCAAGCCAAACAACCAAAAATTGAGTGGCCTCAATTTCTTTCCTAAACATAGCACAGACAACTTCATCTGGTATAAGCCAAACTTCTTTGCAGAAACTGACAAAAACTTTGCAGATGCACAAAAGTAAAGCTTCCAGTCCGCTCTTCCCTATGCAAGAGAAGTTCATATATACTTGTCTTACTAAAAAGACATCCAGTTGTTCAAATTCGTAACAATTCCAAACAGGAACTTTCACAATACATACACATGCATATTCTGAAGAAATGTAATGGCTTTATATATAGCATATTGCAACATACAAAAATAAACAATACAGGGAACAGATTTTGTTGTATTTGCAGAATCAGAGATCAATGACTATTTTCACTGAAATGCTGGTACATCACATTCATATTGTCCCTAGTTCAAAGAGCTATATACGCTGTTTCAATCTAGTTCTTTTTTCTTTTAAACTCGTTTTGTTTTGCTGTGGTTTTGCAATTTGAGAGCTCTTTGAAAGTTCTCAAAACAGCATGCTTTTGCATAGTTCCATTAACTTGAAATGCATTCAATTAAGGTAGAAAGAGATAACAGAACACAATTTGAATAGATGCACAGAGCTCCTTTAGATTAAAAACTTCACAGAAACTCCAAGGAAATACTAATGCCTAAGAATAGATAACATGCCTAAAATTGCAATCATTGTTTTCTAGCTTTCTGGAGATGTCAACATCTTGGTTATGCCCCATTCCTGCTATATACAGAGGGTCACAAAGGTTTTTACTTATCTGGTATGTAGGACTTAAATATCTGCCACCAACATTAGTCTCCAATTTTAAAAACAAAGTCCCCAACAACTTCTGCTTGGGATCGAAGAAAAGAAAATGTTTGATTCACAATGAGCTGATTAAACTTTTCATTTGCTCAAGCTTTAATCTGTAAGCTGATGTTAAACTTGTGAGAGTAATTTATTTTTACACAAGGCATTTTTATACTGGTGAAATTAGTAGTTTTAAGCAGTTGATTACCCCAAGAAGCTGAAAGTACCAACTTAAGAAAATAGCCTTTCTTAAACGTTTCCCTTAAAAACTACCTAATTTGGGTGAAGTTTGCCCAGTTTTAATGTATCTGCATTCATGCACTGACAGTGATTTTTCTTTGCAGCAATAGTAGCAGTAAATCAAAGCACTGCAGCAAATACCAACGTCCTGTAACACAACCAATCAAAACATCCCTAGTGGCAAAACTGATGAACCCTAACCTTGCAAATCATATTGTGAAGTGCCAGAAAACAAACTAAAAAATAACTTTGCACTGCTAGGCTTTTTTTATGTCATTTGGGATACCTTTGTCTTCCTTAGAGGTAAAGATGGCATAAATTCTTTAACATGCCTTCTGACTAATTTAGTACAAGGTTATATGTGCTTATACCTAATTTGAATCTGGTTTGCACTGTCAAACATCCTGAGTTGAGTGTTTTGGAATGCAAACAATCATGATCCCAGAACTGAACTAAAGTAAACGGTAATTTCCCATGCAAGTGAGTACATCCATGACACAAAAGTTTTACCTTTTGGGGGTTGGTCTTTTGTTGCACCACATCCATAAAATCTTGGTCTGAGAGAGTGAAGGTAGTATCAGCAGAACTTCTTGCAGGTCCTTGATACACAGCCCCAGAGCCATTCTTCAAGTCAATTGCTGAGAAAGAGCAGCAAAAACAGTTTTAGTTCAAAATAAAGATGAAATTCTCAGTTTAAAGAACACTCCTCTCTATATCTATTATTACAAAGTATCCAGTCTAAACATAAACATCAAGCTAAGTTAGGTAGAAAATAGTGTTTTGTTGTTGTTTTTTAAATTATTCTTCTTTAATGAAAGAAAGCAAGAGAATAGGGGAAAAAAATATCTATTCCAGTACTGTTCTAGCAACAGTTAGTCATGCACAGATAGTAACAAGTGCTTTCATCCTCTAGGTTAATAGGTAAGCAATTAAATAGTAGTAAATCCAAAATTCAAACTCTTAAGAAAGTGGAGATTAAGAAAGTTTGTAGTTGATATTTTTAGAGCAGGTAAGACAGGCCAGAAGAGACACTCCAAATATAGTTAACAAATCCATACTTCGGTCACAAGCACATTGTTTTATAGAAATCTAAGTGAGAACAATCCCTACATCACCTGGAAAAAAACCTGTCCTTTCATTGTTATGAATAGACATAACTTAGATATCAGCATTGCACTACCCTTCTCCAAGATCACTGATGTTTCTGTAGCTCAGACATTAGTCTTCAGAAAAAGAAAACAGCATACATTTCCTAATCATTTCCAGTGTCTGCTTCTTCAGTAACTATGCTAGATGAACTTTTGATATTCATTCAAACAGAAAACTATACTTAACTCTGTCCTTAAAGTATGCTTTGAAACAGCGCAAATGATTAAGGGACACACACATATAAGTTCTGTTATTTTGTTTTATCATTGTTCCATGCATGTTGGTTTTAATAATTTCATTGTCATCAATATAATTTAACACAGCATGGGAGAAGACTCTTAGTAGTTTGAATGAGAACTTTAGCAGATGAAAGGGAAAAAAATCTATTGATATCAAGGCAGGAAAATACCCATTTAAAGTAAAACAGAGACAATTGCTCAATACTAAAACATCTCTTGAAGGAATAAAAAAAATGGATTATTATGAAAATTTTCAATTAAATCTCAGCTTTCTGGTTAGTTCTAAAAGCCATGTAGAGACAACCTAGCTAACAGGGAGGGGAACTTACAGCAAGGACTGAGATTTTGAAATTCTTGCAAACAGCACAAAACACTTAAGAGTCAAAAGAAATAATGAGTGCAAATAACACAAAAACTTCACATCAGCAGTGAAGTTTGAGGATTTTAATTAGCATCGTATATTCAGAGAAATGAATGTAGTAGCTTTCAAATACATGGTAGCATTTTCCATATTTTGCCCAACAGGCAATGCAGCACATTGTGCTTGGTGGAAAGAGCATTTAAAGCCTTGCCAAACATCTGTTGTCCTTTTCTTGAAAGCCAAAAATTCTCCTAAGTGCCTGGAGCTTCAGAGTGTTATTTTCCCATACCAAGTGGCCCGCCAAAATAATCTATTACAAGGCTAACGCTATCCAGTATTGTGTCATTTGTTTAGAAGAATATTTTGACAGGATGTGCTCTGCCAACTCTTTCTCAGATTTTGCAAATACCCAGCGTTTTCCTTTACCCCTTTTCCTTTTGGCCCCCTCTTTTTTAAGCACAAAACAAGATCATTACCAAAGGACATGACATCTCTAATCACAGACTTAAAATTGCCAAAACAGTTTCTTTTAGTTGCCAAATTTTAAGACACTTGTCTAATGGTGGAGATTTATTTCTGCATAAACTGCCTCATGCTTATTTTATTCAAGTAGTATTTCTGAAAGGTTAAGGTGAACAGATTGACAATAGTTTTTTTCTGTCTGACGCAGTTATGCCTTTCAATTTTTGAAATCTTCTAAGTAATATTTATCCAGTTATAATAAAACTAGAAAGAGAATTGAGTGTACAGTCCTGTTCAGTGAGAAAAGTGACATAACAGGTAATTATTATCCACTTCATTTTAAGGCGAATTGTAATTTCAGGGATTGGTTTAATGGACACCACCAGCTTGACAGTAAGAAAAGAAAAAAGATTACTGAGCACAAGATCTGCCTGTCCATCATAAAAAGAACTATATCATATCAGTAGTTAAGATACCACTGTTCAAGTTACAAATAAACCTAAGTAACATTGTAGACTTTGATGACCTCTTGAAAATCATTTATGTATTTTTTGTTTTATTTCTGTACTCTTCACAGCTAGTGAAACAAAACAGATGAGTTCTGCTTCTTGCCAGATCACTTTCCCCTACACATATGCCAAAAAAAAAGTCCTTAAATATTTTGGTTGCGAAGCTTCACAGTATTCATGTGATGAAAATTTGCTAAAGAAAAAAACAGCAAAAAATGTTTGTCAGGGATTAGGGCCACTACAGTTTTCCTATACCTTCTGTGGTTGTGGGTAAGAGCTGTGTAACATCCTTTTAATCCCAAACACGTACTATATAGTCTAGCAACATAAGTAAGCCTTTAAACGTCACTCCCATGGGTTACTCAGGTCCAGATTAGTACGAAGTTTCACAGGGGATACCAACTCCTAAGGTTAACCAGCCTTAACTGATAAGGAGCTCTGAAAATACACCTCTACTCAAACACTAGCACTGTGATGAACTGTATCAACGTAACCTAAGTGACCTCAGTTTGAGCCACACAAAAATCACTGATCAGCAAGCCCTGCTGTCCTGAGTTGAACTCAACTGGCTGCCAGGTGCCCACCCAGCTGCTCTCTCACTCCTCCTCCACAGCAGGACAGGGGAAGAAAACATGAAAAAACTTGTAGGTTGAGATAAGGACGTACCATTCACCAGTTACTATAATTGGCAAAACAGACTTGACTTGGTGAAGATTAATTTTATTTATTGCCAATTAAAATTTGGGTAGGATAGCGAGAAACAAAATCCCAACAAAAAACACTTTCATCTTCCCAGGCTCAACTTCAGTCGTGACTCTGAGCAGTGCTGGGGGATGGAGAATAGGGGTTGTGGTCAGTCCACAGCCATTCCTCTCTGATTCTCCTTCCACCTCACTCTTCTCCCCTGTAGGTTCCCCAGCAGAACCTGTTCCTGTGTAGGTTCTCCACAGGCCACAGCTTCCTTCAGGGCACATCCAACTGCTGTGGCATGGGGTCCTCCACAGGTTGCAGGGTGAAAATCTGCTCTGCCAGGGTACACCATGGGCTGCAGGACAACAACCTGCTTCATCATGGTCTTCTCCACAGACTGCAGGGGAATCTCCGTTCCAATACCAAGAACACTTCTTCCCCCTTCTGCTTCAATGCCATTGGTGTCTACAAAAGCATGAGTCCCGCCCGTCTTGTGCTTCATTATGCATGCATTAAATTTTTGGTTGTCCCTACCTTTCCTAGATTCTTCCAGAAGGGAAGCCAGACGCTGAAAATGCCTGACATAGCATCTCGTAAGACACAACGGACCCTCTTCTCCTCTACTAAGCCCCGGCTGGAAAAGCAGTTTTGATATATCTCATCAACTATATTGATTAATCAGTCTCAGCATTGTGACGTTTAGAAGACATGAAATTAGAGTTAAAAAGCTGTGACTCAGGAAATTCTAAGAACTCTGAATAAGATACATAATCCATTGTTGCAAGCCCTGTTCTCCTCTATTTCACATCCAAATCTCAAGGATGCTGTTTATCAATCCACATCTAAAATTAATTGTAAACTCTCCAAGCACAAGTATGTCTGTAAATACTGCATGATCATGGTACCAAGGATAAAATTATATTTAATCACAACAAATCCTTAACCCATCTCAAATTTAGACACATTACTTTTTTTTTAAAAAAAAAAAGAAGCTATCTAATAGTATGTTCTTTTCTAGAAACATGAAAACTGTGATTTCCATTTCCACTTTATTATTTTAAACAGTATCGCTGTATCTGCTACGGAAGACAAAAAAAATAATAATAATCACAGCATCCACAAAAGAACTCTGTAACAACCAATACTGCCTTTTTCGTGAAACATCATCTCCTGTTACTTGATATGTTTCCCCACCACCACCTTGTCCACTTCCTTTATTTTAAGCTTGGTAAGAATCTAAGTGGTCCTTTCTGGTGAACAATGATCAAAACCACAGCATACATTGGTATTTTGAAGAGAGGAAATAAATTCATTCCTTACAGATAAGGAAAACCACCCTCATAATTTTGCCTGTTCTTTTTTTGCAGGAAAAAAAAAAGGCATTAGAAACATATTATCATTTTTCTCATCTCCCAACATATACCCAGATTATTCAGATCATAACTGAGGTTAAACTACAGCACCAACATGCAGACAAGTGAACATAAAATAGCAATGAAAGAAATAAGCTGAATGCCAGAGCAGATTCCAAGCATCAGAGCAGAACATTTCTAGCTTTCCAAAAGGATTTAAGACCAAAGAGGGTGCCTTTTCAGTGGATGAAGCAGTAGCCATCTTTCAAATTTTTGTTTTTAATTGTATATATAAATGTTACATTAAGGTAATTAAACACCTATGAATTATTATCCTCCATAAGATGGTCTTGTCAGAGTAAAAATAAAAAAGCCCAAAATAACAGACAAAAACTCTACACAGTTCAATAGCAGGTAGTCCAAAAGCTAGAGAGTCTGTCATTTGTGGTATGAGTTTTGCCTTGCTTTTTAAGACTGCCCTACCATCCTTAAGAGAAAGCTGTCAAGGGGACAGACTTTGTGTGTCTTTTTGATGTTGTTTTTTGGTTTGTTTGTTTTTAAATTCTGCCTCACAGAGGATAAGTAACCACAATACAAGGCTCATTCTCAAAGTAAATGGAACAGAGTGTCACCCACTCTTCATTGCCCAGAGTCACTCATGTCATAAATTATTAAGCAATTTCCCAGTGAATTCAGTGGCATTCACAATCAAACACACATCATGATTTCTCTGCAGTTTTTCTACAAAAGTTTTATTTTTCCAAGAACTGAAAAGGAACAGAAGTATTTTCTGCCTTCAGCAGTGTCTTCAGAAGCATGATGAAAAGCAACAGAAGGGGAAGAAAATCCTAACTACCATTATAGAGAGCCAGTAACTATCAGCTAATAAATCTCAGTGGCTATGTTTTCTCTCTATGGAAAGAGAACTTGAAATTAAGTAGCTTAGCTCTAAACAAAGATAAATATTTTATAAGTACTGAAAACAACAGAAGCAATTGTTGTACAGTAATAAATATGCAGGAGAGACCAAAGCATGCTTTAGGTACTAAAGCTAACTGGAAAAGCTGAAGTCAAAGCTGTGGGGTCTCTAATGAGATTTCTGTTTAAAAAACAGATCCAGCACTGCTAAGCTTATGGTCTTGATACCGTCAAAATCTATATTGATTTATGTCCATTTTTAGCAGCCTCTTAAATTAGAGCAGCTTGTTTCTTTAAAGAAAAAACACTAATTAAGATCAAATGTCAATGCATGCAGTTCAACATCTTTCAAATACTGAATGAGCTATCCAAAATTTCATACCCTGAGTGCAAGACTGGTGTTTCTATAACCATAGTTTCAAACAACCTACAGAAAGCTAAATAAAAGTAAAGGTCATTGCTGATTAAACAGACTAGTGTTACTAATATTAGTACTATCATCATAAGTGCCTCCATAACAACAGTTACAGAGTTCATAAATCCTATTTAATTTAAAGTAATGAACAATAATCTTGTCTTACTGTGCAGAATAGAGATCAAAATGCTACAGTTACAATTAAAACACTAAAAGCAAATATAAATTAAAAGTTTGGAAACGCCAGAAGGACTGCCTAGATGAGCAAATTTTACAGCAGTCCTCAATACTGATGCTTTCTCTCATCTGCTTCCCTCCCACACTCCTCACAGATCTGGAAAGCTCAGGGACATGAGCAGAAGATGCTGGAGCTACAATTATCAAGTGAGACATCAATGAGCTGCAGGGCCCAGATGGTTTCTAGCACTGTCAATTGTTGCAGTTTTCACAACAACACTAAGCTGTGCAAAAGTGACAAGTCAAAAGATCAGAAGACAAGCCAGCACAACTAGGTAACAGGTTTAATAAAAGAAAGAGCCTAGCAGGTAGCCCAAGAGTACCATAAGCACTACTTGTAAGGTCCTAGGAGGCCCTTAGAAGTAGAGGCTTAAAAAGAAGACAGATAATGAAATAATTAGCATTAACTCAAAGCTTACAACAAAACAAAAAACTCTCCCGAATTAATCCACCTCCTGACATTTCACTTGTTCCAATTATAGTATGTCAAGAATTCTGAACACAGAGCGAAGATGCAATATTTACCTACAAGAACCAAATGCTAAATTAATTTTAATTTCATATTTTTCTCTGCTTGTATGTCATGGGATGTCAATCTCAAAAGAACAATTTTACTTTAAGAATGAGATTTCAAAATTATTACAAGCTAAATTAGCATAATGTTTAGAAAACTGATTTACATTTAGTTTACACAGAAGATCAACTAAAAAAACACTGGGCCAAATTCAATGTGGTTTAGAGAAGTGAAATTCTATGAACGAAATTGACTAATGTCGAAAATAAAACTTTTGAATGCTTGTCTCTGTTTAGCTTTGTGTTTTAATTATGTTGTGGTTTAACCTGCAAAGCAACTAAGCAACATACAGCAGTTTGCTTACTTCCCTATCACATCCACAACAATGGGATGGAGGGAGAGAATAATCATGGGTTTTAGAAAGTTTAGTAACTTCCATTACTGAACATTACCTGACGACCTCGTTACTTGCGTATTCAGTACAGTCATATTTTTAGTAGATTCATCTACTACTTTAAGCTTATTTTCAAGATAACAGTTGAATTAGAAAAAGTATAACTAATCTTGATTCATTAAAAAAATGCATCAGGACATCGTACAAAACTATGACTTACTCCATTGCATTGCTGTTTTTCCATCTTTAGTTATGTCCCACTGGAATATGGCATTTACTTTCTTTACCAATTCATTTCCAATCTCTTTGACGCGACGGCCTATTTCTTCAAACACAAGGTCACTCTGCAGCCCTGCAGTCTTAAAAAAAGATATGAAGAATTTAAAATTGAAAGCTCTGTTCAAAAGGAAAAAAAAAAAAAATATGACTATCAGTTCAAGCATTGTGTCCAGAAAAGTCTCTATTGCAGAATTATTAAGAGTAATTGAGATGTCTCCACCACAAATAATTACCTCTAGCAATTGTCAGCATTAAAAAGTACATTCGAGTGGAAAATGCTTCATGGACTCTTGCTTGAGAATTATTTCATCTATTGCTTTTACAGTTTTCGTCATTTATCACTGTAATTTAAGATAAGCTTTATAATTAGGGTTTCTTAACAGTTTCTAAATTGTCCTTTATTCCACTTAGAGTATAACCATTGCCACGTTTTCCAGACTGAATAGCGTGTTAGTTTTCAGAACATAAAAAATGTTTTCACCAGTATGTTACTTTAATAGAATGTGAAAGATTTTCAGAGGCTGCACTCTGAAAACAGTCAAAATTCAGTGCATCACAGAACGCTTATCAATTAAGAGCGGGAATAGTTACATTCACATTTTTAACTTTTCCAAACGTGTAATGTTTTGCAAGCCTTTCATTGCTTTGCTTCATTTAATGGATAAAATGCTATGCTTCAGGAAGCTCTATCAGTGACATTCTTCATCCAACTGGAATTGAAGCAAAGAAGTTCTCATAGATGTATTTTTTTCTGCTGTACCTACCCACACACCTGAATGTAGTACTCCTCACACTTCAATTTTGTCATCTCCACAGTTAAGATTAACAAACGTTTTCCATGATACAACATGGTTTCTGGTGACATCTAAATTTGCCAACCTACACTCACTCAGATAGGTTTCCCCTGGTGGATGACTGCCTTAGACAGTCAGGAGACACTTCTGCTAAAGCACCTTAATTTCTCAGAGTAAGCTTAAAAAAAAAAAGTTAATCTGCCCATATTAAATAAACCCATGCAATTATTTCACTGAAAAGTTCTAATGCTTAAGTGTTTGAATCTCAAACATAGATTTGGTAACAGTTCAGAATGTCAGAGGACTAAATGCAACCAGTGAAAGGAAACAGGTTCCAGGAATATATCACAAGCTTTATATGAATGTTGCTATCTCAGTATTTCATAAGGTTCAATGCATTAAAGTTTCATCTCATCCTTTGCAGACAAAAATCAATGGAGCAAACAAACAAACAAATAAATAAATAAAAGAATTTTAGTAAGGCAATGTGCTGTGCACCCTAGAGACCATGTTAAGAACTCTGAAAATCCTCAGCGTTGCATGTGCAATTTTATCTTTTGAGGCAAGTCCAGTACCCCAAGCATATACTAGTACCCCATCAGTGTGTAACTGATGACAAATTACACAAACACACTACCAAGGGCAGTGCGCTAGGTGACATGCATAAACAGTACTCGGAGCCTTGTTTCAAAATAAGTCAAATTACAAAACCGGTCTTTTCTGAGTACACCATTTCATTTTCAGATATTCTTTTCTTCACTTTACAGCTCAACTGGTATAAAGCACTTCAAACTGCATCATCTATTCTCTATATCCTAAAATGTTAGTGTTTTCTCCCAAAATAGATCCATGAGCTCCTAGACAAATAAACAAAGTATGTGTTCACCTTTCTGAATTCACACTCATTTAATTATTGTGAATAAGACTAGAAAATGCTTCTATTATTTTTCCCACGTTTTTTACAAAAATAAAGCTTAACCATGCTGCTTTAAAAATTAAGGCTTCTGTTGCTTCCCCTACCTTCAAAGGCTCCTGAGCAAAAGGCTTATCAACAGCTGTAGTTAGATCCACATAGCCCCCTGCAATAGCAATGTCTCCAGTCTCTTTGACCTGTGATAGGGGAAAATTACATTTAAGAAGTTGGCAAAAAAATCACTAGAAGGAGCCTTCTTTATATTTTACACTCTGAGATTAAGAAAGCAAAATATAAAGGTTCCAGGGAAAATAAATAAATAAATAATAATTACAAATGCATTTTAAGGCAGATTAGTAATAACACCATTTCCAGAAGTCTCTGTAAATGAAACAACTAATTGCTTCTTGACAAATTATTCCAAAAGATAGACATTTTTCTGTTTAGAAAGTTATCTAAAAACCTTATGTATCTGAAAAAATATCTCCTCTGTTATAAATTAACTGTTAATGTTACTTCCCAAATAGCTCTGACAAAAACACACTTCTAAAATGTTATTCCTTGATGGACGTATGAAGTTGACAAGGGTTCATCTACAGTCTCAGTATCTCTAGGCATCTTACACTGCTACTTGCATTACAAATGGTTTTATAAACACCGTAAGATCAGAACGATTGCAAGGAGAAAGAAGGAAAAATATCTGCATTCCTTTCAGTTTTATTTTTTGAAATAGTTCAGTCAGAGAAGAGACCGTATTTCATTTTGGCAGTGTGTCTTTAAAGCGGACTGACATACAAACCATTTTGACCATCTGAGAGCAAACAAGGCAGCAGCAAAATGATTCACTGACAATGCTACGGGTTACATGATAAATAGAAGAAAAATATGCAAAATCATATCCTAGCTTATCACAGGTAAAATTAACACAAAAAGACTGTCTGTATATTAAAGACCATGCAAGTCTAGCCCAACAGCTTGTCACCACCACCACACTTTAGGCAGTGCTGAGAATGGATTTAAACCACCCTATCAAAGTTAAATGCATACTTTTAGTTCGATTTAACCTGTGTGGGCTACAAGTACAGATAGCTTAATTGTTGACTAACCTGAGCTACAATAAGAAAAAAAAAAAAAAAAAACTTTGCACAACTGCTTTGAGCATAGTAACTGTTGAAACAACATGGTTTTCTATAATCCTGTTAAGCACCACAATTTGTCTTCAAACTGTTATCCCACAATGAAGCTTGCTAAAAAATCTGTACCAAAATTTCCCAAAACTCTGCAAATAATGCTAATACTAAACCAAGCACAGCAACAAATCCAGCTTCTGAACACAGCAAAGCATCCTATTCTGTTTACAAATTTCAAAGGGCTGGGAAGCATACCATGAATACTGTTGGTTTAGACTGTACCTGTAAACCCTCAAAAGTAAATATGAGGTCTACAAATTCTCTTGGGACTGACTGGTAGTAGCTTTTAAACATAGCTACAAGCCTCCACATTTCTAGTATTGCAGCTATGTAGTAGCTCCAAACCTCATTGGAGGCATCCAAACTGTCCTGTTTACTGGCTACTAGTAACCTGAGATGGAGAGTTTGTACATAGCAGCCTTGACGTTATCAGCATTCTAAAATTGTATAGCCACTAGCACTCATCAGGTCTGCCAACAAAATTTACCTTCAGTCAACATCTATTCCTCAAATCCATATCCCTGTGGAAATGGTTATCCTATGTCTTTGTGATGATTCCCCTCATTCGATTTTGCCTGCCTAATCCTCTCTTCAGTTGCAAGTATTGGGGCTGTTGTACTCACTCATTTCAGTGTTGTACTCACTGAAAAACAGCTTGGCTGCATTTTTACAGACAGGGGTGGCAAAACTGTGGCTAGCCAAAGCAACGTAGAATGCATCTGCATAAACCAATGCATACTGAAAAATACCAGTGACAAATCACAGTTTAAGAAAATGCTAGTGCTACAGCATGCTACAACAGAAACCAAGACAGTTTACTTTTCACCTCTACATGAAGTATTTTCTCCTACCAATGGTATTTTCTACTACTTCAGGATACTCACACAAAATGCTAACAGCAAAACCAAAGAAAATTGTGTAATATAAGAAGTGAATTTATAGAGGAGTAAGATCTGTTTTATTGTACTTAATATGTTTAGCTGCTATGAAACTGCTGTTAAGCAAGCTCATCTGCGTAGATGCAGCTGAAGTTTAACTAAGTTTAATCTACACTTTTAGAAGTTCACCTTCATTAACTAACCATCAACAGTCCATTTATGCTAGCTGAATAAACGTTAAAAAAAGATGCATGCACAAGGTTAAAATTAACTGCAAAAAACAAATACAAACTATACTGGTTCGAGAATGACTTTTTTTTTTTTTAGCTTTTCCACGGTAGACAAACACAGAAAATATGATACAATGAAATGAGTTCTGCTAACTATTTAATATAAGGAGAAAAATAAGTCCTATAATAATGCTTTTGCTATTTTACTGGAATCTTTGTGAAACAATGAAATAAGTAAAAATATTTATAAATAATTAAGAATATTCAACTCCATTCATTTCATTTCTTTCCAGAACCTTCTTCAATGGTGTGTTTCATGAGCTGCTTTTTTCACTTCCCATCATATCCACAATCTTTCACACAACCCATATGTTTCACTAAAGTCACACTGGTGACCGCATTCTCACCTTGGTCTGAAAATGGATTCTATCTCCTTCCTTCCACATTTCTGTTTGTAAAGTCTGCCCTGGAATGACTGGCTTTGCAAAGCGAACCTTAAAAAAAAAAAATAGATGTGTCATACAAAGCTTAAATGCACAGGCTTTACTAAAATGAGAAAAAGAAAAGAGAAAATGAGTTAACAAGCAATGCAAAGTATCTAACTATTTATTTAAGTAGACATACTAGGTAGAGGCATTAAAATGCAGGCAACAATAACTAAAAGCACTTGTGGCAGTCGGAACAATGCAAAACTTATTCCTACCATAAAGAATTTGCCACATTTTTCGGTACTAAGACTAAATTAAGGTAATTAACTATTAAGAATGAAGCCACAGACCTTGATCGCCTTGAATCTGGTCACATCATTATTTGCAAACTGCTTCAAAACATTTCTAGCAGCAAACCCAAAGGTGCATAGTCCATGAAGTATGGGCTTCTGAAATCCTATTTCAAAAATTAACATTTTAGTGTTTCCAGCATTAGGAGTTTGCATGAATCTTCTACAAATATCCATGTTTTATTCATAGTATTTTCCTTCAGTGATGTTCTTTAAATTAGGTTAAAAAAAGAAAAAGTACTATGTTACTGAAGAAACATCTGTTACTACTTGTTGTATCCCCTTGAGGCATAGGAATGTATTCACTGAGAACTGTCACTTCAACACTGCATATGCTAGACTCACAAGTAGAATGAGACCCTTCTGAAGAGGTGACAACGAAACTAAGGAGAACATCGGTGTTAGCATACATGCACGGACACACCAGATACACGGTTAAATAGATGTGTGTGGATGGTAAGAGGTATTATAAGGTTGGGAAAGTGGTTTAATTAATATTATTTGATGTTTTCCATTTTGAATTCTTATTTATGTTTGACAAATGCCTTAATATTTAGTACACACTTCAGGATTAACATTTTTGATTTCCCCCCCCCCAAACAAGGAAAAGTTCAGACATTGTGAACAAACCTAACAAAAAAATAAAAAAAATGCTATACATCTCTTATGTTGACATTTTTGGTCAGGCTTCCTTGCACCACCATGCTTGGGAGCAGAAGCTGAATCTTGCCAGAGGACAAATTTTATATTAGCAATGCATCTTTTTCCAGTCCAGCCAAAGTCTGACAAAATAAGCCTTTAAAAATTGGCCTGAGATTAAAGCACAATAGTTAAGTTTTAAAGATACTGCTTGTACTGAGTACGTTCTGATCCCTTAGCAGGTTGCTCTGACCTGACTGGGCATGTGAACAGTAATTGTTCATGCTTGCAGTCTATGGATTTAGGACAGGTCTGTCCAGACTTGGCTCTGAAAATAGTTGCTTTGCCTGGAACTCATCTGCCACTCTCAGCTGTCACAATCTGTTTTTCCTGAGCTCTAAACTACTCCTCACAGCATCTGCACAGCATGAGAAGTTGTCCCAAGGGACAACAGCTGGGAGAAAAACAAAACGGGGAGAAATAAAGGAGAGGGACAGAAAGTCTGGCCTAAGGAGAATCAGAAGATAGAGAAGAAAAAGAAACCACCTTCAAGACAGAGACAAAAGGGCCGCCAGGACTCCATGTAGGGAAAGATGGGAATTCTGAGACACAGCCCAAAGGGAAGACAAGTCTTGTACGAGGCAGGATGAGAAACCGAAAGTGTGACCGGTTAGGTTAGGAAGAGAGACATGACAGAAGGGCAGGCTGAAAAGAGCATGAGTCTGTTTTCTCTCTGTAATAACTATTTCATTCTGATCATTCTGTCATTTCTTTCTGGTGAAGTATTTGAATATGCATGCTTTAATAACATTTTTGCTTTGTACCCTGAACACGAAGTATTTCTGGAATGCACAAAAATACCTTGGAGTCAATTTTAAAACAAATTATAAATTGTAATGATATTAGTATTCAGTATCTCACATACAAAATGGTGGAGTGACAGGCAGCTGTTTAAAAGCTTAGTTAAATTCACCATTCAAGAGCCAAGAATTACCACTATCTTCAAAGCTCAACAACAGACTTCATGTTCAGTCTTATTTTCCCTGGCATTTTCATGATACAACAAACACAAACTCAAAGGAAAATCCTGAAGTTACCTTTTGCCTAGACTAAAATGAAAGCAAAACTAATGTTGTTTTCACATTCCAGCATCTTAGAAACATTCGCATGCTACAAGAATAAAGGCACACAAATATGAACACGTGGGGTTTTTTTTAGTATCTTCTGTGAAACACTGCCTACAGGAAGGCTTGGAATCACCTGAGCATATTAAGCTTAATGCTCGCTTTCCAACACATACCAGTAAGAGCCAGTGAGTTAAAGCACTCAGAGAACTTATAAGACAAGAATGAATTTGAAAATTGGGGCCCCCCCCCGAAAAAAAAAGAAACTTCTGCGTAACTAGAAGAAATACTTGTAGACGATATCTTCAATAAGTTTATTTTTAATCTAAGCATAAATCTGTTAGGTATCTATAAATATTTGATTAGGAGACTGCCATAGTTGCAGAACCCAGCATTTTTCTGTTCAAACTCCTACAGAGTTAATTTTGTTTTTCACTTTAAGCACCAGTGCTCTTGGCACATAGAAAAAATTTACTCCTTGTGTAGGGATATTTTTATGTGGCATTACATAAACGACCAACCTCCTGTGCTACTAGGAGATCCAGTTAAGCAATTTTACAAGAAAGTGCTACCAAAATCCATTTGCTCTTTCTGCTTTTATTTACTGGGATTGAGAAGACTACAAAGAAGCAGAAAAAAATTCCTTCAAGACCAACATAATCTCAAAATCATTTAGATGGAATCATCTATCAAAAATGTTACGTATTTCTCTCTGAAGCTTTTGAAAGTCAATTGAATTATATCTGTTTATGAAAACAGAGATTGCACATATGTAAAGGTGGCAAAATATAAACTCTACTATGAAAATAGGAGACAGACTTCCACTGCAGGTAAGAGTCCAAGCACAATACCACACATTCCTAGCTCCAAGAAGCAATGCTTCAAAGCGAGGTGTCACACACAATTTTGAAGACATCTAAGGGTGACTCAAAGAACTTCTATGAAAAAGTATTGTTTTTCCCAGCTTCTTAAAGTCTTACAAACCTAGTGAAAATATATATATATATATATCTTTATTTCATTTTACCCAAACATTAATAAAACTACATCCCTCAACTTACCTCCAAGCGCAGCAAAACTTGGATCAACATGTAAAGGATTCCAATCCCCACTAAGCCGATATAAGGCAGCCTGAAAAAACAGAGAAAGAAAATGGGAGTATAGCTAGGCTTGTAGAAACCAGCAGGAGCCACAGAAAGCTATAAACAAATTTATCACGATCTAGTTCAGTAGTTTAGATAATAAACTACTAAATAATAAATAAAACAGTTAAACATAAATTAATGTTATTGTATAGACAAACCACCAAAAGTCCAGGGTGAAGTACCATGAACTGTGTGTAATGTTGGTACCCAAAGTAATACAACTGCTTAATGAGAGGAAAAACCAGCATATTCTGCTGACTGATAGATCCATCTTTACTAAAATTTGACAACAGTAAAGTAACACCTTTCTTAGAATTTGACAGTAGATTCTTTTGCTTGAAGAGTCGTCTTACATAAGATTCATCCACATTTTTAAATTACATATGAAAACATTCAAAACAAAGTAAAAAACACTACCATGCGTTTTCAACTGAGTCGTTATGATGCTGTTCCCTCACCAGCTTCAAGCACAGCCAATCCCATGTTAAACAAACAAATAAAAAAACCAAAGTGGTAGGCCGAGCTTTCTGGAGGACTTGCACTTTATGTTAAACATTCTCTTTCACTAGCAAAAAGACAAATCAAATCCAGAAGAGCAAGCCAAATCGACTGCCAAGTACTCCTATGTCAGAGGCCATTCTAGCAGGGCATCCAAGAAGCGTGCGGTGAAACTTGCAGTGCTGTTTGAGAGGGGGCAACAGGGAAGCATACAGAGATAAAGGGATGTAAATATTTACTCTGTCACATCTAAGGCAACTGGAGTGAACAACGGAGAAAGAAAATTGCAAAGGGGCTAATAATTACTATCTGTGGAGAGTACCTGCTCTTTTCACACACCATCAGAACCACAGAATGGTTTGTGTAGAAAGGGACCTTGAAGTTCATCCAGTTCCAATCCCCTGCCATGGGAAGGGACACCTCCCACCAGACCAGGTTGCTCAAAGTCCCATCTAGCTGACCTTGAACACCTCCCGGGATGGGGCATCCACAGCTTCTCTGGGAAACATGTTCCAGTGCCTCTGAGTGAAGAATTTCTTATCTAATATCTAATCTAAATCTCCCTTCTTTTAGTTTAAAACCATTACCCCTTGTCATATCAATACATACCCCAGCTTTCCTGTAGGCCCCCTTTAGGTACTGGAAGGCTGCTATAAGGTCTCTCTGGAGCCTTCTCTTCTCCAGGCAGAACAACCCCAGCTCCCTCAGCCAGTCTTCGTAGCAGAGGTGTTCCAGCCCCTTGATCATCTTCGTGGACCTCCTCTGGACCTCCTTGTTCTAACAGTCCTTCCATGTCCTTCTAAGGCCGTGAGCTCCAGTGCTGGATGTGACACTCCAGCTGGAGCCACAAGAGCTGAGTAGAGGGGGAAAATCCCCTCCCTCACCCTGCTGGCCATGCTGCTTTTGATGCAGCCCAGGATACAGTTGGCTTTCTGGGCTGCAAGTGCACATTGTCAGCTCACGTTGAGCTTCTCATTAACCAACATCCCCAGCTCCTTCTCTTCAGGGCTGCTCTCAATCCATTCTCTGCCCAGCCTGTATTTGTGCTTGAGATTGCCCTGACCCAGATGCAGGACTTGCACTTGGCCATGTTGAACCTCACGAGATTCTCACAAGCCCACCTCTCGACTCTGTCCAGGTCCCTCTGGATGGCATCCCTTCCTTCCAGCACGTCAAACCACACAGCGTGGTGTCACGCTGTCTGATCTCAATTCTCACACCAGTGGAAGAAAAATTGGGAATTGCGAGTGGCACCACACACCCCACTCACACACAGAAAGCACACAACAGCAGGGGTTCAGAGAACACACACATACTGCTCTTACGATTTGATGCGTTTCCACCTGCGCTCACTGAGAAGCAGTTAAAACTGTGTTTTCACTATCAGAAGCCAGAGATAAGCAGCAGCTCTAAGGTGCCACTAGACTCCTTGCTAAGAGCTGTATGTTGTCTTCATGACACCAACATCAAAATTAAACATTAGGAAAGACACTAAGTGGGAAGCAGAACCTTAGTTCCAATCTTTTTTTTTTTTTTAATGACAATTTAAAGGAAGTTGCAATCGACAGAATTACACAGAGTATCACCCTTCATTACTGAAGTTTCCTTTCAATAGTCTAAAACATGACAGTAAATCCCCACTCTTAAGAACTAGAAAATGAAAGTTGTCAGATGTGAACTGCGCAAAATCATTAAATGACTTTTAAGTAAAATTCTGAGGTCACTGTTTTATTCTTTTCATTTGAATTGTTAAGAAAAGCTGTCAGTAGGTTGTTTTCATAAAGTAACTGTTTCAGTCAATTTTAAATCAAGTTCAATTTGAATTTTAATTCAAACTAATTACCATTTAACTGTGGCGATGGAAAATTCTATTTACATTTTTGAAAAGAGACCAAATCTCAACTTAAATCTTGCTGTGCAGCTGCTGTTGCTGTACATAAGAACTAAAGCTGTAATAAGAACTAGCCATTTATTTAGGCTGATAATAGGGGAAACAATACCTCTATCTAATGCCTTTCAAAATAACTGCAGTGAAAAATATTAGTATTTCACTAACAAATAAATTTAGCATTTAGGAAAGAAATAATTTCAGCAAATTAAATGAGATCAATGTATTTTACAAAAAATCTGACACACTAATATAGGATATACTTGTCTTTTGTTGTTTTCGGCAACTGGAGTAGCACTGGTCTCAGCTAGAACACACATACGCTGAACGTAGTAACACAGTTACGCAGCAGGTTATTTCAGATTCAGTGCAGCCAAGTTAGGCCTGCCAAATTTCTTTTCCTTTACCACAGTCTTTGCTATTAATTATATGAAATGCATTCCACATTAGTACAAAATTGTTTTAAAACCTTGTTGGCTCTACTTTCTGTATTACTACAGTAATGACATTTCTTTAATTCTTGAGCGATAGCTTAAAAAAAAAAAGTGATGCATCCTTGGAGGATGACAAGAGTCAATTGATGCGGGGCATTAGATTGAAGTCAGTCATAATATGGTTAGATTGTTCTCCAATTAATAGCACAAACTGTCAGGTCTCATCTCCTAACAATTTAGGAGTTCTGCCAGACCACAGAAGGAAAGGCGATATTCAACCTGTCTGTGCCAATTTTTCAGTCTTGCCTGCAGACTACAATAAAGGTCAATGGTAAAGCTAACAAAAAAGGAAGCCAGCTCTCCAAATATTTTGTCTTCTAATTTGGGAGATGAGAGAGCTTTGCCCCAGAGCTTATATTTCAAAGCACTTCTGTGCGTATGTGCATGTGTGTTTATGTGTATGTGCGTATATTTTACTGAACAGCTTATTTAAACAACAGAAAGGAGCAAAGCCATCTAAAAGAGAAAACAAATCTCACATACACATTTCAATAAGCTCAGATTTACATTAAGAACAATGAATGTTTCCAGTTAGAAGTGTCAATGCTTCAGAGGCTCAAATTGAGCACAGTACTTAAATAATTCACTGTACTTAAAACTAAGCAGTTACACATCACCTGAGATCCCCATTTGTCATAGCTTCTTTTTAACTATCTTTTTAAGCTTAAGTATAGATGTTGAGAATGAGCAACCAGAAGAAATCAGCACATAAAAAGGTAAAACTGTTTCTTTGTTGCTTCAGAAAACCAACAATTTTTTCCCTCACTGAAGTAGACCCATGTGGAAAATGGAATAGATACTATTGGCTGTCCATAACAGCTTCCAATGCCTAAATATGTCCTGTGGAAATCTGGTTCACATGATTCTGTTTTTTAACAAGACTGCAACTAAGAAATATAAATGTACAGTTTCTTCAGACTATTTTAAGTTTGAGATTAAATGTTCTTTCTTGTCTGGACTACCTGAATACAACCTTATTCCTTAGGTCCTTATTCTGGATACCTTAGACTCCTTCAGGAATAAGAATTATTTAGAATATTCAACCAAAATACCTTCACAGAAACAGGTATGAACAGTAATAGGTACAATAGGTATGGAGCGGCTCTACATCTTTTCTCCTTATCCCACGTTATTCACATCTTTACTTTTATCCCTACCACATATTTTTCAACTTTAAAATCAAGTTATATACTCTCTGGGACACGCTTCATAGAACATTACCTATTTATGAGAAGCATGGCAAATGTACAATAAGCCTTTCCTTTATCAAGGCCTCTCTTAATTAAAAAGTACAAACCACTCTAGTTTACGGAACTTCAATTGGAACAGCCATTTTTACGTCCTTTAATAAGATATGCACAGACAAGGCGAGAAAACAAACTCTTGGTAATCAAGAGCATCTTGTTTAAATAAAATAAATGCTAACCTCATACTGTTTTTTGTTTTTTACCATCTTACCACACAAAATTCTAGTATATTCTAGTGTAATCAAAGCCTTCAACTATTTTTCAAAATCAGCACTATTAGAAAATTATAGTCAGATCTTTATAGTCAGATCTTCCCAACAGGGATAAACACATTAACAAAAAAGTTGAAGCATCATAACATAAGTCAACAAGCTTCTTAAGTATAAGTGCTCACACACTACACAATTCCAAGGGTCTGAAGAATACCAGGTCTGCATACCGTCATCTCTAGATAAATTAAGAAAACATTATCAAGTCTTTGCAATGGTTTCACATCCCTTTGTTTTGCCTGTATCATTCTTTGTTGTTGAGCACATTTAGTCTGCCATGCTCTGTGTATCTTTGAACATACTGCAGCATTTCATTCTTCCTATTATAAAAGAAATTATTTATGCTACAAACAGCAAAAATCACCTGAGGCTCTCGGGAGGTTCTCTTGCTCTGTACTCTGAAGTTAATTTAAATTTACATGTTTTCAGGCAATGCTGTACCACAATCTTTACAGAGCAGGACATAAAAAAAACATTTGTCCTGTAACCATATTTTCCCCATCCATGAACATGCTTTCATCTTCATCTCTCTCACATGAGCATATCACACTCATTCAAAAAACAACCTTCAAAACATCCCCCTCCTGTAATTTTTTCTTCTCATCTTTTAAAAATAAGAATAAAATCCTCTCCAAGGAAACAAATATAAGCTGGAAATAACCAAAGTTTATGTACATTGTCACAACATGACAATTACTTATTCTACCTACACCTATGTTTTCTAAAAGCACACACAAATATTTACATATGCTTAAAAAGAAAACATAAATGCAATGTGTTGTATAAAAGACGACTTTCCACAGGCGATTACCAACATCCCAATTACACAGAAACTTGTAAGGGTCTTAACACTTCATACTGAAAATAAAGCATTTTCTTATAGCACTGAACATGCTGACAACAGGTAGACAACATTTTATGCTAGGTTTCAGTTTAATAATGTATTAAGCTTTTAAGTACTTCCCATGTGTGTCTTTCTTTCCAAGATGTGTTTTTAATAAGGTTTTATTGCAAAGTCCACTCTTTTACAAGAAACTAATTTTGTATGTAATTGTCTTCACAATTGCTTCCACTTAGATTAGCAACTGCAGTTTTGACAGAACATGAGACAGGGAAAAGCTGAACTCAAGCAGCTAGACGACAGCAGGACAAGCAAGAGGACAAAAGGACTGAGCATCACTCAGAACAGGGGGAGACGCCTGAAGGCTTAGTCACAGGGTGCTGATGACACTACCTAAAAACATGATAGGTGTCATTTCTTTTTTTTTCTTTTAGAAAAAACAGGAAGCAATCATATTTTAGAGGGGAAAAAAAAAAAAGAAGAAACACTAAAAGGCAGCACTTTTTCAGCACTTTCTTCAGGTCTTGTCAGTTAATGTTTTATCTATACCTGGAGCAGGCTTCACGCAGCTTGTATATCTTAAATCCTATCAGATTAGTCTAAGTACAGATTTACTAAATCTTTCCAAAAAGATCTGTGAATAAATACAAAATCATTATATTTCCTAAACTGGTTTTTCTATGCTGCTTATTGCATCACTTTCTGGAAAAGCACCATCAGACAGTACATGCCACTCCTTTGAACACGCTCTGTGGAACTAAAATGCCTCAAACATTTTATAAACATCTTTACTTTATAGACTGAAAATGATAAGACAGCAGAAAAGGTCATAATTGTCAGCAGCACAAACCAATTCTGGCTCTCCAATTTAACAGTTGAAGGCCTAATTCTTCAAAGTGCATCATATTTTCAAAGTACACTTTACAAGTTCAAAACAGAGCTCCTGTGAATTTCAATTTCAGCATGCTCTCAGGTACCAAGTTTCATCTTCCCAATCACCTGTGCTGATTAAAGAGTACCTATGCCTGAGCACTTTGGGATATACGCATAAACAGTTGCCTACTGACCATAAAAAATGATACAGGAAAAGCAAAGAAAATCCACTGTGGAAGAACTGCAATTCCAACCAGTCACTAACCACGACATCTGTTTCCTCTCATTAATATTTCTCAGAACACTACTGCTTGCAGCAATAAGACAGGAAAACACACTTCCAACTCTATCTCAATTCATGCCCAGAGCCCCCTCCTTGCCCGTACAAAGAGCTCTTGAAAAGAAAACACACCATTCACACCTGCATGACTAAAACCTGCACCACAAAGCATTGCATACACAGAGGATTAAAGCTTACTTTGTGTGTAGTCTTATCTGGAATATTTATATCTTAAAGTATCTGCCATGTTTTAAATGTTATCATTGCTTTCCAAATAATAATGATAGGATATCAATAAAGCCCTTCCTCTCAACATGCCAGTATCAGTCTCAGTTTCACTTGCTTTCACAAGGAGTTTTTAAAAAAATCTTTGAAACCAAGATATTCCAATTTTCCAGACCCTGGAAATCAGGTATCAGAGCTAGTATGTACTGGAGATATGCAGGTTGCATGGAAAAGTAGCTTCAGGAGCAATTCAGACCACAGGACATTGTTTTGCAGAGACATGCTGGGGGCATAGCTACATGCACACAGGTTGCCCAAAGCAATGGAAGGTTGAGACATTATGCTATGCAAAATCTAAATAGTCTTTTCTACCTCTTTGCTTTGTCTACTTTCCCCTATCAATATAAGTAACACAAAACACTCCAAGTCAGAATTCAAAGTGGGATAATGCTTTAGAGAAATATGATACTGTTGCAAACAAAGATAATTTTTCAATCAGTAACCCTTTCTTAAAATAGTACACATTTTACTGAAGTAAGATGACATTAACAAAAACTTAGAAGTCCTGCAAACTCCACCTGTTACAGCTTTTAAGTAAAGTTTAAGTATTTTAAGTAAAATTAAAATGTCTTCTTGAAAAATCCATTTAATGGGCTACCGTGATAGTGCATACTTACTGTGACACTGTGTATGCCAAATAATAATTCTGGTATAGACAGGTAACAGTTCTAACTAACAGATAACTGCAATAACAGATCATACCACACAATTACCAGAATGCTGTATTTCCAAGACAAAAAGAAATACAAAAGAAAAACAACAGCAGAAAGTCCCCAACATACTCAATTCCTCGTATTTATTTATTTCCTCAGAAGTAGCAGCACCTGGACATCACCCACTTCAAATACCCACTGCAGCTTATCTTGTGTTTGTCATAAAAAAAATGAATGCCAAAAAATCAACACTTGGGATGTGGTGAAAAGAAAACTCTCCAGAGATGCAGATGTGTACAATTCACAGTCTGTGCATCTTGATTGCATAAGGAATCATTTAGCAAAATTTGTTTGATTGACCAATTTAAGTCCCTGGTTTGAAAACTGGCAAAAAAAAAAAAAGGAGTAGCTTGGTGATACTGTAACTACAGATTTGTAACTACATTAAACATTCCCTACCAGGTTGAAATTGCATGATTCATTTCTTGCTAAATGGCTAACAGTTGAACACACTCTAGACTTTTTGATCTTCTGTCAAAAGGTCTATTTTATTCAAAAGATTTATGGGAGTATATCCAGTAAAGCATGGCTCTGGTTACAGAGAACTAGAAAAATGCCACAGCACATGCACACCTCTTCAGAGCTGTCTGGAAAAAAAACATCGCTTAGTACTTCACAGAAAATCTCAAGAACGTCCCAGAGGAAATATTTTATGTACTTCAGCAGGATGCAAATTTTAAGTGTTAAGCCCTTTTAGAAGCTCAGATACTTCCGGTAGATTTTCCTTAACTTCCTCATCTTCAAGCAGCTCACTGTATGGTACTTCTTGTTCTTTTTTTTTTTTTTCAGAAGTGAATTATGGCAACATAAACTACGTGTACTATGTCACGACAATCATTGGAAACTAAAACAGTTCAAGTTAGCTCAAATGCTAGGTACAAACTGAGTCTCTCAGTCTGTCTTCTCATACTCTAATCTAATCTGATGGCTGAGTGGCATGTTATTTCTGCCAACACCCTTGGCATTTAAACACAAAGAAGAAAGAAATTCCAGAAACATAATGCAATTTGCATGACAGCTTCCATTAACAGAAATGATTTTATACAGTGGTGCTTCATGGCACAGAGACATAAATGTAAAGTTTTAGTAAACTTTGCCCAAGTTGTCCTACAAATGAAATTCTGTATTTCTGCCCACTAAGTCCACAAGTTCTGCACATTCTCCAACCTATAAACCGGCATCATCACTTACACACAGATGCTACTGAGTAATTTGGCAGGTAGGTGGTCTTGCAATTCTGAAACTCTATTGCCTGTGACTCCTGAAAAGTCTAATTGGAGAGGAATTTTCATTGTATACTTACCTATCTGAGCAGATCATAAAATAAAAATAATGCGATGACTACTTTGTGCTACTTTCTTTCTTTCCAAAAACCTCCTTTGCAGTAGCAAAGTTTCCAAACTTCTGCATTATAGGATCACTACTACCTTTTTTATCTCTTAAACTCAGCATTTTATACACAGTAACTAGACGTAAGAGATTGAGACTCAGAATCTAACCTATGAATAAAGGCGTCACAAATATCATCTGAAAGTTGATGGGCCTGGGAATCAATTCTGATACAATCACACAGAAGAATCTGAACTAGGCTTCCAAGATTCAAAATAAATGCTCTAACTACTAGGCTATTAAGGTTGCTGCATCTCATCTAATAATGTGCCAGCTGCAAGAGAGCACCTTCCACTGCATTTCTCCACCTCTTGGGAGCAGAGTACTCTTGTTTTCCCCTGCTCCTTGATGTACTTTCACACATTTGATGAAGCCTATTCAGAAAAACTGGACATCTGCTTCTCAAAGACTGACACTGTAAATTTTAGGATGCAGCAAGTAAATTATCAACAGATACAGAAATGCTGAGCCTGTCTCTTTCTTGTTTAAGTAGGTAGGGCTAACTTGGACTTCAAGTACATGAATCAGATGGGTGAGACTTAATTTGAATTACTGTGTATATAATCGGAGCCAAGCAGGTATCAGTTACTACAGGTCAGCTGATGCACGATCATTTAATTGCATCTCCAAAAGCTATATCCTCCTGACGGAACTATGCTGCTTTTGAAACTACTATTCAGTGTCTCCATGCTGATAGCTTTCCCTTCTTGTCTGACTCCTGCACTCCTCCATCTTCAGAAAAAGACAATTTTATTTACTTGGGTTTTTGCCTTTGGAAAGTAGATGCCTGTGACCCAGTGGGACTATGGATAAAGGGGAAACATACCTGGAGAGATATCTGTCAGTATTTCAGGTTACCCTGGCTACTTCGTAGTGAGAAATTTAGAATTTTCAGAACTATGAAACTTGAAACACTTTTTTTTAAGCCACTGTTTGCATGCACCATTCTTTGCAAGTTTCATAGACTTTGAATTCTTTTTAAACTGCAACTGAATTCAATTTCTCAGCATGTTCATTTCCTCTTTGTATAGAGTCTTGTAATAACAAAACATAAAATATTTATATTACATATTATATATCTATATAACATATATAAACACGAAATTCTCACTGCTTTATTAAACTAATGTCTAGTATATTGAATATACCAGTGTAACATAGCATAAATTTTAGCTTCGAGTTATAATTAATGTATACATAAATACCTGAGGTATAACAGAAAATTAAAAGCATTAGTGAATATCATGCAATATTTTTTCTCCAAGTAAAACAAACACTTTCACACCTTAAGCATGTACGACTTTACCTGATCAGCTGTTGTGACATCAGAAAGTACAGCATCAGGGGGTCTCTTGGGTGGATTCACTGTTACCTGAAGCAAAAGCAGTAGTATCAATATTTCACTGCAAAAATCTTTTATCCATAACCATGCCAGAATCACTGGCAGAAATGTACAAAGAAAAACAGTATTTACCAAGTTGTTAGGGTTCCTCCCATCCCTTCTTCAAGGACAAACAGGAAAAAAATAGCTTTCAAG
>CM021729.1:55127061-55174951 GCA_011074415.1 Stictonetta naevosa
CCTCAGTTACACCTAGCTGATCAATTTGATTACATTTCTTCAAAACTATCCTAGCTTTTTTGCTCAAGTCCCCCAAAACAAGTGGTCTCACAGAACATTAGTGTTTTGGAACACAGGTATGAAAGTGAAGCTTTTAATATAATATTCTAAAAAAGCTCAATGGACTACAAAATAATTTATTACCTCATTTATGGACTACATCACTTTTAGCATTTTCACAGCCTACAGCTCTTTTTTTAAAAAAAAAACTTTGCGCTTTTTTCCTCATTGCAATTACATAGTGCATATGAAGCTCAACCACATTTTAAGTATACTCTTTTGCAATCTTCAGCTTCATTGTTCAGTTTTGATTATATAAACTTTACCAGCTGTCTGCCAGAGAATATCTTAGGTGATGATAAATACATAGAATGCCATAATGAATTCAAATCTATTAAAGTAGCTGAAATCTTTTTTCCTCTTTCTGTAGTGTTTTCAAAAAAAAAAAAAAGGAAACAAACTATAAAACAAAAGCAATCAACTTGACTCTCACCTGCAGGAATTCTACTTAGTCTTAGCTTGTGTAAGCTCTTTCCCAAAGGAAAGAAAAATCATCAGAAACTGAGTACTGAGTAGTTTCACATTTAATAAAAGCAGAGTCTCTTTCCCATTTATTAACAGCAGAGCAAAGACACCTATTGGTTGGAAGACTTGAAAACATCACTCCTGCATTTGTCACTTCAAAGACCCACAGTGGATCTACTGATTACTCAGCTTGATAACAAGAACACCACATAACATGCTTTCAGAACATTAATGGCTTCCCAATTTATCTCCAGTTGGTTTAAAGAAATGGAACCTGAATTATTGAGCTCTAAATTGTTTGAAACTAGCCAACAAATGAGTAATTAAGGAAGCCACTGTCATTAGGGCAAGAACACTAACTGGAGAAACATGACTTGCACAAGGTGTTGTTCAACATAGACCTCAATTTACAAATTTCTTCTCCTTGGCTGGCAGGTGCAGTACACGTGCAATGTGACAAAAAACATGTATTACCCTACATGTCTGATCAGTTTCAGATTTCTTTTTGGCACAGAGGTACATGAAATGTTTGGGGTTTTGTTTTTTGTTCCCAATAAGTTTTGTGAAGACAAACCAGGGGAATTTGTCACGTGAAACTGTCCTCTTGCATGCAGAAAGGCCCTTGAATGTGCTATTCTTATGTTGTCTTAACTAGATGGTATTTATTTTCTTCTGTCAAAAGAGGGACTGTTACCTGAAACAGGCATTCTTTATATTTTGAAATGTAAAATGATTTTTAAGTAGCATTCTCATACTTCACTGAATAGTGTGAAGAAGTTGCATTTGCCATAAGTGCAAAGCTTAAATAAAAAGCACCAAGGCACTACACTGGGCTCATTGATACCACCAGTATGAATTAACAACATTTCTTTTGGACCACTATTTTTACATGCACTATTATAAAAACTGATTACAGAAGCATAAAGGGTTCCATCAAAGAATACTGCACATCATCTGGAAGAATATTCTGCTAATTTGCTACACCATGCAGAGGCTTCTCCCATTTCTCTTTGGAGCTTTACGCATTTCAAGATTTGATTTATAAAGTTAAAAAAAAAAAAACAGTATAAGTGATAGAGGTTATAAAGATTAGATCATACAGATTACAACATTACCTTCAAAGGTTAACCTTTGGTTTATATAGTTATATAGATTATAGATTTTCATCCAAAAATCCCAAAGAACATCCCTCTCCTGTGTTACAGATGTAACTAGGTACAGATTATTGAAAATACTGAGCTTACAATAGCCTGTGTTGAACATTACTGTTGTTTATTGTAGTGCCTTAAGGCCCTAGTTCACAACAACATTCTGTCATAGCTGACACTATGTGTAAACACAGTATTCAAGGAAAGAACAGTTATGTGTCAGGTACCCGACTAGCTACATAATACATTTGGACATTAATACTGTGTGTTCATGTGGCATTGTTCGTCACTTGCTAACTCTCCTTCAGAATGCAGGAGTTCCACTCCAGCATAAGTGAGAAATAGTAATGATTACTTCTCTTCTCTACTTTATGCTCTCCAAACCTCCTTCACACAGATTTATGAAGAGCTACACCTAGAGGTCTTTTCCAGAAACAGCATGTTCAAACATAACACCACTTTGAGTACTTGCTCCTCAGCTTTTTATTAAAATGAGCTTTTCAATAGTGCAAAATCTTGCACTATGTGATCATACCTACTAGCACAAATTTAACATAGGAAAAAATTACTTAATGAAATTTCAAAATGAATTGATACCTACTGACAAATTTGTGTATATGTGTATAGAGAGCATTAAAAGGTAAATAGCTACCTCACACACACGCAAGAAGTAACAAGCAGCTCTGAGGTAGAAGAGCAGAATACTAGTAATGATAAAATAATGAAGCACAGAGCGTGCATTCCCAACTGGGTCTACAAGCACTGAAGCAGAAATGAAAGTCTGATCATGACAGCAAAGCTGAGGCAAGTTTAAAATCACAAGAACTCTGGAACAATTCAACAGCTCAGCCTCTGGACTAAGCCTCTAAAATCTTGACCTCCTGTCACTCTGTCCTTGCTGCT
Source organism: Stictonetta naevosa (assembly GCA_011074415.1). Lineage (NCBI taxonomy): Eukaryota > Metazoa > Chordata > Aves > Anseriformes > Anatidae > Stictonetta > Stictonetta naevosa. The sequence goes on from CM021729.1 coordinate 55,129,677, forward strand.
TATGCTCAAAATTGACAAAAATTCTGCTCTTAAAGCTATGCATGAGAGGAAAAGCTCCTAGAATCTCCTTGAAAACACCAAGACTTACAAATAAAAGCCAATTCTCTGTTCTTGTTCTAATCTCACAGGCCTCTAAAAATTTTTCAGGTCAAAAGTAAATTGAAAAAACAAAACCTTCTTCAGACTAGTTTTTTTAAAAAAATATAGTTTTCCTCATCAGTCCGTCTATGGAGAGTGATTAAATACATAGAATCAAAGCATGCAGTTTCTGTTGTTTGCAGAGCTTACATTTGGTCATCCTAAAACCAAAAGTCAATATGACTCGTCAGTTGAACTGATCTTCCATCTGACCTACAGCAGGAGTTTAAGGATTTTAGCACTGCCCAGACATGTTACTACATTCTTTTACTATTTCTGTGGAATTAATTGTGTCAATTTTAGCTACCTCAGGTTGCAGACAGCTAGACTGTCAACTTTAAAAAGGTCCTCTTCTAAAAGACCAAATACTAATAATCCTCTAGAGGAGCTTTGTGTCCACATCACGCATTTCACATGAATTTCAGTTTCACTGAAAGACTATTTTCTAATGCCAAGTCCACAGATGACTGCAAGTTATTTTAGACACTTTTAAATGACACTAAATGGCACCCTTGCCTGTGACGCAACAGTCTTCATGGAAGTCTTACTATTAAGGTATTTTAGAAAGAACTGGATGATTACAGCGAAGCGTACAGCTTTCGACAAATTTAGAGTGGTACAGAATACAAAAATACCTGTTGTCAAAACCCCTTTTTTGCTTTTTGTTTGAGTCACTGCTAGAACGATCCAACTTAATTTAGATTCAAATCTAAATTAGAATCACCTATTCCACAGTCTATTAGGGTACTTTTTATCTGTAATTTCAAATATTTAAATGTAGGAATATTTGATCAGCAGCATGCTCAGCAACTCACTTTGCTCTCTTACTGTCGCATATGCTTTTTTCAGGTCCTGACCACTACCTTTTCTCACAGGTTCTTCAACAAAAGGAGCTATTTAGATTCAAGTTTGTACTGCCCTCACTTTACTGTGTGTGCGGTCAAACGATGTAACAGGCTTTCCAGTGAGGTGGCTAATGTCCCATGCCTGTTGGTCTTAAAAAGGATTCAGATAATGCCCTCCATAATATGCTTTAATTTTTGGTTTGGCCTGAAGTCCTCAAAGCAGCAGGACTGAATGATCTTTGAAAGTCTCTTCCAACAGAACTATTCTATTCTGTAGTGCTGCAATGGTAGCGCATCCTTCCTAGTTGATATAGCATATAACCTTCTTGCAGCACCGACAGTTTTTTTTCCCAGTATGAATGTTTGAATTTACCTTGGCCTTTTCTGATGTTCGTTTTCCACCAAACCCTCCAGCTCCAACGAAAAACAAGGAGAATTGGTTATAGCACACTAGATCCTTTCCGCAATAGGTATTCACTGAAAGACAAGAAAAGAAAATGGTCATGTGTTGTCTTCTTTTTCACATAGCTAGCATGTGGTGGTACAAGAGAACAGTTTAGATTCAAATATGCCAAAGATCATGTTAATAAGTCAAGGGACAATAATTACAATTTCCTGTTATACTGCTGCAAGTCATTTCTTGGCTAGTGAAAAAATGATCACATATTTTGAATAATATTATGAATTTTATCGACATGAAAGCATTAAAATTTAAAAAATCAGCTATCAAAATACTGATGACATTTAAGGTGTTAAAAGCACAGTGCTGCAATTAGTATTTATTTCAGTGTTTGATATGGCATCTGCAATTTATTTAAATAGAATTGAGCCATAAAATATGATTTATTAGAAGCTATTATGAATCCTTTATGTTTAAAGCACACTACCATCTCTCAAAATGTAACACATTCTTGTATGAAAAAAGCTCCAGAGCAAGTTTATTATAAGGTTATTTGTTCCAGAAGTTAAACTCCTTACACCAAATCATTGAGATTCAGCTTCCTATTTCCAGTTCATGCCTACTCCACTCCTTCACATCTTAGACTGACATTTATAGTATTGGTAATGTCCATTTCCAGTTCTGAAAATAATTTAAAAGTCACTAACATTCTGTTCACAAAAATAACTTGTGTGTCACAGAAAGACAGATAAAATTAATGTTAGCACAACACAGAGCAAAACACAATGAAAAGGAACAAAAGAACACTAAATGCCTTTTTTAACATTATATTGCTATTTTATTATATTAATAATATTAATATCTTTTTTTAAATGTTATCTATAAACTGGAAGTATAAAAGCACAAGAGGGATTAGAGATTCACTGTCTATTAATCTATTGTTCTAATTCTTAGAATCTCTAATAGAAGAATAGATGTTGCCCATTAATCTACTAATCTGATTTCTCAAGGTCCTTGGCATACCACACCTAAAGATACCAAAATTCACAAAATGACAACTTACCAACTTCCAGAGATGTACTGATCCCTTAACTTGAATACAAGAGAAAGGAAATAGGGTTTTGGTGGACAGATGCTCCCTAGCTAAAACTGCTGCCTTCAGGTCAGGCTAACTATTATTAATGAGAAGTTTGTTCAGTTTGCACAGTGCACTATTCCACTTACACAGGGAGAAATCAAATCTTCTCCGAAATCTTTTTCCAAAGAACAGTGACATTATACAGTTACACAGCTATCGATAATTAGCTCATTTCTCAGCTCTCAATGGAACTTAAAAAGCTAAAAGTTTTTACTGAAGAAAGGCTGGCAGATACTGCTACAGCTAGTAAATAATAAGCCTCTCAAATTTCATTGCATCCCCTAAGAAAATTATAAACTTTCTCACCATCTATTAGCAAGACTGCTCCCGAACCTTTGTCAAGTATATCAGCAACAGTTGAAACTGAAGTTAGTTGTCCTGTAAGACAATAACATGTACATATTTTAGAATCATGAAGTTTCACCTGAAGAACGTTCACTGATCACTCTTGATAATCTATTTTAATAGTAAAAATTATCATAATGACAGTCATAATAATCACAATCACCGTAGTAAAAAAGTGATAATATTATCCAATCTTGGTTATTTGGTTATTTGTGTGTGTGGCTTTTTTTACTTAAATTTTGCAATTGTTTATGTACAAATAGAGCTAAACACAAATCACGCTTCAAATATAAATACATCACTAAGTCCAAAACAGATTCTACTACATACGGGTTGTCCACAGATTTCAAGAGGGATGAGACAACTACAAGAACAGCAGCTAAACTCAGGGCGTGGGTCTGTACATTTATGAAGTTTGCCTTTAAAGAAACTATTGCTCTAGAGAGATGTTACCATACATACTTATATGATCAGCCTATGGAATGGAAAAATAAACAGATTTACAAGTCCTGATAATCCATTAACAAGTATCAGCCTTCTTTGAAATTAATAAAACTTTCACACACCTTATTTTGTTTCTATGAGATACACTATTAATCCATGCTTTTAAGATTTCTTTCCTTCTATACTCTGAAAAAATTTATTTCCGAAAACAACTAATGAGGAAACCCAGATGCATGCGTGTCCTGAATGAATCTAATGAGCCTCTCTCTCTCAGCTGTTGTAACTGTGGAAAATACAGCAATCTGCAGATGGTGCTTTTTAAAACAGTAACTAATACCCTAATTTTGACAGGAAGAAGTGTAAATGACTTTTAGCCTTCTCATAAAGATGTCCATTACTCCCTTACAGATACGGTTTAAATCTATTTCTCTTAGAGGCACAAGGATGAACCACTGTCAAAGAATTTTCTGGTAACATCCCAAAAGTACAGCCTCACAGAAAGAATTTAAATTTCTGCTAGTTGGTATCAAATTTTATGTGTAATATACCTACATGTTATGTGTTTTTTTTTTAATAATTGGCTCATTTCTTTTCAGGCCAACTACAGAAAAAAACTAACTAAAAACTTGCTTTTATTATTCAGATTAGGCACAAGTTTACTAAATGTACTATAGAACAGCACCACTGAACCCCAATAACACAGCATTTCAGAATTCCTTCAACACTGCAACAGGTTGCCTCTCTTCTCCCTCACTCCTTGTAAAAAGAATATGCAAAAAAAATATAAGACCTTCCGTATTTGCACTTATGAAGTGGCTACAAGAAGTGTTGTCATAGTGACAAGCAAATCAGCAATAAAGAAAGACTGACCTGAGGTTGGTAATGGTTTATACAGTTCCAGATATTGCTCACCATGCAGCATCTATATAGAGACAGGCAACACTATAACAACAATGTATTCAGTTGCCCCCACTGCACAGAATCGCAATGGCAAGGAAATATGCAGAAATGTTCAGAATAAACAAAGAAACAAGAAGTGTGCCTTTTCCCCCTCTCCCCCCCCAACTTTACCTTGAACAAAGTAAGTACTTTCAAAGCAAGTACTTTCAAAGCAAGATTTAAGCTTTGGGGAGTTTAGTAAAAACACAGTAGGCACAAACTACAATTTAACACAAAACTCATAATTCATATAGTCTTATGAAGATATAGTTTGTATAACGGAAATAAATAATTTCTTAGAATGCAAGAATATAAACACCAAATTTCCCTTTTCTAAAATTGAGGGAACCTATTAATATTATAAACATATTAATTGAAGCAATTTTATAGTTACACAGAAGACAAACAAGATTAGATTCTTAGCTCTTCCATACCTTTGCAAGATCAATATTTAGTCCTGGAAGAGAAGGAATACCATCAAACATTGAAGTCTGAGCAGGAATTACTCCAAAGCTAGGTAAGCAGCAGAACTCTTCACTTCCTTCAAAGAGAAATTTCAGGTGATCTGGATCCTTAGTTGACATTCCCACACCAAGAGCATACAGAATAGGCTCTAAGTGAGTATACGTATACACCTTGGTAGTCAATTCCCGGCCAACAATGTTGGTCTGAAAATTAGACATTAGTGTAAAATTGAATTAGTGTAAAAAAAAACTTCATAGTATTTAACACTGCACTTGCATTCTTTCTATAATTCTCATATCAAACAAAATTCGCATTTGAACTTTTTTTTAAGTATAGCTACATGTAAACATGAAGCAATAAAAATACTGTAACACATTAGATTAAGGTTGCTTGTACTGCAAAAAATACAGTAATGCATTATATCTTGCTGCTAGCAATTTACTTCAAGACTAAATGGTATAACTTAATACTTCTCTGCTCCCAGTAGCTTGTAGGAGTTTTTCTAGAACAAACCATGAATGAAACAGTTAATACTGTAATAAAATTGAAAAGAGGGAAAATTAGGTATATTTTAAAAAGGAGACAGAGCAAAAACACATCGTATGTGTCCTTTGCTTCCTCTTCTGAACAATACCTAGCTAAAAAGGCTTACAGAATTTACAAGCGGTTGTATTCTACATTATTCGGTCTATTTAGCCTCAAGTTTTTCCATCAACAGTATGAAAAATGAAGACTGGAATTTGGATAAGTTTTTTTTTTATTTAGCTTCTTTTTTTCAGAGCTTACTACCTTATTTTTGCAGAGAGCAAGCCAGAGTAGAAGTTAATCACCATCAGAACAAGCGTCTATGCTCAAAGTTTTCGGGTAGCTTTGAGTGTGTCTGGTAGACAGAGGTACTCACTGTATCAACAGATGAAGAGACCACTGATCCAGAGCTTGTAGAATTCATAGATATGCTCCCTTGAGACTCTATCTGACTTAGAGCATCATTCAATACACTTATGGACTCTAGAAAGAGCAATTGAAAAACATTACTTGAAAATAACCCTAAATAAGACACTCCAATTAGACAGAAAACAAACGTGCCTGCAATGGGATATAGCTTCTCAATTTATTTTTAAACACAGTAAGTAAACATGTGCAAATGGAGCATAATGCTGCTTCCTTACAGACATCTAAACATCTACATAACTATGTTGTCTCTATGTTGTGGTTTTACTTTGGCAGGCAGCTAAGTATCACACAGCTAGCTGCTCATTCACTCCCCCAACAATGGGGGAACAGGAGAATCAGAAAGATAAAAGAACTCAGGAGCTGAGATAAAGACAGTTCACTAGCTAAAGCAAAAACTGCACATGCAAGCAAGGCAAAAGAACTGATTAATTCACTGCTTCCCATTGGCTAGCAACCATTCAGCATTGTTTACTTGGGAGGAAAATGCCATCCCTCTGAACAACCTTCTCTCCTCCTCTACCCCCAGCTTTTATTGCTGAGCACAACCTCGTATGACATAGAACATCGCTTTGGCAGGCCTGGGCCAGCTGTCCTGGTTGTGTCCCCTCCCAGCTCCTGGTGCAACCCCAGCCTCCTCACTGGCAGGGCAACAAGAGAAGCAGAAAAGTTTTTCTGTCCTACCACTGCTCAACAAAAACTGAAATATTTGTGTTATCACCACTGATTTCTTAAAAATCAGAAGCACAGCAACGTATGAGCCTCTATGATGAAAATTAACTCTGTCCCAACGAAGACCAGGACTACTTGCTCTATCATCTCCAAGTAATCAATTAAGACATCTACTTAATTCCAGTGCCTGAAACACCACCACCATTGAAGCCAAGAGGAATATGTCAGTAAGTACTTCTGTTTTAACTCCCTGAACAACAGTGTTAAGGAGAAGATACAAGAGCATTGTTTTTTCAACTGTCTCAGCAGTGAGTATCTGAAAATTAGTACTGCTTCTCTTACCTTTAAAATTATTTGCTATACAAGTAACAAGTCATATCTCCTGGTGGCTACTCTCTTTCCTAAATCACATTATACAGAAAAACCCACACACTCAAACTGAGGAACTGAGGCTTGGACCTTCTGTAATCCCAAGATTCCAAAAAAAAAGATGATGCATGGATGAGATACAGAACTCATTTCTGGTAAAGGCTGACCATCAAGAGTAGCTTGCTCCTCAAAGCTCAGTATGCTAAAATCAGTATTTAACATTCCTGTATTTGAAAGAAGTAGAGAGTTGGACAAGAAGTGGTAAGAAACACCCATAGGAAAAGCGTTTAAATCAGATGAAAATAAAATCATTATTCAACTACGTTTACCTTGGAGCTACTCTCTTGAATTTCAGAACTCCTGTACTCATATTGACTTGCACTGTCTCTGAGGTTAGCACCAAGTCACTCTATTGTGTGGCCCTCCCCTAAATACCCTGCTGGCTGAATATCCTCTCAAAGAATCTTGATTTTGTAAACTATTTCTTACTTCCCAGGCTCACTGCCAGACCCATAATAGTGGTTTATTTGTAGCTCAAATCTCATAAAGCGAAAGACCCATCTACCAAACAAACACAGTTGTCTCCATCACTGCTAAAGATAAGCTACAGCTTTGGGTATGTTGTGGTTTAACCCGGCCAGCAGCTAAACACCACACAGCCATTCACTCACCCTCCGCCCTCCCTCTTTGGGAGGGGGGAGAGTAATGGGAAAGTGAAGCCCATGGGTTGAGATGAAGACAGTTTATTAAGGTAGGAAACAATAATAATAATAATAATAATAATAATAATAGTGTGTATGAAACAAGTGATGCACAATGCAATTGCTCACTACCTGCTGACCGATGCCCAGCCCAACCCCGAGCAGCCGGCCCCCACCCCGGCTAGCCACCCCTGTATATTGTTCAGCATGCCGTCAGATGGTATGGAATAGCACTTTGGCCAGTTTGGGTCAGCTGTCCTGGATCTGTCCCCTCCCAGCTCTTGCTGCACCCCCAGCCTGCCCACTGGCAGGACAGAGTGAGGAGCTGAAAAGTCCTTGGCTTGGTGTAAGCACTGCTCTGCAGCAATTAAAACATCAGCATGTTATCAGCACTCTTCTCATCCTAATCCAAAACATAGCACCCTACCAGCTACTGGGAGGAAAATTAACTCTGTCCTAACTGAAACCAGGACAGGGTACAAGCACTGTCATAACATGACACAAGGCCATAAGTTTATGTAATGTGAAAGTGTGGAAAATAAGAGCTGTAGTTTATGAGAACGCTTTAAAAAGGATTCTCTTTTATCATTCATGAAATGAAGGAAAAGCAATAATGAGTTGCTGGGTGAAGCAACAGACTGTTTCTACCTTTCTTGCATAGACAGAAGAAAGGCTTTCACATTGCTTTAAAATCTTCAAGGGAAAATATAGCTTTGATTCCCAAGTAAAACCAAACATTTCACCAACTTTTCATACCACTCTTAATGGTGAAATCTCAAAACAAGACTACCAACATATATTTCCCCTGCAGTGACATACATTAAGACTAACAGTACTAGAGCAAATGGTAATTTAAACACGGTGTATAATACTAAAATCTCCTTTTCAAAGAGTATTTCTTCTAAAATGTACAACAGTGAGTGAATTTTCAACTGAGGGAGTTCTCAGTTGGTCAAGTAGTTAGTGTTTGGGTAAACATTAAGGTGATACGTTGAGGTTAACCTTTAACATCAACAGCCCCAGCAAAACCATTCTTTTCTTTTATTTAAACTCTGCCTTACTGCTTTATTTGTAACCAGCAACAGTACTTGCACTGTGTCATACCAGAATCTATTAGTTAGATGTTTACTGAGTTTCAAGGTGTATGTGGAAAAAGCTGTCTTCTAAGATGAAATGTTCTTTCAAGAGTAACAGAGTTCATTTCTAAAGACAAAGACATTAACAGCATGAGATATGCCTGTGGCTCTAGGCCCAAGTTTTTTGAGAGGCATCAGGAGAAAATATGTTATGCTTTATGTTTCAGAGAGGTATCAGTAGAAAGTGTATGTTATACTTAATGGTCGTTTTCATTCTTTAATATCAAAAACTACCTTTAAGAAGATGCCCCTCTGGACTGCCTGAAAAATTTAAGCAAACCTACAGAACGTCACAAAACATAGGCATTAAAGAAAAGCTTGTTTGCTTTTTTTTTTGCCTTTTTTTTTTAAAGGGGGAATATTTTTGTCACTGAATTACTATATTGCGTAACATTTCCCATCAAGAAGCCCACCTATATTACTTTCATCTTTCAGAGGCTGCTAGCGTAGCATACAGTTGATGTGACTCAACATACTAATTCATTTCAGTCTTCATTGGCCTTCTGCTGCCTGGAATAATAAACTGGACTAGCACCTATAGCATTAGATTTACAGTGAAATTCTAGCAGTTCATCAGATATCGATCCTTTGTGTTAGGCAGAGTTACACCTTAAAAGAATATCAGATTATTGCATTAATAAGTACAAAGGTTGTGATCAAGTACATTGTTATGAGCTAACAGCTTGCCAGAAAAGATTACAAACACAGATAAGTGTTGTTTGTACACTGTTAAGGATGTTTTCAGTAGTCTTCCTTTTGTGTACTGAAGTAAAAGAAGGAAGAAGGAAGCACAGAGCGGTACATTACCATGAAGTTTCACTCAGCTAAACGTGTGAGGATGTCTGAAATTGAGGTTTCACAAGTAGATAATGACAATTTATACTTTTTAATATATGACTTGGCAAGCTTAGTATGATCCTTTAAAGATTCAAGGAATAGTTTGACAGGAATACTTTTGTCAGAAAAAAGCAGGAAACCTTTCCATTAATATCACTATTTTTAGCATAAATTATTTTATTAGTTGTTATTCCATTACTGAACTCTGAAACCTTCCATGTCCACTACCACAGCATGATCTGCTCTTACAGAACAAATGATTAGCAGACATCAGGGAAAGATTAACCTGAAGAGCAAAGGTTGAAAATTGTCATGGCAAAGCCTAGCTTCTTCCAAAAGTATTCCTCTCACTTTCTAATCAGGGTGCATTGCCTGTGAACCATAACCTTCAATTACAGAGGAATAAGAACCAGTGTTTAAAATCTTTTCAAATGTCTATGATGGAAGCAGAAGTTGAAGGTGGAACAGTTTCCTTCTTGTATTCAGAATACTTATTTACATACGCATCCAAAGATATGCATACGCACACATCCATGTATTTTACATTAATTTGCTCTATACCTGAGAATGACCTTTGAAACTTGCAAAAAGTCATCCAGCAAGAATGTTCAAGCTGTTTTCTGCACTTAGGCAGCTTTTAAGACAATCAAAAATGCATATATACATAAAAGCAGAATACTAGATTTAACTGAAACTGGCTCATATTTTTACAATAGGAGTTTGAAATTGAGGCAATGAGAGACCAATAAATTGCCTCAAACAAGTGGCAGAGAACACACAAAATTAATTTCCACACCGTTTTCAGTAATTTACCAACAGTCCTGGCTATACAGGGAGGCCCTAGTTAACTGGAGGTTAGCTTATACGACAAGATCTACAAGAAGGCCAGGATTGAGGATCCGGGGAACAACAGGCCTGACACTCTGACCCTGGTATTAGGGAAGGTTATGGAGCAGATCACCTGGAATATCGTGATCCAACACACATGGGACAATCAAGTGATCAGATGCAGCCAGCACGGGTTTATGGAAGGCTGGTCCTGCTTGACTTCTTCCATGACAAGATGATTCGCTTATCAGATGAGGGAAAGACTGCAGATGTTTTCTACCTGTAAAGTGTTTGAAACTGTTTCCCACAGTATTGTCCTGGAGAATCTGGCTCCTCATGGCTTAGACAGGTGCAGAGTTTTCTGGGTGAAGAACAAGCTCAATGGTCAGGCCCAAAGAGCCCTAGTGAAAGGAGTTCAATCCAGCTGGCAACTGGTCACCAGTGGTGTATCCCAGCCCTCTGTCTTAGAGCCAGTTTTGTTTAACGTCTTTATCAACGATCAGGATGACAGGATTGAGTGCACCCTCAGTAAGTTTACAAGCAACAGCAAGTTGGGCAGGAGTGTTGATCTGCTTGAGGGTAGGAAGGCTCTTCAGAGGGATCTGGGTAAGCTGGATAGATGGGACAAGTCCAATCACATGGCATCCAACAAGTGCCAGGTCCTGCACTTGGGTCATAATAACCTCATGCAGTGGTATAGGTTTGGGAAAGAGTGGGAAAGTTGCCCAGCAGAAAATGACCCGGAGGTGCTGGTTGACTGCCAGCTGAACGTAAGCCAGCAGCATGCCCATGTGGTCAGAAAAGCCAAGGGCATCCTGGGCTGCACCAGAAATAGCACAGCCAGCAGGACTAGGAAAGCAACAGTCCCCTTGTACACAGCACTAGTGAGACCACACCTCAAATACTGTGTTCAGTTTTAGGCCCCTCACTACAAGGACATTGAGTTGCTCAAGCATATACAGAGAAGGGCAATGAAGCCAGTGAAGAGACAAGAAAATGAGACATGAGGAGTGGCTGTGAGAACTGAAGCTGTTCAGTCTGGAGAGTATGACACTAAGGGGAGACCTCATCGCTCTCTACAAGTACCCAAAAGGAGGTTGGTCTCGTTTCTCATGTGTCGAGTGATAGGATGCGATGAAATGGTCCCAAGTTGCATAAGGGGAAGTTTAGTTCGGACATTTCGAAGATTTTCTTCATGGAGAGAATGGCCAAGCACTGGAACTTCCTGCCCAGGCAAGTGGTAGAGTTCTCATTCCTGCAGGTTTTTAAGAAGCATGGCTATAATGGAGTGTGATTTAGTAATGGGACACAGTAGGTCAGGCTGATGGTTGGATTTGATAATCTTGAAGGTCTTTCCCAATCTCAATGATTCTATCATTCTATAATTCTATGTGAACGTAAGAGCACTTAGTTCTTTGTGGGAGCAAGGGCTACCAGATCTAGCTCTGTGAGAGGTAATAGAAGGAACCAGCACAACACTGCACAACGTAACATGCAACTGTGACCAGCTGTACATGACCACACATTCAGAAGCTTCTGCATCACATCTAATTCTGTCTTTCTGCTTATGCACAGGGGTCCAGGGCCTCTCAGTATCTCAAAACACAGAATCAAGTTACCTTGAAAAATTTGTCAGCTGCCTAGAGACAGCTGCAAATAAGACTGATCAATCCTTTTATATATAGTACAAGCTAAACCAGTCATGTTATTTTGCAATTGTTGCTGCCGCCTAAGAGTGTTGGTTGCAGTGGCTTGGCTAACATACAGGAAGGTAGAAAGTCACTGTAACTTGATTCTGTGCCCTAATCCTAAAACTCTGATTATGCTCTGCTTATTTTCTTGAAAGACTTCTAGCTTGTTCTGAAATAGTAGAATATAAGATAAAACTATGATTTCAGTATAAACATAATTAGGAAAAAAACATCATCTAAATTAGAAAAGTTATTGCAGATTCAAAGCAAAGTGCAAATACAGGCATAGTCAGTTACATCATGTCAACTTTTGGGGTAAGAGGAGGCAAAAGACTACTGCACAATCAGCAGCTGCTCTAGAAAAAGATGTGGGTTAACAACCAAGAAAGTTCATTTTACTGTGCCCCTTATCATGAAAACTAAAAAACAAACAGCTACTGAATCAACAATGAACTGTTGAGTGTAGTGACAATTACCTATTTCCTATTAGTTTTACAGAGCTCAAGCCCTGTAAAAATCATATGCTGGTACGCAAGCAAGAGTTTTTTAGCTTGACTCAGTTTACATCCTGAGACTAAGGCTAGAAACTGAAGAAGTGCTTAAACTCAAAAAAGGTGGAAAAGGAAGTTCCTATTTTTACTTAAGCTGGTTTTAAGGAAAAGAATCCAATCATTTTGCTTCTTAAAAGACCACTGCTCTTAACAGGAAGATGAGACAGCATTTCCATTTAGCATTCAGTATTTGTATACCACCAGAAAAACACCCTCAGCTGGAATACACAACTAGGAACATGCTCCTGTTATACATCAAATGAGTGTTTTGCTAGAAAGTATTCTAGAGAAATGATAAATGAAAGGATCAGCATGTAATGTAAGAGAGTGACTTCACCCTTTGCTTGCAAAAAAGAGATTTCTATGGTAAAAAAATGAATCCAAGTAATTTACATATAGTTGCTACAGATGTAGGAGACAATATCTTTCACAACAAAACCAAAACACATAATGCTCTTAATTTCTGCAAACTTCAATGAATGAGATTAAAAGCACTCTTGCCAGCATGTCCACATTATGAATCAAGATTAACATCTATGATTACTCGATTTTTATTGTATATTACAAGCAAATACTTTATCTAATTAGTATTTCTTCTTTATAATTACACATAATGGTTAGTATGATTGCTTTTCCCAGCAAATTACTTAAATTAATGAAATCTTCTGGAAGTGTTTTAACTTGCAGATACTAGGTATTGTAGCACTCCATTTTTAAGGCAAGTACTCTAATTAGTTTCCCTTATTTAACACTTGAATGCCTTCAAGCAATAAAGTTGAAATATTGACAGTATGAAAAACTTTTAGTATAGAACTGAAAAATTGAATCTATTCAGATAATGTCTTCAGCTTTTTGCTCAACTGTTTTGACAATTCTCATATACATGGAATTAATACAAAATATTTCATTCATCCTAGCAGCACCTCTGGCTTAATGTCAGTGAAATGGTAATGTTGTATTTAGTCTAACTTAGTAACAAAACAGAAGCTAATGCGTGTAACACTGCATGGGAGACTCAGACTAACAATGTTTCCCATTGTAAGAAAACACAAACCTCTTATTTTGTACTGTAAGCATAACGACTTCAGGAATCCAAAATCTTGTCCATTTCTTTTTTTTTTTTTTAACTCTAGATAGCATCAAGAGGAAGATGCTGTCTATCATATACAGTGCTTAAGCTGAAGCAAAAGAAATTCCCACCTACAACCATTTCTCTACAACATTTGTTTTTCCCTGCAACTAATAAAAATTATGTTATATGTGACAGGTTGGAGAACAGATCAGAAGATATAAAGCTGGAATTACTTTTTTTTAAAAAAAAAATACCATTCCACAGGGGGAAGAACATTTATAAACTCAAATACATTTGGAAATGGGACTTCTGCAAAGGAAGATCAGTGAAAACAATCATTAAGTTGACAGTAAACCAATGTATTGATGGTTATATTCTTCCACCAAGATCCAAGGTAATGGATAGTCTGCTGTTCTGGTTTTGTATCAGGCAGCTAGAAAACATCCCTAAAGTTTTAATATCCCGAGTTGGAAGGGACCCATAAGGATCATCAACTCCTTGCATCGCACAGGTCTACCCAAAAGTTTAGACCATGTGACTAAGTGCACATTCCAATCTCTTCTTGAATTCCGACAGGCTTGGTGCAGTGACTACTTCACTGGGGAGTCTGTTGCAGTGCGCAACCACCCTCCTGGTGAAGAAGCTCTTCCTGATGCCCAGCCTAAACCTCCCCTGCCTCAGCTTAACACTGTTCCTGTGGGTCCTGTCAGTGGTGTTTATGGAGAATAGGTCAGCACCTGCCTCTCCACTCCCCCTCGCGAGGGTAGTTGTAGACTGTGATGAGGTCTCCTCTCAGCCTCCTTTCTCCAGGCTGAACAGGCCCAGTGACCTCAGCCGCTCCTCATATGTCTTCCCCTCCAAGCCCTTCATCATCTTCATAGCCCTCCTCTGCACACTTTCCAACAGCTAAATGTCCTGTTCGTACTGCGGTGCCCAGAACTGCACACAGTGCCCAGAACTGCATCCCCTAGCGCATTTTAAGACCAACATCTTAAACATTTACTGAGCTTCCTAGCAACCTAAAAATCTCTGAAATTTAATTGGCGTTGTACATACAGACACCTCTATCTCCCCGTACATGTATACACCGTCATTTCCTAATTTGACAAATACTCGATTATTGGCCTAAATAACCACATGTATAATAAAAAAACATCAGGGATACTAAGCACACATAACATATTAATGAACAGTAAAGGTAACTAACATCTTAAGAAGTCTCGGTAGGCAGTCTAAAAAAAAATAAACCATACAAACTAAACTACGGCAACTATTAACTAGAGACAGATAAGACAGACAAGAAAGACAAAGAAAGCTTGGAATATGAAAGGGAAGCAAGTATGCTATCAGAAAAGATCACTGTCATTTTGGGAAAAAAAAAAAAAAAAGAAACTATCAGAAAAGAACAATGAAAAGAGAGAAAGAAAGCATTCAAAGACATAGTCAGCTTGGTTGCTAGCAAAGGGGCTGATGTTGTCCAACAAGGCACTTTGCTGTTTATACCAAATGACTTCTTAACCAGAAGAACTTTTTGGTATGGAAAAGGCTAACAGAAACCAAGATTCCAGGACTGAAAGCAATGTGTAAGTTCTCTATTACACTGCTACTACCTGTATTTGTGTCTAGTCAAACAACACACTGCCTGTAATCTGGCTGCAGTACACAAAGTGACAGTAACATCACCTCGCTAGAAAACTGACTCAAGATGGCTGTCTTAGTTCTACAGATAAAAACACGTAAGTTGCCTTTAAAAGATTTCACTGTACAGAAATAGTAAATGATTAACATATTTACAAAAGAACTAAATGGTTCTGTAGACTATTTATTAGAAGTAAAGTTTTAGCAGTTGTCTGTTAAGAAAATATTCTCTTCAAAGTTTTCTTGCCCTGATTTTTTACATTATTACAGTCTGTTTTACCTTGGATACTTCTGGGTTTGCTGGCATTATCAAAGTCACAGACTTTCTCCCACTTGTCTCTCACTGCTTCAGGAGTCATTGGCTGATCCTTTCCTCTGACAATAGCACCCAAGGATCGCTCCCAGCGCACTAATTAAAACAACAGAAACGGGAGACATTGAACAGACTTTAAGCTGGCTGTCATGGCAAGAAACAAACAAAAAGAGCACTTAATTTCTTTAGAGCACTTTTCATCCTGGCCACTACTTTTAAGACTGTGGAAGACAGGAAAGGTTAAACGCACTGCAATCTAACTCACCAGTGTAACACAGAGCTGGACTAAAAGGACTCACTAGTTTTCACTAGCTTTAGAGAAGTAATAGTACTGGTTGTAAATTGCATTAAAGCCAACAACAGACTGCTTTTTGGGAAATATTACATCAGTTGTCAGATTCTGTCTAATGAAACGCTGTAGCTAGTGTGCACCTACAGACATTCTTTTCTGATATGCTTTTGGCTACTGCTAATTAGGGATCTTCTGAAAGCCTTGGAAAAATTGGAAAACTACATGAAAAATATGAAAACGATCTGTTATCTATGTTAGAATGTTTATACCAGTAGTCAGCATCTCTAAATGGTCCCTGCAGTCATATTTCAATACTGCCATTTGAGAGAAACTGTTAAAGATAACATGAAATCAGCTCTGGAAGGATGTAGGTTCCCTAGGCTGCAATTAATCCTTAAACTGTCATGTTGTTTTTGCTTTTAGTTATCAATAGACAATGAATAAACCTCATTAGCAACCTGCTTTCATTTTAGGGTCAGGAACAGGAGCCACTACTATGATAAAGGATGGTATTTACTTTTGACCAGGGATGAGCAGAAGCCAGCGACTTTCAGCTGCATCAAGTCAGCTCCTTGTGGAGGGCAGCAAGAGGTTTGCTGCCCCATTTTTTTTTCAATCTATTTAATACAGAAAAAGCTATTCCACTGCCATCAAAACATCTACAGTTAGTGAGAAATAGACAAAATCTGCTTTTTGGTTTATTTTTCTTATTTCCCTCAAGTGGGCAAAACACGTTTTGAAAAAAGGAGAGAGCACTTCTTGAATTAAATGGCCCTTCCAACTCACAATATTCATGTATATTGAAAAATCTTTAAACAGTTTAGGAAAATAATGTCTGTATTAGGGTCAACAAATGTCTTTAGGAAAGACATTTCACACACTGAATTATGTTTTCCATCTGATACGCACTCAGAACTATCTGTGAGTTTTCTTTACTTGCATATTTAGGCTAGTTACTGGAGTCGCTCAATAAAGGTATTTACCTGGCATAGCTACCAGTTATTAGAAGACAAATCACTTCCAATTGTTCATGTGTATCATTAGCATTTTTACAACAGCATAAACACAGGTGGAAAACATCTAAGATGCAGCCTGTTTGCCAGTATGTGCTACTTTTATACCATGAAAAATGGAAGGAATCAAGAAGAGGCAGAAATGTACACTTAGGACCAAAAAAACGTTCTTCATAACTTCTATAGCTTTAGCTAAAGCTATATCTTTTGATCCAAGAGTTAAAGACTAGTCAGGCACATTTCCAATTACTACTAATCAGCTCAAAGCATAACAGAACACGTTCTTCAGTTACCAGCTTCTTCCATGCATAGTGAAATTTGTAACTTGTACTTAAAATAAGCAATTCCCTGAGAATGGTAGATCTTTGCTTCTTTTCTGTGCCTAAATTAAAATGTCTTAAGCAGAGGTTAACTGCAAAGTCTGCATACTTTTGCTGTCAATTCAAGAACCAAAATCCACCTTGCAATAAGATGTACTTACGTTTTCCAATCCATCCAGCTCCCACCTGTCAAGAAGAAGAAAAATCATCCACTTACCATATTACTATGCAAACTTTTCATGAGGCAAGAAAACAAAAGTATACTTCAGAACAAAATCAACATAATAAAAATTTCTGAACTGCCACTAATTGAATGTCAATAATGGAATGTGAGCAACAAAATTTTAAGAACATAACATCTTCCACCCAATTTATGAGCTAGCAATATGATGAAAATACCTATGTGTTCCATAACTAATTCATCCTTCCTGCAAGTTGATTTCTGTGTTTGAATGATTTATAAAAACACAAATTTCCTTTTGAAGTTGTTGCTTTGGTATGTTTTCAAACATATAATGTTACGATAAGAATTGTAACAATCAATCAGTATATCTGAGCACACACCAGAATTTAACTTTGCTATTATCTGACATACCTGCCATAAACAGCACAAGGTGAATGTTTCTATCTGTGCTCCGAGTATGTGTTTTTTCCCATGTTATTTCAGTTTCAGCAAAAAAAGGTTAATACTGCAGAGGCTAAAGCAAATTACCAGTTTGCAGCTGGGACAGGGAAAGAGGGGGGTGGCAGGAAGGAGCAGAAAAAAAGAAAGAAGAAAAAATTACCTCAAACAGACTGCCATTCTCCATACAGCTCTCGTGGCAAAGCCAAAGAACTAACGGAGCAACGTACTCTGGTTTGAAAGCATCGATCAGGTCTGGAATTAATTTGAGGGGGAAAACCATAAAATTAGAAATACGATATGATTTCATCAAACCTTGCTAAATTTCCATCTTACTGGCAACGTGAAACAAGGGCAAGCCAGACAGACAAAAGCCTGATGGAGATGTATCCGAGCAATTTCCTTTTCTATCTGTTATGGAGTTATAAATACGAGAATGTGAAAAGAATTACAGCTGCTGAGTATCTGAGAAAAATTACGTTTGTAAATGTCTTGTTTTTGAAGTGATACACTGGGAATTATAAGCCCTGCTAAATTTATGTATCAGTCAATTTCTTTGGACTTACATGGTCATCTGGCATGGAAGAAAATCTTAAAATGGAGAAATTGTCACAGACCAGAACTGGTTGTCTAGGCAGCTCTTAGCATGTTTTCTACCCACTTTCTGAAAAGCATAATTGAATTTGTTTAGTTTCCTTTTTCAGCTTACAGAGTATTTTTCTTTCAACAGTAGTAGATACGTAACTGTAGCTGAGCTAAAGGTCAGCTAGTGTTTTCAAATATACTCTCAAAGGCAAGAGCTGGAAAAGTTTGGCTTTTTTACTTCTTTAACAGCAAAGCTGAAGTAACAGAAATTCATTTTTAGAAGTTCTACAAAGGTAACAGGAAACAAAACTCTATTTACTGTGGTGGTTTTTAAGTGCCCAACAAAAGCTGTAGGGTTTTCTAAAGTATTGCATTTCATGCCACACGCCATTTAGTTTAAGTTAACACTAGTGCCACCACTAATGCCATTAATCCACTATTAAATACAGAAATAGGTAGTAAAAGTTTTTTTTAAAAAAGGAAAAAGATGCAAACTTTTGTAGAACTCTAGCAAGAACAAAACTAAATAAACCAAGTTGAACACACCCAACTGTTGTAACACTACAGCAGAGTTGCTTGCAGACATTTAAGGATGGGAAGTACTGACAGGGAAGTACTGGGAAGTACTGACTAAGCTTACAAGGATAATTTTACAAGACATATGAAAATATTTTTGAAGCACTGGAGTCTAAACCTCTCAAGAATATTTGAAAAACAGGGTAGGAAGAGAGGGAGCCAGGTATGGAATAAGCAATCAGAGCTGCAGTCATCTTATGGGGACCTAATGATCTCACTCTTCTTAAAATGACTGAGAAAGAAAATTATAAGGCAGTTTTATCACTTCATGTAAAAAGTCTTCAGAGAATTCCAGCTAGTGAACATCTCTTGAAGTTTAAAGAGCTCTGGGCTGTAAGCTTAACATATGTGATGCTTAGGTAAGCGTAATAAATCCATGTCACTAACAACCTATAGAGATGCCAGATTTTCTGATCACTGGGATTATTTAGACCTAAAGCAGGATGCTTTACCTAGGACTTAACGAGTGAAACAAAATCATGTATTCAATCTATCTATAACTATACAAAATGTATTACTCTTTACTATGCTCTATGTCAGTCTGAAAAATGTAGTAATTCTGCTAGCTTTGAACTTCCCCTGTCGCTAGGCAAAAGAAGTAGGGCTGGGGGATAAGCTGACTAGAAGACTTTCTGAAAGCAATTTCTTTTTACAGAGCTTTCTTGCTTTGACTGCTTTTTGTTTCTCTGGTCATTTGCCACTCCATTTATCCTAAATTTATACTTTACACACAGCTGTATCTCATGACATACTAGTCCCTATACACATAGAGTGACTTCTCAGTGCAACGCCCTATTAAAACTTGTTCAATTCCTCAAAGATTATTAGCTGTGCAATACAGAAAAACATACTAGGTAACTCAGTTCATTATCATCTGCTGCTGATCATGGAACAAAGCAGTACACACATAACATGTTGTGTAAAAATGGTATTTGTAAATCAGACAACACTGGCAGTGCAGACACCCTATGCATGTACATCATCCTACATCTAACAAAACAAACAAGCCTTTTCACTAGCACAGGGAGGATCTTGGAAGAGACTGCAATTAAAAAGCCTTACTATATGAAATTGCTTTTGCAAGTTACAAAAATTGCTTCGTATCTTATAGCAAAAAATTAGGATTCCTTACAACAACCAGTCAGCTGACAGTCCAAAGACAAAAAGACAACAGAATAATGAATCAGCAGTTTCTCAAGTGCAAAGGATTTGCATTTTCCAGTAAGAAAATTAGCTGTTCTCCAATCCACTGAAAAAGTGTCTGCACACATACACCTTAAATAATTCACCTTGTGGCATGACAGTCTGGGTCAGTCTGGATCCAGCAGTAGGAGCAATGGTGTTGCAGTGGATGTTGTACTTCCGGCCTTCAATTGCAATTGTGTTTGAAAGACCCAAAAGGCCAAGTTTTGCAGCACTGTAGTTGGCCTGACCAAAGTTTCCATAAATTCCAGCAGCTGAGGAAGTCATAATTATCCTTCAGGGAAAAGAAAAAGAAGTTACATGACTTCAAGTTGTTTAATTCTTCACAATAATACTTTCCAGCTTTGGCATTATGTTTTCTGTATTCTACCAAAGTGTGGAAATAAGAATGAAAGCACTATTTTTGGTAACAAAGAGATGCCTTTTCAGTGTCTGACTGATGGAAAACATTGGACAAACCTTTAGGAGTTGTCATAGTAGAAGAAAACTATGAATGTCTGTAGTGGGTTTACAAGGCAAGGTTTTGATAGCAGGGGGCTATAGGGGTGGCTTCTGTGAGAAGGATCTCGAAGCTGCCCCATGTTTGGTAAGGGCCCCACTGCTGACCAGAGCTGAGCCAATAAGTGATGTTGTTTGTGCCTCTGTGAGAGCATATTTAAGACAGGTAAAAAAATGCTGTCCCAAACAGCAGCTGGGAGAGTGAGAGGAGTGAGGAACGGCCTTGCAGGCACCAAGGTCCGTCAAGAAGGAGGCAGAGAGGTTCTCCAGGCCCCAGAGCAGAAGTCCCCTGCGGCCTGTGGTGAAGACTATGATGAAGCAGGCTGTCCCCCTGCAGCCCATGGAGTACCACGGTGGAGCAGAGTTCCATGCTGCAGCCCATGGAGGAGACCATAGTGGAGCAGGTGGGCCTGCACCAATGGAGGCTGCAGCCTGTGGAAGACCCCTGCCTGAGCAGATTCCGGGCCGGACCTGTAGGCCATGGAGAGGAGACCACGCAGGAGCAGGAGCAGGTGACCAGGCAGGAGCTGCTGCCCATGGGGGACCCAGGTTGGAGCAGTTTGCTCCTGAGGGATGGACCCCGTGGTACAGACCCCTATCTAGAGCAGTTCTTGAAGAGCTGCTGCCTGTGGGAAGCCCATGCCGGATCAGTTGAGCAAGGACTGCAGCCCGTGGGAGGGACCCCACAGCACAGGGGATGAGAGTGACCGAGAAGGAGCAACAGCGAAGAAGCGCTATAGACTGACCATAACCCCCATTCCCCCGTTCCCCTGCGCCGCTCAAGGGGAGGAGGTGGAAGAGGGTGGATGGGGGGGAAGGTGCTTTTGGTTTCTTTGTTTCTCACTTCTCTAGCTTGTTAGTAATAGGCAATAAATCTTACTATCTTCCTATGCTGAGTCTGTTTTGCCTGTTACAATCTCCCCGTCCTTATCTCAACCCTTGAGCCCTTTGCATCATATTTTCTCCCCACTCCTCTTTGAGGAAGGGGAGTGAGAGAGTGGTTGTGGTGGAGCTCAGCCGCCCACCCAAGTAAAATCACCACAATGTCATGTTCCTTTCTGAGTTATACTGTGAAACAATACAAACCTTGTGACAAAATTATGGCATAGAAGAATCTATTTTCCTGCTCTAACTGCACTTCAAATGGCAATATTCTTATTAATAACGAATGACTTCAGCAGTCAGAAAACTAACTTTATTGAAAATGGCTTCACCTTTTTATCTACCTAGTAACATATGAAAAAGCATTCTTACTGAATTCACAGCAAACTTCTAGGAATCCTAATGTGCATTAAATAAGCAAAAGAAGAAGTTCACAGAGTCTTGCCCTTTGCTGTTCCCTAACATTATGGCTGTGGAGATGACTGAACTGTTCACAAGACGGATCTAAAGTCACTGAAGTTTTTACCTGTTCTGAGGCAAGATAACATTGTGCTGCATGTCTTCTTATAAAACAGAACCCAAAAGGAAAAAAAAAAAAAAGCATCTACACCTTCACATTTAAAAGAAGCCTTATCAGAATCAGTCCGAATCTACTAAAAGCAAAATGCATACCTAGGATCAAAATCTATTTAGTTTTTTATTTTCACTTGCCTCACTGGCAACAATCCACTATTTTTAAACTAAATAAACAGATATGTTGCAAGTACTGGCTCAGTATCACCAAGATGAAAGAAGCTACAAAATCTATACCAAACAGGCATTTTGCAGATGGCACACATCTATACATATACCGCAGAAGTACTCCCTACCACTGTTACCTGAGCAAATACCTAAAAGGAGCCCAGAGAAGTGCATCCTAAATGTTTGCAACTCCTAGACTTTACCCATGTATTCTGCATGTTGATCTCTTCCCTCACCATTCTACCTTAGTTCCCTGGAATGAGAATGAATGCTAGTTCGGTCATAGAATGATAAATTAATACGGCTTTCAGCATGTGGGCACTGCCGTTAAGATTAACTTAATCTCATCAGTGTTTTGATAAATGCAACAAAAACAAAATTAAAAATAAAGATCTGAAGTCACTTTGTCCTTTCAGCTAGCATATAGAAACAAACTTAGCATACATAATTGTAGAATCATTAAGGTTGGAAAAGACCTCCAAGATCAGCTGGTCCAACCATCCCCCTATCACCACTACTACCCACTAAATCATGTCATTAAGTATGACATCCAACCTTTTCTTAAACACCCCCAGGGACGGTGACTCCACTACCTCCCTGGACAACCCATCCCAGTGCCTGACCACTCTTTCTGAGAAAAGTCTCCTCATTTCCAACTTGAACCTTCCCTGGCACAACTTGAGGCCATTCCCTCTAGTCCTATCACTAGTTACCTGCGAGAAGAGGCCGACCCCCAGCTCCCCACACCTTCTTTTCAGGTAGCTGTAGAGAGCAATAAGGTCTCTCTTGAGCCTCCCCTTCTCCAGACTAAACAACCCCAGTTCCCTCAGCTGCTCCACATGGGACTTGTCTTCTAAACACTTCACCAGCCTCGTAGCCCTTCTCTGAACACTTTCCAGAGTCTTGATGTCCTTCTTGTAGTGAGGGACCCAAAACTGAACACAGTACTTGAGGTGCGACCTCAACAAGGCAGAGTACAGGGGGCAGATCACCACCCTGGTCCTGCTGGCTACACTATTTCTGATACAAGCCAGGATGCTGTTGGCCTTCTTGGCCACCCAGGCACACTGCTGGCTCATGCTTGGGTGAGCATCAACCAACACCCCCTAGATCCTTTTTCCCTGCACAGCCTTCCAGCCACTCTGCCCCAAGCCTGTAGTGCTGCATGGGGTTGCTGTGGCCAAAGTGCAGGACGCAGCCATGTTGAACCTCATCCCAGCGGTCTCTGCCCATCGACCCATCCTGTCCAGGTCCCTCTGCAGGGTCTTCCTACCCTCCAGCAGATTGACACTTCCCCCAACTTGGTCTTGTCTGCAAACTCACTGAGGGTGCCCTCAATTCCCTCATCCAAGTCATCAATAAAGATATAAACGAGGATGGGCCCCAACACCAAGCCCTGGAGAACACCACTGGTGACTGGTCACCAGCTGGATCTCACTCACTTCACCACCACTCTCTGGGTCTGGCAACATGCCACAACTTTTAAGTCTATTTCCCTTTGGGCAAAGGTGTTTAAAAAAAAAAAAAAGCCCCTAAGACCCATAAGCAGAACTGTATGCACCTGTCATAAATGAATAAAGAGCAGAAGAACTTCTCAGACTTCAGACATAACAGGCACATTACACACATTTCTAGTGAGTAATAATGAAATGAAGTGTTATTTCTATAACCCTACATTTCCTGACTGGGATATCTCCATCTATATGGTCAGAACCTGTAAAGATGGGTGGGGTAGGAGGACAGAACTGAAAGTGCTTACACATCTAGACTGATGAATGTTTAGCCACAGTGAAAATGAAAGAAAAGGATGCAAAACTCCTTCAACTTAAAGACAAGCATCAGTCTATGTCTTACTGAAAAAAAAGAGATACTTAAATTTTTACCTGCCAAACTTCTGATTTTTCATATGATTCCATGCAGCTCGGGTGACAAGGAATGATCCCCTCAGATGAATTCTATGGATTATATCTAGGAACAAATTAATTGTAATTTAATAAACCCAAGATTTTGTCTGAACATTTGAAATATACAATTTGTTTCTTCTTGACAAAAACCACACTCTTCACACTCTGAAACTGTGACTAGAAAGGTTTGTTTTGTTTTCTTTTTAAAGATCATTTTGAAGTGCTTGTCTGAACATATACTGACCATCCCTTCCTCCTCTTGGGATGGAGATCTGTATAGATTTTACAAGCATCCAAAATTCCTGCCCTTGAACAGAGTCAAGTAAGGCCTACAAAAGCTATGCCATTTTTAAAGAAGACTACTCAACTAGTTTATCAGCACCTACCAACGCACCGGAGGTTGCCCATGTTCTCTTCCGTCCCTTGGCACATCCATTTTCTTTCCTCCGTCCTTAGTTCTGGGTCTTTCAACCCTATTTAGCATTCAGTCAGCACTAGTGCTAAGAATGCATTCTGCTCACAAACACCGTACTGTGTTTCTCACGTGGCTCTTTTCTCTGTTTCACTCGGCAACTAGGAAGGGCAACTAGGGCCTTTCTTTCCCTTGAGAAATTCACCCACCTACCATGCATTGCAGCACAGATCTACTTTGCAAGCTGAACACAAGGCAACTGAACAAGGCATGTTATAACTAAGCTCTCCAGGCAAATGTAATTCTCTGATCTGGCACAGACAGCCTTCCCCCCCTTTTCTTGCCCGAACAAATGGGAAGGATGTACCTTCCATGTTTCACACATTAAGTTAATTTCAAAGTTTATCAACTCACCCCAATCTTCATCACTTATCCGAACAAAGGAACGGTCTCTTAAAATCCTAAAAAACATTATCAGGAGAACCAAAATGGAAGATGAAATTGTGTTTACACAAAAGTAACATTGCACAATCATACGGGAAAATATCTGCGTATTTACTTACCCAGCATTGTTTATAACAATATCTGAAAAGAGAAAAAAGGAAAAAGAAAACTTAGTGAATATGATGACAAAATACAAGGTTACTTCCATTTTTCTCCCAGTTCTATAAAATATATATAAACAAAACATAACACTGCACTCATACATTATTTTACTATTCTACCCTATAGCTCCTTGTTCTGATTTGGCAAACTCCACCACTGGACAACAATTAAGACAAAATGTCTGGGTAGAGGCAAGTCTCAGACTACTGACAGAACAAAGCCAGATAAAGAAGTTGAGAAGCTATGGCTATCTGGGAACACAATATTTGCAAGATGCAGCCATCCTGCTCAGTTTTGCAGCTTGCTGTGTATTCCACTGCACTCCAGACTAGGCAGCTTGTGCCACCATCTTTGTTACAGTAACCTCAAACAAAAGTTGGAAGCACTGGAGTTGTAGAGCCACTCAAACCTGAATCATAACCTTTTATCAAACTTATAATTTGAATCTTCTTGGCTTTGATCACATACAACAACAGCCATTTAAGCACAAAAAAACTTACATAAATTTCACAGTTAAGGAGTGACAATCATATGCAAAAGAGGAACTTTACCTGTTAGATGAAATAACTCAGGCATGGCTGTTTTTTTTCTTTTTCTTTGTGTTCGAGTATTTTGATTTTCACATATGCAGAAGTGCTTCCCAAACATGCCAGAGCTTATCTGACTCTCCAACTCAATTATTTATCTTAATTTTATGCAATTAGTTATAATAATTGATGAGCTCTGTGCTTTGCTACAGAAATTGTTAAACATTACATAAGTACTAAAATTCTTCAGGGCAGAATCTTATATTAAGCTGTAAACTTTTGCTAAAAAGTAACAGGAGAGAAAAGATTTATAGAGGCATGCCCCTGCAATCTAATGAAATCAAGGGCTTGTGAGTATAGAGCAACCGCTGTCATGCTGTACTTCATACACTTGTTAACTACACTGTCTATAATGGTGCTGCACTTGCAGACAAGTTTTAAGAATTAAGCAACTGTACCTATCCTCCCAAAAGCCTCAAGTGCTGACTTCACAAGCTTTTCACCATCTTCCACTGAATCTGTAAGAATAAAGCATGAATTTCAGTAAATCCAACTGGATACATTAAATTTCCAGGACATTAATAGCTAATTCCACGAAGCTAAGAAAACATATTGTGTACAACCCCAATATAAAATAAATTTTGTCATCATTTGCATATGGCCTAAAGCAAACTTCACTCAGTAAGTTTAAATGCTGCAATGTTTGGCACTGCAAGAAAAACAAGAAGCCAAACAAGTAAGAACAGTCCTTTTACATTTTGCCTCTGGTAACTGCAGCTGGACCCTTTTTCAGTAATCCAATACTGAGATAATGCATGAAAGAAAAGATCATTAATAGAAGAATATGAATTAGGAAACCCTTTATGAACTTGCTTTTAGCATCTCTGCCTCCTTGCTCCAACTTACCGTGCACCTATTTAGTTTACATTATATTGGCAAGCTAGCAGTAGTCCTTTATTAAGCAGTGTTAACTTTTCATTTAAAATGCCCACTATAGCTAAAGATAAAGCATTAAAGTAGTCTGGAAGAATAACATACCGTAATTGGGTACTGCTTTCCCTCCTTTTGCTCTGATTTCACTGACAACTTTGTCAGCAGCTGAGGAGCTCTTGCCATATCCCTTGAAGTCACCTCCAAGATCATTCACTGTGCATTACAAAGAAATAATTTTTTAATCGTTAATCTCAGACTTTCTTGTCTCTGATCATCTCATTATCACACTAGAAGTTTTAAGGAGTATGAATAAAACCTGTTGCATCTGGATCCTGCTGAAAACTTCAGACAACTAGAGAAGAACAGTAGGTCATGTTACTGTGCTTTTTTTTAAAAAAAAAGTACTATGACATACACTCATTTAAAAAAAAAAGTGAAACAACTTCTGTTTTTTCTCTCCACATGCACACAGCTTATTTTCCTTGCCCAAGCTACCCCTCTAACTGTGTCATTGTATTTTAGAGATTGAGATAGCATACCAATTATAGGTGATTAATTCCAGTCTCTCAAACTGCCAAAGCTACTGCCTGAACTGTAAGCAGGACTGGGAAGACCTGTCTGTTTAACAGAGTAGCCACAGAGCTACACGTAAACTTCGACACAGAACAGATCAACCGATCTGAACAAAGGGAGAAGAGCTGCCCTGGAACTTCAGCTCCTGATCTTGCAGGGACAAGAGGGCCACCTGACACAGAGAGTTGCTTTGTTTGCAGACTGCTCTACATAATAGGGCATATGTCATTAACAGCAGCTGCACTGTACCAACACCATAGATTGCTGCATTTACATGTCACAAAGCTTCACAGAATTCATGAGTGGAAGAAAAAACAAAACAAAATATGCACATTAGTTGTGGTCAAAGAACTTCAAAAAAAATATTTCAACAGGTTTAATATGAATTTTTAAGAAAACCTGAAATGAATATGGATTAACATTATTGTCTTTTGCTATGGTGAACTCAAGCTTCATACCTTCCAAGTCCTCAAGCACCAGGCTATAGTGAAATTCAGTTCTTGCTGGTCTTGATGCTAAACAGCAACTGTAAGTCTGCCGCATCATCACAAAACATATGTGCTTTTTTTTCTCCTTTTAAATTTTGCATATGAAGAGGAACATGGCTTGCAGGACATGTGACAAAAACTTTCCCTATTACTCAAACCAAAAAGGTCTTATCTAGAATCCTGTGTTAAGTTTTGTGTACAGTACTTCAGGCGAGATTTGGAAACACTGGAGAAAATCCAAGTGAGTGAAAGAGGATACCAAAGCCCAGAAGTCCATGGGAAGAATTTATTTTTTTTAAAAAGTGCATAACTTGAAGCAGAAAGAAAAAATTAATAACAGAACATGCTAACATGGTCATGTACATTACAGAACCAATGCAAAAGAGAAAGGAAACAAAATCTCCAAGCTAAATAGATCAATATCTAACCTTCTAAACACGCAGCCAGCACAATTCAGGTGAGGCATTAGGGAAATCTTCCAGGTGAAGTGAAGCATTAGAATAGGCAAGGTCGGCAGACTGCTCAGTCTGCAACATCAAAGGTTGGCATTAAAGAAAAACTTGACATTAAAGAAAAATCAGTTAGGATCAGGCAGAAATTCTAACCTGTCCTGGGGAAGAAGAGTAGATAATTTTGTGCTAAACATTTATAGAGACATTCAGTTAGTCTCATTGACTCCATCATGACTCTAAAAAAGACATGGTTATGTACGTTTATCCTACAAGAGCAATTTTATTAAAACAGCTTAATTAGTTACTTGGGAAAATTTACAGGTCAGTGCAGGACCTTAGGGGTGAGTGCAGACACTAATACGATTGAAGCAAAAATGATTACACTAGAACAGAGCTATTCTAAACTTAGAAAATGATAAAATAGCTCTGCAAGCATAATAGAGGAATCAAAACAACAGATAAATAAATTTATCTTAAGTTCAAGCTTAACATTATGTAATTTTCAGTTAAAAAAGAGCCAAAGACTGCAGAAGTTGTGACAGAGCATGGCTGTAACCTGAACTGTACAGAATTCCTCCAAGGCTACGAGTGCATTATTAGCAAGTAGTGCAGAAAGTGGAAGCAGATCTGTGGAGTGAAACAGTCCGTGCTGAGCACCTGACATCCACAGCACACTTTTTTTAAAAAACAAACCAGTTCATTACTGTCTGTATGCTGGGTGCTACAAACCAAAAAATCCATTTGGAACAACTTCTGCAAACCGCTAAATTTCATCTTCCGGTTTGGCTTCCAAAGGAACTGCATTCCTGCACTTCAGTACCATCCCACGATGAGAATGAAAACACAGACAGATATACTCAGGAGATGCTTCAAAAGCATGTCTGTAATCCAACTGAAAGAGCAACACAGAAAGGCCCGCAGATAGACTGAAAAGGAAAGAACAGTATGGCTGGGACTTAAGTCAGCACGCGAGACAGGAAGCACTATCCTCCTCCCGCTTACAACTCCAGATGAGAAGCATGGAAGATACCAGACATGGCAAAAAATGTGACAGCAGGCAACCTTTAGGCTAGAGGAAAAAGGAGAGTTCCACCTGGTCACTCCAGTCAGTCCAACCAAGCTGACAGCAACTCACTCAACAGAAGGTTACACATAGACTGGGACTGAACAGAAAAAGCTCCTGTGCTGGGACTCTTCTGCAACTGTGGCATTTGCTCACAATTTTTTACTACCTATCTTCCTTTGCCTAACTTTTTTTTTAAAAAAAAAAAAAAAAGTTTTAAAGAGGCAATCACGGGTCTCCTATCTGCTTTGGTAAGACAATCTCAGAAGTTTACAGAAGTAACTTCTGAAATGCATGCAGTCAGAATCACAAGAGAACAGAATAAAAAGAAAGAAATACAAGCACATAAAGGAAATAGAGGAATGGCAAAGCACTCCTCTATGAGCTGAAGTGAGGTGCAGTTTCCAGAGGGAAACAAGAAGTTTCCCTTACAGACAGTCAATTATTATCTTACTGATTTAGCTATTGTGCAATAAGGCCATGAGGGAAAGGGTATTGAGTATAGTCAGGCAACGTAATACATTCTCTTTCAGATCATTCTGGAAAGTCAGAACAGTACTAACTACACAGAACCAATACAATTAAACATTTTGGCTATTTTAATGACATAATGCTTGGTAAATAAGAACTTGAGATGAAGTACTCATATTCCCAGTAAGTAAGGTACATACCAAAAGTAGAAATTAACAGAAAAAAATATTTTTTTAAAGTTGTCTACAGAAAGACTTTTCATTTTTAATCAAGAAAGGAACATGAATCATTTTTTTATGAAAGTTTGTAAATTGAGATTGGGATGTTTATTTGAAAGCTGAAGAAATCAGTGGGCAAGTTCTTGCCCATACTTAAGAAAGCCTGCTTAAGCATTTAATCTTGAACTCAGCAACAATACCTGAACAAATTCCCCTCACAGGCAGTGAAATGGCACAGGCTGACTTCTGGAGAGTGCCCAAGAACACAGCTTAACCTTCAGAATTGTGACACAGCATTTTGCAGAACTAAAGAAAAGCTAAACCAAATAACTAAGAAACTATCAGAAATCTTTAACTGAGAGCTATATAGTACGGTCATTGATGGCCCTTGCGCAATGCTCTCCAAAAAGAAACTGTGTGGTGCACTTTCAATGTATTCTGTTTCCTGGGGGCTAATAATGCTGCATTACATTCTGATGTATTTACTCTCCTGGGACGTAGCAGAAGACACACATTCACATTTCTGAATGGTCATATTAAAAGTTTATGAACAGTACTCACCTGAAATTATACCCTTTGTCTACAACTCACAGTAAAGACTGGTATATATGGATGAAATACAAGTCAGGCTGATTATCTGATTCAAACTGGTTTTTCAACAATAATAAGCAATCTCAGGTAACTTGTTTCATAATGAAGCATAGAAGCAAAATTTAAATTGCATAAGATAAGACAGAAAATTATTGTATAACAAAGGTTACTGTTAAAAAGGGCACAGATTGTTGAACAACAGCCATGTGAAAAGGTAAAGGTTAGTATCTTGATCAAGGTAGTTAAGATAAAACTTACCAACCACTGAAGCTCCTCTTTCGGCAAAAGCGAGTGCATAAGCTCTGCCCAAACCTAGTTCAAAAAATAATAATTAAAAAAAAAAAAGTTTTAAAAAAGTTAAAAGTTGATTTGTCTCCCGAAGCACAATTCTGAGAAGCTGGAAAAAAATAAAATGCATGAAGAAAAATGCACCAAATCAACACAAAAATCCT
The DNA here is from genome assembly GCA_011074415.1 of Stictonetta naevosa. NCBI lineage: Eukaryota > Metazoa > Chordata > Aves > Anseriformes > Anatidae > Stictonetta > Stictonetta naevosa. The sequence goes on from CM021729.1 coordinate 55,160,572, forward strand.
GCAGGTTTTAAGTAAAATTCCATTTCCCCTTGGTGTTAAAGTTGCACAAAAGCTCAAAAGCAGATCAGCAGATTAATTCTTAACAGAACCTCCAGTTAAGAGAAAAAAAATAGAAAACAATTGCTCATGCTTACTTTTTGTTACTGCACTCAGAAGAACCATCAGGGAAAGCTACCTGCTGCTGTCTTTATGTTTGTGACAGAAAAATACATTGGTAAAGCAGAAAATTTAACGTCTTGATACAACTTTGCAGGAGGAGATGTTTCAAGTTAATTAATTACATTCTAAGTGAATAAGACATTTTCCTGGTTAAAGTTAGTCTTCAAGATTTGAAGAAGAAACTTATAAAACAAAAAATGTTTAACTGTGACTGAAGATGTAGTGACAAAATTCCTCCAAGCATTTCAGTACAAAATAAGTACCTAATACCACAGCTATCCAAATGCAAACATAGTTTACCTACTGTAACAGTAGAAGGTAATTTTTGCCTCACATACAAAAGCAAGACTATTGCACCTTTACTCTTACTTAAATTCTAGGTGTGTTAAGCATTAGTTACTTGTAGTAACAAATGATTTACTCAAAGGGATATTATCCACTGCATCACTCAAAAATCATTATTGAAATCCACGATGAAGATTTCAAACTAAGACTTGAATGATCAAAAGATAATAAAACACAAAATCAGAAAAAGGTTTATCATGTATTTCTCAACAGTAGCTATTTGTCCTTCCCCAACACATTCAAAACTATTTCTCAAAGAAAGAGTCACAACTGTTTAGACTGTTTTGAAACACACTAATCTCACAGCACCAATCTGAATTTTCCTTAAGGCTCCTATGAGCAAGGGATCGTAACACTTGAGGTGCATATACATCTACTGCCTGAGATAAACAAAGCCTCAAAAGAAAACTTGTTTTTGAAGAGCCAAATGACTGAGAAGCGTACAAAATCCAGATAACGTAGTATGTGCCAGTGTTCTCAACTGTCACAGCTCATCTCAGAATAAACTATAAATAAATACGCAGTTTGAATTGCAGAAACAATGACAGTGCTGCATTACAGGCAAGTACAATGTATTCTTCACAGGCGATTTGCCCAAAGTGAAAGCTATCGTATTTTTAGATGCCTGTGTATGTGAAAACAGGTCTCACTTTGAAACAAACGGATCAGCAATATAAATAAATTCCCAGTCCTCATCTGTTCACTGACATTCAAAATAAAAAAAAGTTGACAAGCAGTATATACTATTAGCAGTATATACTAACTACGATGTTGTAAGCTAGATGGAAGCAAACTAAGAACTAGTCTGAAGTTAACAGGGCTTCCCTTTACCTTGGCTAACATTTAATCATCTGTTCATCAAAAAATTGCTGTGAAATAAGACATCCAAGAACACAGTTTTCTCTGTTAACAAACCGTTTTCAATCAGCCTAAAACCAGAAACACAAAGGTATAAGGGTCACTACAGCCACACTTATGACATGCGATTTTTCCTCCACGTGCCACTTTCTGGAAGTTTAGTACTGACAAATGGTTTTGCTTATTTGTTTTGCTATTACCTAAGAAATTAACCTCTACTTCAGTAACATTTGCTGTCTAGCAACAAGTACATCAGTAAAGGTCTGGTAAAAGCAGAAAAGCATCACACAAAAACCTGGCCTCAATTTCTCTTGAGGAGAAAGTGACAAGAATCGACCAAGTGACATGAATCAACCACTCAGTGCTTTCCACAAAATTTCTTATTCTTAGTCCTTATCCACAAAACATGTGGTGCTTAGGGACATGGTTTCAGGCGTGGTATTGGTGGTAGGGGGCGGCTGGACCAGATGATCTTGGAGGTTTTTTCCAACCTTAATGGTTGCCTATCAGTTTGGAGCCATGAAACGAGCTCCTGGTGTGTGTGCGCAGCTCCACAAAGGAATAAAAAAGGCAGAGGGAGAGTTCACTATGGAAAAACAGAATGCCCTCAGAGGATTATGGAAAAAAAAAAAAAAAAAAAAAAAAAAAAATCTCCTTTAGCAGCTGAGAACCACCCCAAACTTTGCACTCACTGCTGGCCTTCTCTGGAAGCCCCACGAAGCTGCCAGGGTCGAGGCGCGGCTCTGAGGGCAGCCTCACGCCCCCGAGCCCATCCCGGCCCGGGAGCGGCCCGCGGGCCACCAACATCGCGGGGAGGGACGGGACGGGACGGGCCCGAACCCCCCCCCCCCCCCCCCCCCCCCCCCCCCGGCGGCACCTGCCTGCCGCCCTGCTCCCTCCCCGCCTCGGTTCAACGCGCTGGTAACGCCCGGAGCCGCTCGCACACAGCCGCGGCCGGGCCCTCGGCAGGGCCCCGGGAGCCCCCCGCCGCCGCCGCCGCCGCTCACCTCCTCCGGCGCCGGTGACCAGCACCACACGGCCGTCAAACCGCAGCCCCGCCGCCATAGCGCTGCGCTGCGCTGCCCGCACCCGCCGCCGGGACGGCCCTAGCGGGCAGGGCGCGGGGCGGTGTCGGAGGGGGGCGGTGGAACGGGGCCGCGGCCGCCTTCTGGGAAATGTAGGCAACGGCGGCGGGGTGGGGAGAGCGAGGGCACGGGGCGGTCCCGAGCGGGACCCGGCCCCCGACACGGGTGGTGGCCAAGTCAGCGATTTGTTTGCTTTCGTGGGTGCAGGAGTTCTTCAGGGCAAAAAATAAAGTGAAACTTTTTTTTTTTTTTGTCGTTGTTGTTGTTTTGTTTTGTTTTGTTTTGTTTTTTTAGTCTCTGTGTGTGTGTGGAAGGCTGTGTGCCCCGAGGCTGCCCAGTGCTGACCCAGCCGGGCCCAGCAGAGTCCCAGAGCAACGGAGGCTGTCAGGGAGCTCTGGAGGCACCAGGCCCAGCCCTTCTCCAGCAGGTCCACCCCAAGCAGGGTGCCCAGCGCCATGTCCAGGTTCCTTTTTGGAGATCTCTGAGGTGGTGGACTCCACAGCTTCTCTGGGCAACCCTTGCCAGTGCCCAGTCACCCACACGGCATAGAAGTGTTTATTGATGCTCCAAGAGAACCTCCTGTGTTCCTGCTGGTGCCCGCTGTCTCTTGTCCTGGCACTGGGCACCACTGGAAAGAGTGTGGCTCTGTCCTCTTTGCGCTTTCCCTTCAGGTATTTATGGACACTGGTAAAATCCCCCTTGGCCTTCTCCAAGCTGAACAGTCCCCACCTTCTCAGCCTTTCCTCACAAGCGATACACTGCAGTCCCTCCTTCATCTTTGTAGTCCTTCACTGGACTCCCTCCCATATGTTCATTTTTCTCATACTGAGGAGCCCAGAACTGGACCCAGCACTCCAACCGTGGCCACACCAGTGCTGAGTAGAGGGGAAGGATCACCTCCTTCCACCTGGTGGCAGTGCTTTGCCTAATGAAACCCAGGATACCATTAACTTTCTTAGTGACAAGGGCACACTGCCTGCTCGCGTTCAGTTTGGTGTCCACCAGAACCCCTAGGGCTTTTTCTGCCAAGATGCTTTCCAGTAGGGTGCTAGTGCCTGGGGTTAACAGCAGCCCAATGCATGGGACTCTCTGGGAAAGTGTATTTTAGAATGGGTAAAAACCACTGTGTAGCTGCAGCAAGAGAGAGGAGAGAGAAACACACAACAGACACCACAGTCTGTGAAGAAGAAGGAGCGGGAAGTGGTGCTACAGAGCAGAGATGCCCCTGCAGGCTGTGGAGAGGCGCACAATGATGCAGGTTGTCCCTCTACAGGCCACGAAGGACCACGTTGGAGCAGATAACCACACTGCAGTCCGTGGATGTGTCATGAAGGAAGCTGCAGCTGAGCCCACACAGGAGCAGGAACTGTGGCCCATGAAGGACCCACACTGGAGTGGTCTCTTCCTGATGGACTGTATCACATGGAAGGGACCTTATGCTGGAGCAGGGAAAACGTGTGAGAAGAAAGGAGCAGCATAGAGGAACTGCTATGGACTGATGGAACTCCCCATTCCCCAATGCCTGCTCCACCATGGGGGTACACGTAGAAGAGTGAGGAGTAAAAGAGTGGGGTTGAGCCTCAGAAGAAAGAGGGTGCAGGATAAGGTATTTTTAATCACTTTGTTTCTCAACATGCTACTCTCTTTCTGAATGGAAAAAAAAAAAAAAAAAATCTTCCCCAAGTCGTTAGTTTTGCTAATGACTATATCTGATGTGAGAAACAAAGTTGTGTTTTTGCAGTAGAGAATTATTTTTCTTTATTCCAAGGCAGTTGTGTAGTCATAATAAGGAGAAATGCTAAGTAGATAAGTGGACAGTAGAAGGCCTCACTCTCCCAAAATAAGATAGAAGCTTGAGAAAAACAGGATAAGCAGTGTGAGAACACTAAAAAAAAGATCACAAGTTCTCAAAACATAAGAAAGGAGAAATTAAAGGGTTGAAAAAGAGAAAAAATGTACATGTATGGTATAGAGGAGCGTCAAGTAGCTTGTGAACCTGTAGTACTCAGCCAATGAGGAAGGGGGAGGTGATCAGGCATCAGGTGATAGGGAATAAAAGGTGATGATTTGTTTACTAAAATGCACTCCTGATTGACAGGACGCATTGCAATTGCGAATAAAATAGTTTCACAGAAGATCCTGTCTGAAGAAAATTATTTGAGATTTTTCTCACACTGGTAAGTGATCTCCCTGTTTTTATGTCAACACACAAGCTTTTTGGTCTTACTTTGTCCCGTGTCCTGTTGAGGAGAACAGATGGCAGCCAGTCAAGGTCAACCCACCACAAAGGCTTCAGTTCAGGAGAAGGAAATGTTAAGTCTGAGAATTTAGATTCTCCAAGAATCAATACCGTGAAAACTTGTCAATTTTAGGGAACAACTTTTAACTTCCTGTATTTCCACATCTTAGAAATTGCTTGTTTTCCTCAGAAATTGTGGTGACCGGAATGTGGTCACACTCACAGCTTTCAGATTTTTTACAGCCAACCTGATCAAAGATTACTTATTCACAGATAGCAAACTGCTAAGTTAAAACAGAGATGGAGAAGTTTGTTTTCCTCATTCCGTTCATGAATTGATGTTCTGCCGTACTTTACTGAAATTCAGAGTAATTACATTTGAATGCAGTTTTTCATTTCCAGGCAGTTAATTCATTTACTTTAAAACAGTTTGCTAACATCCATCTTTTATGGGTCTGCTTCATTGCTATGGAAAGTCAGTTTAAAGAAATCCATCAGCTTCACTGGGCTCAGGTCATAAATGAATTTTGTAGAAACATTAACTATATTTACTTCTGAAGAACCCTGAAAAATAAACAGCTTCCTTTTTATAGACTGAAAACCTCAGAAGAGATGCATAACATATACAGTTGTGGAGCACTGAGTACATCCTTTCACTTCAGGGTAGTAATCCAAATGTTTTGTTCCTTACAATTCACTTTAAGCAGTTGCTAGTAACTGTTTATGTATTTTGAGGAAGCAATCTGGCGTGTTAAGTAGGAGTGCGCATACCTATTCATTGTATCATTGCAGGTATGGTACAGTGCAAGACTCATTCATTCAGACTGTAATTATGCTGGAGTTTCCTAGAGCCACTCCTCTGGATCTCAGCAGTAGGTCTAAGCAGGATTTTCCAGCTTTACCCACCCAACTCTGGGCTGACAAATTTTATCTGAACTATGAACAGGGATCTCATGGAGCTCTTTCTTCTTACTCGCTCACTCTCCCAGCTCACTGAGAGCATCATAAGCCTGAGTCTCCAGGAGATATAAACTCCCTGCTCCTTTGCATTGTCTCTCTTAAACCTAGAAGGTGCTTAGGGAACAGAGGTTGATGTAGAGAGTGCCCGTTAATCAGAGCAGCTAGCTCATTTTGCTGGGGAAGACAACAGCGTACTCCGTCAGCACAGAAAAATTTTAATTCATGATAACGTTTCTTGTACAGTTCATGTATTTTGGATTATTTACAGAGCTAACAGAAAGAAATTTTTGTTGCTGTTGCAGATTATCTCCTTTGTTGTTAGTGCTTTATTGTATACACTAAAGAGAAGTGATAGTTACTTGAGTTTGTTACTTGGAGACTTCCAAAGTAGAAGAAGTTAGCACTTCTGGCCTCAAGTAGTCTGTAACATTCACCATTTTAGAAACATTAGGAATATAAACGTATTGGCCGCGATGTTGTTACGTGCAGTTCCGTTTGCAGGGCGAAATTACCCCAATTAAATCCTACACGTGCAACCTGCAGTTCGGACACTGGAGGGAGCGTGGTGCTTCAATACAAATCGCTGAGGCGCCTACGTTCATAGGTAGACCAACACTAGCAACGAAATTCGTATCCAAAAAACCTATAAAAAGGTTATGCGCAGGTCACATCAAAGGGTCACTGCTTTTATGTACCCTGGTTTTGCTTAGCCAATAGATTTAGCCACATGATGGCACCTTTCTGGCTACATAGGCATGTAATGCGTACGTAATGGAAACTACCAATAAAAATTGTTCTGAACACAGGTAAGGGAGCAGGGCAGGTAAACAGTCTATTAAAAATAAAGAATTGTAAATGTGGGAAATATTGCTGAATGTGTACAGAAAGAGCTCCATCCACTGGGCGTGTTATGCTGGCACTGTATTAATCAGAATAAAATACACTCACAAGTAATTAAACTTCCAGAGATCTCCTGTTTCATTTTAATACTGCTCAGCACAAGAGCAAATATTCCTGCAGGGAAAGGACCGGAGCAATTGGCTGTCTATTATCAAGAGAGCACTTCTGGCTGTGATTTCTCTGTGCTGCACTTGACAGTGGAAGGGAGCAGTTTTCTAGGAGGGTCGAGCACCAAGTCACTGTGTGATTGCTGTTCCTGAGGAAGTAACAGATTGAGCTCTTAATCTTCAGTGAGATTTGGTTCATCCTCGATATTTTATTTGTTGTTGCTACACGATGGGATTGGGCTCCCACCTGGGAGAAGGAAGTCTTTCAGGACAGCAGTGCCACTGCTGGCACAGTGCAGTGCACAGAGAGCCCTGCAGTAAGGAGTTAATGTGCTGTCTGCTGAGCGCTGTGCACCCTCGCTCGTTCCCACATTTCTATTTGGGTGCTCGGGGGCATGTTTCTGTACCGCCCAGTGAGTTTCCCATTTGTTAGGGGAATGCATGCAAACTAACAGCACAAATACCCAGCTTAGTCAACTGTGCATATGCTTCTGGAAATCTCTGGTTCAGACTGGAAATACTCAGACACTTAGACAGGAACTAACCTAGTCATCCTTATGGCATCAAATGTATTTGCATAATCCCTAATGTAGTGATATCTGTCTAACACAGAATGGTTCTGTGTACTTGGCTATAAATGAGTCTAGGAGGACTTGGTTCTCTTCTGGTACTTGTTCTGGCTTCTTCCTTGATCTTGAACAAGCCATTTCAGCTCTGGCCTTTTAGGTTCTGTATATTTCTGTGCCTGTTCAGACCAAGGGCTATTCAAAAAAAAAAAAAAAAAAAAAAAAAAAAAAAAGCCTCTACTCTTGAATTTTGAATTTGCCTCGAAGCTAGTGTTTACATGTCCCTAAGTAGGGTCAGGCCCTGAGGTACTTCTTATAGCATAATTTGTTCTTCAGGTAGCTAACATACCTTGTTATCGAGTCAGGATCTTTTATAGCTTCCTTGTTTTGGTGCACATACTGTGATTATAATCAGCAAAAAGCTCACACTTCAGAGCAATAAATAACATTGCAGTTTCCTCAACAGATTTTTTGTTGTTGTTGTTCTGGAAAGCACAACATAAAGTGCATTAAAGTGAAAGTGTGTCACTTGTATATTTTTTAAATCAAATTTGACCCTATAAAAGGGATCAAAATACAAAGAGCCACTCAACATGCAAAGGAATGAATTAGGTTCCCTTAACGCTTAAAAGTAATTTGTTCCAAAAGTCACAGCGCTATCAGAAAATAGCATCAGTCTGAAAGCAGGTATGAGCATAAAGCACTACCACTGTTAATGACAGCTGGGTGATGTTAGGTGGAAATTTGGATGGAGTAGGTGTCAAGCCACAAATCAATAGCAGGTGTCAAAGTGATTGTTACATGAGTGAGTCATAGTGCAAGAGTAACAGCAGGATATCCAGTTTCCAAGCTCAGCTAGACAGGGTTTAAAGTGGTTGAAACTGATAACGAAAAAAGTGAGTCAAAAAGGAAGACCAAGTCTACTTTATGTTGTCTCATAATAAGCAGTGTGAACCAGCAAATATTTTTCTTAACTCTTTTACTGACATAGCAGGCTTTTTAGACCAGCAAAATTTGCCAGCCACCCCCAAGCATTACCCTGTGACGTCAAATATATTTTTTTTCTGTTATGCTTCTTTGCTTACAGCAGGTGAATTCTTTTTTAAAAGGTGAAATTTCATGTGGTATACCAAACAAAAGTGATGTATGTTCTAAAATCATGCCCTCAACTAACAAGTTAGATAACTGGAAGTTTTTTTAAAAAAAAAAAAAAAAATGGTAGTATGTATTGTGGAAGTAGAAAACATTTTGAAAGCCTTTTAATGCATTTCAAAATGTTTTCTACTGTCTAGCGATGTTTACTGTTGGGTGAATAAAAGAATTGACTGACTTACTTTTATATTCTATTTTTTAATATTGCTAAAAGATACGCTTGGGTCATAAGGCTGATTTTCAAGTGCTTAATTTGCTTTCTACAGGTTTTGGCTCATGGAGATAGAGGCCTGTTCATGGGGAACAAAGATTTCTCCACACATATGAGTAAAGGGAGCAAGCAGACATTTCTTGCCACTACTGGCAAGCAACTAGGCATTGGTTCCATGTTGATAACTGCAGCACCTTACACTAAGGAGTACATAAGAAAAGCATGGCCTGCAAGAGATGGTACATTCCTCATCTGACTGATGAAAACCACAGAGCTTTAGAAGTCCCTGTTGTTCTGAATATAGGTATTTTCTACTCTAACCAAACAGACCATCATGCAGCCTAGTCATTGTCCCTGTTTCCTCTCTCTGCGGCCAGCCACTGGCTGGCAGCACAGAGAGATCGCTGACATGTCTCAGCCTTTAGGTGGTCTCAAAAGTGCATCTCATACAAACCACCAGGATGGCCCAGCTCACTCTTAATTGAAAGTGAAAAGTAAAAGTGGTTCTATTGATTCCTATATCTGCATGTGGTGATTTTATCCAGCTGGGCAGCCGAGTTCCACCGCAGACACTCTCTCACTCCCCCTCCTCAAAGGGAAAGGGGGAGAAAATACGATGCAAAGGGCTCGGGGGTTGAAATAAGGATGGGGAGATCGCTCAAAAATTATCGTCATGGGCAAAACAGACTCAGCATAGGGAGATTAATATAATTTATTAGCTATTACTAACACGCTAGAGCACTGAGAAACAAAACAAAAACTAGAAACACCTTCTTTCCATTCACCCTCTTCTTTCCCCTTCCCTCTAGTGGTGCAGGGGAATGGGGAATTGGGGCTGTGGTCAGTCCCTAACACTTCATGTCCACCACTCCCTCACGGTCCCTCTCTGCCCCTGCTCCCCGTGGGGTCCGCTCTTCAACAACTGCTCCCACATGGCTCCGTACCACGGGGTCCATCCATCCCCCAGGAGCAAACTGCTCCAGCACGGGTCCCCCACGGGCAGGTGGCAGCTCCCCCCAGCCCCCTGCTCCTGCGTGGGCTCCTCTCCACGGGCTGCAGCTCCGGCCTGGGGCCTGCTCCTGCGGGGACTCTCCATGGGCCGCAGCCTCCTCCAGGCCACATCCACCTGCTCCAGCGGGGCTCCTCCACGGGCTGCAGCGTGGAGATCTGCTCCGTGTGGGACCCATGGGCTGCAGGGGGACAGCCTGCTCCACCAGGGGCCTCTCCATAGGCCGCAGCAGAACTGCTGCTGTGTGCCTGGAGCACCTCCTGCCCTCCTGCTGCACTCACCTTGGGGGGCTGCAGGGCTGGCTCTCACCCCTCTCTCTCTCCCAGCTGCTATTGCCCAGCAGTTTTTTGTTGTTGTTGTTGTTGTTTTTTTTATCATTCCTAAATCTGCTCTCACAAAGATGCAAACAACCTCACTGGCTGTGCTCTGGCCAGTAGTGGGTCCCTTTGGAGCCAACTGAAACTGGCTCTGCTCTGACATGGGGCAGCCTCTGGACTCTGCTAACATAAGCCACCCCTGCAGCCCTCTGCTACCAAAACCTTGCCGTGTAAACCCAATGTACTGTAGAAATGGCAAGTAATATTATTACCCATTCTAACTTGCCGTCTCATGTGTTCTTTTCTATGAGCCTCCACTCATTAGCAAGTGGGTTTTTTCTTGCCATTAAATCCAATGTTTTCCAGACTCAGAACTTGAAAAGCATCTTTCATGGTGTGATGCTGAGGATCATCATATTGTGCAGTTAGCAGTAGATGTATTCCTATGAACTAATTACAACTGTAAATGTAAACGTTTTTATAGCTTTTGTCAACAGCCCGCATCACAGGAAGTCTCATGTTCCCATTAGGCAACAAACGCTAATTTTGCCATTTGTTGCACATACCACTCAATTAAGTGGAAAATCCATGCTGGGAGCATAAGCAGAGCATTATGGAAGCTCTCAATTTGATTCCACGGGAGACTCAGGGCTTGAGGATGACTGAAGACCTGAGTCGGTCAGGGCTTAGTGGACTGCTGAGCTGGTATGTAGTAACACACTAGTATAACAATTCATTAAGCAGAAACTAGTTGCACATGCACATCTACAGTTTTGAAGATATATCGCATGGAGAGATGTCAGGGACATGCCAGCAAAAGATTGCTCCTGTAGCACAGCCCTAAATTTCACCCTAAGAGTCTCTTCATTAGAAATTCATCAACTTGATCTCTATGAAGGAAAGAAAAAATATTAAAAAAAGAAAAGAAAAGAAAAGAAAAACCACATGGACTAAAATAAGAGGTAAAGAGACTGACAAATAACCCCCTGTTGCATTCTCTGGAAATCAGATGCATATGGGCACTCCTACCAAGTTATGAGTAAATAGATTCTACAGATGAGCTGAATCTTTACAGAATATATGGAAGACTTGAAGTCCCTCCTGAGAAAAACTGATTCAGTGCAGTTGCTTCCTGAGTTAATGGCCATACTGAGCTCCGGGACAGCCAGAAATTCAAAGAGGTTCTGCCTTGACAATAAATCCAGGCAGCTCCTTTACTGAACAGCAAAGACAAGCTACTTTTAAACTGTGTCTCCTGAAATTGCCTCTTCTCTCAAGCTGCCTCCAAACACCCAAGCACATTCCAGAGTTCCTATTTTTGATACAATTACAGATTTTTTTTTTTTTTTTTTTTTTTTTTCTGTACAGAACAGCACACATAACTTATTCCCACCAGATACAGCAGACTTCCAGTTGTCTCTCAGGAACACCCACTCTGCCAGCTTCCACCTCAACCACCCCAAAAAAGCGAATGAGAAATTGTCCCCAGTCTGAAGAGCAATTTTAGTTACAATTAAGTGAAGTAGGGAATAACCCACTAATTAAGGAGCAAGATGGATACATGGAGAACAGCCAGTCAAGTATGAAATGACATAAACACCTTTTCCTTTATTAGCTCTTCATGCTCCTCAGCACTTGATTTGCAAATCAGGAGTGAGGTGGGAAGTCCAAATTCCCCAGCCAAGGTTCTCCCAAGGCCTAACTGTAGCCAAGACTGCTTTTCATCAACATTGTTTCATGCAGGGCTTCCTTCCTTGTTTCTACAATTTATTATGTGAGTTTCTCGGTTCCAGTTTTGAAGTAAAGTGTAGGTTGCAGTGCTGTAGGATACTAGAACTGTAAGATTAAACACACCATCCTACTTAAACAAAGTTGAAGACCTGTGCTTACTGTAGGCAGTAGACCTTATCGCAGTGCAGATCGTAAGGTAAACTTAATGAAATCTAGGTGGCTGATCACAGCCCTTTTTCCCAGAAAAGTGCTGAGCTTTCCTTTCCACTTTTCCCTAATAGTTTCTTTTTTGATGGCATACGAAATACACCTTTGGGAGTGTCTGTACCATTGAAATCAAAGTAAGCAGCGTATGATTGAGACAGATAACTTTCAAGTTGGGCAGAGACTCACCTTAGTTCCAAGCATGAGATCATTTTTCTGTTGCTGAATTATCAAGATCCTTGAGATACCGAACCAGCTTTTTTTTTTTTTTTTTTCATAGTAACAGCTGATCTCATGTCACATCCTGGGACCAATGCGCTTACTTCTCCTCAGCTCAAAGCACTGCCTCAATCTGTTCTGCTGCTGCAGTCTTAGTGCAGTAGTTCTGTACTTCTGCAGGCCTAGCAGATGATATGCAGCTGTAGATCCTGACTCTCCACAAAATAAAACCAAACCAAGCAAGGAAACCACAGTACCTCAAATCCAAACAGTGAAGTGAACTGTGAGCATCAGCTACGCACTTCAGTACTGGGAACGGCTGTCTTCTCATGTCACAGGATCCCTTAATTTAACAGTAGTGTATTTGGAACATCGACTGCCAGGGAACTTTCTCCTCAAGACCCAAGCCAAGCCCAGCTACTGAAATTGATTCTTCAAATTAAGGGAGACTATGTTCTGCTCAAGAGAGCCAAATAACTTCTAAGTGCTATTCCAAAATGGATCAGAAGTCCCATGCCTTTCCCATACAAGAATGGAAGGGTCGGTGTTGTAATATGGGCTGACTTATTCCATCTATGATATCATACTCTCTGAATTAAAAAACCTCACAGAACACAAATGTTAAAATATTCTTCATCTGATACTAGCTGTGGCTTGGGCAGAAGAATCAAAGACAAATGGATTCTGAAAAACTCAATATAAAATGTTCTGCAAAGGTTGTTGCAAAGGAAGGGCTCTAAATTACCATGTTTAAGAACTAGTGGGGCTGCCAGCAGGAACCAGAGAACAAGTGGGTGAAAAGCCAACAATTTTCTCTCAGAACAACCTGCAAGTATAGAATAATACTTCAGAATAATACTGCCCAGAAATGTCTTTGTAGCACACAGAACACCTACAGACAGAAGAAAAAAGGAAGACGTATAGGAAAAAATATATGTTATACAAGGCCACCTTCTACTTCATTTCAGCTCATACCTATGTGCATAATAAAACAAACAAACAAACAAAAAATCCAAATATTTAATACAAACTGGAATAGGAATTATTTTGTCATTAAGCCAACAGGAAGTATGATTTTAAAATCCAGCGCTAAGGTTTTTGAAGTAGAAAGTGGAACATCTTATGAGTGATGGTAACATCAATTTATATCTAAATCACAGTAAGTGTAGGAAGCTCCACCTTTGTCCTCCACCTACAGCAGCAAGACTTTCCCACAGGAGAGGACAACAAATAGCAAACAGGTTTCGGTTGCTTGGGAAAATTGGGCAAGTAACTTACCTCTTTAACTCCATTATTCTTAATTGTTAAAGTCTGCTGCTTTGCTTGATACTGCGTAGTTATGGGACATCCCCCGAGCAGACTCTTTTCAATTTGCTCCCTAATGGAAGTAAATGCCATAGGGGATGTTTCTCCAGAAACTGGTGCGTAGAACTTTGCTAGACTCTTAGAAGATACGCTTCAGTTCCTGTATTTCCCAAACTCACAAGGAAAAGCTGATACTGATTCAGGGGGTCCTACCTATAAATACCAGCTTTAAAATTGGAAACTAGTACTCCAAATAATAAAACCGAGTACTAAGGAAAAAAAAAAAAAAAAAAAAAAAAAAGAAAAAGGTCACTTGAGCAATTGTGGTTTAAACACTACAATATCTTGATTTGTTATGTAGACCCAGCGATAATGTAAGAGAGATATCTTTTAGACATGGCCTGTAAGGAGATAGAACTACTATATCTTCGTAGAAGGAAAATAAATCACATCATAAACTAGAATATATAATGCTATAGATATGAGTGTCAAAATCACAATGCAACTTCAGATATTGTATGCAAACTCAAGTACCAATAATAATTCAGTATGGATTAGTTTTTTAGAGCTTTTTTCTTCCCAAGAACAATTGCAAGATTAAAACAATCAAACAAAAAAAATTAAAAAATAAACAACCCATCAAAAAACCCTAACAACTGCATTACTTAGTCTAAATAAACTGTCCAAATAGTATCCACAGTGTGCTTTTGGATACCAAGATTTTCACCATAGCAAACTTTCTTCTCCCAGAAAGTTTCATTTATGTGAAAACCATAAAAATAAGGTATTGTGGAACTTCTCTGGACAACTATAATCTCCTTTGACAGTTGTTTTATCCAGAGCACAGATGTTTGCCTCTTAACCATGAATGTTGGCTGACCTGCCCAAATCCCAATGAAAAACAGTTTTAAAAAGAAGCTTTGTCTGCAAATGGTTATGCAAACTGGAATCTTGATTTCATGTTAAAGTATATCCTCTGTCTTATGCTCAAAAGCATCTTTTTTTTTTTTTTT
>CM021729.1:55181026-55241417 GCA_011074415.1 Stictonetta naevosa
TTTTTTTTTTTTTTTTTTTTTTTTTTTTTTTTTTTTTTTTTTGAGAAACTTAGTGAAAGGCTGCTTTTCTATGATCTCAGAAACTTTCAAGAGAGTTTGTTTCTTCGTTGGACTTTTTCTGCATACTTCTTTTTGAAGCACAAAGTGTTTGAGTGCATTTTTAAAAAATCTTTACTGCATGAGGACACTCAAAAACCAAAGATCCCATTGTTAAGTATCTTGGGTAAAGCACCCAAGATCATAAGATGGACATGTTTCTAAACCACAAAGATTCAGGAAGAAGTTAAAGATGCTAAGCAGTCAATCTGAACTGAAAACATTTGATTCAGTGTTTGTGTTTTCAAATATAAAAATGTAACTCCTTTACTCAAATAAAACTAACAGAAACATTTCAAAGTAGTCAAATACATTCAATAGCCAATGCATTACAAAGATCTACAGATAAATGTTAGCTTATATTTTTCTCCAAAACAGGAATATAGATGTTTCTTTCATAACTTTTCTTTCTTAAAACCTTCCAATTTTCTAGCTGTACACAGTATCTTCTTATGTTCCACAGATACACAGGTGACTGTACTAATATAAGTCACTATTTCTTCCAAAAACTTGTGAAGAAAAACAAACACACAATACAATCTGTATTTTAATATTTTAAAATGTTCTTCCCCAGGATGCTGTAGGTATTCTTACAAAATTGTAACTATACCACACAGAACGCTCCATTATAATTAAACAGAAATCAGTACAACCTTTCTCCAGCAAGTCACACAAACACTCAAATCTGGGTCTTACACTTCATACTCATTAACTCAGAGAGTATTAATTTTAAGCAATTCAAAACTTGGCCATTTCCTAAAGATTCAACAGTTTTGAAAAAGAAAAGAAAAGAAAAGAAAATTACATTAATTACATTATGTAATTTCACATTTGACAAAGTGGAGCTCAACATGCAATTAGCATGCTGTGCAGAACAGGACCTGCTCACTTAAAAGAGGTATTACAATCTTAATGGCATTTCTAAAAAATGTTCAAGTTTTGAGTAAGCAGCATGGCTTACTTTCTATATAGTTAGCAACACAGCACTAGTCTAGTTCTTTTTCTGTGTTATTACAAGTGTTCTAATTAGATGGATAAATACATAAATTTCATACTTCAGTATTTCAGTCAGTCAGTCAAAAAAAAAACATGAACTGCTTTTATTTTGTATTTTTTCCTCATCACCCATGTCAGAGAGCTGAAACAAACTTTGCAGACAAATGTTTGAATACAACTGAGTTTAAGGAATAAGTTTACAGAGCTCCTTCAGACCCGGCATACATACATGCTTCCTTTAAAAAAAGCGTAAAATTATTACTTACTTGTTCAGCAAATGGAATTGATATTGTTAATGCTGATAGCAGAAGCAGGGGAAAATAAGCCAGGTGAAGACCGGCCTAAGACTTTTTTACTCTGCTAAATCTAACGCTTGCTTTATCACGCACTTTGAAACACTGTCAGAAGTTATCACGGAGTGAACGTATTTTTTCCCCCCTCTCCATTAGAGCCACTCTTCTCAGCTACCTTTCTCTTCTGTCCAAAGTGCTTCATTTTACTTTGGCACCTCAGAATGCAAAAAATACATCGCGGTGGTTTCACTTCCTTGAAAAGAGGGCTGAAAGGAAATTGCACTGCTGAGCAAGCAGTGCAACGCCTGTACTGCTAACCGGCAACTGCCGCCACAGGCAGAGCGGGAGGGAGACAGCAGCCCCAGGACTCGATGGGCCAGGGACCTGCTGGGAAGTGGCCAGAGCCCTTTGCCATCCCCTGCACCAGCCGGGAGCTGCACACCGAGGGTCTGGTTCAGCAGAGGATGCACTGACAGCAGCAAGGGGCTGCCAGCCCCCGGCTCTGCGCGTCAGGCGCTCGCCGTAGATGCTCTGAAATCTCAGATGCAAGCTCCAGAAAATAAGCATGCAAATCCACGCTTAGACAACTACCTACAGTGGCCCCATTTTGTTAGGGTTGACCATATACGTAGCCACCATTAAGGAGTGACTGCCATGGGTGCTCAGTGTGCATACATATCTGGGTACATCTGCTTTATAGACAGGTCCCATCCTTGTGCTTTAAACCAAAATAATGCCATTTCTCTGGTGGCCTGCAGCGTCCCCAGAATTTGGGCAGGTCATCACACTAATTTTAAGTATCCTATGTAATGCTTTTTCTCATGACTCTCCTTTATTACAGCTCCTATTGCTTTGCTGTGCAGTTTTACACTTCACTTTTAAAAAGTATAATGCCATAAAACACTCTTTAAGAATCCCTGGGATGTCATTTTCTGCACAAGCTACACAAATAAACAGTTCTGTGAGCCTGCCATGATGATGTTCAGTGGAGCCGTCCCTCTGCAGAGCAAGGGGAGAGAGGCTCTCAGGGAGAAACCCACGGGATTTTAACAACAGGAACATCCAAAAAGTCTTTTCATCTATTTATGACTTAGAGGAGCAAAGGAGTTGCTAGAGACTGTCTTCTGCAAAGCTGGGAGCTTATTAATTACAAAACTTGCAAAAAACAGTTTGCATGTTTAACATTAGTATTTTGTGCATTAAAGTCAATAAACGCTAGAGATGTAGTATTCTGGTTGTGTTTTTCCCCAAAAATGTTATCTTAAAACTGTGTTTGCCTTAAAACTGTGCTGGGAAATGTGAACTTTCAGTGAAAACTGAGAATTCTGGTTTAATAAACTCTCAGGAGAGTGACATAAAAGTACTACAAGGCTATCACTTACAGCCGAGATGCTCATTTTTCCCCAATATGGAAACCAGTATGCCTCCCTCTGTACTGTGGCAAATACCTATTACCAAATACCCTATTTCTCAATGCCACTTATCCTAAAAAAAATATACTTGAAAAAAAGTTGAATCAGATGATTTCATTGCCTTACAGCAAGGCAGAATCTCTTTTTCCACAGGGTAATGGTCAATGGTAGATGCAACAGCACTTGCAGAGAGGTGTGCTCAGCAGGTTGAGTTAACAGTCCTGGCTGAAGAGAGAATTTGTCTGCAGAGCCACTAATAATAACGCTGCTGCATGAGACTGCTTTCACTTTAATGATGGTTGACATGCCATGTACTGCACTGGTAGCATGCAGTGTCCAGAAACCTCAGGGGTTTTTGGGTGAGGCACAAAGGACACTTACACAGCGTCAGGGAAAACAAACAAACAAACAAAAAAAAAAAACATTAGGCACCATTTAAAAGACGGTATCACAGAGTTTTGAGAAATGTGGCAACTGATTTCCTGCCTGGCTTCCTGTGTGGACATGTGTGCTTGCCTCTGCACCGACAGTGGGTTGCAGCTGAAGCAAGAAGCCTGCGCACTGTATGAATCCTGTGTCCAGTCAGACTCCTGGAGTGGGAGACAATCATTTCCCTGGAGGGACACAACCTGAAACTTAGTAAGACAGACAGCACTGCACTTTCCAAGTATATGTGACCACGAGTCACACCCCTCCAAAATCCTGAAATCAGCCAGATACAAAGGGATAGAAAAAGCTACTATTTTTTCCTCTGCCTTCTGTTTTGCAGGTCTTTACAGGGCTATATTTGTGTTTAAGAATGATAAAAGCTAGAAATGTTTAGAAAATAAATGCACTAAGAAATAATGCTTGACTTCATGTATAGACACATGACTTCAGTAAGATAAAGTTCCAGCAGTGGTCAACTGCAAGAGCTAGCATCAGTGAGCAACAACTCCTGGTGCACAGAACAGGCAGGAACAGTCACAAAGCTGTTACCAGAGCTGTATCAACTTTCACAATATTGCTATTACGTAAAGATAAGATTAAAAGTGAGTGGTAGAACACAGACTAAAAATTCTTCAGATATAAATAATGTAAGCCGATTTCTGTAACTGACACCATGATGTATATCTTCTTTTTAATAATTTTCTAAGGGAATGAGTCATGGCTTCAAAAAGCTTTTTTTTTTTTTTCTGTTTTTGTTTTGTTTTGAACAGAAGAGTCAGTGTAATGATTCTAGCCTGTACAAAGGTTACTCCTAACCCATACAAAGTGCTTCAAAGTTTCTTGGGTAAAGGGTACATTAAATTTATCTTTTAAAAAGCACAAAGTCCTTACAATGTGAAAAGCATTCAAAAAATGACTATTCCCCAAATGGCCGCTTCAGAAAGTCAGCTGTTCAGCAAATGTGTGTTCATGCGCTGGCTTTCCAAAAGCTGATGAAAATACAGCTTGTGTGAGATGTGCAAGACCAGGCAGCTCTGACAGCTTCCACTGCTCAGCCTCGGACACTGGGACTGCAACCTGTAAGCTGGCTGACGGCAGGAGTGGAAGAGACCAGGGCAGACAATGAGAAAACTACTGGAACAGGACAGATGGCCTGGGCCAGCAGCATCGGGCAGCAGAAAAAACAGAGGGCACACAGCTACGAGCTGAAGGTGAAAGGGGAAATAAAGACTGAAGGAAGGACAACAACAACAAGAAAAATAGATAGAGTCCTATTCACAAGGAGAAAAACGTATTAAGAGAAGCAAAACTGAGCTGGCGAAAGAAAGGCGTATTTATTTATTTGGCCTGTTTTCCTGCAGGCTTTGCTGTGGGAGCCGAGCCCGGAGGATCTGCCGCTTCCACACGCTGCAGGGCACAGGAGCGCCATGGCCTACTTCCTGCCCTGACGGCAACAGTGGTGGCTGAAAGGAAGCTGCTCGTACAGGAACACCCGATTCTGGTACAAAAAGTGTCAGGAGGAGCACCCAGCCTTTCCTACGACAGGACACTGGTGACATTGCTGTTCCCTCAGAAAGGCGAGGGAACCTACAGCGAGTGCATTATCGTGGGCCTAGAGCCTGCGGCGCAGCCCTTCACCTGCCCTCTGGTCCATGCTGCCACAGGCCTCACCGGACTCACTGCTTCCACACATTTCCCCTTCTTTTGGTCCAGGTACACGAGGTCTGTATCTGAGAAGCCAAATTGTATTTGGCACCTTGTTTTTAAAAAGGGAGATTTATTTTTGA
The DNA here is from genome assembly GCA_011074415.1 of Stictonetta naevosa. Classification (NCBI taxonomy): domain Eukaryota; kingdom Metazoa; phylum Chordata; class Aves; order Anseriformes; family Anatidae; genus Stictonetta; species Stictonetta naevosa. The sequence goes on from CM021729.1 coordinate 55,186,040, forward strand.
GTATTGATTTAAACTAGAAAACAGTTCAAACTAAAATTTTCAACACATGCAAAGCCTATGTTCACAAATAAACCTTGCCTGCAGTTTTCTCAGTAGGTACAGTGACTTGTACAAAATTCTCACCCACTATGATCTTCACCAACTAAGCATACTACAGGAACGTTAATTAGTCATGTGTACTAATTTTAACATCCATGCTGGAAGATCTTCAAAAGAAAAAATAACCAATCTGAATGAAGCCAAGCCTAACACATAGCAAATATTGCATGAGCAGCCTTACTGGATTTGGAAGTCGTCTCTTAGGCTGCAAATGCTCTGAAGCAATGGTTAATCCAGCAATTTTGGAAAAATATCTTGTTAATCAAGCATTTTTTTTGGAAATATTTGGCATGTCTGATCTGCACACGCATACTGAAAGCAAGCATACATTCAGCAGCATGGAACTTGGAAAAGATAAAAGAAATGCTAGCAAACACCACAGGGAATACCTTTCCTATCTGATGAAGTCCTGAAGAACTCATTAGATAGTTGTATGTTCCTTATATTTCTATTTAATTCATTGCTTTAGTGTATTAAAATGCCCCAAATCTGACCAACAGCAAAAGAAAAAGAAAAGACCCACTTTCTAGCTGCTGCAACAGAAACCATGAAAAACAGAAAACAAAGGGTTTTTTATGTTGGTGGGTTGTTGCTTTTTTCTATGACCAAAAGGTGAGAAGAATTGCCAAAAAAAGTACCTGGAGGTTAAGGTTGGGTAGTGTGGCAAGGAAGGATGCCATTACCAACAAGAATGTATGTGCAGCATTTTGCAGTCCCATGAGAGCAGTCTGTGCCAACAAGTTATTCTGGTTTTACGTGGTGGTGCTTCCCACAGCCACCCTGTGCATCACATGATGCATGCTGTAGCTGATTTAGAAATTTAAAAAACCTTCTTGAAAGCTTTTTATCCTAGAGCCTCTGTATACACTTTAATTAATATTGCAGCTTTAATAAGAAAAAAAGAAAAAAACAACATTAACCTCCGATGACTGCTGTTACAGAAGCATATTTTAAAATACATTGGATATTAAAAAGAGAACAAAAACATGACAGTCAAAGAGAGAGAGGTCATGAACTTAATTTGGTATTTCACTCCTTTGCCACCATTTGCTATCCTTGCTGGAACGTTACAACAGGTGCTGCGGTATTAAATATGAAGCTTGTATATTTCAGCTGTTGTCCATTTCATGACTACCCCAAGTTCCTCTGCATCTAGGAGTATGCAGGTGTCCATGTATACTCAAAAGCAACAGTGCACAAATCTTTTCATCTGAAACAAAGTGTATCCTAGGTCATTCCTTCAGAACAAGCAAATGCAGTCCAGAAAACACATGTTTTTGTCCAGCCTTAGAAACAGAAACCAAACCACAGCAAGGCCAGTGCCAAGCTCCATAACCCAAGAGGCACTTGCAATAACATAATCTGGCCATTACAATTACAATTGAATCTTTTACCAAAAGTTAAAGTTTAAAAAGAGATATCTAACTGATATTACAACCATGCCAGCAAAAGGAATGTCTCCTCACAAAAGAATTAATTAATCAATTAATTAATTAAATAACTGTAGGCACAAGACACTGAGATGCTGAATGCCAGAGGAAAAGCACTGAGACAGGCAGCCCCTAGGAAACTCTGAATGCATGAAGAGCATTAATTAAAAAAGAACATGGTAGAGGAAGTTGAGGACACATGTGGCAAAAATACAACCAACTGACACCTGCCCATAAGACAGAGGGAAGATGGCAATCTAGCCTGAGAGGAACAGGTAAATCAATTACAAGAACAAGACACCAACTGGGTAGTCAAAATGCAAAGAGCATATATTTTGAATAGCACGTAAAGAAAGCCACAGCAGAAGAGAGTTCAAATGACAGAAAGGTTTGAGAGTCTTTCACTGACTTTGAAAATAGTTAATAATGTTTTTCCTGTATTTCTAGTTCCAGTTCTCTCTTCTTCTCAGCTTCAATCTGTATGCCACTGTTTGCACCCTGCCGACAGGATGGGACTCCGCTGGTATCTCTCCTTCAGTTCTAGGTTGAAAGACAACTAGTGCTTTGTTTATATATATTACTCTATTACTGTCTCATCTTCCACCAGTTGCCCCAAAAAACTAAATGATACCTCCCCCCCACCCCGCCATTTTGTCTTCTTTTTCTTTTTAAAAACTTATTCTGAGGCACCAGATGTTGCCACATTTACAGACTAGACACAGAAAAAAAGAAGTAGTGATTCCCAGGGCACTTCTTCCATACCAAAACTGGAGTGCAGATTATAAAAACAAGGAAATACGCCATCTAAGAATTGTACTTATCAAATACCTGCCTGGGATACTGGTGATGCTCTTCAACTCTTTTGCTGCCCATACAGTTGCAGTTTTAGTTTTACGCTACGTTTTCCAGTTTTTATAGCATGAAGCATGGTATCTTTTCTGGCATGAAAATCTCGGTTGTACATAGACTACATGCTTTGTTTACTCTTCTGCGCTAATCATTTGTTGTGGTTCTGATTAGGAAGGATTACATTTGATGGCCCTAGTGGCCTTTTCCTTTCCCACTGCTAACATATTTCCTTTACTTTCCGCTTGCACAAGGAACAAAATAAATTAATACCTCAGTTCTCATCCTTTATCCCAATGTTAAGTAGCCTGTTCACTCTGTATACACACTAACACTACCAGGACTTCTGCCCAAACTTCCAGCCGTGGAATCAATGGATGAGAGTATTTTCTCTCCTTTATTCTCTTCTTCCCTTGCTGTCGGTTCAGAACAGGTTCCTCTAGAATTAAAGGCACAGTCTGTCTCTTGGAGATTTGCTGTGATTTATGTTTGTTTTCACTTGGTTTGCTTTATGCCTGGCTTCTCCAATTTAAAACCAATGCTCAAAACAGACAAAAAAAGGGGGGGGGGGGAAGGGGGGGGCAACCCTTACAAGGAAAAAAAAAAGAAAAAAAGAAACTTTGACTTAAACTATAGTTCTCACTTAGAGTTCTCAAGCACAATTGCTAAGACTGTCAAAATCTACCTTCACAAATATGTTAGAGTTTGGTTTTGCTTTCATTGATGTTATTAAACCCTAGCAAAATAAAAAGCAAAAGAAAAAAAATGGATCTTTAACACTAGCAGCTTGTTCTTCTGTACAATTAAATCTTATGTTTAAATATCATGTAGTGAACACTCTTATTCTCTTTTATGTCAAGAAGCAGCATTATTTTTCTTTTGTAGAACAGAAAAGGTTCTGTTGTAGACACAGAACCTTGACTGATACATAGCAAGGCAACAGCAATCTGGTTTATTTTTAAATCTTGTAAATATTGACTAAATACTGACTAAAAATAGATGGTCTCCAAAGGTCCTTTTCCGCCTCAAATCTTCTGTGACTCTAAAACCTAGATCTATTTTGTAGTTTACCCCTTGGGGCAAGTCATAAGAGATTAAGTACATAGTTTTTTACCACAGTTAACTGTAGAATTTAAATGTCCACTCTCTTTGTACTGGCATCAAATGTTATTTTTAAGCAGCCTATGAACAGCACTGATCAGCTACGAAGTGATACACACATGACCTTCTACCATCAGGAAAGGGTTTTCTAGCTTGAGATTCTCAGGGTTATTACCCAGAAAGAAGGAGGGAATGCAAATTTGAATTCTAGAGAAGGAAAAGCCACCAGTGGTGAAAATAAACACCATCAATTTAAATTTCAAATTAGTTGGGTGACATTTTTGTACTGTCAGATGAAATAAAACAACAACAATTTGTCTTCAGCTCACCATGAGATACTGCTATCCTCACAATGAAGTAATAACCCACAATGAACTATGCACATCTTAATCCAACACCATTCTTATCTCTGCCAATTGATTATAATAGCAACTGTTCGTTGTAAAAAAAGGCTAGTTTAAACATACATCCTGGATGTCTGGCATCACAGATCTTCAAATTTCTAGTCCACAGTAGTTAGGACAAGACTGTGAACTTGGTGAAGACATATGACTGGTGAAGACACCAGAGCCACAATCTTCATTCTTTCCTCTTCCTGAAGGATGCAGTGTTTCTGTTCACAGGTTCTCAAACTCACGATTCATTGTTTCAAAATATTTGTAGTTCAAGATACAAAGACTAAGACATTATTTCTCAGTCAATACTTTTAATACAAATCTTTTACTTTAAGATAAACATTTTATCTTTTGTAAATGGGAAAAAATAGACCTGTGTATCAGTAGATAAGATATTCACCAGTGTCACTTGTTCATTTTGCTAACATTCAACCATAAATTTCTTCTTTCTATACATAGACTTTGTAGAATAACTTGCTAAAGCAGACATAGTAAAAATGAAAACAGATCCCAAGAAAGTTTTGAGATTTAAAACAATAGATTTTCTACACTTTTCAAAGCCAAAGTTATCCCTATACTCCTTGATGAAGTTAATTAGGTGGAAGCTTGTCTGTGCATGCACTGATTCAGTGCTTTCCTAATTCCTGTATGAAGCACAGTGTAAACATTCTGGGATCAAGACTCGAGGGTACCACATTCTTAAAGGTCTACTGAAAACACAGGTCAGCTTCCAATGCCTTAGGGAAACCTGCAAGTACCTACCTTCACAGCTAATTAAAATATGTCTTACAATACATTCCTGGATTTCACACTACAAACCTTTCAAGGACAAATTCTCTCAAGTAAATGAAACGATAACTCTCACTTCACTGCAATTTTGTCTCACACTGTAAAGTGCCAGCAGGAACTCGACTCTGCAGAGACAACAACATTTGTGTATTACCATATCAAAACAAAAAGTAGATTTCTCTCACTGGTGTGCAAGTAAGACCGGCTGATAGTTTTTTATTGACCTGTATAGTTACAAATATTGATACCGAGTTTAGCAACACTTCAGGAAAAATATTTCCAAATATTTTTTTTTTTACAGCAGGTATCCAATTCTCTCTGCATTGCTCCTGCCGAAACAGATCTGCAAAGATTTTTGATCCCAAGTTCTCAAAATGCAATCTGCCATCAGATGCAGAGGTGTGCACTCCCTATTTTTCATAGTTAGAGAGTCAGGCACTAGAAACCAATACCAAAACATAACTGTGACAGAAAATCAACTGAAGAAACTGAACCAAAACAAACCCCAAGCAGGGCAGGGAATCTTACGAAGAAAAGTAAAATTTATGAGAAAATGGCAAATGTAGAATAAAACTCTAAAAGGATAGGTTTCTTATTTTCTGCCATCCTCACCCAAAACAAGATTGTGCCCAGCTAAGAGCAAGTTTAAGTCTTCTGCTTTTGCTGACACTATGGTTACAAGGAACCAAATTGCTTATAGTCACATGTGTACCACTAATCACGCAATGTTTTGTTCAGTAGTCATTATGGAAATGTGCCCACAAAAGAAAAACTGTATACATAACAAACAAACAAACAAGTAACTCAGCAAATCAAGTGGCACAGACAGATAAAATGTGAAAATCTGTAATCTTTGTATTTCCACACTAATATATATATATATATATATATAAGTATATACAAAACTGACTTTCAGATTGGACCTATTTATTAATGCAGGTACAGTAAGTTTAAGCACGTTTCTTACAAAGACATACATAGCACCTTTTACTACCAACCAAAAGTACTTCTACTAGATAGTATTGGGCCTATGAAGCATTCACCCAATGAACAAATGTGAAAAATTATTCTCCAAATAGACAAGATTATTTTTAGCCTCCTACTTCTATTGAATGTGATGTACGGAAAAACAGAAGTGTTTTTTTTTTTCAAAAAGCAGCGTAGTAACTATTTAGTATTTTTTCATTTAATATTTAGTATTTCTTCATAACTCTATGAAATGCTCTCCACTTACCACAGATCGTAATATTACTGTTAAAAAAATCAGTCCAGAAGGTTGAGATAACACCTGGATAACACCTGGAATAGTATAGTCTTCATTTGTTTTATGTTTATAGAGACTCTAAATGTTTGGAGGAAAAAAAAAAAAAAAAAAAAGCAATTTGTTTCTCAAAAAGTAGTATTTAAAAAACCTTATGAAACTGTCACATTTAACAGATTTGTCCAAATTATAGTTACCGATGAAAGGTTCCTCTTTGACTGGCACAGCAGAAGAGCGAAGGACAGCAGGTGTGCTGCAGCAAGGGCAATTCTCGCTAGATGTAAGGAAACAATTCTTCACAGCAAGGGCGAGTGGTGCAGTACTGGAGTGTGTTCCTAGAGGAGCTGTGGGAGCACCATTCTTGATGACACTAACAGTTTGAACGGATAAAGCCTTAGCAACTTCAGCTAACTCTGAATTTGGATGCTGCTCCAAAGCTGTCTCTGCACTGAGTGGGAGGTCTTGCCTGATGACCTCCAAGAGCTCCCCACAGCTGACGTTAGTCTGTTGCTCTCTGTCAATGGTTGCCTCTCTTTGAGGGACTGTATCTTACTCACAATTGAACACTTAGGTCCTGCAGTTCACTACGGATTAAAAGATTTGATTGCATAAACGTAATTATCTTAATGGAATTTTCTCAAAGCAATGTAGCATTCAACCCAACAACTGCAGCTGAATGATTAACCAGTTAAGAGCTCCAGTGCTTCCCCGAAGGAGCCTACCGGCTACAGCTAGTGCTTATCCCCCGGCCTCTGCTCAGATTACTGCCTCGCTTCCTCATCTGCCCCCGCTGCACAAGGAAGAGGTTGCAAAGTATGTGGGGTATGAAGAAGAGCAAAGTGTTCAGCAGCAGACAGCTGCTGGGTATGGACTCCAAATGTGAGACTAGCGAAAGACACCAGTTCAGCACATCACATGCTAAGCCTGTAGAAGAGGCGATGGGAGCTGCCATCTAATCCATTCACAGATAGGTATTACCCTGACTCGGTCAGGGAAACACAACCAGCCGTTCTTTCAGTTTTTGAGGGGAGACACGCTGAGCTCCTTAACAGCTCTAAGCCAGTGCTCTGGCTGAGAGCTGGGAGTGCCTACATCAAGATGTAGCTGCAGCAGCTGTATTACAAACCACAGAAGTTGTATCCCGTCCTCAAATCCCTTTCTCGGGTTTTTTGTATTCTGCTTCATTAAATGAACAAACCTCCAAACTGCATTAAAAATTCTAACAGTTTTGACTTGCCTGGTTACCCTGCAAGGGTTGCTCTAACTCACAGATCTGTGTAAACGACATTTATGACGCCACTAATCTCTTAAATCTCTTCATCTGCAGCAGGGATGTTATCTATGCAATAAAAAGTCTTCAAATGACTAAACTCGATCTCGGACACATCCATGGGGGCCAGTAGTCTGAAATTTTCAGACTGCTCTCAACAAAAAGCTCCTGTTTCACCAGCCATAACGTTTTACGGAGATTTTTGTTATGACAATGGAAAGTAGACAAAGAGTAAGCAAAACAGAGGAAGCCCACATTTCATAGTCTGGGGGGACAGAACGTGAGTTTAATACATGGGGGTTTAGTACTAGTTATTTGTGCTGCTTCACTGTGGCTTTGTACAGAAAATTGAGCTCTACAAAAAGGAAGGAGATGATCTCTAACTTTGGCAGCTGCCAAAGCTACCACAAATCACACAAAACCACTCTGATTTGGATTCAAAAATAAAATAAAAAAAAAAAAGAGAAATTCAATTTTTGCTTAATCTTACATTTTTCATTTCATTTATTCCAATTATGACCAGAAACAGACTGTAACTTCAAATTTTGACATGAAATGGGGCTGCCATCATCTGGTACATGTCACATTTAAGTACGGGTAACATTTTACTCGCACAGTTTGGACTTACCCATTCACTATCACAAAAGCAGAAAAAAACATAACAAGCACTGGCTGTGGAGATCGTGGGATGCAGAATCCTGCTCTGCAGACTGCCAAGGGTGCTCTGGGTGCAGTAAGTGCCCCATAGAAGCACAGCAGCAGAGAGTTAGTTACTTAAATGAAGATTCTGCCCTGGAAAACTTTCAGTGAGAGCTCAGTGTGAAATGTCAAAGCAAATCCATGACTACATACTGGAGGGAGTATTTACTTCACAAAACAGAGAGTGCACTGTGATGTTATAACCTCCATGTCTGGTCTCTAAAAGGAACAAAACAGGTGAGCTCATTCCTCAGTAGTCTCATTTGGATTAAAAAATGCTAATTGTGTCTAATAAAGCTCTGAGCACTTTCAGGAATGCAGAGAGATCTCTCTCCCACGAAATGTGGTATTTAAGTGTGATAAAGGTGCAATGCAGGCCCACAATGCTTCTGAATTTGTAATACATTATCCACTGTTTCACAGGCTATGTATTACACTCCCTCTGATATCTGCGGTTATTTTTCTTTGAGATACTGTATTTCCTGTTGTTTTCTACTTATCCAACACAAAACCTGTAGAATGAAGCTGAAGTTTTCTGAAGCTTCATGGAAATCACTATTTCATTCTATTGAAGAAATATTCTTTAAAGAATCCATTAATACTACAGTAACTTTAAAATGCATTTGCATGTATTTAAGAAGAAATACTCATGATACATAGTTTTCATGTGAAACCACTAAGAACATTTCCTTTGGATCACAGAAAGAAACTAACTCAGGGAACAGCCTGAAACCATTTGTTACTTTCCTTGATGTGTGACCTGCCACCTGCCACCATGCAACACCAGGTTGAAATTATGCCATGAAATAGAATGTTTACTTTTCTACTGTTTATTCTACTATTTCTTTACCAACGTCTTTGCTTCATCCACAGGAAAAGCAACTACAAAAAAATGTCCCAAGTTATTTATATCATGACAGTTGCTGGAATCTGTAAATGTAATACAGACTGATACCATATACACACAACACACTTTACCACATCATTGTGGTGTACAGATGAGTATGAAGATTGTTCTAAAGTTACTGAGCAGTATAACTGAAGGAAAAAAAAAAAAAAAAAAAAGTTTCATGTTAGCATTCTAATATGTACCACGCAGAGATCAAAGGCAGAAACTGAAAAGTCCAGATTTGTACAAAATATAAGGCAGTAATGACTGCATTCCAGTAATGTATTTCCTACTCCCAATTCATGCTCTTTAAATGAGATTAGGCTGGAGATCAAGGATTATACCTCTATATGATTAATTGTAAAAAATAAAAAATAATAATAATTTTTAAAAAAGAGGAAAATCTTCACGAGTTCATAATTCAAAACACTTGGGTTTCATTGTAACCATGATCATTTCTAAATTTCAGAGTTCCTCATATATCCCTTCATTAGCTCTGGCCAGTGATTCAGCCATCAACCACCTGACCATGTGTTTTAAGAAAAAACAAAAAGTTCTTCCTTTGCTTGCAAACAACATTAAAACAATATCTTTCATGTACTTTTCTCCTCCTTTCACTCTCTAGCATATAGCAGATTCACTACTGTGCTTTCATTTCTAGCTTTGGCCTTGAAATGTACAGACTTTGGCAAAAGAAATACTTCATGGTCATGTAAATGTACCCTGTATTCCTTGCACTAGTCACAGAACTTCACCTACTGATGTCTTGGCAGGGCCTCGTAATTTGTGGGCAAATCAGAACTTATGTTTTAGGGATACCTTCAGTCTTGCACTTAAAGGAATAACCACCCACTTTGGTAAACCATTTAAAAGATTATATACCTTTAGTGTTCAAAGTCTGAGCCTCAAACTGAGTTTGAATTTGTGACGTAACAATGTTGTTTATGCAAAAAGCACACAGCTCTATTCTTGATGAAGCAAAGAGCTGAAAGATTCTGAATACCTACGTTATGCCACATACACCAAACCCACAGTACTAGACTGTATTTTTCAGCATCACGGTCTGTGATCTTTCATGCCGCGTTCAATCAGACTAGGCAAAGCAATATATAAACTGCAGCTCTACCAATTCACCTGTTAATCCTGGTCTTTATTCACACAGACTAAATCCCCTTTTCTCACAGATCTTCTCAATTACTCCTTTGCAGACGGGACTGTATTACCAGGAATACATTTACAGACTGACTGAAAAACCCTCTCAGTGGTATCTGTATCTCATCTGCCCATAATGGTCACTGCTTTTATCTTCCACTCTATTAAAATCACAGTGCAGCAAAACCCAAGTATTTTCCCAGCCAAAAATAGATAACCAAAAAGTTATCCCTTCTTCCCTTTCTCAGCCACCTGCTCCAAATCCTTTTTTATCCAGCATGAAGATCCTGGCATCTCAAATTGTATCAAATGAAACAAAATAATATGCACAGAAAGAAACAAATGTTTTCAGAGCATCTTAAGAATTTGAGTTATCTAAGAAGGTAAAAGATTTATTTTAAAAAGAAAATTTACATTTCAAACATAGACAACATTATAAAATCGTCTGGAGCTTCCTGTATGTAAACCAAAGGATGGTTCATGCTGTGGCATGCATGCTGATCTCTCCTACTGTAAAACTGAGGGAGAATGTTCACATTGCCCTATTATTTCTCACATATTCTCTTTTTCAAACAGTTTCTATGGAGAAATACTTTTTCAGTTCTGCTTTTCAATAAATCAGCCCTCCAGAATCTTCTTGGGTAAAACCAAATTCTGTCTTTCGTTCATCCACTCAATCAACGAGAAGAACAAAGGAAAAGAAAACAGGTGGCATTTTTGTAATTCTTCATTATTAACCAGGTTCTACTGACATTATTACCACAAAGTTTGACCCAGCACTTTTCTGTACATCAAAAAAACACTCATGCCTGTAAGCAGAAGCAGAGGTCCACAGTAATGCTACTCCTGAAGCAGGGGAAGTTGCAAGAGTGTGAGGGGAAAGCCAGCTAAAGCACTCAAACCATTTCTTCTTTTCACCAACAACAAAACGCTCGGATTGTCATGCTGCTTCTTAACCTGTTGGTTTTGTTGTTGTTGTTGTTGTTGTTTTTTCCATTTTCTGAGCCACACTGGATCACTGTAACTCTGAGCCTCCCCGAGGACTACTCACAGCAACGAAACTTCACTCCTGCCCTAAGAAATCCAGCTTACAGCCCTGCTCCCTCTTCTGAATAAACGTCCCTTTGTACGTGGGCCCTGTCAGGAAGCCGCCCCCTCCTCTGGCAGCGCTGGCTCCCCACCGCCCGCTGCCCGGCCCATGCCACCAACGCCGCGCGAAGCCCGTCGGGCCCGGCTCGCGCCTCGCACTCGCTCTTGACAGGGAAGCGAGCCGCGCCGAGCTTATTCCCAAAATAATGACCTTTCACTTCTCCCCCAGGCGACTTCCTCTTCTGTTGAAAAACACAGCACTTCCAACTCCGGATAGACCCTTCCTCTTTCGATACCCGACTGTTAGCGCCTTGAAGCATGGCTTCTCCCACTGATCAGCGCTCCACGCGCTAGGCCATGGCCAGGGACGGCCAGACCTCCCTGCTGCTCAACACTTGGGGTATTTCATGCGCAGCGAAACCCACAGGACACCAAGTCACTCTCCCTCCCCTCTGAGCACCTAAAAGTGAGCAGAAAACTCTTGCTCCAGCTGAGGGCACGTCCCCGGGGGTGCTATGGAGCCGTTCCCCTACCTTCCCTGGACTCGTCCGCCTCCAAGCTCATGGTGCTGTGGGCAGACGCGGCAGCCGAGGTGCGCCCGGAGGAGCTGCGAGTCGACTTCTCAGAAAAAGGAAAAAAAAACAAAAAAACACAACGGGGGAAAGAAAAGAGAGAGAGAGAAAAAAAAAAAAAAAAAAGAGGGTTGGGATTTTAAGGGGAAAAGTCTGCGAATTCAGCAAATCACAGCTCAGCTGCTCAAAAAGGATTCCGCCCCTTTCAGAGCGGCACACCAGCCGCCGTCTGGAAAAGCAGCGGCACCTCAGCAGAAACTCTCACTTCCCTTGCCAGCAGTTGCTGGTTATGCATTTCATTCTCCCTGGTCTCTAGAAAGGGTGGAGTTTTACTTGTTACAGCTTGCCAGCGGGGTATGAGAAAGCAAGCACAGGAGACCAAAAGCACCCTGGGCGAGGAACGGCGTGTGATCGCAGCAACTGGCAAGCAGACTGGGGATCTGCTAACTGGGGCAGTAAAATCTAATTTAAATCAGTTACTTTTTAAGCTGAAGTTGTACATTTCAGCACCGGCTGCTATCTGGGATGAGTTCTGTAGTATCTGTAATTGCGCCGACTGAAGCAGGATGACTACACAAACGCTCAGAGGATGAGGAGCAGCAGCAGCCCTGTTCAGGCAGCTCAAGCTGAAGCTAAAGAATTTTTCCCTTCTTTTAGACTGTGTGTGATACCAGCCTTCCCAAAAGGTGCACCTCAGTTCTGCTCCATGGAGAAGCTAACTGATGATTTCTTTGTGCCCACACCCCTGTGAAGATCATCATCTTTACCTCTCGCTCCACGCTGTTCTACAGCACAGCAAGGGAGCAGCCGTCTCCTGCAGCAACCCCCCACCTGGCCACACAAAGGATCAGCAGCAAAAGCGGTGGGAACTATGTGCAAGCCTATTTTCCAGTTGGCACAGTCTTCAGTACAATCACTGTTAGAAGGAACTATCTTTTCCTACTCACTCATTTAATTTATTTTTAGTGCAGCAAACAGGACAAAAGCAGAGCAGAGAGGCTATTGCTCAGACCACAGCAGAGGCATACTTCTTTCCAGAACAGCCCCAGCTGCACGGCCAGCTCTGAAGCAGAGCCAGCTTTATGTGGGGACAGCATTCCCTCCCACCCCCAGGAAACAGGGCTCAACGCACACCTCTGTAGGGCTGCAGGGTCTTGGTGAAAGCAATGCAATGAACAATGAGTGTGCATGTTCCTGGAGCCTCATCAAGAAGAAATAACACATACTTCAAGATGAAATCAGAAAGCCGTGAGCTACACAAAATTGGGGCACATTCAAAAATAACAGTAAAAAATAAATTAAGCACTTCATTTTTGTAACATTCAGATGTATTCATTAAAGTTTATGGGAACACTGTAAGTGTGAGGGAGGGATGGTTTCGCAAGTACAAGACATAGTCAGGACGGATGGTATGAACTCTCTAGCCATGGCCCATTTGTTGTGTGGACCTGGGTCAATAATACTTCCGCATGTGAGCACTTCTTGTGCTATTTTGAGTGATTTTATTCTTGATAAGGACTGCCTTTTCCGCTGTACTTCACCTGTGCCTACGTAAGATCTCATTTTAAAGGCACTCGGCGATGCTGAAAATTTCTTGCTGACAAGATGTACAACCCCATGGGTCTCCTAAGGTTATTCTTCAGTTCTTATTCTCTCTTCCGTAGGCCTCGTTGCCTCCTGTGATGTAGCAAAGTACAGCAGTTGTGTCCTCCAGAGCACAGAGAGGGAAAACAAATATTGTCCTATATGATGTCACTGAAGAAAAAGCAATTACAACACTGGACTAACTAAAAAAGCCATATTTTCAAATAAATATATATATATATTTTAAAAAAAATTACTCCTCTGCGTCTTTCTGCTCCCTGAACACTGGTTTGGGGTAATTACTGGATAGTAGACTGAAACCACCCAAAAACCCCCACACAGAACAGAGGAGGAACAGGAAGAAACAGCATAAGCCAAGATGAACCGCAATAGCCTTTGGGGTCCTTTGATTACAGGGAGTAGAGAGATCAAGAGGCCAGAAAATAGTCTGGTATCAAGAGCCTTCCACGAGCAGATTTACACAGCAGATGTCTTTCAGTATTTTAGATGACGGACAGGCATGGAGAGATAATGAGCTTTGCGATTAAACCTAGCAAGTTCTGCAAATTTAGATTTCTGAAATCTCTTAGGAACTTCAGAGCACTTAGGAAAAAAACTAGAGAAAACCACGAGAAAACCCTTACATTTTTCTTTAGTTCTTCCCTAGATCACAGCTCCTAATCTGTTCCTCACAGCTCCTACAGGGTCTCCTTTCAGACTTTAGAAATGATTTTGTTTTCATTTTGGGTGGCATGCTTCTTAAGGACACATCCGTCAGCTGAAAAGACCCCAGCCAGAATGAAAAGAGTTTAGGTAGGTAATCTTCTGGTCTTGCATTAAACAGTGACTTCTAATGGCACCAGATATTATCATTTTCAGAGTCTGCAACCAGCGAACTCCAATAAACTTTATTAAAGTGCCTGAAAAAGTAACAAAATAAGGCAGATAAAAATTAAGTGGAGCCTGTGGACAATGCCCAGGTATGGGACAACAGGATCTTCTCACCTGCAAGTAGAATCCAGACTGACTTTTGGGTCCTCTGATGAGTAAACAGCCTGGAAGCTTAAAAAACCTTCTTTAATCATAAACTGTGCATGTGATATGGAGTGGTCTGGACAAAAGAAAGAATGACAAAAACTCTAAAAATAGAGTCAGGAGATATAACTAAATTTCATAGGACAGACAATTTGCAGAGGAAAAACAAACTTACTTGATAAAATGAAGGGCTTAAAACCCATTAACAAACGTTCATTTGGCCAGGAACTACCTCAGAAGGGAGGCCAGAGTTCTCTGAAGAAAATTTTGTGGCACACACACAAAATCAGTTTGCATTCTAAATTTCAGTGGTTAAGAGTCTAAAAGCCACAAAGCTGGGAAAGACAAAGGGATGGAGTGAAGCGTTGTCAGTCGTTTACACGCACTCTGCTAAAACAACAACAACAAAAAACCACCTTCATTTGTAAAGAATAAGCTAACTGCCGACATTTCTGCAGATAATACTGCACAGTGAACAGGCACTAGCCAGCCCTTCGCTTATTTACAGAAATACACAAAGCAGTGTTAGAGGGTGGGTAGCCTTGGCAGCACATCCCCAGGCGAGCTTAAAATCTTGTTCATGTTTTGTCTTAATGCACTTAGACAGAAGCATTTTCTTAGTAGATAGACAGGTGGCAAATACTATTACATCTTCTCTAAATATCTAAAATAAATAGTAAAAATAATAGTAGACCAAAACCGGTGCTGAAATTACTGCTAAGAAGATACTGAAGCTCAATGCTGAAATGCCATAAAGGACTGTAATGTTTTTGTTCACAAAAAGAAGGAAGTTGCACTACTACGTGAAAAGTATCAGGAAGAAGCTTTCAAGAAGAGGCAGCTGCTATGGAAGCAAGAATAAATCTCCTCCTGCAAAAAGAAACCGCACAGCCATAGAACAGTTCTAGAGAAGGAAGCGGTAATGCACCATTTCAGACATTACATATTCATCGATTTATTTTTTTTAATCTTCCTCTGTTTGGTTAATGTGATTAACAGTGTCTGGTGATAACTTCTGCTATTCCAGAATATCGCATTAAAGGGCTTGCAAACCTCTAAAACAAACAAACAAACAAACAAACTAACAAACATCAAAATAAGATCCATGACCAACTTCAACTCCCTGCTACAGCCAGAAATCGTTTTCTCATTATGAGCCAACTGCATGTCTTTTGCTGGCTATAACTGCACAGTTGTTGAACCCATGTGACAGAACTAATATGGAACCAGAGGAAAGCTGTGTCTTCCACCCTCACTCCAACTGTTTGACAACATAAAGAGGTGCACAAGTGTCCTGAGAGAGTCGTAACACACAAAACTGCAGGTCGTATTTCTTTGTGCTGTGTCAACAGCCACGGTGTTGAGATTTTCTTTCCTATGAATTGTCAAGGATGAGGTAAATGAGAATGTTGTGTGAGGAGTATGATGACCAAGTAAAAGTGCTGCATTGCACACTGTCCCACCTGGGGCTATATAGTTGACGAAAGTGTTAGCTTTTCAACTACTAGTACAAACAAGACTTTTCAAACAGCTGTTTTCTGTATGTAAACTAAAGGTGCCATTCTTAAACGTGTCACCGAGGGATTATAGAAACGTTGCAGTTTAGCAATCATGCAGTAATATAAAAGGAAGCTTGCCCCAGAACCACCTCCCTCCTGTAGCCCCAACAAGTCATACCTATTTCTGATACAAAGGTTTCTGGGTGACCGATTTTTACCTTCTGGTACTAGTCCAGGGGAGTGGAGTACAGGCGTGTAACACAGCTTTTCATGCAGGACAAGCAGAACATGGATACTGCCCTGAAGCAGCGCATCTTTTTGAAATCATGAGAAGGGGTGTGGTACATCCGTCACTGTGAATGTGTTTCACCAACTCTCAAATACTGTTTCCCAAACTGAAATAAGTTTGGCAGATCTGGTATGCAAACACTTCTGGAATACCCAGACATGCTGCCCTATCAAAACAGTAACAACACGTTTATGCAGTAGCTCAGATAAAAGGTACAAGTCAGTATTTAATGGAAAAAGAAGAACTAACAGTTACATTCAGAAGACTGGAAGCCACAGTGAGACATAATTAGGAAATTAACCATAGCTAGCTTTTCTGCAAGTATGTCCATGTTAACTTGTAGGTTTTACCAGGAAGGTGTCTGTATAGAAATTACTGGTTGGGTAAGCAAAGACAACAAGCAGACACTTGACTTGCTCCTTTCCTTGGTCCCTTCCTGTACCTTTTACAAGTTTTTTTCCCGGACAGGCAGACAATAATTGAACCAAATTTCAAGATGCACAAATTTTCAAAAGGGCAATGCTTTTTTTGTTTGTTTGTTTGTTTTGTTTTTTAGCCCTTCCCTGATACTGCAGACTGGCAGACAAGATTTTTGGCATCTCTAGCAAGCCCTGAGCTCTTGCAGCACACGGTGAAAAGCTTCTGCCTCTCCCAGCAACTCCTCCTACTCATCTCCTGCAGAAATGAACCCACCAGGCATCCTCCCAGGTGCCAAAGGGTACAGCTCTCACCTGTTGCTGCCACGTACAGACATCACCTGAGCACCATCGCACACAGGCATCACCTGAACGCTGCTGCATTGTGCACCCGGGCACAATGGTGCACATGGACATCAGCAGTGATGCGCAGGGCCATCACCTGTATGCTGACACACATGGACATGACGGACACAAGTTCAGTGGTGGCCTTGTGAGACCTCTTCCTGCAAACTTCACGTGGGCTCTGCAGCAAGAATTAACTGGTATCTCCATCCTCGCTCCCTACATAGGTCCTCTCTTGTGTGTTTTTGCTATCACAGGCAAACTAACACTGGTACATACAGGAGGCAGTGGACGTCCGTCCCCACACCAGGGTTTGATCATGTCTCCTTTAGCTTGGGCCATCCTGCCCAGCTCCCCGTGTTGGAAGCAGCAGCCTCTCAGCTCACACTTTGTGTCAGTGCTGCCCAGCCCTCACTCTGACCAATATCTGGCACCAGCAGCACATACATGGCCAACTGGCTTCAGAAACAACCTGGAGCCATTTTTAATTATCCATATCCATGTCTTGTTATAGGTACAAAACACTTCCTTCAGCCCCTCCTTCATTAAGTTGAGACAGACCTTATTAACAGATGGTTCTCAGGTTCTTGCAGAGAACATGGCTAAAAAATCGAAGGTGAAACAATCCGAGCCTGTCTTCCCTGAGTAACTCAGGTTCTACAAAACAGGACTGATCAGGAACCTTAATGTCTAGCCTGCCTGCAGCCTGGCTGGTGCCTGAGTATTCAGCACATACATGGTGAAGAGATCAATCTGTATGTAATTACGTACTGCTTCTCCACGAGTAGATCGCTAGCTATCGTGCGTTAAGCACAGAGCAGCTATGATCAATAGCAAACCATCTACACAATGGCTTATGATCCAAGTGTGTGCAGAAACAAGTTTCTGTCATGTGATGATTTCATGAAACAGTGGACTAGAGAAAGCTGTATATGCAAATTCTTTGACTGCTGCCCTAGTTTCAAATCTCCAGCACGTTTCAAGACACAACAAGGGATCGGGAGCAGACTGCTACAAGACAACCAGAATAACCAGAGAAAAATCTGGTTGCAAAATCAAACACTATCTGAAATGCAGAATCTGTGTTATTTTTCATTTCTTTCTTTATACTTATTTTCTTTAATAGGCCAGCAGAAAACAAAACACCTGTGCACTAGCCAAATTATTTCTGGAACATGAGAAAGAAGGAGACAATATACGGTATTATTTGTAAAGTATAAAAACATAAATGTAATGAACTGAAGAGACAAGTTGAGTGACAAATTAGCTTCCCTTTCACAGACTTACAAACTCTTTCCACCTATCTTTATACAGTGAATGCACGTGTGTAGCTAGAAGGTAAAAGGCACCTGGATTAATTTCTGCAGAAACCATTTATTAACTGCTAGATAATAATTCAGAAGAATCTTCTTGGAATGTAGATAAAAATGTAGGTTTCTTTTTTTGTAGAACTATCACGAAAGAAAACTCAGACAACAAAAGTGTTTAATAGGATTAAAAATATAACAGCATACCAGTATTTTAATTGAAACCATGCACAGTGCCTTCTGTGTGCAGTTCCACTCTTTATTTCATTAGCATTCAATCTCATAAAACTTTGCTGCCTTATATATTTGTTTTCCCAAGGTTCAGTAATAAAGACCTTGGATTTCTTTGGAAGAATCATATGTTACTTCCAAATACCTAAAAAAGAACTCTACTCCTACAATATTAAAAACAGTCCTGCACAGAACATTTCCAGGGAGATTTTTAACTAACAGCTCAAAAGAGCAACAACCATCAACATGGAGATTTAATTTATAAATAGATAAAAAACTGTTAATCCTCTACTAAATGCTGTTTGTGACACTGCTGATGAACTTAGAAACAAAGGGAAAATTATCACCAGTTATTAGTAACTGCTTTATTTGCACTGTCTGTTTTTATTTTCTACATCAGCCCTTCACAGAAGAGGTCAAATAACTGAGAGGCTGTGCCAGAAAGCTCAATTGAAGTAGCCAAGAGCACGAGTGTTTTGTGAGTGTGTTTTCTGGCAGCTAAAAGCATTTCTTAAACGTCCATGGCATAGGGCGAGGAAAGGTGTGGAGAGAGGGGCATGGAGTTACAGAGAAAAATTAAAATGTCAGTTTTCTCGCAACTTGTTCTGCTTTCAGTTCTGCATTTAAACAGTTATGCACAGACATTCAAATTAGCAAACCAAGAAGCTATTTTAAATTTATTACCTAACCGAGAGGTAGAGCAATAACATCTGCAGTTGTGTTACTTCTATTATTGCAAAACAGAATGCAATATGCTCTGTCTGGCAAGAGTGCAGCAAAAACAAACTCCAGCTCTTATGCAATCTTGCTAATTTGTGTTTTAATATTATTCTACATTAAAAAGAGGGCTTTTGTTTAGCGATGCAATTTTAATAGCACTGTTTATATAGTTCTGTAAGTGAAAGGACTAGATACAGTACTGTTGTTGCTTTAGCCAGATTTTACTCCTGAGTTCTGTTTTATTATCTTCTATCATACAACACAGATACATCAAGATAATCCAGACAGTGATTACAGGTCTTGCTTGCTGTCAGAAATACTGTTTTCAGCACACAGCATTCAGTGTTTTCACATAACAGCACAATTCTAACATCTCAGCTATCTATGGTGCAGAATTTTTAAACAACTCATCTTCATGCACATAAACCACATACTAGGCTACCGTTTTCATGTTAGGAAAACTCAGTCCACGGAAAGTTAGAGACAAAATAAACCAAAGCATTAGGAGGTGGCATCCACATGCCAAACATGAAAAGGGTGTGTACCAAATATTTTGGCCTGATCCTCACTGCATTATTCCTTATCGTTAAGCCCGTGCTTCCCTTGGCACAACGGACCTCAGACCAATTCTCACGATAACGCTGGTGCCACTTGTTGAGACACTCACAATACTTCCACCTACTGGGCAGACCCACAAGACGATCCTCTGGTGTATGTTTCTATCATGTGGTTTAACAAATTATAAAAAGTCCGGCCCCAAGCATCACCAAGTGATGGCTTCTTTATTATGCCTGGTATCCAGTACTTCACCCTGTTCTTCTCTGCTACCCCTTTGCTCTCCTTCTTGTCTACTTCTATGCCCTCTTGCTCAGTGTCCCTTCTCCATCCTGCCAGTGGTTTCTTGAGGTCTGTCCGTCCTCTTGTTTCCAAACCTAGTGCCATATGAACCCGCTCCTGACTGCTGGTGCATCTTGCAGGCAAAGCAAGCAAAGCCCAGGGCTTCGCCACAGAGTAAGCTGTGCAAAAAGTATGCCTCAAGGCCTGGTTTGTGGTCCGCACAAGGACAGAACAAGCAGGGGTATAAGGTGACAAATGGACTGAAAACACGGCCACTGAGTTAGAGACAGGAAGAAAGGCAGTGCTGGGAAGCAGCAGGTAACACAGACGCTGGCTGCCATGTGGATGCAGTAAAACTCACCTTCCTGAGGCTCCCCACCTCAGCTGTTCTGCCCCAGACAGGAAAAGGGACAGCGAGGGGGTAAGAGGGGATATGCACAAAAGGCCACATGAAAATGAACACGCTGGACTAGTATTACACAAAGACTTGTTATGAAACTTGAAAGCCCTAGTAGTCTCCCCTGCACAGTGCACCACGTCCACCTGCACAATACCCAGAACTCTGTATTTTCAGCGCTGACGGCCTGAGAAGACAGCAGAGGAGTAACCACCTCACACAGGGCAGATATGTCTCCGCAGTGCTTATCTTCCAAACATGAGCCCCTGCTACAAACGTGCCGTCTGAGATGTCCACTTCCCAACCGGTTACAACAGCTCCTTTTGAAGTGCCGCTGCCTCTACTCGGGCTCTGTCGTGAGGTGCTGGGGACACGTCTCCACCCGGCCTCCAACCACAGCTGTCCCAGCGAGCCTGGTCAGCGCCTGCTGCAGCACCACAGGACTTGGCAGGCGTGCCTTTTAACCTCCCAGACCTCACCAACCCACACAGCAGGACTTCTGAGATCGGAACTCTGAAGTATTTCTGTTGCCTTGGCTGCAAGTGACACGTTGCACAAAATGGGTAGCGATGCATGGGCTTTGCTGCAGCCATGCAGAAACCCTGCGGGCTGACAGGCACCGAGGTACCCAGCAGTTACCACCTGCTGAAGACAAGGTTTCCGTGCAGGAAATATCAATTTGTCTAAAGCAAACATGCTGAATAACATCGAGTGACTTGGTCGCTGTCCACAGATAGGCAATCATCAGTTTGGTAAATGTTCAGAAGGTCACAGAGGACATGACAGTAGTCAAAGACAGAGAGTCGAGGCTAGCCAACTGTCTTTTGAAGGCCTTGCGCCAAGGACTGCAATAGTGGTGCAGGTTTATACCACCATTTCTCCAGACCTCACAAATCTAATTTCTCCTTTACAAGGAGCATGTGCAGATCGCTACTGCCAATGCAGCTATTCCAAGCAAAAGGCAGCATTGAAAAGAATGAGACAGCAATGAGGAGACCCACAGGATCACAGGGAAGAAGTGCAATCCTCCTCCAGTCTGGTCAAGGGGACAGCAGATCTGGGTTAGTTTCAAGACTTTTATCACACAGAAAAATAAGTTTCCCAGAAGTAGCTTATGATTAGATTCTTACAAAATACTTGTGTTAGTACGTGACACCGCAGCCTTTACGGCAATGAAGGAAAGGTGTAAGAGGAAATCTGAGTGACAGAATGCCAAACATGCTGTCATGGAAAACCTCTGCATCAGAAATAGAAAACACACAAAAGTGACACAGATTCCCTAGACTACCAGAGAGTCAATATGCTATGCAGAGACCAACAATGTCACCACAAACCATGAGAAGAGATACTTACACCAGATCTGCTCTCAGCAAGACAAAAGACAAGAGGTATTGCCAGATACTTATGCATCAAAACACAGTGCTGGATCACTTGTAATTAAAAAGGGTTATTTTAATTAAAACCATAAGATCTAATATTACAGAGCCAAAAGTCGAAAAGAGCTTGAAAACAGAGTGCCTGAAGTAGTGTTAAATATAGCATAATTTAAACAGTGCTTCTGGTGTTTATGGCTAATATGGCACGTTTTTCTTTTTGAAAAGGTATTGCAGTGATGCTGACAGAATAGAAAATTGGATATTAGCTTAGAAATTGAAAGTTTTTATTCACATAAAAGCAGCATACATATGGGAAAACACATGTCGCTGTTTGCAACGGCTGTGTTCCAGTTCCAAGTGAATGATCCAAGTGTTTTGCTAATACGTAATAATCAAACTATGTCCTTTTTCTTTCAGACGCCAGTCGTTAATCATGCAAACAGTGAAAACTCCACTTGCATATCAAATAAGATCTTATCTAGATAAAATTTCACATCAAACAAAACAAAAAAATATCAAGCTAAGAGAATAATCTCTTTTTAGTTCAAATTTAATTAAAATAGATTAAAAGAGGGAATTAAATGGATACTAAGCCTAAGCAGAGTTTGCTTTTAAAAAAAATCAGTTTAGCTACAGTTTACATTCACGATCCAGATGTACCTAATTATGTAGTGTTCGTTCAGAGATCCATATTGATTTCTGCATGTTCCAAATAGGTTTTAAATCAGTTTATTATTTGCCTAAAGCTTAGACTGAAACCACATTAGGAATTTGGAAAAGTACTTGCAAGAACTGGATTTCTTTGGGGAAATCATTAATTACGAATATGCTGAACAAGAACTGAAAAAAATCAGTTCCCAATATCTCCATTTAAAAATAAAAAATAAAAAAAATATATATTTACAGCAGCCTTAAAAGAAAAATTTTCAGCACTTGCTTATCATGGGCTATGGTGACACTTTCAAAACTGAATCACACTTAGGAGATCAGCACTGCAGGCTGGTCCATGTCTGAGTGACAGTCTAATAAAGCATAATCATCATTTTCTTCCGTTCTGTCCTACCATTCCAGCATATGCAAGTGGTGTCCACATAAGGAAGGTTCCAGTTGTAGCTAACCTTTCCTAACTATTTCTTGGATAGGACAATTTTAACCTAAAACAACTCTTTGATTCTTTTTTTTTTTTTTAAGTATCTATGTCCATAAGTGGAACCTAATGATTTACAGCTCAAAGTAGGCATTCCCCTCACAAAAGAAGAGCTTTGATAATTTCTAAGCTAATTATGACGACTGAAAATGTATATTTTGCTCATTTTTCCCTACATTAAACAGACCAATGTTAGCAAGCACTGCAGGCTAATTTCAGGTATAAGCTCTGAAGAGCAGGTTAGCACTACACTAAAAACTCAGGACTGGATTATGATTGATTGCCACAAATTCCAGATTCAAAAAGCTCAGGAATTTTTGCTGGAGTCCAAATGTATTCGTTCAGTAAAGTATGTCAAACCCTTTAAGTATTTTGTCTACTTCACAGGAAATTCATACTTCAGCTCTCAGAATGCTTTGACAGTAAAAATAACCAAGTTTGCACTCTGGGGCTTGGCCAAACTGAATACCACTTCACAGGATTATTCCAAGACCTTCAGAAACTATTTCAAGTATTGAGTTTCAAAAAAGAGAGCTGAATAACATAATGTGAATCAGACCTCTTAGTCATTTTGCTCAACTTCTTGTAGCTGAAAGCTGAATTACAGCCCAGCCTTACGATGGTTAACTCTTCGGGTGGCTTCTCTGTTAAGGCTGTGCTACTTAAAGTCTTAAAGGCTCAGGACTTTAGAGTGCATTTCCAAAATCTGGAGCTCAGTATGTACAATAGTTTGTGTACTTGACCATTGTGGAAAATAAATGGGGAGAGGAAAAGAATAAAGGCTACCCACATCTTCCGCCACCCTCGGCACAGGTATGGTTTGTTCACGTGGGACTGAGCACGTTGATCAGAAATCCACCTAACACAGCTGAAAGCATTGCACAGAGTTAAAGCCTCAAAAAAAAAAAAAAAACAAAAAAAAAAAAAAAAAAAACCCACATGCAGTGCGGTAGCCACATTGCTTGGAGTGGCAGAAAGGGAGCCGTGGCTCAGAAGGAGAGGCTGGGAGCAGCACAGCACAAGCCCCTCTCCTCCCATTTTGCAATCAGCCTTGCAACAAGCACCTGCTCCCTCCTGGTGGGCAGCACGCAGTATTTCCACTCGTGATCTCTGCCACCGACTCCTCCAGGTCACAGAGCGTCTGCTGCTGGTTTGGGCCAGTGCCACCAGGTGGCAACAGCGCCCTGACAAACGCCGGTCTCAGCATTGCGTTTTTGTTCCCGCTCACTGGGCAGTGCAGGAGCCAGCTAGCTGCACAGCGCAGAAGTCGACCAGCTAAAGGTACGCCCCCAAAGCAGCCACTCCTTTCCCTGTGTCCCTTCGAGGAAAAGATGAAGTAATTCTGGGTCAGGGTAGAGTTCATTTGAAATTGAATAGAAACTCAGATGGTGGAGAAAGGAAGGTTTATCCAATATTGGACAATAGTAGCCCTTTCTCTGTACCCTGTGAAACAGATTATCTGGGGGGAACACCCCCATAATATCTTTTTCTCAAGTATTAGTCACTTTTTTTTTTTTTTTCCTAGCTGCATGTCAATTAAAATCTCACCATACATTTTTTACAAAGTTAATATTTAGTAATACAGATGCAATGTAGGACAAATTGTGATACTCTATTTTAATCAGTGTTGGGTAGAGACATCTGCCTATTGTGCCTTCAGACATCTGAGAAAATAAAATAAAATAAATAAACATATATTTTTAATTTCCTGGTTGCCGCAGAACATTACATCCTAAATAAATCTACAAATGCTTTCATATGCCACATGAAAAAAGATAAAGCAGGAATTACCACCACTCAAAACATTCCCATCACATTCGACAATACAATTCAAGCCGGTAAGATTTCCCCTGACATCCTGATCCATATTTAAAGCAAATGTAGAATTATCAATTTTCCGTCTCTGAAAGCGAAACTGAAGAAATATATCTCCATCATTTATCAAATACCAGATACGACATATTTGTCTTCCCACAACTGTGAAACTGAAAGAAAACATTAACTGAAAGCAGTTAAACAACATCTTTTCAGCAAAAAGCTCATATGTTCATTTTGCTGTGCAGCTGTCCCATTCAAACTGGATTTTCATATCTAAGCAAGCTTACTTGATCTCAGCGCAGTTGACTGTGGGTAGAACACAGCAGCAGATGAGGGGGAAAGCAGAGCTGAAATGTAGCATTATGAGGTCAGGCTACAAATATATTTGACTCAAAGCTAATCCAGTGCCTTCCCAAAACAGATCATTTCAACACCCACATAACAAAACTTATTTTTAACACCAGGAAAAAGCCAGCAGAAGCTTACCTGACGGCAAACAGTGAACGTGTTTGGGCAACATGATACTAAAGTCATCATGTTTCCATGTTTCCTGAGAATTTGGCTTCATAGTTCTCTGTGTTTTTTACTCCAGTTTGTAGCACAATTGCCATTTGACCTTCAAGCTTGTGACCGATTCAAGATAGCTCTTCAACTGCCACTGCACAGTCTCATTTCTTTTCAAAATTCCTATGGAATTTAAAAATAGCAGTCTTCACATGTAGACATATGGAACTCTATAAGTAGGCTTATCAATTCACCAAACAAAACAAATCAGGTTTTAAAGAAGAGAAAAATTCACTGCAATATCATAGGCTTCAGAAAAAAAAAAAAAAATATATATATATATATATATAAGGATATCTTGTCCTTAGTTACAGGATTTTGACCCTACTGGCTGCAAGAAAGGATCAGAAATTCCTATTTGTCATAGGAGATTTCTGGTATTTCAACACTAAGTACATATGAGCGAAATACAAACAATAGTGAATGAATAGGGAAATAGTGAGAAGAAACAATAATCTACTGCATTAAAATATATACAAATCCAATGCCAATCAAGAAATATTTCTTAATGTAATACTGTTTGGAAGAAAATGCCATTTTTTTTTTTAAATCGTTAATCCCAATTGTATTTTGTAATGGTAGTTTGCTGACAGACTATGTTGCTTGGCTCACAGTTGTTAATGGGATGCATTTTCTTATTTCTGATTTTTTTTAGAGGGATGCAAACACACTCAGCATGAAATGTTGAAATTTTAAGTGATAAGGACGGCAAACGGTCCCTGCATGACCGGCCCACAAAGGTCCCTTGGAGCCTTCCTGGGTGACTTGTGCACTTACACAAAGAAAAGCACTTGTGGGATAACAATTACCCATTTGTTTTCCCAGGTTCTTTGATACATGGTATATATGGAATATTTACCTTTCAGAAAGTGTTACGCACCAATGCCACCTCCCTCTTGCGTTATAAATATTGCTTAAAAATTCTTTGCTGAGCTGTAGGGGTACACAGATCAATGTGCACACCAGAAATAGCTAGTAGTTACTAAGGCTTATGCTAAGAAACTCTGAAACTAAGTAAAGTATTTGATGACCACAGAGTTTTATGCTCATCATCAGATCTCTAATTCAGAGCTAGTTAAAGCACTTAACCAAATGGTTCCTTAATGAAATCAAAACTGAACTGGGTTTGAGATACTCAGCCCTGACCGTGGCTTGAAAGAAGAATCTGTTAACAGCTTGAAGCTCAAATCCTCAGCAGAAAAACCACAGAACTGATGCCTAGCCTGAGCTGATGTGTCAGCACCTCTTCATGTTGAATGGCCTTGTTTCAGAGGTGAAAGCCCCAGCCCACATACCTGGGCTAAAAAAGAGGCACTGCATCTCCACTTGAAGTGGGATGCTTTGCTGCAGAGAGGAGCTGGGACCCCACGTCAACTTTTCCTCCTGGTGCTCAGGCAAGCCCTCACCTAACCTACTGATGGCAGTGCATCCCAGGGAGGTAGGCCAGCTCTCTTCAGGAGTCCTGATGTCCAAGCCAGGGGTGCATGCTGGAATCCCTTGGTGAGTCAGACAGCAGTGCTTTCCTCTCCAAAATTCCCATGGCAAACCCCTCAGACATTAAGGAACACAGCTGATCTCACACAGCACTGGTTTTACAACGTAAAAACACTGTAATCTCTGGTAACTACAAATACTAACTCTAAAATTTGCTGTACAGGGAAGTTAATTATTCACAGGTGTTTTATACTAAAACTCAAACAAGACATAAATGTTATTTTGGCTAAATAAGATGAATGTAACCATATCTTCTCTATCTGAGGAGAACTGCCAACACCCAACAAAGAAATAGCATCTGTTTCTACACTGAGCTGGAGACTACCTGTTGATCAGAGTGTCTGATAAGCCTCTGTAAGAAACAGGGTTAGAAAGAATACAAAAGACAATGTTCAGGTAGTGACAAAAATATCAGCTCTAAATATCTGTGAAGACACTTGCTAGGCTACTGTTTAATTGCATTCATGATACCTAACAATCCCTCAAAAAATTAAAAATGTATTTCTATATTTACATGTGTTTCAGGATTAAAAAGTTGCTGGGGACTAATCTCATTATGAAAACTAAGAAAGTTATTTTTACTCCTAATTATTATTTTGTATGTTAACACTCATTTAATACATTCAGCATCCTACCCCAAGCCAGTGCTATCGTACTGATTTGCATAAACTACAATTTACTATAAAGTAAGACAACATATGTATATTATACAACTGCCTATCTGGTATACAGTTCAGAAATATTCCTAAAACATGCACATTTCATTCACAGACTATAGCGCTCTCCATATCCAGCTCTGGTATATTCCCAAATGTGTATGCTTACAGTGATTGATACCTCAAAGAAATTCGGTACACTTACATCACGGCTGAGCATGGCTTGAGCTGCTGGGACAGGGACAGGGGATTAGTTCACATCTCTTCCCTCAAGGAGGAGATAAATAGCTGGAACACACTTCCACATTTATAATTTCTTTATAATCTTTATAATCTTTATAATTAGACGACAGCAATTGAGGAAGAGAGCCATTAATGTGGATACAGAACATAAATCGGAGTAACCTTCATTGACTACCAGTGAGAGTTTATGAACACTCACCCTTCTTATCCTCTGGAAAGAAACAGCAGAACAACGATGGCTGCAGCCTGGAAAGGCTCCTTTGCAGTAGACACTGATGCCTGGTTGAGATGCCCTGTGGCATAGTATCCATGATCAATGGAAAATAGTAGGGAACCTAATGGAGGCCTGGCAGGAGGACATACGGTACCATAGGCTAATACTGCGTTTAAAACTGGTAACACATCTCACGGGGCTGAGAAAACCAAACACATACGTGGCAGAAAGAGTCCAGATCACAAAAGGAGTAGGATTCAAGAATGGAAGCTGTCCCAGCACTCCAGGAATTAATTTCTAGACATTTTTGAAGAAGAGGGAGAAATGCTTGGTAGGAATGCACACAACAGACTGAGGGAGGAAGAAGGCATCCAGTTGTCATTCTGGGAATCAGTAGGCTCAGAAACAGAAAAGTCATCACTTCTTGAAATAAAAAGAAAGGCAGACCTTAAGAATTTTCTAATCCAAAATGCAATGCATTGAACCTTTGTTCTGGACCTCTCACTAGTAGTCCAGATCCTTAACCAAACTCAGTTATCTTGTAAGGTAACTGTCAAAAGGTCAATGACTTCGTCACAGGAGAAAGATCTTAATGCCTCTGTTTATCTGATACATTATAGTTGTTAACTGTCAACAGTACAGCAAGACAGCTGTAGACTCAGGGGAAAAATGCTAGACACCCCTCTGTTCAAGGCAGAGCTCCTGTGCAGCACTGTACAGAAATGCTGTGCCTGAACCATCCAAGTGCACTGCCAAGCTGAGGAGAGTGAGCTCCTTGTTACCTGAATCTGGACGGACAGCTCACCAGGAACACTGTACAACCTCCCACTGTCCGGAGAGCATTTAAAATTCTCAGCAGAGCTGCTGAGTCATCTTCATGCATCGTAGGTGCCTTGCACCCATTTACACGGAGTCTGGCATGAGGTGTTATGTCAGTTGATGGCATCACCTGCTCCCCTGTAGTTGGCAGGTTGTCATAACCATCAGAAGTGATGTTCATGATGATACAGGTGCTAATGAAATGGAAAATGTAGTCTGTGTCCAAATAGAGAGAAAGAAGAAATAGAAAAACACAAAACTGCTGGCACACACTCAAAGATGTTGTGGTGAGATACAGCTGGAGGCAAAGACAGGAAGACAGTCTCTATCAGCAACATCACTGCTTCCTTTTCTGAATATCTGGATGTGGGCACTGTCATACTGTTAAATAACAAGCAGAGGCTGCGGTTATAGAGAAGGGTAAATTCTGCGTGAGCTTCTTTCAGACTGCAGAGCGCAGCCATCAAATTCTCCAAGTCCTTGCTGGAGTCCGTGACTGCCGCACCTCTCGTACAGAGAACTCGAGGCACAAAGATCTTCTGTAACAGTAGCGCAGTCAGCTTTCTTATTTGAGAAAAGGAAATTTTAAGCATCAAGACTATTGAATATAAATGGACAATACTAAGTTGTGACAATACCTTTGAGGAAGGACTGTCAAACTGCGTGGGGGCAGGTAGGCTCTGCAGAAGGATCTGGGTAGGCTAGATCGATGGGCCGAGTCCAACCACACAGCATCCAACAAAGGTTACGTGCCAGGTCCTGCATTTGGGTCGTAACAACCCAGTGAAGTGGTATAGATTTGGGGAAGAGCGGCTGAAAAGTTGCCCAGCATTAAAGGACCTGGAGGTGTTGGTCAACAGACAGCTGAATGTGAGCCAGCAGTGAGCCAAGCTGGTCAAGAAGGCCAAGGGCATCCTGGCCTGTAACAGAAATAGTGTGGCCAGCAGGACTAAGGAAGTAACTGTTTGCTTGTATGCAGCACTGGTGAGGCCACACCTCAAATGCTGTGTTCAGTTTTGGGCCCCTCACTACAAGAAGGACAATGAGTATACACAAAGAAGGGGCAGTGAAGCTGATGAAGGGACAAAACTACAAGGTTTATGAGGAGTGGCTGAGGGAACTGGGGTTGTTTATTCTGGAGAACAAGAGGCTGAGGAAATACCTCACCACTCCCTACAACTACCTGAAAGTAGGTTGCAGCGAGGAGGGTGTCAGTCTCTTTTCTCAGGTGACAAGTGATAGGATGTGAGGAAACCATCCCAGGTTGCGCCAAGCGAGGTTTAGATTGCACGTTAGGAAGAATCTCACCACGGAGGGGATGACCATGCACTGGAACTTGCTGTCCAGGCAAGTGGTGGAGTCCTCGTCCCTGAAGGTATTTAAGAGATGCATGGACATGGCACTAAGGAACACGGTTAAGTGACGGGATGTGGTAGGTCAGGCTGATAGTTGGATTTGATGGTCATGAAGGTCTTTTCCAACCTAAATGTGATTCTAAACTGTTAGTTTTGACAGAAAATAAGTTAAATTTGCTATGCTAACCTGTAGAGTAGCTAGCAAATGGAATTTTTATTACAAAACACAAAAATAGAGATTTTTGCCAAAAATCCAGAATAAAGATGTCAGTTATTTTTTAACATCAACAGCAATGAGGGAAATGAATTGATAAAGTCACTGAGTTATGCCGTAAAACCATGTGAAAAATGCATTTCCCCAGTACTTCATATAGGTAGAATATGGTGATATTCCTCATTTCTGACATCCTGCAGTAGCCTTCCACAACCTCCATAGCAACAAAGAAACCAGGAGAACCCTGAGAGCCTCTGTCAGATTCCTCAGTCTTGTCACCACACAGTTTAGCAACTTTGGTAAAGATCCTGGTCCTCCTCCACCAGGGATAAGTCTTCATTGCTCCAGATTTGCCCTCTGGTCTCAGTGGTCTGGGATTTCTGAAGGCCAATCCTACTGGTAAAGACAGAGGCAAAGAAGACACTGAGCACCACAGATTTTGTTTGTCACCAGTTCCCCTGCCCCATTTAGTGGCAGACTCGCATTTCCCCTAGCTCTACATTAGAAAAAAGACAAATTGCTTACAGCACTAGAACCCCCCCAGTTAGTGCATTGTTTCAAACTGAAGGGTTTGGCTGGGTGATCAAAAAGTTCTGGTTACTGGGAAGCATACACATGAGCAGCTTTTGTCAGTGTGAACTTCAACTTTTTTGAAACGCAGCTTTGCTAAGAATTACATTTCATCCCAAATGCTTGAAGTTTTCCTCACTTTAAGTAATCACTTGTCATCATAAAGAGCAGCTGTACCAGATCAGACCAGAGGTCAGTTTTGCCAGAACTCTGCCTTCAACGATGGCCAAAAGCAGAAAGAGCACGCGACATCTACAGCAATATTGTCACCAGTCACCCTCACGAGCAGACGCAGCTTAGGAACCACCTGAGGCAGGGATGATCTGTAGATAGTCGTGTACAACATAGCAGAACTTGAGCAAGAATCAGAACTAATAAGAAATAAAAATAGACACACACTAAAAGTATAAACAGGAAGGATGAAGAATACTTTTAAAAGTTCATAAATCTGTAACAGGAAATACATTTCATAACTAATTAGGTTAAAGCTTTTAGCTCGTATAATGTGTAAATAACAGAGGACAACATCGTATCAATCACTAGGGATATGACAACATTTACTTAAGGTGTTTACATAGGAACTACTCGCATACTCAAACATCAGTGCAAGTTTTTTCATATCTTCACTTACAAATGTTTTATACATTATTTGCTGAATCCAGTCACGGTATCAACCTATCTGCATTCCTTAAATATTACTACTTTGTGGAATTAAGCAGAACTATATATTAAGGTAATAGATCCAAATATATTATTAGACTTTAAGGACTGGCACTTAATTTGTTTTAATTCATTGTAATTAAGGGTCCTAGTATATAGGAGCTATCTACTTAAATTGTAAAAGTAAACATGAAATTAGAACAAAAGTTATACTAATTAACATTGTAACTTGCAAGGCATTCAGAAGATCTACTTTTGTTCATTTACATCAGAAAAAAAAAAAAAAAAAATCTACCATAACTACTATGGTCTCATCTTTCTCTCTCTCCCTCTTTCCTTTTTGCTTTAAAGAGAAAAACTAGTCCAGGAACTGTCGTGATGTTATATATTAACTCTGAGGACTGTGCTGCAGTTGTTACATCTGTCTCTCTCCCAGCTGGTGATTAAGGACTGTGGACCTCAATAACCTCAAGATGTTTGTCTTGCAAATGCATCTGAGAGGCCCCAACAACCTCTCTTGACATGCAACAAACAAACCTGGATTGAATCTGCTTGGATCTACTTTTAGAAACAGCATTGCAAAATAACGCCGGGTTACACAGGCTCTGTGGCAGTTCAGTGAGTTTCTACACGTCTGGGATGTCCAAAGGGCTTTCAGAATTCCCTGGAACAGATACAGCGATGCCCCACAGTGCAGTGGAGCACACAAGACACTCCAAAATCTTCAGCTGAAAATGACAAGCAAAACAATTTCACTGAAAGCTTCTGTTTTGCCATGAATTTCTGGATGATCTTTCTGGTAGGCAGCCAGGTAAAGCATCACTTTTCCTACAAACCCAGTCTGGTGCTTCAACTAGCTCTGTGACTAAGGACTCCAAAACGTTTGTCCCCGTAGACAGAGTTGTGCTGGTTTAAACATTCTGTTCATAAGGAGCAAAACTGTTAATCACAAAAATCCATAAGCAGCTTGTGAAGAAATCTGCCTGCTCTATTGGAGAACTCATTTTATTGGGCTTGTTAATCTGAGCTTTTGAGTAATACCATGCACACATCCTACCAATTTGGAGGAGGGCACACACTTAGTTGTTTACAACTGCATCTATCTATGTTAGTATGTCCAAATCCTTCACAACAATACGCTGGATAAGTAAAGAGCGTATTTTCTGGAAGTTTTACATAGTCAGTTGGATGGTAGTTTCCAAAGATACAACACATACTGATCTAATTCACAATGCTTTTAACTTGCATTTCAGCATTTTCTTTGAACTTTAAGGCTGTCTGAACAACTTCTTTCATAATCTAGTAGAAGATTTAGGATTCCACACTATTGTGGTTGTTTTTTTAAATCTTTATGACGCACTCTTCCAACAATATTCTATATGATAGAGGGAAGATACAAATTATTCTTGGAATTTTACACCATAGCCACCATAGCACTGAGCAGATCACATCAAATAACCTGTATTTCATCTTCAATTCAGAAAGCCATCATGTAAAATAAAATCTCATTTGAAGAAATGACAGTTGTTTTTGGTTGTTTTTTTTTTCTTAATGTAAAAACATTACACGATACGTACATTCAACTATAACAAAGTAATCTTAGGTGAAAACCTACAGCCAAACAGGTTTTCATACCTAAGTTAGCTTTGCTTTGGTTTTGCATATTGCTTCATCATTAAAAAAAGACTTCCTCATTAGATGAAAAGAATTATTTTCCCTTCTCTTTATGATGGTAACAGAAGTCATTTGCTGCTGTATACATCATAATATATAATAGAGGGTAAGCCATTCAATTTCTTAGCAGAATGCTATGTTGCAAAGTTTAACAATACATTCATCAGTAAATAGAGATACGGAAAGCACTGAACATGTAAAAGAAGGATTTGAACCCGTGGAAGAGGTTAAGCTTCTTTGTAATAATAATAATAATAATAAAAGAGCTAAGTGTAGTTGTTAGAAGATTCAGATATTTCAGTCATTGCAGCAGCATTACATTTTAATTTAATGAGGCTTCAGATGGGAGGTTTGAGGTCAAGGGGAATGAACAGATAATTGACAACAAGCTCTTGAGAAGACCAATTTGGGCATTAAAATTTAATCCTTAATTTGGGAAGTAAAATTAAAATTTTTGCTGTATAAAGACTTGAGTAGACTCTATCCTGAGTAGACTTCCTGGATTTTCAGATCAAAGTTACTTAAATGTACCCTTCTTGTTGCCTTATGGGTGAGTGAATAGATCTGTACTGGATCTGGCTGGGATGGAGTTAACTTGTTTCAGGGCAGCCCCTCTGGAGCTTCCTTTTGGATCTGTGACCTAAGCTGTGGGTAACAGCCCTGTTTTGGCTCCTCCTGAACAGGGCCTGCATAGCCTCAAGGACATCTCAGTTTTGCTCTGACCAACAAGGAGGAGGCTGGGAGGGGATGCAGTTGGGCCAGCTGACCCCAGTGGCCAGAGGGACGCTACCGACCACGTCATGCTGTGCTCAGTGAGGGAACGGGGGTGGCAGGGAGTTTTTCCAAAGTAACCTTTGCTCCAGGACTGGCTGAGCATCAGTCTGCTGGTGGTAAGGGATGGCTTCTGCAAACACTTTATTTATTTTTTCTCTCCCCTTCACCTATTAATCTGGTTTTATCATGAGGTTTGTTTCTCACTTCTGCCCTTTTTCTCCTCTCCCCTACCCACAGCAGGGAGGGGCTGTGTGGTCACTTAGCTGCTGCCCAGGGTCACCCCACCGCAAGAAGGAAAGGACTAAAAGCACCATTAGCAGACACCAATTTTATTACTAGCAGTACACACCACCCTCTGGGGCTCTGCCAACATCTCAACTGCTTTTCAGCATCTGCTGTCTCTCCATGGCATGCATCTTCATTATTATTTTTGATTAATGACTTTGGGGCATGGAAGATCATGACTGTTATTTTAAAAAGAAGAACAAAACCAGGAAAATCCCTCTTAAAAAAAATAGAGTGTTTTGTCACCAAAAATAATTCCTGTCATGGCATAATTTTGATTTTACGTGAGGAAACTGGCTGTGTGAGTCTGTCAAGCAGCATGACAAGCATTAATATCACTTCTTGTTCTGCATTTCACCAACTACATTACACATCTTCTTGTTCACTTTCTACCCAAGGATATCAGATGATCAGAAAACATTATTTAAGTTAAATTACAGAATACATGATTTAGAAATTCACTGCGTGCTACAACTGTGTGTGCAGCTGTAATCTGCCTCCTTGACTTTGAACTACCATGAGTAAATATCTAAGCCTGCTCAAGACTGTCACGTAAGGAATCCTTAAATAACATAACCTTCAGCTATCTCTTACAGAAGTTGGAGAAAATCCTGAACAGCAAAATCAGACATCTATGGCTAAAAAGCTTTCAACACTCTGGTTCAGCAGATAATCAAATACTACTGTAACAGAGAAGCAAGTCACAGCATCTTGGCTTCTGTGCATCATCTTGATCTGTTGAAGCACCTTAGAGAATCACAGAATCACAGAATGGTTTGGGTTGGAAGGGACCTTAAAGATCATTTAATTCCACCCCCTGCCATGGGCAGGGACACCTCCCACCACACCAGGTTGCTCAATGCCCCATCAACCAGCCTTGAACACTTCCAGGGAGGGGGCATCTCCCCTTTCCATGCTTCTGATGGTGCATTTTCAGAGACAAGACAGGCAGCCCTGGACCTTCCAGCAGCAGGCAGGCTGCTGCAAGAAACCCAAACTACAGTGCCACCGTATGAGTTTGTATGGAAAACCATCAGGTTCCTATCTTTACTTTTTCACCATTTATCTCCACAGTTATAATTAGAACGTCAACTCCAACCGTGGCACCTTGACCTGGTGGGAAAAGCCCCCGTGTGAAGCATCACAAATAATGCTATTTTGGATGACCTTCAGTATTATGGCTTTTACAGAAACAGAGTAAGAATAACTGCAGCAAATAATTCAGAATCCAGTCTAACCAGTTCAAGGAAAAATATCATTTTGACTTTTGCTTTTAATTTGAAAAAGATACTGCAGACAAGAACTAAACAGGACCTCTTTGTATTCCTTAGCTGACACTAAAAAAAATATCCCAATGCTTCCTCCACATAAACTGACTTGTGTAAAAGCTACAAAGAAACAATTAAACAACTGCTAAAGAAGCGTATTTTAAAAAACTGTGTATGACTACTAGTCCAAACACATGAACACTTTGACACACGTATGTATGTCAGCCAAACTTTAATTTGCTGAGATGTTTACACAAAGGGTTTACCTAAGACACAATATCCACATGTGGATTGCAGATGCTATTTTGGCCCTTCTCATATACATACTGGAATGCAATCCTGCCTCTGCTTACGATGAATAGATGGCCATTCATAAGAGCTAACTAAATATTAAAGCAGTGGGTAGAGGCATAGCTAAAGAAAAGCTAAGATTAATGAAGAAATCTCAGTGTCCTGCATCCTTTGTTTCCTGTCTATCTATGGTACTTAGTCATTCCTGGGTCAAGTTCCTTGGATTCCAAGGTAAATCTGTGACTTTACTGTGGCAAGTTGTACTGACAAATGCCAAACAGTATAACTGCACAACATACACTCTGGGATCGTAACAAAGGCCTGGTTGGAGATGTGAAGGCTGGGGACAGCCTTGGCTGCAGTGACCATGAGATGACGGAGTTCGGGACTGAGTGTGGAAGAAGCAGAGCAGCAAATAGGATTGCAACCTTGGATTTCAGGAGAGCAAACTTGGGCCTCTCTAGGGACCTACCTGGGGGAATCCCATGGGTTAGGGCCCTAGAAGGCAGGTTGGGTCCACAAGAGCTGGTTAGTATTCAAGCATCACTTCCTCCAAGCTCAGTATCGGTGCATGTCTATGAATAAAAAGTCAAGCGGAGGGGGCAGGAGACCTGAACAGATGAGCAAGGAGCTCCTGGCAAAACTCAAACAGAAGGAAG
Source organism: Stictonetta naevosa (assembly GCA_011074415.1). NCBI lineage: Eukaryota > Metazoa > Chordata > Aves > Anseriformes > Anatidae > Stictonetta > Stictonetta naevosa. The sequence goes on from CM021729.1 coordinate 55,222,373, forward strand.
TATATAGAATGTGGAAAATGAGACGGGCTACTTGGGAGGAATATAGGGACATTGTCAGAGTGTGCCAGGATGCAATGAGAAAGGCTAAGGTCCATTTGGAATTAAATCTGGCATGAGATGGCAAGGACAAGAAGGGCTTCTTCAAATACATCAGTAGCAAAGGAAGACTAGGGAAAATGTGGGCCTGCTGCTGAATGCTTAACCAACCTGATAGCCTTCTGTGATGGCATGACTGTCTGGGTAGATGAGGGGAGAGCAATGGATGTTCTCTACCTTGACTTCAGCAAGGCTTTAGACACTGTCTCTCCTAACATCCTCATAGTCAACCTCAGGAAGTGTGGGATGAATGAGTGGGCAGTGAGGTGGATTGAGAACTGGCTGGATGGCAGAGCTCCGAGGGTTGTAATGAGCAGTGCAGTCTAGTTGGAGGCCTGTAGGTAGCGGTGTCCTCCAGTGGTCAGTACTAGGTCCAATCTTGTTCAGCTTATTCATCAGTGACGTGGATGAATGGACAGAGTGCACCCGCAGCAAGTTTGCTGATGACCCAAAGCTGGGAGGAGTGACTGATACCCCAGAGAGCTGTGCTGCTGTCCAGAGGGACCTGGACTGGCTGGAGGGTTGGGTGGAGAGGAACCTCATGAAGTTCAACAAGGGCAAGTGCAGGGTCCAGGCACCAGTACAGGTTGGGGGCAGACCTGCTGGAGAGCAGGACAGCAGGCTGACCATGAGCCAGCAATGTGTCCCTGTGGCCAAGAAGGCCAATAGTGTCCTGGGATGCATTAGGAAGAGTGTTGCCAGCAGGACAAGGGAGGTGATCCTGCCCCTCTACTCAGCCCTGATGAGGCCACACCTGGAGTACTGTGTCCATTTCTGGGCCCCTCAGTGCACAAGAGGCATGGAGCTGCTGGAACAAGTCCAGCAGAGGGATATGAAGGTGATTAGGGGACTGGAGCATTTCTCTTATGAGGAAAGGCTGAGAGAGCTGGGCCTGTTTAGCCTGGAGAAGCAAAGACTGAGAGAAGATCTTATCAATGCATATAAATATCTTAAGGGAGGGTGCCAAGAGACAGGCCCAGACTGTTTTCAGTGACACACAAGTGACAGAACATGAGACACCAGGCACAAACTGAGACACAGAAGTTCTGGCTGAATATGAGGGGACACTTCCTTACTGTGAGGGTGACAGAGCACTGCAACAGATTTCCCAGAGAGGGTGTGGGGTCTCCTTCTCTGGAGATATCCAAAACTCCCCTGTACACGATCCTGTGCAATAAGCTTTAGATGATCCTACTTGAGCAGGGCAGTTGGGCCAGACGATCTCCAGAGGTGCCTTCCAACCTCAACCACTCTGTGGTTAAACACAGCAAGATTGGCAAGATCCCCCCTCATTCTTCTCCACGCTAAAAAGGCCCAGCTCTCTCATCCTTTCCTCTGTTTTTTTCCTGAAACACAAGCTTACATTTGAAAAAGAATTCTAAACTGTATTCAAATACTCACTATTCCAAAATACATATATATACTTCAAAAACTGACTTAAAGAGAACCAAACACCTTTCCTAAGAGTATTTAAGAATCCAAATACTGTACATAACTTCCTTTAAAAAAATCTTATAAACTGATGTTAAGTATATCAACACATGACTGAATAAATTACACGTTAAGTTTCTAGGAAAACTAGAAAACAGCAAATGGAATGGCCGGGAAATGAAAAATGTGACAGAAGCTGCCATATGTTTGTTAGTTTACAGCAGCATCTCGGGTTATGGAAAGCTTTTTAAGGAGAACAAGGTTAATAAAACCAAGATATAATTCAGAAATGGTTATCTCAGAAGTAGGTTATGTGAAAATAGCCTGTCTTTGCCTCTAGACTTATGGAAAGCTAACTGTGAAAAATAGATGACAATTAGAGTGATGTTGGACAGTGGACTTACTAAAGGAATAATGATAACAGGCAGTACTGGAAGGGTAAATATCAAGGTAACCAAAGGTTTCTTCTAGAGTTTAAGTAAAACTAAACCTTGCAACCTGTGTAACCAAAACTTCACTAATGAACTTGTCTCAGAAGAATTTAAGAGTTTGCATGATGCCTCCCACAAAGATGAGACATATCCATAATTCAGAAAGGCAAACAATGCAGAAGAAAGTGAATAAATCTGAGCAGGCCTTGTCTCAGTGAAAGGGGATACATCCCATACAAAGTCAGAAAAAGAGACTTTTATGAATACAAACTTTTAAACATTACCTCCAAATGTGGAGGTTGCACCATTCCCAACCCTTAGAAATACTACACCAGCTCAGTTTTCTCCTCCCATCCTAGCCTGCAGTCACATAAGCATTTGTTTAGCTCAACAGCAGACTGAATTGTTGGCAAACTTGGTCACCAGGAAAAAAAAAAAAAAAAAAAAAAAAAAGCTAAGTGATTTCCTGATGGAGTTCCTCTGTCTGATGAACATGAATGTTTCTGCTGACAAAAGGAAGAAAGCAACATGAGCATGAGAGCAGGACTGAATGACATTTTTGGCAGACAAAGATGTGTTTGAAATTAGTGCTTACCAGCTTGAATCCTTCAGCAAAGAGAGCCTATCATCAACTGGGAACAAAGGGAAAAGATCCCATGTGAAAGGATCATGATGAATCAGTCAATCTGTTAGTACTTGACAAAAAGATAAGAAAACAATGGTGTGATGCACAGACTCTTATGTGCATACAAAGGATGATGCAGACACTTGGTATGTGGGTAAACAGTAAACCACAACTTGAGCTCTTCTACTGAAACCCACAAAAGGCATGAACTGCGTGGGTTTAGGATGCCTTGTTTCTTATCCTGTATCCCAATGGTAAGCAAATATCATAATCCCTTTAAACAATTAGAGACCACATAGGTCAAAAAATGGTTTCAGTCATCTGTTTTCTTGAAACAGAGGTTGAAACAGAGCTTTCATGAGGTTGAAACTTTATTAGCTCACATTAGAGTATTTCCTTCAATTATTCAGCCCTCAACCACAGCTACCAGTCCACTGCCCTATCTTTTTCTGTCATGCCTGATCTTTCACTGCTTGATTACACAGGCACCCCTATATTTGAAGTAACACACAGACACACCACAGTCTTCCAAAAATACCACATTTGGATACCATATTTTTCAGCCCAGATTTCCGTTACATTCACTCAGGCATTAAGGGTTCTTGGTAATTAAGGGACTTTATCAGCCCTGAACAACTCTTCTATGATATGCTGTAGTTATTTGTATCAACCTGCCCTGCAACCAGTCGGCCAGCATTTTGACCATCTCAAGACCTAAATTCCGACCTCGGAATTTGGCTGTCATTGCACCATACCTGTCCTGTCAGCACTGGTGACAGATCCAATGTCCCTTTTGTTTTTGCAGCCATCACTTTCATGTCCGAGCACCTGGCTCTCCCAGTGGAGGAGGGCCTGCACAATCCTCACCCCATAGCTCTCCTTCACGGCTCAGATACAACATATGGGAGTTGAGGGTATTTTTTAATATAATCAAACATTACTGAATTTCTCTCCTGCTGACTGGGTATCTGTGTTATTAAACGGAGCCTTCTTCATCCCTAAGTTGACTCTAGAATAGCAGCTATCTCAGCTGCACTTGCTCAGGGCAAACCCTGTTCAAGATGATTAACTTCACCTGCCCAAAGATTTTCCACCATCCTTCCAATTAGCTTGAAAGGACAAATGCTGTCAACATTTGCTGATGAGTGGTCGGTGTCTGCTCTCACAGACAGAGTGTAGAGGTCAAACACGTCGCACTTCTTTTTGCTTCTGTCAGGACTTCACAGCCGCGAGCACCAAGGCTGAACTCACCCAGGAGCTCACAGCTCTCTATGCCCTTGAGCTCTAAAAGCATCTGCTACACCACCACATGCTTCTCAGGGCCGCTTTAACAGCTAAGCAGCAAAAAATGGATGTCTTGTACAACGTGCACAACAACCTGATGGCAACAGGGCCAGGCGAGCCTGCATGTTGATGAATGGTTTTCCATGCTGTACCAGACATGCTACCACAATACGACAGGTAATGCCAAGGTATGTCTATACCTTGTGCCTGTGGCACCAGAAAATCCTTGGTTCAGGAGCCCACCAGTCTCTCTCCAGGAAGATGAGAAAAAAAATTGTCACGAGAAGCATTTCCAGCAGAGAGAGGACTCTACCTAGAGATACTATTTATGACATACACACATCTATGTATGTAAATAAATATGCATATATCTACACTGACTAGCACTCCAGTTACCCCGTTCCAGAGAACAGAATTCAAAGCAGATGAAATGCAAAGAAAGAGATATCAAGGGGAGGAAGCACACATCCTCTAACAGCAGGAAGAAGAGTTTGGGATATTTATACTTTGAACAAGCAAGCTCATTCCAGAATACCTAAGCTTATAAATACATCTAGGGGTTGAACAGCAGGTGAAGGAATGAATTATTTCAGCTCACAAGCTGATCTAAAAAGTAGAACAGACCAGCCACAAAATACAAACAACAGCTTAAAGATCAGAACCCTTCAGTAGCAGAAAAACCTTCCAGCACATACAGAGGGTGCAAACACCTGAACAGAATTAAAATGAACTTTGACCACAATATGAGACACAGATGCATGCTAGAGCAGGGACCTGGAATTTGTGATTCAGAAGGCAGGCTTCTTCAGAACTCCTCAGCTCTTCTGAAAACACAACCACCACCCACCTAATAAAGTTAGCATGAATGTCTATGTGTATATAGTTAAATGCTGGTCCTGTGTGCAGGACAAGGACAACAGCGAAAGACCTCTTTCTTATAAACCTTATCAAAAAAAATAATTAGAGGATGTCTTAAAAATTAAAGGCAAAAATGCTGACAAGTGTCAGCTCATTTCAGGTTAACAGCATAAACATTAGCAAAAAATATTTGTCATGCATCCCAAGGTGACTAGCAATAAAACATTAAAAATTCTTTATAAACCAAAGCAGACAGTATTCAATATACCAACATAATCTTATTTTTCAAAATTGCACAGCCTTAGTTAGCAGAACTAACAAAATTGCTCATCATTAATTTGATTCTCATTCACATTCACTTGATGTTACTCTAGGTTAAATTTTTTTAAGCTCACCTTCCTATCAAAAATCATTGTCTAATACAGCCATAAATACTTTTCTACTTCCGCCATGTTAAACATATTTTAACAGATGTCAAATAATATACATTTAGTTTCTTATTTGAAGGAAGAAGCTTGAGATGTGACCTTTTTTACAATTTCTATTTGAAAAGCAATGGAAGAGAAGAACCTGAGTGAAAGTGGCAGATGACTGCAGCATGAGAGCTGGTTTCAGCCTATGCCAGGGAAACCTTGTGCTGGTATTAACATGCATTGTCTGAAGCAGTTTCTTAACAGTTTGGATTCCTGGTTTCAAACTCTCCAGTAAGAAAAATAATAGCAGTCACTAGGGGATTTGCTGCCTTGCACACTCTCTACAACAAATACATTAAATATTTTGCAAGAGCAAATATCTCCACTTCCTGGAATGTGCTGTAACTAGTCATCTTTACCACCAGGTAACGTTAGCAAAGCTTGATACATTCAAAACCAAAACTTACACTATGCAAGTTTTATTTATGAAATGGCTGTTGACAAAGTGTGCTTCCTTACAGCTCCATGCTGTAAGCCATATGCTGTAGTTAACACAAGGAGGTGCTTAATCGCTGTTCTGAATTACTGTTAGAACTTCACTCTAGGCTACACAAATTACTTGGCAGCAGGGTTACAGATCTCCATAATTTTAGCTCCGAAAAACACGTTCTCAATCTGAGCACGCTACCTGAGCAAGCATGAAGAGCTGAAAGCTCAGACTTCCTGCGGCCGATAACGAAAGAGGTGCTCTCACTGGGTCAGGGAGTTAGAGCCACTTTAGCAGCACCTTCCCATCCAGACTAAACTTCAACCTGTGAACGGCACACGTGGGGAGTCACTGCCTGTGTTCCCATGGTCAGGCTGTGTTTTACACATAAACAGAGGTTGTGGAAAATTTAAAAAATTATACTTCCAGGAATACACAGAACTGATCCAAGAAGAAATTAATACATTTTCTGCATATAAATTAAAAACTATTTCCTTTATAAGGCCCAGTACTCTGAACTGACCTGTTTCTTTCTTCTAGGTGATAACAAAATTTCATAAATTTCATCATGTATGCTTTCCCTGAAAACAATACAGGCTGGAAGGTTTTATAGCAGAATAACTTTTGGTTTTCATTAAAGAGCCTTCCCCTCTTTTTGGTATCACCTGTAACACTTTAGCAGCAGAATGTTAAGAGGAATGATAAGAAGCATAAATATGTTAATGTGCATGCAAAATAATCTAAAACAAGTATCGGGAAAGTTAGAAAATGTAAGCTAGCTGTTTTGCATTTCCTTCATTATGACAAAGCAGCTATGAAAAGAGCACAAACAGAAAGCTCTGTGTACTCTAAACTCCAGAATAAATATCACTTAGTATTGTTCCTGAAAATAGATTTGTCAAAAGACTGACAGTTAACATTTTGTATTGACAAACATGAGAAATAGGCCAAAATGATATTAACTTTGGATTTCTAAACACTAAATAAGGATACCTAAGGACACTAAATATGATTATGGGAATTCCTTAAACTAGGATAAATTCAGGAGCACACAGACAAGAAAAACAAAGTGAGACCAACAGAATGCTGCAATTATCTAGGCATTTTTCCAAGAAAATTCAGGGATGAAGTTACATTAAAAAATAAAAAGTTAAAAATAAAAACACAGAGTCAGTATATCTTGACCAAGTTATTTCCATCCTATAATGATACAATAAGAGAAGGTAAAAAAATTCTGAGAAGCAATTTAATTTGTAATCCCAAGCACTGTAAAGCTTTAAGCACAGTATCTTCTGTATATTATTAACACAGAGAACACTGTTCAGACAAACTACACTTATTCAATACACAAGTACATACATGCGGTTGTTACAGAGAAACGTAGAGAAACCTGTAAGAATGTGGCATTCTGCAAAGATCAGAAGAAACGCAAATCCTATGGGGAAAGAAAACTTTTAAAGCAATTTTCATTTTATGAATCAATGCAATAAACCAGTAGTAAAACCAAGTCTCTGAGAACTATTTCTGTTTATAGGGACGTTTAGCTTGGTGTGAATTAACTTTTAAATTGTGCTTAAAGGTGGTTGTGTGTTATATCACAAAAACTTTCCAAATTATACTATCTATCAAATACTGCCTGCTACTGAAAACGCCTCGGCTAAATGAATGCAAAACAATGGAAATCAAGTACTTCTATCTGGCAATGTGGAAGAAAGCGTAACTAAAACATAAGTCTGATCTCTTCCACTTCTGTTGCATGCAATGAGCTTTAACACCTCACAGAGGATGTTTCCCCCTACCAGACTGTTCTTCAGCTTGGTTTAGATTTGTTCAAAAGAGTCTCCACTTCAACATCCATAAACGCATTTAACCTGGATCACACAACCAGCTGTACAGCCTCCAGCAATAATTCACTTACACACCTCTACTGTCAATAAAAGATTCAGTGTGCTCGAAGCTGAGCCCGTTTTCCCTTGGTGACAATTACTAGGTCAGCTTGGGCTGCTTTCATCTTCACTCTTCAGCCATCTCTGGGGCTTTTGTGGAGAAGAAAAGCACAGGAAAGACGAACTTCATACACGTTCTGGATGGAAACAAGAAAAACTGCAAAACTCACTGCTCAGAGTAAACAGCTAATATACACACAGAGGGATGAAAAAAACAACAACAACAAAAAACTTTTTGTTCCTTTTCACTGCGTCCTTTGGTCACAGTATGAACAGTGAGTTCTAACAAGAGGTGCTGTAAGAGTAGATGGGTGTAAACTTGATCTTTCTCCAGCTTGTGAGTTTGCTTCCTTCAGAGCACTTAAAAATAGAGGGTACTAAGGGCAGGCAAGTTATTTCCTGAAGTCTTCCCATAATTTTTGAATTTCATCTTCTTATTTCACCAGCTTCTGATAGAATACCTTTATTAATTTATCTTGCAATTTTCAAAGTTTGTTAAGTTGTGCTACAGTTGGAAAAAAAGTAAGAGCAATGATAAATTACACTGATTGACAAACAGCCTCCGGTTTCCCTCTTGAAGAGTCAGAAGTACTCTGTCATTGCCTGTTTACAACTAAAAAATGAATTATGCATAAATACCACATAGAGGGGAAAAAAATAATAAAAAAAAATTATGGTTTTGAAGCACTTGACTGGGCCATTTTTGTTCCCTCAAAACAATCTTGCATTGAAAGTTTAATTTAAAGTTTTGGATCCAAGAAGGGAGTTGTTTTTGTTATAAAGTGTCATTTATTCAGTATTACAGATTAACTGTTCCACAATAATCACCTTCATACAGACAGCTCTTTCCTGTTTCGATGCTTAATGTGTTAAGTTTTCAGACACAGGAGCCTAACTTGTGGACACAACTGCCTGGTGCCGTGCTCTGCTGCGGGCTCAGCACACACCATGATCCCCAAAAGCTGGAAGTAATGGGGGCTGTGGGAGCCCCCAGTCCTCCCCCAGCAGCCACCTTCACTGCCTTCCACTCCACACAGCTCTTAAGACTGCCATCAGGCAGAAGGGATCCAATTAGGTATACCTGGGAAACGACTTCTGTCTCAGCCCAGGAGAAGCTTACTCTACCGCCAGGCTGCCCAGACAGACAGAGGTGGATGTGCCAGCCAGGGAAATGCCATCAAATTGCCAGTTACGAGCAGACCCATTTATGTGATTTGATTTTCAGCTGCTTGCATAGGACAGCCACACCACACTCGGGTGACTGGCACTGGTGACAGGATCAAGAGGTCAAAGGTGCTCTGAGGCCTTACGTAGAGAATAGAGCTTTCTAACTGAAAATCTGCTTTTTAACTGAAAATTCTTGCAGGGTATAACAGGTCTCTGCATATCTGTTTTTTGAGAAATACTGTTTTCCTTGTGCTTTGTGTTAATCAAACAGGGTGAGAGTCAAGTGGGGGTTATCCAGTGTACATTGGTTTCCCCAGCTCTGACTGTGTAGGCCTTCTGGATGTACAGCTTTCACCAAGCAGCACTCACCCCGCGGTATGAAACTTTTAATTACAACATGGTAAGGTATAAACAAACTCAAGGCACTCTATTTTCATGGGCACCCTACAGCAACATGAAGCACCTGAATGAATTGCCTCCAAATTAGCCAGGCACATAGGTGTCGCCCTTGAGGGGAACTGTGCGAGCGGAATTTACTTGAGCAGAGGAAATCAGGCAAGTGGCAGCAATTAACAATGTGCTCACGTCCCTCAGTGTGCAGTACAGCCTTGGAAGATTTGCAGTTAGCCACCCAGCTGGACACGGGAGAGACAGTCACCCCCGTCTGCCATTGGAGCATTACTAAAGGTTGCTCCGGGTGGGTGACCACAATCCTGTGAGGCGTGTGAAGGCCTTGCGCAGCACTTACCTGGTGCACAGCCCACCGCCACCACGACATCCTGGTGGCTGTGCTCCAGGTGTCCCCGTGCTGCAGGACACCTCCCTGGCCGCTGACCCTGACGGAGAGCCGTGGCCCCACCGTGAGCCCTGGGCAGCAGTGCAGACAGTGCGATGGCCTGCTCGTCCCCACACAAACACGGGCATCACGACGGGCGCCGAGACGTGCGCTGGCTTTAAAGCCCATGCGCCATCTCAACTTTTTTGCCCTGTGGAATTCCCCAATGCCCCTCTTCTGCTCATATCCACCCAAAACAGAAACAGTATCTAGAAAAGCTTTAGTTCACTATCTCTGCCACTTTTTCACAGTAGGGCCGTACTGAGCGCAGGGAAAATCTTCACCGCCAGGTACTTTCAGACTGCCATGCTTCTGCAGCACGAGGATCCTTTGAGAAAGACACCTCTTTTCTGCCGTACCTGCTGCCAGATGTTTTTGGTTAGCCTTAGGTTACACTGCTATGGTGTTATGCAGCTTTCCATATCAAAGAAAAAAAAAAAAAGTTATACGTAAAGGTTTTTTTTTAGGTCTTTCATTTTTGTTCTCAAGAAGTCCATTTAAGCTCCTTGATACTTCTGCTGCTTATCACTATTCCAGTTCTGGATCAAGTTCTGAATTCACTCCTCCCAGCTAATTATTTAATTATCACTTTGCCCATCTGTTTATCTGTCCATCAATGCAATCATTTCCCTCAAGACACAGAACGCCAGTTTTCAGGCTTGTGCTATGACCTCTTCTACAATAACATGGCTGTAAGGCAAACAAAGGCAAAACTGGTCATAACCACACTTTTAGCTGTGGACTTCTTTCAAATGCAGTAAAACTAATCTGTAAAACTAATATATTGCTAAATGGTGCATGCTGTGTTTAAGCTTGGCTAGTACAGAGTTCTGCTTTATTACCATTTTCAACTTAAATCTCAAAGTCCACTGTAATGATACCCTCTCCTTCCCCAAACTGCCATCCAGTGCAACCTCTTGCACTTAAACAGAGAAGAGCGTTGTATTTGTGACATGGTTTCCTGTGTATACAACAGCAGCATACACTGTTCTCAGGCCCCTTCTCCTGACAGATTTTATACATCTGAAACATTGGCTTCCCCTCAGTTGGATCCAAACGCTCAGGAAAGAATTTCAAAATTCCTTACTCTACAATGACTGAAACCAAAAACCTAGCTTGATACATAGAACTGCACAGTTCTTGTAAAACAAGATCCTTAAAATGTATGCTTGTATAAATGTGTTAAATTTCAAACAAGCTATTGGAAAATGACCATGCTGAAATTCTGTAGAAGTGGAAAACAACAACTACAAAACTACAGGGAAAAAAAAATCCGCAGAAAGCTCATTAGAAACCACAGTAAACTAAATCACAGTTTTTTTGGCATGGCAGATCAGATGGCCATTACTACACAAACTACAGTTAATGGTCAGGGCCATATTCTGTGTCCTTCATCTTTTGATGTCACCTGGAACGTGCTTTCAATAGATGCTTTCATCTGTTTTCATGTGCTCTCTCCTATTCAGTCTACTGTGTGCAGTGAAAGAACACCTCAGAGGAATAAATAAAGAAAATGTACAAAGCACTTGACTACCTTCTGCTGAGTTCACATTTAGCACTCATTCTCTTCTGTTCCCAGTTGCCCTCCTGGCATCACCAGCAAAGCTCTCATTTCTGGTGACTCACAGCCATCCACCTCCGTGTTCAGAATCACTTGTACAGCACATACCACCAGTAAAACTGCACAAATGCATTTGGTGGCAATCAGCATACTTTCTGCTTCACTGACCAGCATGGCTCTCTGCAGACCAGCACAACACAGATTGACAGCTTGTATTAGAGAGATTTCTCTGTAATTCAAAGATTAGGACAAAGGGTAACAGTTTAAAACTTAAAGAGGGTAGATGTAGATTAGATGTGAGGGAGAAATTCTTCACTCAGAGGGTGGTGAGGCACTGGACCAGGTTGCCCAGAGAAGCTGCAGATGCCCCATCCCTGGAGGTGCTCAAGGCCAGGTTAGATGCGGTTTTGAGCAACCTGGTCCAGTGGAAGGTGTCCAAGTCCACGGCAGGGGGATTGGAATTAGACGATATTTAAGATCCCTTTCAAGCCAAACCATTCTATGATGCCTTGATTAATCACATTTCTGCCATTATTCAATGCTACATTTAATTTTTAATAAATTTTCAAAAGCTTCCAAGCAAAAAATGATTTACAAAGCTCTTAAAAAAAAAAAAGAAAAAAAAAGAGGTTAATCCAATACATCAAAGTGCTACAGTGGCTACGGTGAACATTTTAATGGATGACAAAACAAGTCAATGTACCCAGAAATAATCAATTGAATTTACATATGGTAGGAGATAAGACCTTGATGTGAAACTCAAGGAAACCGAGAAATATCATATAAACCATTTTTAGAGCAACGCCTTCAAATGAGAAACAATTCTACCTACCAATATAATGTCAAATGCTTGGGAAAAAAAAAAAAAAGGGCTGGCAGCTAGAAAAACCCTCAATATTTCCATTACACCGATTATAGTAATAGATCTATATTATCTTATTTCACAACGTTATTTCATCAGACAGGAGGCTAAAGTATTCTGTCATTTAGCCACATTATTGTTAATATTAAGTACTACTCAGTGATAGAAGAAAAAGAAAGCAGTAGTGAAACAGAGGAAAAAGACATTAATTTTGCTTCAGTGTGTTTAAATCATTTTGAAACACACATATATGTATATGTATACACACCACATATATCCAAGTACATTGTAGTAAATTTGTTCTGAATGCATTCTTGTGTTTTTCACTCATCCTGAATCCACTTGAGACTTCAGCAGGAGAGATCCCTACGGATGAACTGCACATTTTTAAATCGTTGTTTTTACTAACTTATAAGAAGTATAAGAGGAAAAAAAAAAAACAGAAATTTTTATTTAACCTGTCATCTCGCCAGTGCAGATCTGTCCTATATCTCAAATGCAACAGAGTCAATTTGTATCACAAGGTTAACATAAAAATATTAGATGACAGCTTCTGGATTTTGTTATGTAAATAATGCAGCATTTCAAGGACAGCAAAGACACAAAAAAAGCACTGGAGCCATATTATTCCATATTTCACTGTAATAATAGCCAGCTAAAGATAGAGGTTATCAACTGCCTCTTCCAACTTGACTTGTAAATTTTTGAATAGCTAAGCAGAGTCCTAAAACAAGCTCTGCTTTGTCTCTCTTGTTTTACCCCCTATTTACATTTTATTTCTCCCCTCTGTACCTTTTGCAAATGACTTCTACTTTTTCTCTTATAATAATTTAGTCCTACATGCCCCTAAAACACCCATTTCTGTTTCCAAAATCATTCCTATCATTCCAAAACAATAGTGCAATTACAAGTGCTAGTAACACCATAGATAAGACTAAGTCTAGACTACTTGAGACAGGTTTTATGTCTGGAATCCTGAACACTACAAGCTGGAGGCCCAATAGTAGTAAATTACTTTCTTCAATATAAAATCAGCAATTAAAATACATCACTGAGCAAGAAGCTCTAGGAATGTCGACAAACTATCCTCAGAAATGGATTTTTCTTTTAAATAAAAACTCTGCAGTTAGTATTCACTCAAGACAGTTCTGTATACAGGAAGATGAGAAAATTTTAAGCAATACCAGTGTCTATTGACTAAACACATGCAGATGACCTGGAATTTTGAAGAAGAAAAAAAAATGTAATAATTTTTGATGAAAAAAAAATTCTTGACTTTTTTTCACCTTGCAAAGAAGCATGAACTACAAAAGTCACTTGAAGCCCAGCTGGTAAAACACAGAAATTGTGATGCCAGATGGGGAGGAAGGATGTGGGACAAGCTGAAGATAGGCAAGGGTTTCTCAACAGCACTTGAAAATTACTTTAACACACAAGGACTACGCACATACATGAAACAAATTCTCTTCTACCAAAAAGTCTGTAAGGATACCATAAACGACCACATATCTAGCCAGAAACACTCTAAACCAGCATAACAATTAGGACTTAACTACAGGGTATTTAACCAGACCCTTGTCTATATTTTCTTACACCTGCACATACTCAGTACTTGGAGAATACCACCTGCAGCAGCCGAGACAGAAAATCATAGGTGACCTCCAATATCAATTAGCATTTTTCTACAAGTATTTAAGTAATCCATAATCTGAAAAACATCTTGGGACAGATGTAACGATGTTGTTTTAGCCACACCTAAGATACTTCATATTATTTAACCTCAATATACTGGGGAGAGCTCTAAAAACTGATTGTTTCATGTAAAACTGCAATGCCTTATTAATAGTAACGGACATAACAACTTCCTCTTCTTTCCTCAGAGCAAAGAAGCACCAAAAACCCCTGCAAAACTACTTGTATAAAAATAAAACTAAAATGTTTTCAGTGACTCAAATGGCAATTATTCGCTTCTGACACTGGCAAAAAGTTGAATTATATTTTAGGAGCACTTTGTTATTTATGTCTAACAGGAAAAAGGCCTTTTGCTTTATAGAGGACCATTTATGGATAAAAATGAGCTGCTGCCTAACACACATTTTGCAATCCGATAGTTACAAGAAGAAAATAAATAAATAAATAAATAAAACAAGATTTTATCAAGATTTTACCTTTAAACAAGGTAAATTTTGTTTCTTTTAGGACTGAGTGATAGCAGTGATGTGTGGATGTCTGGAGGCCTTGGTAACAGAGTTTTGACAGAGAACAGTCCTGATCACCTGAAATCTGGTTTAATTTATTGATTTCTGGATTAACTTCCAGAATTCCTGTTGTACTTGCACATAATATACTTTCTTCAGATAAATATAACATTCTGCAGTAGTCCCAATATATTTTTGATAGGTCAGTATTACCTACCAAAGTCAAAGTGGTTGCCACAGCTGTACGAGAACTGGGTCCAGTACCAGTTTATTTCAACTTGAAACTACAGGAAAATTCATTTTCATGGAGAACCAGAATGCTTAATGACATCATATTTTCTAATCAATCATTGAAATGTGTTAGCATTTTGTTTGATAAATTCCACTTTAGCATGTTTTTGAACAAGACTATCTCCTTCTTATGCACTTTTTTCCCTCATAGGTATTTTCTTTCTTGTTAAATACACTAATATTTAACATATCTTCCAAAACTGCCAACTTGATAAAATTGTGTGTGTTATATCTATGCTGGATGGAATGGAGGGCTTCAAAATCAGTTAGTGGTAGCTACATTTTTTTTAATTATTATTTCCTGCACCAATATGTATTCAACCTCAAAGTTCAAGAGACAAAGATCTTCTAAATCACCATGTGCAGGTATGCTTTCTCAGAATAGACCCACTTCTCAGTACCTTCCAGTTTAATTTATTCTATCCTTTTCCACTTATTTCCCACACAGAGGAATAACATGGAGTACGGTTATGTGTTTTGCGGTGGACAACCTTGAATATATCTGAGATACAGCAACTTCTGCAGACAAAGCATCACAAACTACACTGTTCTTAAAAAAAAAAAAAAAAGACTAGCATAAAGTTGAACTGTAAATATGAAATGAAGACACTATAAGAAAGTAAGGCAGATGCAATTACAAAGTATCAAACACTAGTCACTGTTTTTTAAAAGCTTGCTTTGTTATCCCATTTCCTGAATTGCTCTCTCAAGATCAGCTCCTTAGAGCAGGCACAGCATTCAAACACACTCCCATAAAGCTGTGCTGTTAAAGCAAAAATAAAGTTACAATGAAGCCTTTCACCGTGGAAAAAAAAAGAAAAAAAAAAAGAAAAAAAAAAAAGAAAAAAAAAAGAAAAAAAAAAGAAAAAAAAAAGACTGTATTTACTTGAGATAGCTAATTTTGAATAATCGCCACAAAAAAAATACTTCAGCTACTGACCTCAGTAATAAACATAGAATTCCTATGCCACACAGCATTTCCACTGGTTAATTCTGAATCCTGGGACCTCCGGACACATCCTAAATGGACCAAGTATTCCCCCCAAGTATTCCCCTGTGGATGCAGCCAGAGCCCGGCCCGTTGCTCACACAAACCTCCTCCAGATGATTTAACAACTATAACTCGCAGCCAAACAGGCACCCAAGCAGCTACCATTATAAAACAATGCACCAACCTGATTTCTGCAGGATAGAGCTACTGTATTCTTCACCGTGTTATTCCATAAAGAGGAAGAAAACACTGTGTTTTGACACGTATGCCATGTATTTTATACGCCCAAAGTCATTATAATTCAATTAAGTCATGAGAGTGGAAAGTTTTGTTGATCCGATCACAGAAACTGAATTTTACAACTAAATGTTTTGAAAATTTAAAAATACCCAACTCTATTTCTGGAAGAAAAATGAGATCTTAGATTAAACTAATTGCACATAATACTCAAATTCACCTATTAGGAAATATGCTTTCATTTAATGAGAAAGCATCAGGTAAAATGTAGATTTTAATAAAGATACCTTCTTTACCTTAATCCTTGGCATGTATTTTAACAACTTACCAATGCCCCCTAATGGTTTTATCATCTCAGAGGTAGGTAGCACCTCTAAAATCACTCTAACATCTCTGAAGTCCATGTAATGTTTGATCAACATCTGAGACACTTACCTTTTACCCTCCTTCTTAACCTTTGGGGCTCTACACAAGAACAGAATTGAAATTAACAAGGAGTCTTAACATGCATCATTTAAAGGCCATGCATTTTATCTGATATCTCACACACCTATCTTACTAAATTCAAGGCCACTGTGGAAATCCCAGGCTTTACCAGAGTGACAGGAAGAGAGAAGTGGTATTTTCGGTTTAAATGATGGTTTGAATGACCAATTCAGAAAACAGCACCTGAAGCACATGCTTATAGTGTAAATCCAGTATTCTGCACTCTTAGCCTCAAGGAAGGGGCATTAGAAATGCTAATGAAACTGGCACGTGCTCTGCACATCACAGACCTCGATCTCACAGCACAAAACCCAAACTCCTCAACAGAGGGTGAGGTCAGTCCATGCTCAAGTTGCAAAAGGCAGCTCTGGTTTGAGCAAAGCATTACATGAGAAGGGAGTGAAAGAACTTCTGGTGAAACTTCTGGCTACTTTGCTTAACTGCCAAAATACCATCTTAACTTCTTTGTGACCACACGTAACATTTATTCCAGGTCTTGTGATCTAAGGATGCTGGAGGCGAAGGGAAATAAACAAACCGTAACTAATTTGAAGCCATAGCCACTTTGATTGCAAAGCCAGTCTCCAATAAAGATGACCAGAACTTCTGCTACATCACAGCTGAGAAAGGCTGCAAGAGAAAAGAAAATCCAAAGGAACACCAATCCTGAAGAAGTCCCTAAGTCATCTGCCATTAACTCTCCAGCTCTTGGAGCACAACATTCTCTACATCGATCTTCCAAACAACAGACGAGAGAATTTGTTGAACTGTGGTACATATTGTGGAAATATATCCTGAGGCATGTTCAGACCTACCTTACATACAATCTTCCTGTATTTTTCAGTTATGTTTTCTTTTGTTCATCTGACCAACCTGATACACAAAACCTTACTTAAAAAGAGTAAGAAACCTGTCATTTTGGGAAGATGAAAATAAAGTGGTTTGCATGGCCTACCTAACAGAGGAAAAATACAAACAAACAAACAAAAACAGGAATAAACTACACGGGATGTAAAACAAAACAAAACAACAAAAAAAGGAGGAAAGAAAGTACTATCCAAATGTTTTGTGTTGCATCTCTTTGATGCTAGCAGCTATAAACCCAGTTTAACCAGACAGTACTCCTAAGCAGACAGAAACTACTCCAATGACATAAGAACCGTTGAAAACAAACTTCCAACCACTTAGATTAAGCAGGTAATTTAGGTGGATTATAAGCAATGCTAAAATCACCACAAGTATCACTTAGTGACTTTTTTAATCTTTTAGGAACCTTTTTTGTTTGGTCTGTTCAGGTGTAAGAATGACTTTTAAAAAAATGAAGGGAAATCTTAGGAAAAAAACTATTAAGAGGTAAACTTAGATGAAACACTAGGAATTCAGAAGAAAATTTATCATACCGATGTAGCTTCTCTCAGACCAGCTACTGTTCACATACCTTACTTTATTATTAAGTACTTTTGTCGTTTGTATAAAAATAATCTGTAGGGACACGCTACCTGCTTTAAAGACTATCATGCATTCTACCAACCTCTTAGAGGACCTGTCTTGACAATCAGAAGTTGACCAAGGTTGAGATTCCTCAACCATTTGATTGTTTCCTCAGTCATCTGAAGCAGCAGTTATTACTCCTTACCTAATGGCAAGTATTTGAAGAAAACTAAAAATAGGCAAATTAAGCCACAAAGTTCACTGACATCAAGGTTTGGCCAGATTACGCTAGTTACTATTTAACGGAAGTGAGCGGCTTCCTGCCACCAAGACAAACAGCAAGTGAGCGACTTCCATTTCGAGCCTATGCATTTGCACTCCTCCACAGGTCTGCACCACAACTTCGATGATTTTCCATGTACGCTTGCTTCCAGGTTAAGTAAACAATTCAGCATTATAGTACATTTTATTTCCTTCTTCCTGCTTCCAGTCATGTTCCAGGTTCACCAGTTTTTCCTTCCCAAAAAAGTTCGTGCACTTCCTTCCACTGCACATCTCTTCCACTCTGGACTTTTTCTCCTACCAGGCCCCGTTTAGAGTCTCAACAAACTTTTATGCAGTTTATTTGACAGAAGCAGAAAACGCTTTTGACTTCTTAGGAAAGAGACTCCTGAGAGGAGCAATGAACGTGTAGACACCTTCGTATAGTACTTGAGTACCTCATTCCCTTAAGGAGGCTTTTTTTCTTCTCCTCCTCATTTTAAAACAGGGCAAGGACAAAAAGGCATTCTGTTCAATTAACACTCGGTACATCATGCTTATCAAAGGTAAAACTCCGATGCCTGGAAACACAAGGTGTTACCTTTCTGTCCCACGCACGCAGCAGCAACCTAAATCGGCAGGATGAGGAGTGGAAGGTCCACCAGCCCAGCTCTCAACCTACAGTGACTGAGCGGGATGGGATGGTGTGTGCAAAGCAAAGCAGTGCAGGGAGCAAGGTGAGCGCAGACGGGAACATCACTCGGGCTGATTTTGCTTTACCGGTGCACACGCCTGGCCACGGGTAACTGAGGACACAGACCTCTGCAGGCAGACAGACCTCCGGAACGGGGGTCTGGCTACCCAGCCTCCTAACAGACAAACCCCACGCCGAACCGCGCTCTGCCTCCTCGATCCGCACAGGACCGGAGCCCCTTTTACCAGGGCTTCTGCTGGCCGTACTCCAAAGCCAGACCCACCCCTCCCACAGCCAGCACCGCCACGACAGCTCCGACGAAGACCTGCCCCCGCAGCTCGGCGCGTTTCTGCGCGCCCGGCACAGCCGCCCTGCCCTCCCTCAGCTCCGGGACCCGTCCCAGCCCGGCGCCGGGGCCGGTTCGGGCGGCGGAGGCGAGGCGAGGAGGGCCCGGAGCCCC
>CM021729.1:55241817-55355026 GCA_011074415.1 Stictonetta naevosa
GCAGCGGGCACGGCCCCCCCAGGGAAGGTGGTGAGGGGAGAAGAAGGGTCACACACGCCCAGCTTGGTTAGGGGAAAGCAGGCTCCTGGGGTGCACCCCGGTGCAGTGCTTCACCAGAGCAATGCCACAGGAGTTACTGCTGTCATACAGCAACCCCCGGGTAAAGTCATGCCTTTGTTCTACTGCGCTCCACAGGGAGGTGCTTTTAATTTTGGCAGGAGCTGGCTGCCTACCATGTAATTATTTGAGTGGGAACACACATCTCTCCTTTCTAGAAATGAAAAAAATTGAGAGTTAAGAGTTTCTTAAGACCTTCACAGCCTTTCTAATTTAAATTAGACAGGTACTAAGGGAGCTGACTAGGAAAGATGCCCTCCTAGATCTGTTGCTGGTGAACAGAGATGATCTCCATGGGTGGCTGTCTTGGCCATAGCACCCATGAAGTAGCTGAGTTTAAAATCTTTGTTGATAGGAGGAAAACTGCCACCAAAAACTTCAATCCTGGATTCAGTGAGAGCAGACTTAAGGCTGCTCCGGGAACTAATCAGTAAGGTCCCCTGGGGAACTGCTTTTTAAGTCATATGAGTCCATCAGCGCTGGTCAATTTTTAAGTGCCACCTCCTACAATCACAGGAAGGGGCAATTCCGAAATGCTGGTAGTCAAGCAGGCAGGACAGAAGGTCGGCCTGCTTGAGCAGGGATCTTCTAGAGCTTAGGCAGAAAGTGGAAGTGAGGTCAGGTGACATGGGAGGACTACAGCAGGCTGTTTGCCTTTGTAGGGAGAAAATTAGCGTGGCCAAAGCTCAGAGTTGACACTGTCCATTGCTGCAGAGGACCATATAAATGGCTTTTTTTTGAGCATATTAACAGCAGAAGGAGGACCAGAGAAAACATTACTCTGTTACTTCATGATTACTCTGTTACTTCATGAAATTTCCTTTCATGACAAGGTCACCCACCTAATTGACCAAGGGAAGCCAGTTGATATGACCTTTTGGATTGCAGCAGAGCTTTCAAAATTGTTTCTTAGAGTATCCTTCTGGAAAAAATGTCCAGCATACAGCTAGACAAATATATAATCTGATGGGTTTGAAGGGTTATAGTAAATGGGGTTACTACTGGCAGGCAGCCAGTCAGTAGTAGGATTCCCCAAGGCTCCACGTTAGGGCCAGTTCTCTTGAATGTTTTCGTAAGTGACTTGGATGCAGGACTTGAATATGTACTAAGTAGATTTGCAAATGATGCTGAACTGGGAGGAGTGGTTGACTCCTGTGAGGGTATTGAGGCCTTGCAGAGAAATCTTGGCTAATTAGAGAGCTGGGCAATCCAACCAACAATATGAAGTTTAACAAGTACTGGATTCTACACCTGTGAATGGGCAACCCTGGCTATATGTACAGACCAGGGGAGAATAGGCTGGAGAGCAGCTAGGGGTTTTGTTTGACAGCAAGTTGGACATGAGCCAGCAGTGTGCTCTGGCAGCCAGGAGGGACAACTGCACCTCAAGTAGGGTATGCAGTTTTGGGCATCACAACAGAAGGGCATAAAACTAATTTGGAGTGCAAACAAAGTATGGCAGGAGAGCAACCAAGATGATGAAGAGCCTGTAGGGTAAGATACATGAGGAACAGCTGAGGTCCCTCGGTTTGTTCAGCCCCGAGCAGAGCAGGCTGAGGGGAGGCCTCATGGCGGCCTGCAGCTCCCTCACGAGGGGAGCGGAGGGGCAGGCGCTGAGCTCTGCTCTCTGGGGACAGTGACAGGTCCCCAGGGAACGGCATGGAGCTGGGACAGGGGAGGGTCAGGCTGGGTGCTAGGAAATGGTTCTGCACCCAGAGGGTGGTCAGGCACTGGGACAGGCTCCCCAGGGCAGGGACCATGGGCCTGAGCTTGATGAAGTTCAAAGTGTGTTAGGACAATGCTGTCAGACACATCGTTTGATTTCTGTGTGAAGGCAGGAGTTGGACTCAGTGATGCTTGTGGATCCCTTCCAACTCCATATATTCTGTGATTCTAGTTTTTTTTTTTTTTTTTTTTTTTTAAAAAAAAAGTGAGCATTACCAAGGAGAACAACAGGATGCACCATGCACTGAGAAGTAAGACTTTAAACAAATGCAACTGATAAATAATGTGCTGCACTTAAATAAGACATCAGAACACTAATGTGCAAACAAAGCTAAGGCATTAAAATAAAAAAGAGAGGTAAGAAGATAAAAAAAGTATAGGTTTTAGAGCTAGAAATGGGGAAGAATAAAACACCAAGAACCTTGGTAAATCAGTATCTTTATTTTATAGAAAGTATTTGATCAGTGTGCTGAACCTGCCATTAGAGGTTGTTTTGCTACTTTTAGTAAAAATAAACATTTGAAAAATTATCTTGGAGAACATATCCAGGCTCCAAGCTTATTGTCTTTTAATCACGGTTGCTTGTTTTCATACCTATTGCAACTAAGCTAACATTGGGTGCTCTTAGGAGGAAGGGAGCAGTACCTAATGTAGAATATCCCCAAAAGTTTTTTTTTTTTTTTTTTTTTTTTCTTGCAGTAGGAAAGTTCGTATAAAAAATAAATCAGAAACCAAAAGCTCAGCTTGTGCCACATCAGTGTGGTACAAAATCTAAGTCTATTCCACTCACCATCCTTCTCCATGAACATTCTGCGTTATCAGCTGTCAGCTGAGAATTATCTGTTTTGCAAGTCACACAGCAAGTCAGTTTAAGTACCCAGATGGCCAGAGTTTATCTCTCACATGTTAATAAAGTAATAGTGAGGAACTTGGATCACAAATCTGCTTGAGGTAACCAAATCAATTAACAACACAAGTTTGAAAAACTGATTGCATTATGTATTACTACATGGACAAACACAAATCACAACTGCTAGTCTATGATATTTAAAAGAGACATTATCAACTCAGTTATTTTGTTATGGGATTATTGGAGATTAAACACTGTGAAATGTAAATTTTAAGTTCAATTTGTGCATACAGCAACCACATTCGTAAGACCCTGGGTAACCAGTATCAACCTTCTGACTTAGCAAGAGGGAGAAAGCACTAATTGCTGGAAAGACAAGTTGGTGGAAGCTGTTGAACAAACAGCCAGAAGAGTTTTGAGTTCAATTTTTCCCCAATGGCGTGATTTAAAGTTGAGAATGTCCCTTTAAAAAGTTTCAGATAGAACAGAATTTAACTCATCCTTATTCCATCATTACAATAAAGCTACCAATAAAAAGACTTACCACAACTGTTAAACAACTATTAGCATTATACAAGCATACAACTGATTTGTAAAGGAAGTAGCAGCAACATGGAAATCTAGAAGGTTGACTTTCTGCATGATTTATTGGAAATATAATGAAGGTGTGGGCAAATACATAGTGATTTTACATAATTTAGTTTTGAGAGTAACTTATGGTAACTATAAACATTATTGAAAATGCCTGCTCATAGTCATTACTTTTCTGGTATAAGCGTAAGTTTTCCAGGATATTCATAGTGCAGCTCGATTCAGAAAAAAATGACAACATTGTATGTCTTGGCAAATTCCACATAAGATCTGCTCGGTTAGTTCACAGATGAAAAGACGTCTTTTTGTGAATGCCAGTACAATAAAACAAGCTTGAAATATTAAAGCTAATGAAATATATATTTATGTATATATATATATATTTAAGGACAAAACATCAAGGACATCATTATACAATGTTGTCATAATTTTGCACATTTTTCCTTTTCTCAATGTAACTTTGTTAGTTCAGTGGTTATGTAAAACATGTATATAAGCAGCTACAAAGTCAGGGTTTCAGTTGATTCTCTTAAGGAGTGTGCTACAGGTAACTCCATGGTTTTCCTTCTTTAATAGGAATAGAGGTTATTAGAAACTCAGTCATTGAGCAGATATGACACACATTGGGCAAGTCTGTTCTGTAAAGTGGTGTCACTTCTCATCAATCACTTTTCTGGTCCATCACTGTACTTAAACTGTTTTAATATAAATTTGATTTCAATCTATAACTAAGTGTTGTGGAAGAACAATTACAGTTGAACCACTGAACAGCTGTACCAGTTCAAAATGCTGTCACAATGTTTCTTCATGGCAAAGTATTCACATTCTTTTTATTGCACAATTTGAAAATTCAGGTTATGTGCATAAAAACCTTCATAGTGTTTGCACTGCAGCTTGCGAAACATACATTTAAAATGACCTTAATACAATTTACAAAATCTTTTTAAACAATTTTATATTCTTAAGATAAAAGCATCCTGAGAATGTTACAAAGTTCATTTTACAAGCCCTTCAACTTCTACTATGCTTTATTTATCCCCATAGTTCCTAATCTGACAAGTTAATCTGACAAGTTTATCTTACAAGTAATATCTTGGTGCTATATTTCACAAAATATCTTTTAGCAAAAAGTACACCATTGGCATTCAAGTAACCCAGCCTCACAACTAATTTACAAATTAAACCTTAGTCAAGCTCTCAGGTTTTGAATCAGGTCAGGAAAAATAAACCAAAATACTTACAGAACAATTTTTTAGCCAACTAAAAAAAAAAAAAGTAAAGGCTTTGTGCATTAATATTTTGGTCAAACATTTAAGTTATGCAGTTTAATATTTTGGCAAAAAAAAATCCATCTAGCCTTTTCAGTATACTTTTCCTTTCATTTTAAACCAGATGTAAACATACAGTACAAAGAGTGACAGTATTGAAGTACTTTGCTGTTGAACTTTTTTCCTTTTTACTTTTTAAAGTATTTAGGAAAAGCAGACAAACAAGAACATAAGTGCTAAGAAGGAACTGAGTATCTTTGGGCTAAATAAAGTCTTACTGGAAAAAATGTAAAAATAAATTAGTTTTTTTTCCTCTACAGACATGCAAATAAATATTCTTTGAAGAAATTCTAATGCCATATCCTAAAAGTAGTATCTTCCTGTACTTTTTGATCAAGACTAAATCTTCATGAATAATCTTGACAATTTTAATAGGAAGATATCAATTAATATTTACATATTTTTGTAAAGGGAGTGTTCAGGGATAAAAATATATTTCCTTTTTTAAAGCTAAGTCTGCCATCCTGATGGCAATGAGTCAAGCTATAGAACAGATGACAAGTTACACAATGTCCTTCAGTTTCTTATACCCTAGATCAGAGGAAAGAGACCAAGTGAGTTGAAGAGGTATACAGCCTGGATTCCAGGAATGGAGACAGACAGCGGCTCATATGAATGTTGCATGGCCAGCTTCTGATATGCTAGGAGTATCTAGCTAAAATAGGCTTTGTTTCTTTTCCAGATAGGTATAAATTATTATTGTTGGCCAACTACACGAGTAAATGAGAGACAGTTTTAGTTGCCACAGTGAAAGAGTAACATTACCTAAGGTTCCTATCTGGATCTGCTGTCAGAAAAGGGCCAGGTGTTGGTTATAAAGGCCATGCCCAGATGGTAAACTCCTGGTGGGAGTGTAACTACCTAAAAGGAGGAGTAATCCGCTTCATCAACATCTTAGGAACATTATAAATATATAATTCAGAGTGCTGTATAGCTTTTATTTTAGGCAACAATCATAATCTGAAAGATCTTATTCATCTTTAAGGCATCAGTACATAAGGGATTAAAAGTTCCAGGTAATAAATATGAAAACAAAAGAAGCATCTTTGTGGCACAAGCTATCATTATATATCTGTTTGTTGGCTAGTTTCAAGAAAAATATTTTCAGAGATGGCTGAAAGGGAATGTTACACACTGTACTGAGAAAAATATTAGATCATAAACTTCACATCATTTTTTAACACTTCATTAAAGGGGCTGAATCTGTCAGGCAAGATTCTCATCTTTACTGTTCCATCAGCACCACAGGAGAATATGTGATTTGCTGGTCCTGTCTCAATTTGCATGACTCCTGTCCCAATATTTCTGAAGAGTGACTGCCGAGCATGCTCGTTGATGAAAGTGTGAAGAAGACTAAATGTAGACAGACTCCATACCTGAAAAAGCATCAAAGCATCAGTCTCTCATAATGGTAATTACCATGATCTTAAGTCACAATATCATCTCACTCGTAATGAGTCACAGAAAAATTGGAGTGAACTACGATCTGCATTCATCTTTCTGACACTAATTACATAAGAAAAGATATGTAGCAATCTGTAATTACATGGTTACAGAATATTAATATTCATTTTCTATACTAAGAAATATATTGGATGACTAAGGTAAGATTAACTGAGGTACTAAGATTACTGCAAGGTAAGACTAACATTTCATAAGTACTATATGTGAAAATGAAGGATTGAGAACAAATGCAGAATATATGATCTCTGATTATTCCACACTTATGCATGGTGCCTTTTTACTAATTTGCACATTATCATCTCTACCTCTCTGCTCTTATTAGTACCTTTATGTTGCCTTCAGCAGATCCTGTGACAAAATACTCTTCTGTAGGATCAACAGCAATTGCTTTGACTGGAGAATCATGACTTTGGAGTAATTGTTGCTGCTGTTTTTGGCGGAGGTCAATTATACATGTGAAGCCTTTTCTGCCTCCAGAGATTAAGAGCTGATGTTTTGGAGCATATGCTAGAACAGTTGCTCCGCTGTCATGGCAGATGAAAGCTGAAAGCCAAAGAAATTTAAATAAATACACTGTACTAATGTTAATTTGACATGAACCTCTAATAGTTCAATACAGTAACAACAGTGGCTTTGAAGCCATAATCCAGCTGACCACAGCCAGCCTACTTAATGCAGTATAATAAATGTATTTGAAGCTGGGTTTACTTCAGACATCCTGAGGTTGTACTATTGCCAAGTGAAGCAGTTATAATCTGTATGGAAGAAAAATCATACCCTTCTTCCTGCCCCTGTGTAATCACAAACTATTAAGCCTTGATCAGAAACGGGCAGTTTCAAGTTCTCTAATAACTATTATTTCAAGGCATGTTTCCTACACAAAATGTCTTCCTGAATTACTTGACCAGGTATCTTATGACAATAGTTTCCACTGGCTATTTTACTTTAAATTTGCTGGTTTACAGATTTGGATATGTCTACTCTTCCAAATGAGTAGAAGTAAAAGAAAGACTACTGTTACCAGAACAAAGTTCAGTATGTTTGAGACTAGATGCTATAAATCCTAATATGTTAATATATTGTACCTGTGATTTAAAGGGTTCTCTAAATCTATGTTTTGAAATTTCATGCACCTCATATATAATGCCTAAGCATTTACCAGACTTCAGTTAAAAGGAGTTCACAACTTCACTCTCTCAGCCTAATCCTGTGTTTCAGACATTGGATTTTTTTCTTTTTCACTGCAACAAAATATTAGTAATAAAAACAATGAAACTCAGCTAAATGTTCATTACATCTCAAAAAGCATACTTACAGGATTAATTCTTCTGAAGTATTTTTGTAAAGCTGTATACACACCCAGAAAGCATTTAAAACATTCTGCGATATATTTGGTGTAATACATAGAATAAAAATGACTAGACAATCTTTGAAAGCAAAGAGGCACTCTGTATTTAACAAATATAGTAGTGGGCACATCTTTAAAATTATACTCTGAAAATTACTATGTGAGATCTTATTGTACACCTGCTTGTCAAATCTGTTCAAAAAAAAATCACCATAGATTTCCTAGAAAATGTGGCGTATTTATTCATGTACGTAACTTCAGAGAACCATTTCATAACCATGGTTTCTGAGGGTAGAATTCTAACTGAGGCAATGAAATACATTACAGTTCTTAAAAAGCACATCCACTCATATTCTTCAAACAGATAATATATCTAGAAGTGTCTGAAGCTATCTTTATAGTACCATTATTTGATCTAATGCTTAGTGTTGAGTGGGGCCTCTCTGACTTATGAGTACAGACATAGCCATAGAAACCTGGCGCTGAAGAATGTGTATGCATATCCATGCAAACACAACTCTGGTAGCTCTGAAAAAAAAAAAAAACACAACGTAGTTTTTACAGCTTTATAGTTATCGTTTTCTAAACATGCTAGTCACTATAAAAAAAAAGTTTTATTCAGTCTTTTAAAAAAACACAAATAACAGATGTCTGGCTTTCAGTGATTGCACTAGTGATGCAAAGATAGAAGGTATGCAAAGGAAGGTGTTCATGTTCATGGAACCATTTATATACAGTCTTATATCATCTCTCAATAATCTGTTTTTTAGATTCCTGCTGATGCACCTACGTGGGGCAGTGAAAGTTGTTCTACTACTAGTATTAAAACTGCTTTCCACAGTAACTTTTCAATAAAGACCCGTATTTTTACTGTGATCAAATATTTTGCTCATTGTATTTTACTTACCATGCACCAAGCTATTTGTAGGTGAAACCAAAGTATCCCAAAGACAAATATTTCTGTAGAAAAAAAGAATTTTAATTCAATGAGAAATGTGCTTAAATGTTTTGAACACCTGAATGAAGTCTTACGAATCTTAGGAAAACTTTCAGGCATAAAGCATGGAAAAAAAGCTTTAAAAGTAATTACTTTTGAGCAGACCCCAAATTACTTACACATACACTGGAAGAACATGCCTGCTACACAATCATCCTACTACCACTTATTCTCGTAAAGGATTCATATTGAGATTACAATCTTTTGTAGCTGAATGTTAGCAATTATTTCTACTTCATCCAAACCTACGAAAAGCGTTATCTGAAGAGCTATACAGAAGTACTTAAGTCTGTAAAATACTTTAAGACAGGTTCATATGGAACATGAACAGAGGTTTTGAGCCTCCTACATACGTTTAGTAAGCAAATGGGATTTAGGAGTAAATATTGCTTCTCTCTACCTCCCACAAAGAGGTGAGGATGCACATTGCTCTTAAACTGCCTAAAGAGAATCACCATAAAGCTGAAGCAGAACATGGGGAGGGGGAAGAAAACATGGTACCATTTCATCTTTACACATTATCAGAGCAGTAGTTAATAAGTTGTTACCTGTTGTCAGAAGACAACCCTGCTGTAGCTATCAAAGATGATGAACTGATGAAAACAAAGTCATTGGCTGTTTTGTTATGACACTGCCAGGTCTGAAAAAAAGCAGTTTAGAAATAATTAATTAAAAAAAAAGTGTAAATGTGAAAGATTAAAATTCCTCAGGAAAGTGGGTCATTTGAAAAACAATTTAATGGACACAGGATATAAGTGTACATGTATACCTTTTGATACTGTTAATTTTTCATGTAAGTATACTTTCCATCCAGTCCCCCTGGACTGATGATTATTTAACAACTGTCAGTTATTGATAATTCTCAAGGAACACTAAAGTTATTTCAGTTATTACACTGCAATTCCTACTCTACAATTTCAGTAGTATGATTAGAATTTGAGAATTTGTCAGTCAAATGAACTATAGAATAGCAACAATGTATTATTAAATCTTGATTAACATAAGTTTATCAGTACAATCCTTGCTCAGTTTTAACATGTCTAAAGAGGCAGGGAAATAAAAGAGCACAACGGAAGTTTATGGAAGCAAGTTTACTTTTCTGCTTACCAAATATGGTTTTGGTGAGGTTCCAGTAAGTGGGCAACATTTCCAATTTGTTTGATATAAGCTTATATACCCATCAGCATCAACAATTCCAAACTGAAAAGAGATAAATTATAAATATGTATGTATATGTTACACAGAAATTATCTCCCACAATTCAGAGAAGCTACTTGAGATTGGAAGAATATGATGCTTCAGCTAATTTACAACTTGTTTGAGGAAAGAGAATAGGGTAAATACAGAAGCATCCTGTTAGTTACCTTATTTCCTTGGTAATTGAACCTCATTCGAGTTACCCTTGAGTTGCCACCAGACCGAAAACAAGTGATTTGCTGTGCATGACCCCATTCAAACATTCTTACACTACCATCTTGAGCACCTGTCAGATCTGCAAAAGAAAACATTTAACTGACTTTTTGCAGGCATCCCTGTATTTGAGCAGGAAGGTTTCTTCCAAAACTTTTAAGAAATCTCACATCAGCTCACAAAATCCTCGAAACAGCTAAAGCCACAGCATCTGTCACAGTATCCAGCATAGTGTAATATGGGTGCCACTGAAACTTAAACCCATGCTATTCAAACCTTATTGAGCTGTATGTATTTATTATTCAACAACTATATTTAGATGGTTCTGAAACATGAAGCTATTTACTTGTTTTTACTAATGTAGCTTTATCCTTCTATCCTTCATGCAAGTCAAAATAACAAGTAATACAATACTCATTTGGTTTAAAAAATCATTGTTTCCAAAGGCTACTCTGTAATGTATAAACTTTACATAACTTTTATATAATCTGCAGTTCTAAAAAACACAGTGAACTTACAATATGGTAATGTTGGATGAGAAGCCATTCTTCTGACATTATTAATAGCCTTCTTGAGCATCTGTTTAATACACAAAATAATAGAAAAAAATTAAAACCACCACTGAACATAAAACTTACTGAACTAGAATAGTTATTCATGGCAGATGATTTGTTTCCTATCAAAATTTCTACTGAAAACAAGTACTATTTTTAGAAATTCAGACAGAAGTCAGTTTCGTCCAGGACTAGCATAGATATTAATACTTTTGTGGCTTTATACATGTTGGAAAATATTAATCTTTGCTTCACAGACTTATGGATCCAAATATAAACACTCCTCAGACTGCAGTCTTACCTCTTTTCTTGCCAATTCCTTTCTGATTCCATTAAATTTATTGGAATATTCCTGAATATTGTAAGATAAGCAAGAGAGAGGCAGAAGCATGTAAAGAAAGAGGTAAACAAACTTTAACAGATGTAAAAAAAAATAGGAGGGAATATATTAGTTCAAGTCTAGTTAATTTATTGTTATTGACTGAAAAGTAACTTATTATTTGTGGCCATCCGGAATAAGCAACATACCTAGTAACCGGTTAATCAAATATTATTTAAAAGCATTTACTAATTTTGCAAATACAGATCCAAAAGATTTTCAGCAACGCTTTGGTTCCAGAAATTCCAAACTTTTCTGTAAGATACATTACCAAGAACGCTGTTTATCCTTATAGGCTTAGGTAATTCCTCACTGTGAAGGTTTCAATACATGGAGAGGACTGGAGACATCAGACAAGTAAGATTAAAACTACATCAAATTAAGTGAAGTCCAATCCACAATACCCCAACTGGAAAGACACCGTGGGGACTTCTCATAAGGGAAGTGCATCTGGATTTTCCTTGCATGCCTCTTCCCTTCTTTTCTTTGACTATATGTCAGAGTTAAGTCTTCATTCTTTTAGTGGCAACAAGAGTCAGTTCTCCTCAAAAGTGTCAGGCTATTTGGAGCATTTTTTCCTCCTGAGAATTGTTGGATTTAACTTGCTCATGTATGTGTTATTTGAACATTCATGAAATAAAATAGCATAAGTTCACATTCAGGCAAGGTGTTAGCTTTAAACAATAACAAAAGTTTGTTGACAGAGACCTTGCAACACAGCGGCTTATCACTTACTACTCATTGCTACCAACTTGGCACTGAACTCCTTTCAACAGCTGTAATTCTGTACAGCGTTTTGTCGCTGCTTTGCCACTGAAACAGCAGATAGCCAGTCAAGTATTTTAAGTATGTTATTCTCCCCTGGCCTCCATGTTAGGGTGTCAACTGGAATAAAGTGTAAATTACAACTTGTTCCATATTATTACATATGCTCTGAAGAGCTGGAAAGCAATGTTTTCCCTTTTTTTCAATTGGCAAATAGTAGGAAAAGCACTTTAAAATGTTGCTAAAATTTCCTGTTTGTGGTTTTTGTTTGTGACTTTTTTTCCTCCTGATTAGTAAGATAATTGCAATCCTCTTGATTGCATTTTGGAAGTAGATTTAGATGCTTCAGTTCTCAAAGCTTTATTATTTGTTTAAGGGAAAGCCTGTCAGTCACTGAAATTTATTTCCAAACACTTTCCTGAAGATAAAGCAACATATAAATCAAGGTTTTCAAATATATGGTTTCTCCTTTTCTCCTATAAGTACTTTAAATCATAAAGAAAAAAGCTCAAAGGTCTGGTAAAATACTAGTGAATAAAAGAATATTTTACATTCTAGAACAAGACATTAGAGGACAACATTCCTCCAAGAGTAATGTGTATACCAGTCAGCAAATAATTGCAATACTTTGCTCTCTGAATTCACTGTCTATGTATATATATTTCTAAAAAAGAATTTGAAAGTTATTCATGCTCATTCTATTTCTTCACCAAAATTGTGTTGCTTTATAGCTGAAGGATCAGGTGAAAGATCTGGTGGTGATCTGCACTTACCTTGTATGAATTAAGAGGAAACAGTGAAGACTAGTAAGAAAAAAAACACTTTAGAGCTAATAAAATGCAGTTAACTCTTGAGTATCATAAAAAAAAGTCTAATAGTTTCCTTTGCTGATGGAAGTGAAGCAAAGACAACATGACTGAAAAGCCAGCAGTAGCAAAGAACAGTGGGCTACAGATCTACTAAATGGGCTGCGTATCATGGAAAAGCGAAGATGGGAACAAAGATCAAAAGCAGTATGTGAAGGAACAAAGTACCAAACAGTGGCAACTGAAAATGTTTGTTCAAGCTGGTTTTCCTCCAGATTTGAGTAACACCATTTTGTCTCAAGAATCCTGTATCTTCCTTCATTTACTTTGTCCTTCATTCAGTACCTTTGTATCCCCTCCCTATAGGGCAGGTGTGGCTGTGTTCTCTGGTTGGTTCTCTACTCCTCTGCCAGAATCCAACAGTATGCCACCCAAAACTTAGGTCCAAAGTTTAACAGCAAATGCACTCAACACAAGCACAGCCATATATCTTTAGGAAAGAAGTTTTGCAACACATAAAATAAAAAGCCATATAAGAACAGTTTACATTAACAGATTATGCATTTACTTTGTTGAGAAATACACACACACACAAATTACTTACACACACACACAGAAAGTATCTGAATGTATCTGAAAGTGAGAGGAGAAAACGACAAGCTTTCAAAAAACACTTGTGGGTAAGACCTGATTGTGATAGCAGAGCTGGGAAAGTGGTAACTGGGAATCAGCAATTCCTAAATCCAATGGAGAGATGTAGATACTGGTACAATAGCCAATTCCACATGCGGATAACATTAAGTATTGCAACAATACTCATTCTTTATTTACTGCTCCTAATACTGAAACTATGCTATTTATATAAATATAAATTAACATATGGTTCTTTCATTCTGCTACACTTACTGACTTGCCCTGAGCTGTTAAATGCTGTGAAGTGCAGCCAAGCGATAAGACTTCATGCATTCAGTTACCCAGGAAAACACATCTCTGTGCAGATAGGCTGAGAGATAAAGGTGTCTTTTGTGACTGTTTCAGCCCAGTTAAGTGGCTCCAACTAAGCACCTCGTAGCTAACTGATCACCAGATCTGCATTATCAGACAGCATTTGTGCTGCATAGGAAGTAGGGTAAGTATGCCAAGAGCCAGAGTAGAATTATCATTTGATCAGAATTGAATCTGAGCAAACATATTTTTGCTCAGGGTTAAGCTTTACTCCAGACACAGTATCTGCTTCTACAAATAGAAGCCACCATTGTACAGGTGTCACCTCTATTATCAAAAGCATCAATTTAGTCATGTGGACATAGTCATGCTTTAGTGGATGTTCCTCACTCTAGCTTTTTTTAGAAATGCCAAACAGTGAAATTGATTACGTCCTGCAAAAACATGATCCTCAGAATGGACACATTTAATAACGCTACTAAGCAAAATTGTGGGGGAAACCGCATAGCCCTTCAGAGAAAACAAGATAAGCTGTCAACAGCTTTAGAGCTTAAAAAAACCACTACCACCAGTGACACATGGCTCAAACTACACACTACGTCTGTGGCTGGTCCTATTTCTGAAATATTGCCTTACTCATTTTTCTTATGAAGACAGGAATCTCCATTTTCCCCCAAATTTAATTTGCTCAGTTCCAGAGTTTAATTCAATTCACTAGAAGCCTCTGTCCTACCAACGAAATCTGCTTTAGGATTTCATTCACTATCCTTTCTGCAAGGCCCATAACAATATACATGCAATAAAACTGTAATTCGTACTAGAGTAGTAACTGGTATTTACTTTTAAATAAAATTTGGAATAGTCTGGAACTCAGAATGAAACTTCAGATTCTGCTTCAACTAAAAACTACCTTGATATTTTACACAAATATTTCAGTCCATTTTCTATGAATTTATCTCCTGACATCTGAATTAATGTATTTTTAGAAAATGCATTTGGCCTCAGCTCACTAAAGAACAATTTAAGCTGCAACTTCTTCACTCAACCTTGATTCTTTATTTTCAAATGATGTATCGTAAGTAAGGAAAGCATAAATGGCTTGACTAAAAACTTTGCTTGCTTAGTTGGTGAATCAAATTTTGTGCAGTATTTTAACCTATTATTCTATTACTAATTAACCTATTAATACATTATTAAAAAAATCCAGTTTGCTTTAATTACACAGAAACGCTACAGTTAATTACATTTTAATCATAAGGAAAAAAAACAGCAACAGTGAGCAGACAAAAGTTGAAAAATAGATGGAGTATATAAGGCTAATCTTTGACAAGTGACTTACCACAGATGCACCCCTGCCAGTTTGCGTACTACCAAGCCAAGGCATATTGATGGGTGTGCCAGGATTACTATGGGTATAAGGAGTGGTTCCCTGAACATTTACCAGATCATCACGAGCATGTATAACTAAGAAATCATCTGCCCTATAAATGAAACAACATAAGTTAGATTTCAAATAACAGTATTAAATACTGTGCTTTGTTATGCTGATTTACACAGACAACCTGTGATATTGCAAACATAGGAAGTATACCCTTTATTTTCTATTTCCACATCATCATCAACCCAGGTGTAGATTTGTGTAGCTAAAATTGCAGAAACGTCTAATTCTTGAATGTCATGACTTGATGCTATTGCAATGCAATTCCGATTTGCCTGAAAAAAGTCACATAGAGAGAAACAGTTACAGAAGGAATACTTGGATGCTGGTTGTTCAAAAACATCCCAGTTAACCCATGCACAAGAGCAAACATTTCTGTCTACAAATCTATATACTATAACAGGCTAAGCTTGAGGTTTCCTTTTAAAAGTTTATTTCTGTCCAGGAGAGCATCACACCCAACGTTTATTTTATACCTCTCAAGCAGCTCTAGTTTCTCCTTGCTTTTCTCAGAGGATAATGAAGACTTAACTATCTCATACTGTACTATAATGCTTGGAACCAATCTCACTTTCACTCCTTTATTTAAGGCTTCGGTGGTTAAACAGAAGAAGGTAAGTTGACTTGTTTGAAAGAGAGGAAGAAGAGACAGAGGAAGAAGAGACAAGAAGAGTGAAGAAGAGAGGAGAAGCTTGTCCT
This sequence comes from Stictonetta naevosa, assembly GCA_011074415.1. Taxonomy (NCBI): domain Eukaryota; kingdom Metazoa; phylum Chordata; class Aves; order Anseriformes; family Anatidae; genus Stictonetta; species Stictonetta naevosa. The sequence continues at coordinate 55,257,234 of CM021729.1, forward strand.
ACACACAAGCTTAAAGAAAAAGTAGACGTCACTTCTCCCTTGCCTCCATCCACTCCACAACAAAAAAGGAAGACAACTTGTAATATATCTTTAATTATGGTAAGATAAGTAAGAACTGCTTTAGAGAAGGGAGTACTGGGAATTCAAGCTGTACCAGGACAGCTTGCCACGGATATACCACCTATTCATAATGAGACTGCTACCTGTTTAATGGGTGGAAGTACAACTCAATTAGATGATCCTACATCCTTTATACTCACCTTATTGACTGCAAAAGCAGTAATGATGTCAGACTCTTTATGAATTATTCTTGCCTTGCCTCCTGGGTATCCCAAATCTGTTTCTATCTGTATTTAAAAAGTAAAGCATATTTAAATGCAGAAAAACTTACATGCAACAGTGCTTTTTTTTTTTTTGCTGGAAGTACAGAGACCAAGCAACAGATTACATGAAATCTCATACTTCTTCCCTCAATTATAGTTCTAAGAATACATGAAAAAATGTGACCATGTGACCTGCAGTTATTACAGTAAACCTGTTTTGTGTGAAGTAATTTAGCTTCCCACTGACATCTTAGGATTACCCCACCAACACAGATGACTTAATTTGTCACAGAAGTCACAACACTATGTTTGTTCCCAAATTTTCCAGGTATGCTGAAAACCACTGAGGCTTGATGTGGACAGTGACACCTGAGGGTGTCAGTAATAAAAAATTATTGAGTCTTGATGTACTTACAATTTATTTTTTAGCACTAGAACTGATCAAACAGTCTGAAGGAAGGTGCAGACAAGATCCTGATCAGGAAAATGTTTGACCTTTCTCAGTTTCTCTATTCACCATTTTCCACAATTACACAAATCTGCTACGGTGCCCTGTCACATTTTAGTACTACAAAACAGCAGCTATTATAAAAATTGTCTTTTTACTATCAAGTTCTCTTTTCTTTCATGTAATTTAATGTTGCATTTGTATCTTGCCTACCTTTTCTCATTTTAAAAGTGCATCCAGGTATATGCCAGCATACAATAAAATTCTAAGCTACATCTTTATCAGCACTGTAGTACTCTTGTTCGAAATTGAATAATGCAGCATTACATGTATTAAACTGACAGACTACAGTCTCTGGTCTGTTGTAGTTACAAAATAATTGTACGGTAAAAAAAGGTACTGGCAAACATAAATTATGACATACATTCAAACCTCAATTAACATTTGGTACTTTTTCACAAAAAGATAACATTATTCCAGAGCTACAATTCCTCTAGCCTCTTCATCTAAATTTCTTACTTCTCTGACAAGCAGTAAGATGGTGCTCTCAAAGTATAAATGATCTTTTTAAAGGTTTGGAAAATAGCTGTTGCTGTTACACACCATAGAGGAGAACACCTTTTATTAAAAGTAAAAACAAAACCTGATCTTTTCGAATGGGTCTGACTGTATTGGAGTTAACTTTCCCTGCAGCAGCCCATAGCGTGTTGTGCTCTGCATTTGTAGTCCTGATACCACACCAGTGTTTTGTCTATTGCTGAGCAGTGCTGGCACAGCATCAAGACACCCAATCCCCACAGAGCCAGCAGGCTGGGGGCAAGCAAGAGGTGGGGAGGGGACATCACCAGGGCAGCTAAGCCAACCAAAGGGATATTCTATACCATATGGTGTCACACTCAGCAATAAAAGCTGGGGAAGGGGATGGAGAGGGTGGGGGTTCTCATCATGAAGATGTCTGTTCTCTCAAACAACAGCTACTTGCACTGAGGTCCTGCTTCCCAGGATGTGGCCGAACATTGCTTGTTGATGGGTAATAAAAGTATTTTTCCCCCTCCTTGTTTCCATGCAGATTTGTTTTGTTTTGTTTTCCCCCTTTCTTTTCCCTTTGATTAAATTATCTTGATCTCAACCTATGAGCTTTTTTCTTTGAGAAGGACAAATGAGAGAGAAGTTGTGGTGGAGTTTAGCTGCCCAGCAGGGCAAAACTACCACAACCGTGTTATGTGATAAAGAAACCCTCAAAAAATTAAGCTGTTTTTCCCAGTAATTTCCAATTACCTGCTTGCTAACACTATTTTATCTTATAATTAATCATAAAAAGGTAGCTCAGGGACATAACAGGATGTCTTTGTTTCTATCTTCTTTCCATTTTCTTTTTTTAAGAAAGCCTGAATAATACAGTATGTCTCATTGTAAGCATAATATTTTTAGTCTCTTCTACCTGTCTTTTAAGAAAGTTGCTGGGAAGTTGTTGTATTGGCTCATTTGTTACCATCTTCAAATTAAGACTCATCAAAACTTTTCAATATCAAGCCAATGTGATGCTAATAAGAAGAAACTTAACTTTGCCATCTTTACTTCTGAGTATTCTAGCCACTACAGACAGGTAAAAGTTTCTGTATATCACTTCCCACAGTACTGCTGAATACAAATATGTATTGTTCTTATCTGGTTGTTTAATCCAGCCTTCTAAGATCCTAAGTTTACTAGAAATCAAATGTAGGATGACCAGTGTAACTCAGTCTTTTGAAAAACTGTTTTTTTTTCAGTTTATTTGCTACATCAGCAATGTCTTTTGCTGGTTTACCAGCACCTTGTTAAAAAGGAAAGATTTCATAATGATATACAGTCTAATTAATTTGATTATTACTACTGTGTACCTTATTGGAGATGGGCTCCTCCACAATAGAATTTTTCATGGTTTCGTTATGATCCTCTAATGACTTCACCAAGAAAGGAACAACCACAGAACAAAGAGTAGAGATAAGACATAACATGCAAGATATCAAGGAAATCCTTAGCCCCTTATTGTTTAGCCCAACACAATTAAAGCACAACAATTAAAGCACAACAGTCTGTTTGCACACACATATACTTCCCTTACATATTCTGTTACCTAGTAACGGTAATTCCTAAATTTATGTTCTCTTACTTGATTTCAGAAAACACCATTTTTTTTTTCTATTGTAATAGCACTGTCATCTCAAAAATCTAATTTCTTGGAATATAAATAAACTCCACTGCCATATTGTTAGTAACAAGAAGATACAAAATAAAGCTAACAAAATATGCTGGTGAAAGGCTTAGAAACATGTAAAGCATATCTAAAATATTCCAAAACACCTTATCATATAGCACAGCAACATGGCTGCATTAACAGAAGACATTACCAGAAATGGTGCATCTTCAAACACAAGACAAAAAAACAACTTTCCTTTTAAATGTAGTTGATACTGAACAGAAATAGCTTCAACACAAATAGCCAAACAAGGTAATATTCCAGCTGTGACAGCAAAAAGATTAGTTCATACACAACTATTTGCTACCATTGTTTTATTAGTCATGAATACTCCTCCTGTATATTTTAGTTTGTTTTGACCTGCTTCTTTCTCCTCTAATTCTGCTACTCAGATTTTTTTTTTTTTTGTGCATGTTTTTTAAGTGAAACAATGAGTTTCTTTGAACTGCTGGGAGTAAGGGTAAGCAAAAAAAAAAAAAAGAGCAGCTGAGGAGAGAAAAAAAACAAGACTCCATTTCAGAATTGTAGCTTGAACACATTTAACAAAGTCTGCAACCTGGAAAGCTAGAGCCTGGGAGAAGTTACCAGAGATAAAAAACAAGCCAGCCAGATAACTAAGGTAGAAAGCTACCTGCAACATTTTATGTACCCTATATGCCATACCAACCTCATTTAAGCATCGCTTCTTTGTAAAAATATTTCTGATAAAGGTTTCCTGGACTTCCTCCTGTTTAACCAAGTACTGCCAGAGCCTCTTCACAGATAGGGCAACATGACTGTTAGATCTACAGAACAAAATTAAGTACTACTTAGACTTAGGAGACATTGCAATAACTTATATTCTAATCAAACTATAGTCAGAAGAAATGCTAAGGCGAAATTACAGCTAAACACCATAAAACACCTATCCACAAACACTCTGGTACCATCTTCCTGATAAACCTACATGAGAGAGTAGGAAGAACACAACAAAGAAGAGAACATGTTGCATTTTAACCTCCTATCTTTGGGCAGCTGAGATAAATCACGTTAGGAGATTATGCAAAAATAAGGTCAATATACAGATTATAAATTAGTCCACCTCATTCTTCACAACATGGATTTTTTCTCTTTATTGCCACTGAGTGCTTCTACTACAAAGACAATGAATGACTAACACTTCCTTCCAGAAACACATTATCAGTTATGCAACATCTGAAACAATCACGACTTTTTAGTAAAACAAATAAATAAAACCCAACCAATCAACCAAACACAATAAAAAACAGGACTGTAGATTCATATCAGACTTCAAATGTTGATACTTATCCCTGAAAATTGTACAGCAAAGCAAAACTTGTAAATACAAATATCTGATAATGGTAAGTCAAACCCATAAAACACTCAAATCACTTTAAATTATGATTTTAGAATAAAGCCAGGTAGCAGATACACATCAAGCTGTATGTGATTTCATTAATCAATGAAAGTTACTAAAATGAAGCATGACTAGCCTGAAGTACTTTACAATAAAAAGCCAGACTATCTGTTGATTCTGAAACTAAAGGTGACAGTAAAATTAAGGCAGCAGAAATCTTTTTAAGAAAAGAATGTTTAAAAAACTGAGAAAATCTTCTGACTGAAGATGTAATTACGCAGAATTATCACAACAATGCAATTTATTAAATATATCTTTTTTGATTTCAGGAAAACAGATACTGACAAGAACAATTTTATTCCCTCCAAAGGTGAGAATTATTTAACTGTTACTCATCCTTAATTATCATCTCAGGGCAAATTTGGTATTCTTAATTTTATTGTCAACCTCAGTTCTTCCATATTGTTACTAGTTTACAAAGAAAATTAGAAACTTTGACTGCTTTTTCTAGTTTTGCTCTGTACCAGATGTGCATGAATTCTGATGCATACCCACAGTCTTACAAAGGATTACAGCAGAAACTAGCATGACACTGCTATCAGAGTTATGGCCTATCACATGCACTGACAACACAACACTTCATTTATTTACTATATTATAGTCAGCATTTACAGAAATTAAACTCACCTGAATGGAGTGTTTGTAGGTTCAAGTAAAGTTTTATGGCGAAGCAACGCAGGACCAGCAGCTAGAGCATCTTCAGAAGCATGAACTGAAATATAATGTTGAGGTGGACCACCATATAGCTCAAGACGTCGCTGAAGAACTTGTTCCCAGCGCTGTAGTGTTTTCAGAACTGCATGGCATATTGGGGAGCTAACTGGAAGCTCTAGAATGACATGTAAACAATAATAAACTACCCTAATTCTCCCTTATAACCACAATGTAGACAACTCCACTGCTGAATGCTTAACTGGATTTCAAATATCTCCAAAAATAAGCTTTATTCAAACTTCAACCTGACAATTCCAAGTATTTGCACAGATTAAGTACTTTGTGCTACCACTGCTACATAAAGGAATAGCCTTCTAGAAGGCCAATAGAAGTTAAACAAGTGGTAGGAATGATGTAACTTGAATTACAAAAAATATAGGGTTTCCACCAAGAAATAAATATTGTAAACATTCTTGCTTGACTTAGAGGCATAGAAAAAATTCAGTATGCAGAGACTCCTGCTAACTGCTGGGCATTCCTTCTCACCCACTCCTCTTAACCACTCACAACGTTATTTCATAAATATAACATTATGGTAAACATTATCAGAACAATTTAATCCCAGACTATGAAAAAAAGCTTAAGGACTAAAAATAATGTTCAAACATATTTACTGTTCAAAACATGACCATTAAATACAAAGAGAAAAATCTGATGCTTACTACCTGAAAGATCATGTCCAGCCAAAGGGTAGAAAATCTTCAAGTTGTGAAGTACCAGCTGAACCATTGCCAGTCGCATCAGTGACCAACTAGCAAGAAAATACAAGTCACTTACCAATGGGAAAATTATTTTTTTCATGCATTCAGTTACATTTTTTTAATGCTTTAAATCCTCATGATAAACTGTTGATAACTACAAATAGTATTTCAGAATATTATACATATTTTAAATTGAAAGACCACTGTACCATGTATTAATGAATAAAATAACCATTGTGAAAAATTAACTTACAAATCTAGATAATACACTTCCAGAAAATATCAAGTAACTGGTGTATTATCTCAAAAGTAAAAGGCCAGAAATGCAAATCTAACCATTGCAGAAGACCCTGCATTCTAAGAAGTTACTCACCTGTATGAATTTGAATTGGAATGCTCCTGATTATGTGAATTTGATGCAAACACATCTCCATCAATATCATCATCATCTTCACCGCTTTCCTGACTCTCTTCTGAATCATATTCCACTCTACTTTGTGATGGAAGAAAAGGCTAAAAAATTACACAATATTCCTTGAGTATCTTCTACCCAACACACAGTTTTATATTATCTTTTCAAAAATAGATCACTGTAATATTTAATGTTTTATTAAAAAAAAAAGATGTCTCATCTTACTCACTTTAGTAATATGGGGAGTTTGTACCTCATGAAAAGGTTAACTGTCCTAAATGGGGGACTTCAACCACCCAGATGTTTGCTGGGAAAGCTACAGTGCAGGCTGTAAGCAGTCCAGAAGATTCCTAGAGTGTGCTAAGGATAACTTCTTGGTCCAGGTATTAGACAAACCAACCACAGGAGAAGTGTTACTGGCCCTGGTGCTCACCAACGCATGTGAAAAGGTTGAGACTGGAGGCAGTCTGGGCTGCAGTGGCCATACCCTGGTTGAGTTTGTGATCTTGACGAATATGGGCCTGGCTAAGAGAAAAGTCAGGACCCTGAACTTCCAAAGAGCAAACTTCAAGCTGTTTAGAGACCTAGTGAATGAGATCCCCTGGAACACCATCCTTAGGGAGCTGAACAGAGCTGGAAACTCTTTAAAGACGTTTTCCTTAGAGCACAAGAACTCTCCATCCCCCTGCATAAGAAAGTGGGCATGGAGGGCAGACATCTGGGATGGCTGAACAAGGACCTACTGGCCAAAATGAGGTGCTATAAAGAAATGCACAGGCAGTGGAAGCAGTGATACGTGGCCTGGGAAGAAAGAGTACAGGGATGCAGTCCAAATGTGGAGGGATAGGATCAGGAAAGCCAGGGCATGAATGGAACTGAGCTTGGTAAGGGACGCAAAGAATAACAAGAAGTGATTCTATAGGTACGTTGGTCAGAAAAGAAGAGAGTGCCCCCTCTGATGGATGAGAAGGGTGAACTAGTAACAACAGACATGGAGAAGGCTCAGGTATTCAACAACTTCTTTGCCTCAGTCTTCACTGGCAGTCAGGCTTCCCAAATTCCTTTAGTTCCTGAACCTGAAATGATGGCTGGGAGAGCAAAGCCCCTCCCACTGTAAGCGAAGAGTAGGTTTGAGACCACCTGATAAGACTGAGCAGGTACCATTCTATGATAAACACTGCATACTTTAAACATTATTTACTTTATTCAAAATTCTAATGCTGAAAATGAAAATTGTAATATTTTTACAATTCTTATTCTGCTTTCCTTTTACATCAGGTGCATCAAAACACATGTAGGATGCAAAAACTTACATTTGTCAAAGAAAAGCCAAAACCACAATTGCGTTCCCCTCTTCCCCCCTCTAGTTCTTCAAAGGGCTCAGAGCTCTAATGAACAAAAAAAATCCTATCCCCTGCCTACAGAGTTCAGTATTTATGACAAGCCTGTAGTCAGTGCCCCGGTGTACTATTCATTACTTGCAGTTTCTTGTTTCTCCTTGCTCCTAAAATATTGCTTACATATTCATTTTGCTGATATGGCTAATACATGATATAGAAATGCACCATAGCACTCCATAATAACTGGTAGTTTTCTATACAGAGAGAGAGATCTCAGACAGCAAACTTGAAACAAGACAATGCAGTTTGATTTATATTAAAAATACAAGTTTATTTAACCCATTTTAAATAGATGATAAAAGAGCTTCTCAGGAGAGATGTGGACATACTTGAGAAAGTCCAGCAGAGGGACACAAAGATGGTCAAGGGACTGAAAGATGGAAGGACTGGAGCACCTCTCCTACAAGGAAAGGCTGAGAGGTGGGACTGTTCAGCTTGGGAAGAGGAGTCTCAGGGGGATCTTATTAATTTGTCCAAATACCTGAAGGGTGGGTGTAAAGAGGCTCTTTTCACACAGCCAGGCTTTCAGTGGTAACTAGTGCCAGGACAAGAGGCAATGGGCGCAAACAGGAACACAAGAGGTTCCATCTAAACATCAGGAAGCATTTCTGTACAGTGTTGGTGACGAAGCACTGGTACAGGTTGCCCAGAGAGACTGCAGACTTTTCTTCCTTGGAAATCCTCAAAAGCCACCTGGATGTGGTCATGGGCAAACTGTTCTGGGTAGCCCTGCTGGAACAGGGGTTGGACAAGGTGCCTCCAGAGGCCCACCCCTTCCAATCTTAACCATTCTGTGATTCTGCAATTCTCACATTTCCTCATTCATCGGAACAGCTAACCCACACGTCTATACTCTAAATGTAAAAAGTATTATTTTGTTTGTAAGAACTAATTTTCTAACAGCAGTTTTAAAAGAAAGCTGTTTTAATAAATAGCTATAGGCAATGTTTTAGAAAAAGATGAAATACGAGTAATAACAACAAGTGGCTTTTGTCATGCATCTAACTTGATACCTGGGACAAAGACTAAGCAGAAAATACAATTGGAGAAGTGATAGAAGATTTTAAACTTTCGTAATAGCCAAAAATTACCTTTGCAATGAAGTAATCCCAGATACTAAGCTCAGGAGGAATAAATCTTTCTTTGTCGGATGGAGATTCTTGATCTACTAAAGGTAAGGCAGGTGACTGAGAACTCTCTTTTGGAGAGGTTTTTGATGAAAGCCTGAAACGTTTTTGCTGTTTCTCTCCATCATCTAAAGGAGGAAAAAAGTACATGTTGCTTAGGACTGTATGCTCTACCTCCCTACTGCCTTTAATAATGGAATTCATAATAGAAAATAATTAATAAAACCTTCATTATAACCTTTCAGAATTTTATCTTAATATTTCTGTAACAAACAAGCACAGAGAATGTTAATCCTCAAATACGCAGAACTCATACAGAACTGGAACTCCACAAAGGGACGTCCTCCCAGTACAAAAAATATGGCATAGCAAAGTATGCATAACTGCATTAGTTTTCTAATACAGATGCACATATAATGGCTCAAGCAACAATATTACAAAACTAAACCTTAATAGGCACTACAAGCGCTAATGAATACTGATCTATGTCTTTTTTTTTTTAAAGACAAGCCAACAGCCTTGTCTTCCAGAATACGTAGAGCAAATACCTACTCCAGATTGCCATTCCTCCTCCAAATTTTAACGAACTGTTCCTTCCAGAGGAGGTCTGTAATTTCTCCTAACTAGTACAATTCTGATGTATCTATTTGTCCTAACAATGTATATCTCCAGCCAACATGAGAAGTCCCATTTTAACTAATACAATTCAATATATCCCTTATTAAACAGGGAATAATTGCAAAAACTAGTAATTTATAATACTCTTGTAACAAAATTCCTAGGAGCTGAGGAGTCCACTCACTTCCCCCAGCATTTACTTCTTTCAGAATAAAGAGCATCTAAGAGATTTATTTGAATGACATTCTCAAGGATTAGAGTACTCAAGGAAACAGCTTATTCAGACTATCAGAAAAGTCTTAATGCAGTTATACAACACAAAAATTCACAGGCTTTGTTTCAGATCTCTCCTTGTTAATCAAGAGGTATGAACTTCACAAATACAGAAGTAATGGCTTACTTTAAAAGAAGCTCACAAAACCATCTAATAACCTGAAATCATTCAGGTTCTTAGTAGGTGAATTGTATTTCAGTAAAGCCTTTTTATTGGTAGAGAAGGAACGATATAGATTATCACTGTCCTTAGGCAATAGATTAGTAGTCTGGCTCTAAAGAACACTTCTGTAGTGAAATGGAGGAGGGAGAGAGGGAATTACAGAGGTGTGATGTAACAAGGTGCCCTTAATTCACCTTCAGTTACAGACAAGTGGACTTGGATCTGTTTTCTTCTTGATTGTAAAATTTGCTTATAACTTTGAAGTAGATACATATATATAGTAGTTCTATACATTATACATGTATATTAGTTTCTAAGGTGAAAAAAATCAATGCAATCAAATGTTATTTTACCTAACAAAGTTAAAAGATTAAGATGAAAAAGGAGTCCATTTTTTGAACTCCTTTTTGATATTCACAAAGTTTGCAACGTGTCTTATGGGTATTAAGCATTTACTTTTTTCTTAAGTATTTCAAAATCCCCTTTTTCTAGCTAAGAGTTGAAAACTGTATCACCCAAAAGAACCATGAAACCTACTTAAGCACTCACTCACTTCACCCTATCCCTTGGTTTATTTTTTGCTCACTTGGAGAGAAAAAAAAAAAGAGAGAAAAATCTTTCATTCAAATGCTTTTTTTTTTTTCCATACAGTAACAATAACACTAGGTAGTAACACTAGTCATAACATATCATATCTAAACACCTCTACTAAATAAGGGGAACAGGGTATGCCTTATGGCTTAAGTCGTTGGCTGATGTAACAGCAGTAGTAAGACACGGTTCCAAGACATGCAGATCCACAGGCTAAAAGAGCTGACTGGGTGATTAGATATCCATTATCACTGACTTCAATTCTCAACATGTTGGGCTAAACACGTTTATATGACCTACTAATATGAACCTCACAAAAGGAAAAATGTGATTTATGTTTTAATTCCATTATTTCTTTCTGCTACCTAGGGACCACAAAACTAACTTCCACAGAAGCTTCTGAAATTACTTTCTCCTGTAATAAAGCTGGAGACGGCTCATAAAGAGCCAGCATCCCTTTGGATGTCTGAAGGGAGCTACTACATGTAAATATTTCCTACACCCTTGTTTTTTGTTTTCATGTTTTATCCACAGATGACTTTAGAGTCTTGATAAATGCTTGAAAGATCATTTCCTTCAGAACCCTTGCAGGTACTCCAGTGACTTGAAAACAGAAGGTCTAACACTTTGGACAAAAGAAAAACAGTGCTCATTTAAGAACAGTTATATTCCATGTATGAAACTCACATGCTCATCACATAAACTAAGCCAACTGTAAACTCTGAGGAAAGCAAGATTTAAGACAATTTTATTTAAGAAAAGCTTTTGTATTTTAATGCCTCATATCTAAACAATGTTTTAGAATTATTTTTTCTTAAGTGGTCAAATTAATGCTCTGTATTCACAGTGGCTGATGGAATTTTATGTCAACTTTTTAGCTAGGAAAAAAAAATATTTTTCCAAGGATTTTCAGAAACAAAGTGGACTATAAACGTGGAACTATAAAATAATTTATATAGAATTTAATACAAGTTGAGGACAGTATCTTTCAGCATAAACTTGAAATTGAGATGTTAAATATTTTGTACTACTTTATTGTAATATTGTTTTCTTTTTCTTGTAACAGCTATTATTAGAAAAGCACTTACCTGTATTAAAAGCCAAAAACATTACAGCTGCAGTACAATGCATTTTCATTATTTAAAGCTCATCAGCTAACAAAGAGCATGCACATGCATTACTCTGTATGAAATATTAGCAATTGCTTAAAAAAATAAAAACTCACTAGGCATAAAGATAAGGAGCAAGTGTTGCATGATACAGAAATAAGCAAGTATATGCTTGCAGATTGTTTTTGTAAGCAGATTTCAAAAAGCAAGTGCTTTACTTTAAAACAGTATTCTTTCCACTCTGTTGGATTATTCTTTTTATTTTTAAGACTATCACAGGCTGCCCATTAAAATATAATTCAATATTAAAGGCAATGAAAGTACAATCATCCAAGTGGTTAGAAATACATAGTACTGATGCCAATCTGTTTTCTGCATTCAAAAAAACTTTATGCAAACTACCAAATTTATTAAACATCTTTGCCATTTAGGATTTCAGATCACTATTTATATTCATTTGCAAATTTTACATCTATTTTGTATTCAAAATATTTATTTTCAGTCCCATTATAAGACAATTGTAGTGTTAATGTTATCTTCCAAGAAAAAAAATGAATCTTTCCAACAAGTAAAATGCTTCTATTCCTGCAGAGATCTGACAGACGCAACAATATTCAAAAGCCCATGTGACCTCTTTTCCACATCTTTAGGAAGTGCAAAGAGGCAGATCTCTTTCAATTTCCCCCCAAAAATAAAATGCAAGTCAGACATACTGTGCCTTATTGAAGATTGTATGCATGCATCAAGCACCAGCACCCTAAATGTGCAATGAAAAATGCAAGTCTTACAGAGATATAAAATTATGTTTAATAAGCATCAACCTTGATTGCAATTATCAGCGCTGCTGAAGCCCAAAACAAGGTAGATACATGACAAAAATGTTGATTCTGAATCTCACCTTGAATCATTTTCCTAAATGTAAAGCCCTTCACAGATTCCTGTAATCCTTTGGGAAACTATAAATGCCCATGTCAACAGCAGCCTAGTGAAAGTCTACAGTGATGGACATTTTTGTCTCCAAACCTAAGGAGAATCTGCACTTTGTATGGTTACAAACTCTGATGTTTTCACCATCATATGCTTATGTATGGACAACAGCCCTGGCCTATGCAGCTCCAGTAACCAAGTTGATGAATTTAACGAATTAGCACTTGACAGTAGTGATACCCATTAAGTTTCATAGGATTACAGTAATCAAGTTGTAGTGCACTATATGATTAGTGTATGTGCACAAGACTTTTTTTTCTGGATTTATGCATCATTTAAGGAGTAGCAATTCACTGAAAAACTGAAAATTATACCCTAACATCTCACATGTTTCTGAATGGATTATTTATGTTACGGGCACTTTAATAAATGGTGATCACAAACCTCTGAAAAAGTTAGATAAGCACAATGAAGTGCTTTGTGGCATACACATACTTTGTAGGCCTTTCCTGTTATGATCATGTAAGGCTTTTTCTACTGAGCCTAGATAGCTCTGTCACAAGGCACACCTCAGGCCAACTTCTAATCTGTGTTAATGGCTGGCTGAAATAAGAATGAGACAGAGTGATAGCGAGAAGACGAAGACATTAATAGAGAATAGAAAGGCCACACAAATAATGAAGTGCTCAGTACTGTTCTGAAAAACTCATCTGCTTCTCAAAACCTATGGTATGTTAAGCAAGTCATCATAGTAAGAGGTGACAAAGTTTATCATTTCTCCCTACAGGAGTCCAACTATAGCAGTAACAAGGAATAATATTTGTGCTAAAGATTTTTTAGTTGCTTGGAAAGTTAACATCATCACCAGAGAACATTATCTTGTTCTAATAGTCACATATTATCCAATTTCTGACAATGTCTTTTCTACATCTGAAACCCAAAATGACTTTAATTGTATAAAGTATACTTTGCAAAATATTCAGTCTGGAAGAAGTTATGCATTTAATGTATTCTTGCAGCATGGAATAATTGAATATATGAAATGAAACTATGGATTTCTAACTGTTAAAGCAGAATTCAAACTTATCCTTAAGAACCCTCTGTATTAAAGTACCATCTCTATATAGATTTATGTTATACAGCTGTTTTGAAAGAAACTGTATAGGAAATATGATTTTGACACTATTTCTTACAACAAATAATAAGGTTATTTTTCAGATGCTAATTACCTCTTTGAAAACATAATATATCCACTATTTTAAGATATAAAAAAGGATGGGAATTCTCAAATGTTAACTCAGTTTGTCAAATTCTTTTGTTGCAACTGCAAATGCAAGAAATGTGGCTGAGAAGTTTAACATAAAGAAGCATTTGAACTGCTATGTTTTTTCTATCTTTACTGTGAAAAGAAATGGAGTGATAGTTTTTCACTCAACTAATTCTGAACATAGGTCAGGATTTTACAAGACTATCCAGACCTGTTTTTTTTTTTTGTTCCTGTTCTTTTACTTTGTGACTAAAAAATCCTAATAAGAGATAATGTTTAATTACAAGGTATTTTCTTCCAAATCTGACTGTATGCTAAAGTTAACTTAAGCAAGGGACAGCAATGGAAATCACATGACAACTTTATTGGCCAGCTACGTACATATTGCTATGACCTTTTAAAACAAGTTTGAAACCTGTAGCATTAACAACCACATTCAGACAGAAGTGCGATAGAACTGATGGAGACAGGGAGAGATGTATATGCTGGACATGTATAGGATCAGGTAGTGTTACCTAAGTAGAACTCTTAGCATTAGGATTTTTTGGCTTTTGATCTCCATTTGAGAGTGAAACCATGTCACAAAAATATAAAAATAAATTTACAAAAATAATCTAGTTATACACAACAAAGTAGGACACTATATCAAATCTAAATTAAGTGCTAGATTCACTTCTCAGTGTTCAATGCTGAATGCCAGAATTAAAATAGACTGACAGTAAGGGCACAAAAATATATCTGATTTAAACCTGATTGCTCTGCTTACTGGGGTTCTACGTATTCAATCATTCTATACTTGCTCTAGACAAATACGCATTAAAAACAAATAATAGGATTGTGGAATCTGAGAATCACATAGGTTGGAAAAGACCTCTGGAGGCCACTGGTTCAACCCCATGTTCAAAGCAAGACTGGCTTACGTCAAGCTAGTCAAGGCCTTGTTTATTCAAGCATTGAATAACTCCCAAGATTCCTCAGCCCTCTTAGTTCCCTCTTCCAGTGACTGATTGTCCCTACAAATCGATATTTATTTTCTATTTCAGCTTCTTGATTCTTCCAGCAACAGTTTTACTAATCCTGCAATCAGCCAGCAGTCATTTCTAAGAAAAATATTAAGTAGACAGGCCTTTAGAAGCATTCAGGATATCTTGCTATGTAAAGACAGTTACCTCAATTTCAAAACAGTAGTAGCAACATTAAAACACCTCAGTATACAGTTATCAATACCTAAGAAACTTAGAACTGCCAATAAAAGAAGCCAGTTTTGGTTTCCAATTATGCAATCCTGATATGGCAAACATATTCAACAAAATGTCAGCTGGAAATATTTATTAAATTCCAAAGAGAAAACTGAGTTGATCTACAATGAGAATTAGAACTTTGATTAAATATCGCTAGTCTGTAAATATTTTTCTAAATGTCTAGTAAAACCTGTATGTAAACATTGATTTTCCTCAAATGTAAGTTCATAAGGCATTTTGATATGTAATGTATGATACCAATAAAACCAATACATAATTTATACATAGTATAAGTTACAATATATATACATATATTCAGATATAACGTATTAAGTTACCATGGTTTAAGTAGATTAATATTTATAAAAAAGGTAGATATGATAGTTGATATGTATAATCATTGCTCTTAGTTTTACTAAGTCCAACTACCTTAAGGTAGAAATCTGTACCAAAAGCATTACAAAACTCATTCTGGATAATTTATTATCCAAATTTAAAACTTGAAGGTTGTTTGCTTTCCTAAAGGGTTCTCAGACTATCAGAATTAAACAGCATCAAGTCACTATTCTTTGTAATGTTTAGATGAACACTTAGAAATCCACATGCATAATAATGCTTATATTCATGAAGCAAAACAAGCAGCTCTCTAACAAAGATATGAAACACTTCTGATCATTTCAAACCATGGTCAAAATAACTGTGTTTAAAATTGATTTCAAAGGAAGTATAGTAAGATTACTACAACTCTGTCAATTTAATGTGTTTTGTTTTTTTTAAAGGCCCAATTCAACTGCTTGTTATCATTACAAAACATCACTTTAAATTTGATGTCATGGCTTGCAAACAGAAGTTTTTCTCTCTTTCTACATATGCAAAAAATCACACATAGCGAACTGCATGTAGAGGCCTAGTACTAAATCTAGTATCTTGCCTGAAGATTTGGTAGGACTATGAGTATTGAAGGCAGTTAGGGATTTGGAAAACCCCACGCATTCCATGGAGAACACTACTACCTGATGTGGGCTAGGCATTGAGAAGTGCCTACCTGCCAAAGAGAGAAAACATACTGTATTTGTAAAATGGGAATATATTCCTGTTAGGACAGAACTGGAAATCTTTAAAATGAACATTAAAAACTAGGTCGTAATAGTATAGAAAATTTTCTATGTAAGATGAATTTAACCCCTAATATTACAGCAGTTGTACTAAAAAACTATTTCAATACCATTCATTTCTGCTTTCTATTCTCTTCTACAGAATATCCATGTTAATAATTTTAGTTCTTTGTTCTTCATTGCAGATCTAAAAACACATTGTATTATTATTGAACACAAACTGTTTAAAGAAATTACTCTTAAGCTTTCAGCAGTCAATTTATAACAACATCAAAAAAAAAAACCTCACACAAATATAACAAATACAAATACTAACCAGTTTTTGTCTTTAATTGCAGCTGTCCTCTACTGGGCGTATGAGCTCCTCCTCCAAAGATAGCAGACCACATTTTGTTGTTAAGTGGATGAGCCATAATTCGATACAATTCATTGCTAGAATGTGTTGCTAGGCCATGGATGAACAGACTCAGATAGACTGCAGTTAGTATTTCACAAAGTAAAACTGTGAGCCCTGGATGGGCTTCCTCACCGGCAGAATTCAAGAGACGTACTAGAGCTGTTATTCCTGTCAAAACAAAAAAGAAAAAAGAAAAACTGTGTGCATGTGTGCACATTGGGGGGAGAACTTACCCTTAACTATTTTCATATTTCTTCATTATTTTGAACGACAATTTACATCATTTACTACCTTCTAGTGCTGATAATTCTAAGTTTGAGGAAATCAAAACCTCCAGGAGACAGGGGTGACATGCTTGTATTTTTAAGTTTGTCACAGCTTTTCAGCTTCATGTTTTGGACTTACAGTTGAACATATACTTAGCAACTTTTCAACAAAAAGAGAAAAAAATCAGAAAAAATAATTCAAATTTTGTTTAAATATAACACTGCCAGCTTTAACATGCATGAATCTTCCTTTCCCTATGTCTTCCTTTCCCTATGTCTCAATTTCTCTTTTCTCCTTATTTCTTTCAGGAAAATGTTGTCTTTATTTTCTATATTTAATCCAGAGCCTCACAATGTATTCAATATACACTATCGAATTCTTAAACTTAAAATAAAAATATTAATCTTCCCACTGACTTTCCTATGGTGCTTATTTCACCAGTTACAAACCTAACTCCACTGTGTTGAAAATGCTTTATTCCCACTTAACAGTGGTAAAACCATACAAAAATCATGGTTGTCAACTTAAACTACCCATTATCTTGTAAGTGTTTTGCTGTGTTTTTATACCCCTACAAACAGTTGTAGTTTCAGATATGGCATTACCTGTCTTACTTTGCGTACGTAAGTGAAAACACAAATAGCTATAGCCAAAGCTAAAGCTCATGTGTTACTCTTCCAATTGCACACACTGAAAGTGTGTGAAGTTATTCAAAAATAGAGAAATTAGTTCAAGGTGACATTATCTATAAGCACAACTGCTTACAATCTCTTGTATCATTTACTATAAATTTAAGCCTGCAACTAATGAAACAAGGAGCGCACATATTACAAGCTGATTTCCTCTCCAAAATCTCTAGATACAGTGACAGAAAGGCTGACAGGCTGATGTAATGTAGCAAACACGAACACTATATGAGGTTCTCAAAAGGAGTTCTTAAATGTGAAATTAAATCCCGTAATATGAAAACATATTTCTTTGTTTTGCTTACATTGAAGTTATTGCTGTAAACTGAAGCCCAAACAGCTGTATTTTATGTAGCTTACACTCTCTAATGGGACTGGTACAGTTTAATCCCATCATGGACTAGCTGTTACCATAAGTTATATGAGGGTTTTACAGATATTTGTATAATATATGTCATTTATTATAAACTTATCATTTTCAATAGTTTCAGGTTAGCTCAACAGCTGCACCTAAGCTACAATCATCTGAGACGGAGCACAAGCTATTATCACCTTTCTAGTCATTTTCAAGAGTAAAAAATAGTGAGTTTGACCTGGTGCCAGCAGGGGGAGCAACTAGAGCACAGGACAGTAATTCACCAGACTTCGAGTTTAGTGGCCCTCTACTAGAGCACGAGCTAACAATTTTTAGTAAGAAAAAGATATATCAAACAACTCAACTTAGGGAATAAACACAATTACTAGCTTACAGATTTTTAAAACTGAAGATAATCTTTAATTGCAAGAACTTATTTTTACCATTATTTTGTTACACATACTAGTAGAAAGTCTGGAGCATGGCTACATGCTCTTAAGAGTGGATTCACACAATTAAGTTTTTATTAAGAAAGAAACAAAACAACTCTAGATACCTGGCCACTGAGAAGGCAATGTATTGGGAGTCACTGTTTCTTCTAAGCTTGTTCTTAGAGAGTGGCGCTGAGTTAATAGCACTGTCTGATACACTGTTCCAGTGAACTGATTTGCTTGGAATGAGCTGTAAAACATAAATGGGATGTCATATTTATCAAAACAAACAAAAAAAACCTCAGCCCACACAGTTAGGTTTAAAACTATTCAAGTCATAACCCTTGCTATATGTAGGCAGATGCGAGTACTGCTTTCCAGTGCTCTGTGCATTGTATACACAGTACAATGAAACTGTATCTTTACTGTTCTCTAAAAAGTGCTTCTCAACGATCTTTTACCTGTAGCTGTGGCCATCACAAAGACACTGGTAGATGCAAGCAGAGAGTGATGCTGCTAAGGTATGCATTACATATATCTGGAAGACACAGATTTATAGAACGTATTACACATAAGATGAACAGTGGTTAGCATCATAGGATTTAATACATACAGATATGTAACAGTGGCACTTAATGTGGAAGATACAAGTACTGATGGCAAAAAATCATTAACAAAGACACCTTCTCTTCATAATTAATTTCAAGTTAGGTCAATTCACTTGTCAATGAAACTCATACAACCCAACAACCCATAATCAAAGCTCAGCTCTAGCTGCACTGTCTTCTATTAAGAAATACCACCATCTTAAACCACTAAACAGTTCTGAGTTGTACTTAAGACAGCATGTTAATATGTTGGCTCACAATTACTAATGCTGTGCTTCATAATGAAGACTGCATTTTAGATTTTTGCAAACTCTTGTACAGGTCTCCGACACACACAATGTACTCAGTATCACAATAACCATAATTATTTTTGTCATAGTTAGGTATTTTATGTATCGCAAAACACATTTTTATATAGAGCTAGAGAATCTGTTGACCTAATGGTTCAGTTAAAAATTATTATAAACACTTATTTGTCTGTTCCCTCTTAAATTAAGCACAGATGAAGAACTGAGCAATCAATCTCAAGTGTTCTCCATAAATCCCTAGTAAAACTTAACACATGTAAAACTGCAGTAAAGATTTAACCTAAAGGGTTAGGTCTAAGTTCCAGTCCCAGTCTAAGTACAGAAGAAATCTTATGGAAACTTAACTTAAAAATAAAATAGTTATATTTTACTGTATGAACATATGTTTGACAAAAGCATCCGAGTTTTTTGCACCTGTCAGAAAATCAATTTTTACACCTCAAAATTTAATTTTACTTAGGTCTAGGACTGAAGATACAGAGTTTACCATTAATATAACAGAAATTATGATTGTATTCTCAGAAAGCTAATTGTGACATTGCTAATTGTGATGTTGGTGGTGTAGTACAACATCTTTTCCGTAACGGATGTTTTCCTGGACAAACGTCCAGTCCTGAAAGAGGTCAGTCTACTAATTCAGTGATATTATTTTTAGCCTAAGAGCAATATTACAGCAGAACATATTTACATTCCATGGTTTTGTTACTTACCTGGAAGACATATCAGGAAGTTTTCATGCTGTCAGAAAAACATTCATGACTTAAACTGGACAATGACAAAAAAGCAATTCAAATTACTGCAAAAAATACGCACCTTGTTGTTCTGAGTATCTGGATGAGGTGGCGAATCAAGGTTTATTATGGCATGTAAAATATCATGAGTTAAGTTACCAAGATGTAACAATGGATTAGCCACCACTGTTCTGACACTAGCCGTGCAAGCAAATAGGAGAGGTATGGAGCTTTGCTCTGGCAGAGGTGTGGATGGTATCTGTACTGACTGCTCCTAAAAACAAGCAAGAAATACACATGAACACACACAAAACAATAGTAGAGCCTCCTAAAGTGAACAAAACTTTTAAGAAGGGAAGGAAGTTCTATAATAACAAAAAGAAATCCATAATATACAGAAAGCAAAGCATTACATTTATAATAAAACAAGTATATACTATAAAAACAATCAGGCCCATCCTCTTTCATATCTTTGATGATCTGGATGAGGGAATTGCCGGCACCCTTCAGTAAGTTTGCAGATGACACCAAGTTGGAGGGAAGTGTCGATCTGCCAGAGGGTAGGAAGGCCCTGCAGAGGGACAGGGTGGGTCAACGGGCAGAGGCCAATGGGATGAGGTTCAACATGGCTAAGTGCCGGGGCCTGCTCTTGGGGCACGGCAATGCCATGCTATGCTACATGCTTGGGGTAGAGTGGCTGGAAAGCTGTGCAGAGGAAAAGGATCTGGGGGTGCTTATTGATGCTCGCCTAAACATGAGCCAGCAGTGTGCCTGGGTGGCCAAGAAGGCCAACGGCATCCTGGTTTGTGTCAGGAACAGGGAGGTGATCATCCCCCTGTACTCTGCTCTGGTGAGGCCACACCTCGAGTACTGTGTTCAGCTTTGGGCCCCTCACTACAAGGACATCGAGGGCCTGGAGCATGTTCAGAGAAGGGCTATGAAGCTGGTGAAGGGCCTGGAGCAAAAGTCTTATGAGGAACAGCTGAGGGCACTGGGGTTGTTTAGTCTGGAGAAGAGAAGGCTCAGGGGAGGCCTTATGGATCTCTACAGGTACCTGAAAGGAAGTGTGGGGAGCTGGGGGTCGGCCTCTTTTCACAGGTAACTAGCGACAGGACTAGAGGGAATGGCCTCAAGTTGTGCCAGGGGAGGTTGAGGTTGGAAACGAGACGTTTCTTTTCAGAAAGAGTAGTCAGGCATTGGAAGAGATTGTTCAGGGAGGTGGTGGAGTCACCATCCCTGGGGGTGTTCAAGGAAATGTTGGACTTGGTGCTTAGGGACGTGGTTTAGTGGGTGATACTGGTGGTGGGGGGA
The DNA here is from genome assembly GCA_011074415.1 of Stictonetta naevosa. NCBI lineage: Eukaryota > Metazoa > Chordata > Aves > Anseriformes > Anatidae > Stictonetta > Stictonetta naevosa. The sequence continues at coordinate 55,278,413 of CM021729.1, forward strand.
TGCTTAGCCCAAATGATCTTGGAGGTCTTTTCCAACCTTAATGATTCCATGATTCTATAATAAGAAAATTTCAACAATAATATGAAACAGTGAAAAAATCTACATCTCTGAAGCAGAGAAAACACAACTTGATTTTCCCCACATACCTGCTGAGATTCCTGCAGTAGCAGGATTAATTCCATTCTAACAGATGCCAAACCTCCACCATGAGAACCATGAAGTATGCAGTAACTAAGGAACATTCGTAAGAGAGACTGGTATTTCAGAAGCCATTGACGTCTTTTCTGAAAGTTTTCTTTCTGTAGCATGGTTTTTTGCTGGTCAGCTAAATCTTCAGTATTTTCATGTAATGCAACTTCCTCTGTCATCACGTTAATTCCTGATTGTATTTCTTCTACTTCAACACTATAATCACAGGTCTTTTGAAGAGCTACCACTTCTCTTTCAAGCCACTGATAAAGCTGATACCTCAATTTCCCACCATCCACCTCATAACCAGTGGACAGTGTTCGAAGCTCTACGGTAAGAATTTTCAAGCATGCTCTAAACTTCAGCTGTGCTGAAATTATATCTTCTGATGGGCTCAGAATATCTTTTTCATCAATTGCACTAAAAGATTCTGTGTAGCTAGAGCTTGTTTCGTATGACTTTTCACTTCTCTTCAGAGGTTTTAGCTCTTTCATCACCAGTGAGGAATCTTCACTCTCATCACCTTCATCACTGTCTGACTGTAGTTTCAAATCTTCATCTTGGAATACTACACTTGGTTGGCTCCAGTCAAATGAAAGAGTTGAACTTGAATGTTTTCCCGAAGAACAATCTGAAGATGACCCTAGACCATTCAATACAGGCTGTGACCAATCAACACTGGAAGCCTGATCTTTTGTTTCCAGGTCTTTAACTGGAGAAGATGGTGAGTAATCTTTACTGGTATCCATTAAGCTAGGGGATCTACAGAATGGCTTTGACCTCTTGACAACTTTGGGCATCTTTGATAACACTTCTAAGGCCAACATAGGACAACCGGCTTTTAAATGAGCATATGCCGTGGTGAAGAAAAGTCGTCTTTCACCTAGGTTGATTTTGTCAGCTAATCCATTTTCCACTGTCAGGCAAATGTGTGTAGAAGACGCATCAGAAGAGCCAAAATGACGTCTCAACAGGAGAGGATGTGTTCTTAAGTAGTTGTAGAAGTTAAACACTGCAGGGTTACAACTTGATGAGCCATCTTCATCTGAAAAGATATTGCATCATGAGGGAAATCTACAATTCCACATGAAATAATATATCTGAAAATATCTAAATTCATCAGAAGGCTATTAGGTCTCAATATTCACTCTGTTGTTGACTTCATTCTACCACTTTTTTCACCTTCATCAATGGGAATTGGGGAGGACATTGTCAAATCTAATCACTAAAAGGAGAAGATGGAGTGAGAGCATTTAAGAAGTTTATTTATTTATTTTTAAAAAGCCATTTCTTTTATTTGAAGCGAGGCCTGTTCTACTGCAGTCAAAGGATACTACATTCTTGTTGGTAGTACAAATTTCTGAAGTGTCCACCAATAACTGGCATTAAGATGTTCCATCCTACTAAAGCTTTTTACTTGGGGAAAAAAAGGTCCTTTAATAAGTTTTTGATTAGTATTTTTGACTACTTCCTAACAAAATGCAACTTTGAATAAAACTGGGGAGTCCATAACACTTACACATACTGATACCAGTATTGCATACAGCAGTGCAACTTGTACAGATTTAATTTTCATGTTCAAAAGCACAGTAAGCTTATACAAATAACTTCCCATCTTATGCTGACACTTTATGAAAGAATGTTCAGAAAATCACTGAAAAGCTAGTAGCATCAACACAGGACAATTCACAACCTTCAAAGAGCCAAGGTTAGCTGAGATATACCCTTACTGTTTCTGCTATCAGGAGCTATGACACTAAACACTACAGAGAATATGAAAAGGTACATAAAAGATCACCTATTAAATAATAAAAAATGCAAAATACCACAAATAAGACTCTAAATTGATTAAAGAAGAATTAGTAACTTTTAAAAATGATTAAACGCAGGAGTATGTGAATAAGATGGCAACAACCGAACACTGTATTACTCATTTGCTTAAAATCACCTTTAAGTATTAAAGTCCCACTGAAATCAGTTTTTAAGATGAATTACACAGCTCTGGTGATTGAGTCTTTCAAATTTCTCTCAGTAGACAAGACAGAAGCCAGCTATCATATTAACTGCTAGGGACTTGAAACATTTAAATTATTTGAGAATACTAACTTTAGGAAATAATCCATCTGCTTAATAGAAGCAGTCTATAAAGCTAGCAATTGAACAGGGAGAAAATCCACTTTAAGAGACTTACATTATACATCTCATACAGTATTCCAGGCCCCATGTGGATTTCCTTGTATCATAAATATCAAAACAATCCTTTCTATGGCAGTTTATCAGTGTGGTCAATCAATCTTACTAAGGACTAAAAGCTACAAATCACCATGTATTCACATCTCTGCTATATAAGTAACTATGTGATCCGTAATCAGGAATTTTTTCCTAGGTTGTGACAGAGTTCCTACTAAAGTTAATTTGTCTCTTCCTCTTGAAGATGCTACTGCAAAAACAGTGGAAATGCTGCACCACTGTACGGTCATTCTTATCTTCCTGATGTTCACATACTTAAAGGATAAATTAAGAACCCATTCATGCAATATAGAATAATAACAACACAGTCATCACATTTACTATAAATAAAACATCAACCTATTTACTAGAAATGACAAGCAACTGTGCAGTACCTGGTAACATTCAGACTATACCCTAATACTCTGTAAATGAATAGATAGTTAAAAGCAACCTAATAATCAAAATACTCGTTCTTACCTCTTTCATCTTCAACAGAATGTTTAATCAAACTGTCAAGAGCCTTGCTATAATCTTCCAAAATCCAGTAAGCCATACTACGCAGAAAAGGATCACAGTAAATGTTTCCTGAGCTCTCTTTTCCAGGAAAGACACTTCCCAAAATTCTCTTCTGTAGTACAGATTTGTAAGTACTAGACACTTCAAACTCTGACTCATAAAGTCTTGATATTACTAGAGCCAACTGAATGTCATTCAATTTTTCAAGGCAGACCTAAATGAAAATAAGTATAGTTAGAAGATCAAACATTCTAATTTTTCTTCTGGTTAAAACAATCAGAAGCCAGGAAATGATAAGAATGCATTCAGACTGAGATACATGTATCAACGCCATAAAAAAATAGCAGAAAGCAGGCTTAATAGCTGTGGCCAACAATTATATAAAAGAGCTGTTTTGTCGTTTCTTCAGTTTAAGTATGATACATCACTAGATCTTTGAAATCAGCTGGTATCTATGTCTCATTGTCAGTGTGTACGTGCCACATCTTGAAGTTGAATGTTTCAGGTTCAGAAGCTCTACAGAACATAACACTTCACTATCAAAGAGATATTCCCTCCCAGTTTTTCAAGTCTTATAAGCAGAACATGGAAAGATTTTTATTTTATGAAATGATTCTAGAAGCCAAATCACACCACTGCCAAAGAGCCTCCATTTTCAGACCTGAAACCTCTCAACAGAAAACGTTTTCTTCATACATGACAGGACAGAGAAACCAAAAGCAAGTTAATGGTAGATAGCCCTCCCAATATTATTACAGAGAAATCAGCCACGAACCTAACATCACAAGCCTGAGAGATAAAACAGAATCAAAATGTCTGGATCAAGATCAAGGATTTTTATGCCATTAATACACGTGGGGGTGAGAGAGGGAAAAAGCAGACTGGAATCTTCAGGGGTCATACTAATTTAAATTGTAAATTTCTCACACATTTCAGTCACACTCAATACATTGGTAAGTTAGGAAAATATATCAGTCTTAAACAAAAAAAAGTTCATTATTTTATTACCTCCACTGCATCTTTTAAGTGTCCTGCCAACAAGAAAAATGCCGCAGAATGTTCAAAACGCTGTTTGCCAAGCAAAGAGAAAGCATTCTTTAATGCCGCTTTACGCCACCTGTCCTCAGTGAAGTTGTTTCCAAAAAACTGTGTCATTTTAGTATCTTTTTGGGACCTGCATATTGAACATAATTGACAAAAAATATATTTATCATATGTATTTTGTTTCCTGATTTCTTCTGATGTCAGTAGAATTTTACACATTTTCAATAAGAAATGCTGAGGCTGGGAGCACTGGGAGTATAGGAAGCTTTGTTTTTTATAAATTAACAAAAACATTAGTAAGTATAAAACTAATAGTATTTTTAGTTAGCTTCATATAAACACAGAAAAACTTATTTTTCCCCCCAGGTGATATATTCAAAGCAAGTCACATTGCAAACTACTTTTTAGAAAGGTTGCAAAGTTGAACATTATTATGTAATGCCAGTTTGAAAGACAGGCTTAATACAGTCCTTTGAATTGATGGTAAAATTCATAATTAAAGCCTCTTTTCTTAAGGATATCCATGTCATTCCAAACAACACAGGCAGTCCAGGAGCAGTAAATCAGAATTAAGCAGTGAATGAAATTACAGTAGATTTGACACTAAAACTTGAAAGCATTGACCTTTAGAAATGACTAAATTACCACATTAAATACAAGAAGCTTATTAACTACCCATTCAAATTCTAAATAAGTTACTAAATTGGATTTCAGTTTCCAATGCTAACATTTGTGATTCTTTTTAATCACCATCATTCAACATTTTTCCCCAAATTATACCAGACCGTTAAGAAACTCCATTTAAGACCCTGGATACCTCCTACCTGTATAGTCCCCAGATCACAGCCTTCTTTTTCATTGCAAGGTAAAAAATGGCTGCATCAAGCGGATCGTTGTTACGCTGAAAGGCTGCTTTAGCTACCTGTGAAGACAATTCAACAAGGGGGGGGAAAAAAATACATACACAAGATTTTAAGAGAATCTTTGATTGGGTTCCTCTTGCTTCTGATATCCCATGCCCCACAATTTAGATGTTCTATTTAACACAGATCCAGAGTGAGAAGATGGATCCTGAGATAGGAACATGTGAAGCTACTACTGCTTCAACACATTGTTATTGTTTCATCACCAAAACCTTTAGGTTGAAATAGACCTTCAAGGTCATCAAGTCCAACCATCAACCTGACCTACTACATCTCATCACTAAACCATATTCCTTGGGGCTACATACACACGTCTCCAGGGATGGGAACTCAACCACTTCTGTAGGAAGCCCATTCCAATGCCCGACCACCTTCTCTGCAAAGAATTTCTTTGTGATATCCAAACTAAGCCTTCTCTGACACAACTTGATACTGCTTTGTGTCCTATCACTTGTCACCTGAGAAAAAGAGACCAACACCCTCCTCACTTCAACCACCTTGCAGGTAGTTGTAGAGACTGATGAAGTCTCCCCCCTCAGCCTCCTCTTCTCCATATTAAACCACCATCCAGACCATTGATAAAAATGTTAAACAAAACTAAGACTGAGCCCTAGGATATGCCACTGGTGACCAGACACCAACTGGAGCAAACTCCTTTCACTAGGGCCCTTTGAGCCCAGCCATCCGGACAGTTCTTCACCTAGTCAACTGTGCACCTGTCCAAGCTATGAGCAGCAAGTTTCTCCAGGAGAATACTGTGAGAAACAGTGTCAAACACTTTACTGTAATGTAGGCAGACAACATCCACAGCCTTTCCCTCATCTGCTAAGTGGGTCATCTTGTCATAGAAAGAGATCAGGTGCATCTGATCACTCGACTGTCGATTGTCCCATGTATGCTGGATGATGACATTCAGGATGATCTGCTCCACAACCTTCCATGGCACCAAGATCAGACTGCCAGGCCTGTTGTTCTCTGTATCCCTCCTTTCCTGTCCTTCTTGTAGATTGGTATCATATTAGTTAACCTGGTCACCTTGCACCTCCCTGGACAGCCAGGACTGCTGGTAAATTATTGAAAGTGGCCTGGCGAGCATTTTTCCCCAACTCCTTCAGAACCTTTGGATGAATCACTTGCACTCTCAAACTTGCGAATGTTCAAATGATGTAGGTGGTCACTCACAGTTTCCCCTCTGCATTATAGGACCTTCATCTCACTACGATCTTCAAACGCAGGGGGCTGAGTTCCCTGGCCTTACTAATAAAGGCAGAGGCAAAAGAGGCATTTTGCCCCTTGAAGTACTCGTGAACTCTCTCTGCTTTTTCTTTATCTTTTGTCTCTGTTTTCCCTCATATCCAATAAAGGATGAAGATTCTCCTTGTTGTTCGTTTTCTGTTAATGTATTTATAAATTCATTTTTGTTGTCTTTTACTCCACTCGCCAACCTGAGTTCTAGTTCGATTTGTCCCTTCTCATTTTCTCCCTACAGAACTTCACAACAGATCTACAGTTCTCCTGAGTTGCCTGCCCGTTTTTCCAGAGCTCACTTTTTCTTCCTGAGTTCCTGAAGAGGCAATCTATTCAGCCACACTGGTCTTCTCTCCTGCTGGTTCAACCTTCAGCAGACTGGGACAGCCTTTTCCTTCATCTTTAAGATTTCATTCCTGAAGAATGTCCAACATTCCTGGATTCTTGTTTTTGACTCCTGTTTGAAAGGCACACCTGCCTTTCACAACTGCCTCCTAAGGGATTCTGTCAACCAGGTCTCTAGATAGGCCAAAGTCTGCCCTCTAGAAGTTCAAGGTAGCAGTTCTGCTAGCCATCTTTTTATTTCACCAAAGGTCAAAAACTGTAACATTTCATTACCATTATGCCCTCATATAATGGGTTGGGTTGGAAGGGACCTTAAAGATAATCTAGTTTCAACCCCTCCCCCCCAGCCACGGGCAGGGTCATCTTTTGCTATATCAAGTTAGCCTGAAGCCCCATCCAACCTGCCCTTGAACACTACTGTGGCATCCACCACTTATCTGGGCAACCTGGTCCAGTACCTCATCACCTGCAGAACAAAGAATTTCTTCCTAATATATGATCTAAACCTACTCTCTTTTACTTTAATGTTCTTACCCCTCATCCTATCACTACAGTCCCCAGTAAAGAATCCTTCCCCACCTTCCCCGTAGTCTGCCTTTAAGTACTGGAAGGCTGCTATAAGGTGTACCTGTAGAGCCTTCTCTTCTCCAGACCAAACCACCCCAAATCTCTCAGCCTGACTACATAGCAGAGGCGCTACAGCCCTTTGAGCATCTTTGTGGTCCTCCTCTCAAGCTGCTTGAACAGTTCCATGTCTTTCTTATGCTGGAGGCCACTTCACCTGTTTGAAAACAAGTCAAGTGGGGGCACCTTTCTTAGGTGGCTCACTCACAACCTGTGTCAGGCAACTATCCTCCACATACCCAGGAATCTCCCAGACTGTTTCCTCTTTGATACACTTTATTTCCACTTGGCATCTGGGAAGCTGAAGTCCCCTGTGAGAATAAGGGCTAGCAATTGTGAAACTTTTGGTTGTTTATAGAGTATTTTTATCTATTTCTTCATCCTGGTTCAGTGGTCCATAAAAGATTCCCACCATAATATCTGCCTTATTGGCCTTTCCCCTTACTCTTACCCATACACATTCAACCATCACCCAGCTCCATGCAGACAAAGCAATCCCAAACATACATAGCTATCTCACCTCCTCTCTTTCCTTGCCCATCCTTCCTGAAAAGTATGTAATCATTTACCACAGCACTCCAGCCATGCAAGCTGTCCCACCATGTCTCACTTAGCCCTGTGACTTAACTATACCATTAAGCTAATGGTCTTCCAGTTCTAAAAGCTTTTTGGCAGATCAAATGGGAATGCCTACACTTGAAAGCAGTTACTGAAATCAAAACAAAATTAACTTATTAGTTGCTTTGGTAATCAAAGGACAGATGGAGACTTGAACAACAGGCTGGGACCAGTCACAACAGAAGAAAAGTTTACAGGAGATTATTTTTGGAAGTTGAAAAGGAAAAAGGGGTAAGTGGAAGTAAGAATAGTTCAAGACCCATGTAAGATAACCTTAAACACAGGCCCAGGAAACTTCAATTTTCTTTTAAAAGTAAGGCAGGTAATTTTCACAAAGTGATGATTAATTGCTGAAGAATGAACAATAGAAGTAGAGACATGCATGTTACCACTTTGTGCTTTGTAGTCAAATTATCTTGTGCATGTCAGTTTCTAGCTTAACACACTTGGCTCTTCCAAGAGCTTAAAGCAACTGATAGTGAGGTTAGGCTTATTGCTGCGTCTGTGACAATTCAAACACAGATTTTTTAAAAATAAGGAAAAGCAATAGAAGGCTTAGTTACCATGGAAATACATCAGTTTGCAAGACAGATGTACAATAACTTAATTGGCCTGACCTCTAATAGGTTTCTAATGAGAATCTTTCCCTGTAACTTGTTTCCTTACCTAGGAGTGGCCCTTGCTATAAAAAAAACTAGCTCAACGTGTATATTGAGCATCCACCATGAGCACTGTACACTACACCTTCAAAATGTAGATTCTAAAAGCCCAAGATGTACTTCACACTGAATTTGAAACCTAAACTACGAAAAAAACACATTAAATACAGAATTGCACATTCATACAATAAACCATATTTAGAACAAATACAGCAAGAAGCATTCAGTAATCCTGAACATATTTAAAATTTCAAACCATGTAAGCAGAAGGTAAATACCAGAGAACAGATATTTGAAAAGAAGTTTTGCAATTTTGTTTCAGAAGACTGTGTTTACCTTTTCTATGCATTTCCGCAGGCTATGGATATTTCGAACCCACCATCCTATACCCATAGCTCTGAGTTCTGACCATGTTGGATCTCCTTTCTGCATTGCAGGGAGCATGCTCAGTAGTTCTTCTTCCGCTACTGAATGGAATGCCCAGGCAAAATGACTAGTAGATAAGCCTAGATAATCAAGCATTAAAAAAAATCAGTAATAAAGTAATCCATAATATACATTCAAAGAGGTAGGGGTTAAGAAGAGATAAACGGCTAAATTGTTCATTTTGGACTTCTAACTGCATTAATAAAGAAACAGCAGAAATTTAAGCATATTTACATAATAAATATTATAGAAAGTTTATAGAGATAAAAGCAATTTTTCAACTTGTAAACTGCTTAGATAGTTTGCAAAGAATGGTTATTGACTGAAGTTCAAATTATAATGGGTTTCATTAAAATTAGCCATGACACAAAGTGCAACATATTGTTTAAACTTTTCAAAGTTTTCATTATTTTGATTTGGATTGAAAAAAAGTGGAGATTACAGCAGCAGAAAACAGGTTTGAGAACAGAGATACAAAAGAACACTCAAAGACAAAAGCCATGACATAAGGAAGACAACAATTGCTCATCAACATAAAAGGTAGTTATGGATTACTGCAACACCAGGGTTGACCACAGGTGACTGCATTGCACAGAGACACATTCAACTGCACCTCTACAGGCACTTCTAACTCTCATCAATTTCTGAGCTCATTAGAAGTGATGCATCTCAGCTAAAAGGGTACTAGGAGAGACCTAACTCTAATATACTGTGTAATGTAATGTACTGTGGCAGTCCTAGCAAGGTCCAAGCTCATATACAGCTGAAGAATAACAAGTCATGATATTGAAAATGTAATTATTTGTTATGAAGACTAATAAAAGGGTGAAGAAATAATCACAATCACCCCTTTAAATTTGGTTAAGTCCTAATCAAATCTGATTTTGTAATATCTGCTTGGAACTAGTCAAAACTACACCAAAGAAAATTATTTGAAATAGTTCATTGGATAATTACACTAGGTGTATGAAAATGCATTCAGTGACCTAATAGATTAAAAGTTTTTTTTTTTTCAAAAAAGTACTAAAAACCTAAGACAATAAGTACTCTGTATTTTTTACTTTGTTATTTCTGCAGAAGGTTGTTGGAACAACATGGTACTAGAAGTACAGAAGAACCTGCTCTCTTGAGGAAATAGAAGAAAATTAAAACTACAAAACTTTCATAGCTAGAAAAAAACACCCCAGTTCTAACACCTGTGTCTATAGTAAAGCAGACATCTTTCAGTCTGGCATGCATTTGGATTGAACAACAGTGGTGTTTGTTTGTTTTTAAGAACAACAAAATTAACTTGACTCTGGACAGAAGTGTCAATAACATACAATAGTGTAAGGCTACTTCATTTAGTAACATTCACCCCCCTCTAAGAAAACATGTCAATTACCTTGGTGAAGCAATTGAGCTCGATGTACAGGAGGAAGGGAAGTTGTTAGAAATGTGTGAAGCCGAACAGCCAATAAAAATTTTAAACCACACTCATCAAGAGTTTCTCCACCTGCAATTAAATGTTTTGGTAGGCACTTCAGAGAATCTGTTAAAAATAGCCATCAGGTCTCTTAACAGAAGAAATACCTTAGTTCTACAGCTATTGATGCTTTAAATTCATAAATATATAAGCATAATCCTTCACAATTCCCTTAATATATGAGGAAAATCTCAAATATAAAAAGTTGTGAAGTTACTTGCTCAACTGAGTGCAAGAAATGGCAAAAGTGTTTCTACCAAATAAAAAAAACCTACGTATTTCTCCATTTCTCTGCAAAATGGAGCAAACATGGGCTGTTCACAATGTTGTCTCTTAACAATATTTTCTCTTCAAAAGTGAATCAGAAAAAGTTTATGTAGACAGACTGATTAAATATCACTGCCATTAACAGCAATACCAAATTTCATTTTATGAAGTCAGAAATTTGAGTTAAACAGTAAATATTGTGATGGCACAGTAAATCATAGACAAGCTTTAATAGTAGCATTCCAAATTAACAGAGAAAAGTTCCAAAAAGGGTTACAAAACAATAATATATAGAATTTTGAATGGACAGCTTACCCTGATTTCTGTCTCTGCTTTCTCCAATGTCAGTACTGGTGGTAGCAATTGTATCTGCCAAGGCCATTAGTGACATTTGCTCCATCCTAGTCAGACCTGGCAAACTTGAATGAAGCAAGTGACGAGAAAGAACTTGAGCATGCTCTGGTCCAAAGTAAGTTGGGCTATATTGAGAAAGATCAATGACTTTTGGTTTTGCACTGTCTTCATCTGCATCAAAAGTTACAAGTTCATCTGTGCTTATAACAGAATTTTGAAAGAGATCTTCATAATTGTCATTGGGAATATCTTTTTTACTTTGGCTATTTTGATTATTTGACTTCTCTGAACAAGAATGAGATGAATCATCATCTGCAGCAAGCAGAGCATACAAGGGCAATGGTGGAACAGAGTCTATTTCAATATAGTCTGTAGTCTCAGTTTTGCTGAATGTTTTGGGGTCTCGTGCAGTACTTCCACTAGCACTGATGGTCAGAGATCTGAGTCGTCTATCATGATTAGGTTCAGATTCATTTATAGCAACAACTTCTCCAGCAATGCACTTCACCAGATGGGACAGAATGGCTTTTGCTCTACGTACTTTACCAAGATCCATGAGTTCTAACAGTTGATGTGGATGGTACTGAGGTAAAGTGGGAGATAACGTATGAGCTGCTTCAAAAAGACCAGAGTCTTCCATTTCAGCAGACAGATCAAAGGCAGATCTTTTCCCACTAAGTTTTTGTGCAAGGCTGGTCATAGATCTGGTCAAAGTTCGCTTTGGTGGAGGCAGACCTGAGGCAGATGATTGGCTTTGTTTCATTGAGCTAGTTATACACGGCATACTTCCACTGTAGGAATCTGTACTAATTAGTTCCTGCTTGGCAGGAGGCTGCCACTGAGAATAGACATGCATTTCACAATCCATTCCAACTACAAGAATGCCATCACGTACCCATGACAAGGAGACTGGAAAAGGAGGTGACCCCTCTACAGAGGAAACCAAGTCAACAGAACGCAGTAGAACAAACCTAGAAAGAGCTGTAGCCTTTGTAGTAGTACTGCCGCTATGGGAGATTGCTACAGTCTCCTTACCATTTTGTTCTTGCATTTTCCCAGACAGCTGGCCAAACATAAAAAGTTTTGATCCAATTCCTACTGTCAGAATATGTGAACCATCCTCCCTAGACATCCAATCTAAGTGTACCAAGTGCTTAGTGCTGGGCATCACATTCCCACCATGAGAGAAAGAAAATTCTTGTCTGTTATATGCCACTAAATTACTATCAATACTAATAGCAGGGTCTAACATTGTGCCTATCTCATCTAAATGAAGAGTCTGCTCTAGAATCCAGGAAGAACCCCCTGTAGATTCACATTCAAAAATGCTAACATGCATTATAAAGTCTTGAGAAAGGTGACTATTTTTAGGTGTTACCTGCTTATATGCTACAGCTAATCGGTTTGTGTGTGCACAACTAACTTCAGCTGGCCTTCCTGGAACAGTAATAGCACTACTACTAAGAAGTCCATCCTCAATCAGTAATGGCCATTCTTCCCAAATATATGTAGCATCACTCTGTACTGCCACAGACGAAGCCGATGATTCAGTGGTCACCCTGCATCTCCAGAATCGAACTTTTCCATCTGAGCATGAAGTAGCCAGCAGGTAAGGTGCACGACAAACAGGATATATGGAAGAGGAACTCAGATGTCCTAAAAATTAAATATTTTTTATTAGGGTAAATCATAAAAAGTAAGCCAAAAGTAAAGACCTTTTTGTTCCATTATCATTTTATTATTCTAAAACAGACAAAAGATATTAGTACTTCCTCATAAAAAGGGTTGTTCCCAGAGCTTTACAAGATTAAAAAAATCCTGTGAAATTACTTTACTATTAGTCTCCATTTCATTCTCTAGAAATGAGTTAAATTGCATGATTTAAATCTGAATATTAATATCTCTAGGTGCCAGTTTTGGATTGTATGGGAAAGACATTGTCTGATGTACTTCTATCATCTCACACACAAACATTTCTCTTTCAGAAATCTAAAAATCTTTTCAAAATATTTTTGAGAGGCTTCTGATAGAAACCTTAAATTTTAAGTGTACATCCCACCAAAAATTAATGAATGATTTTAAAACATTTTTTTTCTACAATTCCTTCTATTTTCAGAATCTGGGTTTAAATAAATGTTATGCCTTTCATAAAAAACATTATTTTGGTATTAGTTCCAAGATCCGTATTAAAAGGTCAGGGGAGCAGGTTTTAACAAGCCGTTTAGATCTACCTACATGTATTGCAATTTTAACAACAAATACCAAACTATTCATTTCTATTTTAAGCTGAGCTAAGAAATGCAAGGATTCCACACTTAATTCTGAAAATAAGAAATAAAAAAATAAAAATCACAAACCTGCTGAGGGCTTAACACTTATTATCTCCACTCCTTCTGGCAAATTCAACTCTTGACTATACACCATTTTTGAAGAAAGAGTAAGCCAGCTGGTGCTCTGAAGGTTTGCTCTACAGGCTTGATACTTTTGATTGAAAGGTGACTGGATCTTCTCTGGATCTGGTGAAGAATATAGTTCTTCTGTTTGTTTTGTTACTTCAGGTGTATCTGAGTCTACCTTTTCACCTAAAAATGTTTGCACTGTTAGTTAAAAAAAATTGTAATTTCTTTTAACTAGAGTCTATCAGTATCATTTCTAAGTTCCAAGAAGACAGATAAAATTTTAAGAATTGTAATTTCCTTTCAATGACTAGTGTTCTCAAATTCAGATGTAAAGAGAAATTGTAGCACACCTCAAAATAAACACTCCATAAATCTAGAAGTGCTTAGTACTTCTTAAACAAGAAACTCTTAAACTCTTAAAACAATCAAACTAACCAGAGGCAGGAAAAATGCAAAAGAAAGAGGTAAGTGTGTGGGTTTCCATGGAAATTTATGCTTCATGAGACACAGAGTATCTGCTGCAAGACAAAATTAAATGCAGACCTCCATGTCTTACCTCATAAATTGGGGGAAAGTATTTTTTCAGAAAAGTTCTGTCAAAATTCACCCAAAACGTGTGATCTAGAAGATTATATCATATGAATACTTCATTACTTCTTTTAAAAAAACAACTTTTTAATAAAACCCAACAGTGTAAGTATGAATTTGAAACGTATATTGGTTTTAAAAAAAAACACACACCTTCCCAATAATGGGCTCACCATGTAAGTAGATCAGAAAATTTGAATCTTTAGTTATCTTAACAATTTATTAACTTCAATAATACTTAAAGTGACTGAAAATTCTTCCTGTGAAGGCAACAGTGAGATAAATAACACTTTGGTTTAAACTGAAGAAATGTGCATTATGACAGGTTTGTCCAGTATGTGATGAATGTTGGATTTCTGTTTCCTTATAATCTTTGTCTACTTAGTTTTATAATTCGTGTGGTAGTTTTGTAGTCTGAAAGAACCAAGAGATTTCAGTACTTCCGATTTTTTTCAGAATTGTAATCGTAATCTCTAATGTTTAGGTACTTCAGACTGCATAGCCCAATATAACATATCTATAAACTCAAAAACTGTAGAACAAATTTCTAAGAAGCAAAGCATCTGACCTGTTAGACTCTATTAAAACCAACCAAGTACATTTGCCGTTTGAATACACAAAACTAACTGTTAGGCTCTATTAAAACCATATAAATACAGTTGTCCTTTAAACAGACAAAACTAACAATTTAGGGCTCAGGATGAATTCAAAAGCTTCAGCATTCTGAAAATTAAGAAGTGATCAAGAAAGAATGGGTTGTGATGAAAGATTCTAACAGAATTGTAGATTCTTTACAAAAAGCTGAAATGCCATTTAAAATATGCTGAATACCAGATACATTCACAAGAGTGATTTTTTTTTTTTTTAAATCTAACCTACACAGAAATTGGCTTACCTACTGAGACAGGAATTGACTTCAAGTGTAAGTGCCACATATGTAGTAATGAACGGTTTTGAGTATACTCTATTACTATTAAGTAGAATTTTTCAGAGAATCCATTCTGTTGTTTTCCTGATGAAAATCAGAACAGAAATACTTTACGCATTATTCAACTGCAAGTAGGACTAAATGTGACAGCTAGCAAGTAATCATAATAAACTACTGTCAGCTGATACTCAAATAGAATAATCTGACTATATCCAACCTAATTATACTAGTTTTATCAGTATTTTATCAAAACCAATAGCCCCTGCAATTATTATAGGCACACACATTAATAACAGTCACTATTTTATTTTAGAGAGATTAAAATATTTGTCATGTTTAAAGCTAAATACCAGAATGTGCACTCAGTTCTACCTACTCATCTTTAATGGGTTGCTCTCTTAACACTTTCTAAGAGGTATCTGTTGCTGGCCACTCTAAGAGTTGAGACAGTGAACTAGACAGAGATTTGGCCTGACCCAGTACAGCTGTTACATTTAATGTACAAAAACTACACATCTACAGAAGCAATTACATGTCAACAATTGGTAAAGTCACAGCTTGGTCTAATGAATAGGTTCATCCAACACAATCCAGCTAAGATTGATCATATAATCTAGAACACGCAAGAGAAAAAAGGATTCTTCCTAAGAAACTATTTGCTGTACTTCTACCCATTAAGAAAAGAAGGCATGAATTATTATCAGTAGCAGCCCATTTCTGGAGGGTGCACCCAGACATTCTCCCTCCTTAGCACTGAAGTAAACTTATTAGGACCAAGCAAGAATGGTTAATTTAGTGATACAACCACGTATAATCTTTTTCTCCAGGATTCCCCCAACCCTTTTTTACAATTGCATTTTTAGGCATGCATCTACATAAAACATGATCAAGGATAAACGACATTTGCCCTGTGGGTCTCACACAGGGCTGCTTATGGTATCGTTCTTTTTAAAAAAACGGTATGAGCTAAATACTTATATGCTTAACTAAAAAGGAAAGAGCAGAGGCTTAAAACTGATGTGCTTTTAAGTATTAGATAGTTAAAAATGAGAACGTATGTCAATGGCACACTTCTAATTCACAGTATTAAAGGGTACATTCAGTCAAATTTCTTTCACAGCAGAAGCCTATATAGATTTCCAGAATGCACAACCAAGACTGAAGAGCTTCCATGCAAATGCATGACAAATTTATGCTTTAGCACAACACTTTTTTCTCTACTCTGTTCTTAATTTCCAACATCCCATTTGTATATTTTGACCACTACCGAGAGTTAGGACGATTATCTCCATTACTCCACATGTCCTTCTTGAGCAGAAACAGCTAATTCAGAAGCAAGCACTGTATATACACTTCAGATCATTTTTCTTGGTATGTCTCCCTTGTCTTCTATCAAAAAATAATTTCATGTACCAAGTTATTACACAACATTTTGATACTGTTCCTTACTTTTCCTTCCTTTTATTTAGCATTTCCATTACCACTGCAGATGACTTGGTATCACAGGCTGTAATTTTATTTTGACCCTTTTTTTCCCAAATCATTACATCGGAACTGAACAAAACAACACTGAATTGCTTAAGTGTCAAAACTACTGACCAACTCCACCAACAAAAACTGGTAATTTTATTTCAAGGCAATTCAGAGCTACCTTAAGACCCATAGAATGATAACCTCTAAAATCATAGCTATGCAATATCTATACACCATTCACAGCATTGTATTTTTAAGTTGTCTTTTTTTTGGGAGGGTTGCTTGCTTGGCATGTCATTTATCATAGAAATAGTATGTAAAGAACCTTCAAGAAAGGATGCAGATAAGCTTGCTGTAGGGGATACTATATCATATCAATCGCACAGGCTCTACTTTTCTAACACTTTCCCCTCCTCTAAGAACAGCATCAGCCACAAAATGTTTAACAAAGCTACCCTGTCTAAAATTTGGTTGAGTACTACCCTCCAGAAAAGTGAAACACCCATGACTTTCATTAGACTAGAATTTCTTCTTCAGTGTACAAAGACCTTAAAAGAAAGATGCAAAAACCTATACAAGTTCTGTGGAATACACGTACAATATTTGTCTTTAATATTTTATGAAAAAAGAATTCTTTACCTGAGTCTGCTAAATTGTTTTTCTTTTCAGGTATCTCTTTCTCCTGGTTATTTAAAATGAAGTCTTCTTGAAAAACATGGAACAACTGTGTTTTTCTGCCATGCTAAGAAAGTAAAAGATACACACAAGTAGTGAACATCAGAGTACACTGCTTAAGATTTCTCTCTAACATGTGAGCTTTTGAGTTGATTGCTAAGTTGCACACAACAAAAAAGGTTTCTCAATAAGATACACCTTCATTACTCATGTTTTCTTCATTTCCAGGTACTATGAAACCAAAGGCAGGTGTATGTCAGAATCAATCTTTAAACATTCAGTTTTACTTGAAAGACAGCTAGAGGTGTAGCCTTTATTGTTAACACTTTTTAAGCAAGGTGATTATGGTATAAAATGAGTACAGATAAACGTCTTACAAGCTCTGTGATAGCATCCAGTTCAATGATGCATCCTGGTCGAGCAGTAGATTGCTGACTTATGATATTAAAAACTTCACCAACGTATTTCTGTTAAAAACAAACGAGATGCTTCTTTTGTCCATTTCTGCAACACAGACTGCTGAATAGATACAACATCTAAGCGAATATTAAACAAAAGCATTAAAAATACTCCAGCTGCAAGTTACCAGGAATACTAAAACATTCCTCGTTTTATGGAGAGCCACTTTATTTCTGATGATTAAAAAAATGGCAAGAACTTGCAAAGCCTTCTGGAAAGCCATCATCCAGAAAGCCCCACATACAGCAGTTTACCATTCATTCACTAAACGGAAATGTCTCAACTGCAGTATGCCTACTATACTAAGAAGCTTTATTGTATGTTTTTACAAGCAGATTTGAACTATCATAATCTGCAAAATTCTTGACAGCTAGCTTAGTTTCTAATAAGTCTAACTATTATTACTGAATGAAGTTCCAACCTTCAAAAACTTGAGACAGCTTTCACTTACAGAAATTTCTGGATTGGAAAGCTCACACAGAAGTTTTTTAGCATCTATTACAGCTTGATACAATCTCAAATGCTGTCCATCACTAGCCACAAAGCAGGCACTTGGAGAATTACAGTATGCACCTGAAAAATATAAATGCACAAAGTACTCAAATTTAAACACCAACTGGCTCCCTTATTTAAGGAGAATAAATAGAAAATTTATGAAAGAAATACAGAATGAGAAATATTCTGTCTTGTTAATTTCTGTTCACAGGCAAGAACTACAAAGTGTTGCTTAGCAACCAAACCAGAGAATACAAAAGGAAATCAGAATTTGGTTTGCAAACTAGAGCAAAATCTACCTCTGCTTTTAAGTGTTCATGACATTCTATAATCAGAAGTCCACATTAGCATCTAACAGCTTGACTTTATTAGCTCATAAAATATCAAATATAAAAGGCGGCATACCCCCTCCCCCCCAGCAATTCTTTAAACAAGAATACACAATTACAAAATATAAGCAGCTTGGAAGTATGTGAAATAAGGGATCCATGCTTAACGCTATTTTTCAATCTAGTCATATACATATATCTACATTGCCTACTTAGTAGCATTATTTACCTATATTACTTTTATTCTAGAATACTTAACAAATCAGGAAACTGAACTCACCAAGGCAGTAACTGGGTATAAGGGTGGGCAGCCATGCAACATTAGAAAAAGCTGAAACATGGAGAGAATTGATCCGAGCAAGTTCAGATACTCCACCAGAAAAGGACAATGGCCCAACAGGATCAACTCTCCAAAGAATAAGTTCACTGTAAACTGCATTGGGATCCTGGGATGTTATACTAGCATTGCCTCTACTCTGAAGTCTTAATGGTGACTCCTGAGACTTTAAAGAATCATTTGCTTGTTTTGCATTCTCAACATCTGGTGAACTTAGAGCATTGTGATGTGAAGTTGTAAGCAGCAGTGGTAATACTGAATGGCAAGCCAAGTCATTAAGATGAAAACGGTGACCACAATATCTGGATTTGTGTGAAATACTGAGTACAGTTGAAAAAGCAGATTCTTCAGCAAAACTCACTAGCCATTGGTTCAAAGATCCATCTGCATGTTTGGAGATCATCATAACATTGGGTGTGAATATACTTAGTTTTAAACTGTTGTTTGATTTGCTATGTCCAGAAGAGATAAGCATAGATGATGATCGTGTAAGGCCAAGAGGCTTTTGTTTGCCTTGTTGAATAGCCAAGTCAACATTTTTGGTACATGCATACATCACTATACTTCTGCAAAGAGAGCTTGCATCACCCGTTGGGAATGCAACAGGAATCCGTGAGACAAATGACACCTGGAAGTTTAAAAAAGAAGGTATTTTTAAAAAAGTATTTTAAAATTTTAAGAACAAGTGTTAAAGTTCTTTTCTCAACATACTTTTCTGTACACAAAAGTGCATAATCCAGAAAATGCAAAGTACCTGCACCTGTCGAAACATGCCAGGCTGGTATTCATCTAGCCAGTCCACATGCCATACCAGCAATGAACCATCCATAGGATGTATACTGAATAGCATATCAGCATTTTTACTCCATTCAGAAAGCAAAACTTCAATTTCATGGTCAACAATAGCAGAAGATAAAGGAACAAGGTTTGGTGCTGAAGTAGTTTTCTCATCACCCATTTCCTTCTTCTCTTGGTTTCCTTTTTGTTCATCTCCATTTTCATCAACTTCTAGAACACAAAAATATGTTTAAAAGCTAAACTTTAACAAGCAAGGTCATTCAGGCATTGAAGCACATTTCAACCTTTTTCTAAATCACTCATTCAAGCACAAATTTAAAATAATGAAAGTTTTAACCGGAAGTTCTTTAGTGGACCACTAATAAACTGAATTAGCTTAGTTTGCACTTGAATTTGAAATATTTATACTTTTTCATAGAATCACAGAATATCCTAGTTGAAAGGAATCCACAGGGATCATCGAGTCCAATTTCTGGGTCCCCAAAGAACCACCCCAAAAATAGCAGACTGTGTCTGAGAATGTTGTCTAAATGCTTCTTGAACTCTGGCAGGCTTGGTGCTCTGACTACTTCCCTGGGGAGCCTGTTTCAGTGCCCAACCACCCTCCCAATGAAGAGCCTTTTCCTGAGATCCAGTATGAACCTCCCCTGTTGCAGCTTCAAGCTTCAACCCTTGGGTCCTACTGTTGGTGACCAGAGAGATCAGTGCCTGCCCTTCCTGCTCTGCCTTGTGAGGAAGTTGTAGACCGCAATGAGGCCTCCCCTCAGTCTCCTCTTCTCCAGGCTGAACATGCCAAGTGACCTCAGATTGTCCTCATACATCTTTCCCTCTAGACCCTTTACCATCTTTGTTGCCTTCCTTTGGACACTCCCTAACAGTTTTGTATCTTTCTTATACTGTGGTGCCCAAAACTGCACACAGTGCTCAAAGTGAGGCTCAACCAGTGCAGAGCAAAGTGGGACAATCTCTTCCCTTCACTAGCTAGCAGTGCTGTGCCTGATGCACCCCAGGGTATGGTCGGCCCGCCTGGCCACCAAGGTGCACTGCTGGCTCATGTTCAGCTTGCTGTTGATCAAAACCCCCAGATCCCTTTCTGTGAGGCTTTCCAGCATCTCAGCCCCCAGTCTGTATGTTTAACCAGGATTGCCTCTTCCCAGGTACAGAATCTGCCACTTGCTCTTCTTAAATTTCATGCTGTTGGTGATTGCCCAGCTCTCTAATTTGTCCAGATCTCTCTGCAAGGCCTCACCACCCTCAACAGAATCAACAGGTTCACACAATTTGGTATCATCTGCAAACTTGCTCAGAAAATCTTCCAGTTCTTCATCCAAATAATTTATCAAAACATTCAGGAGGACTGGTCCTAAAACAGAGCCCTGGGGAAGCCCACTGTGACAGGACATCAGCCTGATGTAACCCCGTTTACAAGAATCCTCTGGGCCCCATCAGCCAATTGCTCATGCGTTATATTATGCTTTTATCTAACTGTATTCTGGTCACTTTGTCCAGAAGGATACTGTAAGAGACAGCATCAAAAGCTATACTGAAATCCAGAAAGACTACATTGACTGGCTTTCTTTGGTCAACTAGCTGGGTGACCTTGTCATAAAAGGAAATTAAGTTTGTTAGACATGACCTTCCCCTAGTGAACCCATGCTTGGCTCTGACCAGTGACTGCGTTGTCCTTTAGATGTTTTTCACTAAGTTCCAGAATAATCTTTTCCATAATTTTACCAGACACTGAAGTGAGACTTTCCCCATTTAATGTATGTTTTTGTATGCATAGGCAGAACAAAAGCAGTCATCTCCCAACCATGTCTAACATTATGTAGTATAAAGCTGTTTAAATTAGGTATACACTGAAAACAAGAAACCTTAGCTCTATGATTATATCAGGTTCCCTAAGCATGTCAAAACAATACACTTTTAGTTTTCAGCGCAAGTTACTCAAAATATCTGGAAAAAGCAAACACAATTTGTAGATACACATTTTTTAAGAACCAGTTAGGTACTTCCACTGGAAGGGAAGGAAATTCACAGAAATAATACTGCAGTCTGTCTGCTTCCTTACATTCTAAATTGCCTCTCACTCAAGATGAAAGAACACATTACTTCGTAAAATGAAAGCCATTTGTCTATGATAAGACTTTTACCTTCTTCTGATCTGCCGTCCATCTGATTAGATTCCTCTGTATTTGTCTCAGGAGAATGATGTTCAAAATTCTTTTTAAGCTGCTGCAAAAATACTTCCATAGATAAGGTAAAATGGAGTTCTTTATTGTTTAGCCAGTGTACAACAAAAGGTCCACTTTTTTCTTCACTTTCACCAAGACTCAGAGATGTGATAGATGGGAGTAGAGGAATATCTACCACAAAAAAAATATTAACAGCTTCATTCAAAACCAAGTAGTTTGGGAAAAAGTAATTTTCTAGACACTATGTTCAAGCAGAAAAGCCACAAGGAAAAAAAATACATTCGGGAATAAGCAAATAAATGTATTGCCGCTAGTCATTCCTTTCACCAATATCATCTACCTTCAGTATCACATTGTTTTGTTGCTATCAACAGGAAATGTTATATGGGAAGGCTCTTCAGTATGCTTACATCAAGACTACAGTATGGCACTGGGTATCAAGTTTAGGTGGCAAGGTTTTAGCAGCAGGAATACAGCAGGGGTGGCCTCTGTGGGCAGAGCCCAGCAGCTGCCCCATGTCAGAGCAGAGACAGCTCCAGCTGCTCCAAAAGGGACCCGCCACTGGCCAGAGCTGAGCCAGGTCAGTGCAGCAGGAGGGCAGGAGGTGCTCCAAGCACACAGCACAAGTTCCCCTATGGCCCCTGGTGGAGCAGGCTGTCCCCCTGCAGCCCATGGGTCCAACATGGAGCAGATCTCCACGCTGCAGCCCTCCCGTGGAGGAGCCCCCGCTGGAGCAGGTGGATGTGGCCTGGAGGAGGCTGCGGCCCATGGAGACCCCCCACAGGAGCAGGCCCCGGGCCGGAGCTGCAGCCCGTGGAGAGGAGCCCACGCAGGAGCAGGGGTCTGGGGGGAGCTGCCGCCTGCCCGTGGGGGACCCGTGCTGGAGCAGTTTGCTCCTGGGGGATGGATGGACCCCGTGGTACGGAGCCGTGTGGGAGCAGTTGTTGACAGGAACTGAAGCCCGTGGGAAGGACCCTCACGGGATCAGTTTAGGAAGGACCGCATGACATGGGGGGGACCCCGCACTGGAGCAGGGGAAGAGAGTAAAGATGAAGTAGCAGCAGAGACATAGCATTATGGACTGACCACAGTCCCCATTCCCCATCCCCCTGCACTGCTTGGGGGTGGGACATAAAAGAGGGTGGATGGGGTGGGAAAGGAGTTTTTAGTTTGCTTTAGTTCTCACAGGCCTAGTCTACTATCAATACGCAATAAATTATATTAATCTCCCTATTCTGAGTCTGTTTTGCCCATGCTGGTAATTAGTGGTCTCCTTGTCCTTAGTCCTTATCACAATTCATGAGCCTTTCTTCCATCATATCTTCTCCCCTTGTCCTTTTAAGGAGCAGGAGTGAGAGTCCTACATGGTGGTGCTGAGCTGCTCATCAGTACTAAGCCACTCTGGACTAAATTTCCATAATGTAACACTGTGCATATACTTTAATTTTCCTTGTTCTTTGCTATTACGGTTCAGAAAATAAAGCAAATAATTTGAGGATAACATCCCAATGTTTATTCCAGAACTCAGGCTGCAGCAGTATCACGGATCACGTACAACAGGCTTACACTGGCGAGAACTAACAGGGTGACCAAGAAACATGCGCTGTAAGGCTATTGCATGAAGCTAGGATTTCTGATTCCTACAGATTCCTTTATTATTTTACATTGCCACATGATGCTATCCAGTGTACCAGGAGGCTGTGAAAAATAAATTGGTAATCTCAAAGTAAATAAAGGAAGCAAGCATCAGACTGCTGCAAAGTTACATCATCTGAACTGAGTGGCAAGAAAGCAGCTGTCATTTCTTCAAATGGGTCATAGAGCAATATGCTAGAAGCTCAACCCATATTTGATTCCCACCTAGAAGCCTCCATAGACATTCTGCTTCTGATCTCTATTTATGCACTGGTACTTAAATTCTATACCCCAGGAGACAAAATATTTTTATTCCAATACTGTTTTTATACCAGTGTTGTCTCTGAATTACTTACACTGCGGTGTAGCCTAAGAAAATAACAGAGCACACAAAGAGAAGAAAGAACCAGCATGACTACCTACAATTTTACAGTGGGGAGAGGGGCTGAAGAGAGTATTAGAGAAATATGGTCCATCTGCCAAAAAAAAAAAAAGCAATTTTTGACAGTCACAAAAATAGGGTAGTGTATTTGGCAAAAGCAGAACTTGAAAGAAATAAATCCATTGACTTCTTATAGGACAAAGCTACAGCAAACATGAATGAGAAGGTGGACTGGAAGGATGATTTCTCATATTAGAATACAAATCTATGCACTTTTAGTGTGTAACACAAAATCTCTAAAGAAATCACTTTTTTTCCCCATCAGCTCTCCTACCTCAAAGCTTCAGTTATTCTATTCTGGAAAACAGAAACTTTTAGTGCATCTTCTGGAAGACTTCCAACTTCCAGTTGATGCTCAGTCCTGGGTAAAATCCTTAGTGAGAATCTCTATTTGCTTCATAAATCACACTTTTTCCAAAAAGCTTCTGACGTCTTTCGATTCAGTAATTCTCTCTGTATACTAGCGATAATCTTGCCTGCCACTACCCCCCCTCCAAAAAAAAAAACAAACAAGAAAAAAAAAAACAAGCAATAAACAATGCTACTTATTCCTTTCAGTGAATGAATTCCACCCAGGCTGAATACTGGAGGGTGCAGTTGAAAGGGTTGGGCAGCCATCTCGAGGGAGCTTGACAGGCTGAGAAATGGGTTGCTAAGAATCTCATGAAGTTTAAGGAGAAGTGCAAAGTTCTGCAGCTGGTGAGGAACAACCCCAGGCACCAGTACACACCAGGGGCCACTCAGCTAGAAAGCAGCACTGCAGAAAAGGACCTAGGAGTTCTGTTAGACACAAAGCTGAACACAAGTCAGTAACATGCCCTTGCTGATAAAAAGGCTAACAGTATTTTTGGCTGCATTAGGCAAGGCACTGCAAGCAGATCAAGAGAGGTGATCCTTTCCAGCACTGACGAGGCCACATCTGGGGTACTGGGTCCAGTTCTAGGCCCAGTTCTAGGCTCCCCAGTTGAAGAGGGACATGGACTTACTGGGAAGAGTTCAGCAAAGGGCCATGGAGATGAAGAAGGGACAGCAGCATCTCCCCTTATGAGGAAAGGATGAGAGATCTGGGACTGTTGGACTGTTCAGCCTGGAGAACAAAAGGCCAAGGGGGATCTTATTGATGTGTACAAATACCTGAAGGGAGAGTGCAAAAATAGGACAGAGCCAGTGGGCACCAACTGGAACACCAGAGGTTCCATTTGAACATCAGGAAATACTTCTTTACCATGCAAATGGATGGTGCACTGGCACAGGTTGCCCAGAGAGGTCATGGAGTCTCCCTTCTTGAAGTTAGTAAAAGCTACCTGGACATGGTCCTGGGCAACCTGCTTTGGGGAGCTCTGCCTGAGGAGAAGGCTTGGACCAGATGGCCTCCAGAGGCCCATGCAAACTCATATTACAGAATCACAGAATGGTTAAGAAATATTAAATAAACTCTCAAGGATTTTGTTTCTTTATGAAAATAAGGTCAAAAATTAACAACAGGAAACATGCAATAAAAATGAAGATCTCTTATGCGATAGCATTACTCATCTTCTAAAATGGACTTGAAGGACAAAATGCAGCTCTGGACTTACTTTTGTCAGGTATTCTGAACATTGTAATAAAAATAAACTTTGGAGTGAGATCATAAATAGATTTAGTTTAAATCGAAGAAAATACAATTAATTTGTTTTTTTTTCAGGTAAGGGCAAACTAAAAGAACTGCTTAGAGAAACTGGTTAGACTGACATTCTTAGGGACTTGACTGTGAAGGAAAACAGATCTTCAAATTGAGGCTTAAGATGTGAAAGCTGCTTCCAGCAGAGGTTCTGCAATAAAGAACAACCTTTAATTCCCCAATCTAGTAACACTGAATGACTCAAAGACAGCATCAAGAAGGATAATACTAATACAGATGAGAAAGAAGGGGTAAAAAAAAATGAGGTCAAGGACAATTAAGTCTTAGACACTTAGGAAAATATTTTACCATTCTTTTACAAAATTTATTTTTTCCTATTCTGTGAGCTTGTTGGGCACACTTAAGACTACTAAAAACAAGGTTTGTTAGATACTTATAAATAGGAAAAGAAGCGCATTAAGCATAGATGCAAACAAGAATTCTGAAAGACTGTGCTAACTGCATGAAAAGATTAGTTGGCTCCTTGTACAATTTAGAAATGCAGAATGCACAGAGGGGAACTACAAATCTCCAAGAAGCTTCAAAGAAACATTCCTTTAAGACACTGGGTGGTAATAGATACAGTGACTGCAGATGTTTCCTGTAGGAACATGGTAACTTGATGGTACAGCACAAACCAGCAGAAGTCTCTTTTTGTTACACTGTATGAAATTCTACATGTTGTATGAAATTCTACATATATCTGTGAAGAAAATCTACATATATCTGTGAAGGAAACATGAGCTAATACTAAAAAAGATGAAGACTAATCTTCTTACAGGAAAAAGTGTTCACAGATTGCTTAACCTAGAATCAATAAAGGAAACTCATTGTTCTTTGTAATCGTACCAAAGATTGTACAGCTACAAATATGACATTATGCATGAAATCAAAAAGTGGCCTTTCAAACAATGGTTAGATGGGACAAAAAACAATCAAAAAATACTAAGTTTAAGATAGGCCTTAATGGGCAAATACATTACGTAATCCTTTTCTTGAATTACTTAAGTCTCGACACATGAAAACACATCACAGCAGTGAAACCATAATGAAAGGCTCTTTAACACATTTCTATTCAGTTTTTCAATCGGTAGATGTAACTCTTCATTTTTCAGCATGGGCATAAAATTATGAAAACAGAAACATTAGTTATTAGAAGTTTTCTTTTTATTTTTTTCTTCCCATAATGCCTTGCAAAATAATGCATGAGCAAGACAATATTCACGTTTATGGAACACAAGATGCAGATGTGTTTTGCCTGGTTCAGAGACAGTAGTAGGGAGATGCAAGGTTACTTCAGACACTTAGTATTAGGTAATCATTTAAACAAAAAAATCTCCAAGCTTCTTATCACTGTGCAGTCTACATTACAGTGAATGCAGCTAACACAATTAACATTAAATTTGTAGATCTAGTCACAAATACTGCATCTCAGACCACGGTGAATTTCAGTTAAAAGATGTCAGAAAATGAAAGCCATGATTACTGTAGAGAAAATCTGTTCCAATAATTTTATTACTGGATAAAGGTTCTTCCAAGCATTAAATGAAACCAACTTGCTAGTCATTTTGCACAATCAGACAAACTGAACTAACAAATTAAAGCTTATGCAGACAATGCATGCCTAAGAGAAAACAGCAGTTGCACAATAGCAAGGATTTACCATGGTTCCTACCTGTGGCTGGATTGATGCTGGCAGCAATATGGAAGTGACAGAGTGCATTTGCATGAGGAGGAAAGTTCCTGTGAACTTCGTGAGGATCTTGCTGGTGTGGAGAGTATCCAGTATGTGCTACAACAGCACCAGACCTCCTCCTCCCTCGTCGAAAGTGCTTCAGGTTTAACTGCATGAAGAATAAGGTGTCATTTTTAATTCCTTTCAAAAAGAAAAAGTAGATTTAATCTTTAAGTTTTCTAAACATTAGGGCACAAAATATATTTTTCAGTTTAAAATCTACTTCAAAGTATCAGCAGAGCTTCTTGCAAAAAATTACAACACTCAGATTGTACCTTCAGTAGAAAGGTAGAAAGATACCAAACTGAAAATATTACTGTTTCATAAACATCACACTTAGTAAAAATTCTGAATTAAAAAAGAAAGAAATCCAAATAATCTTGTTTCAGAGAGACTGTGAAAAATTACATCAGTACTTTGCATATGAATAGATGAATAATTTCCCCCACTTCTCCCATAAGGGCCCTACGAGGAGCCCACAGGGTAAACCCTTAGGTTCACTATAGTATTAGGTTTCTGCAACAAGAATTAGGTAGCAGGGGGCTGCAGGGATGGCCTCTGTGAGCAGAGCCTAGCAGCTGCCCCATTGGTAGGGCTGACCCCCCATCAGGTCAGGGCCAGCTACAGCTGCTCCAAAAGGGACCCAAAGCTGGCCAGAGACAAGCCATGAGCGATGCTGGTTGGGACTCCAGGAGAGTAGATTTAAGAAAGGAAAAAAAATAAAAAAAAAATACTTCAGTGCAACATCAGCTAGGAGAGGAGAGTGAGAACCAGCCCTTGCAGACTACCATGTCAGAGCAGAAGGAGGGCAGAAAGTGCTCCAGGCACGCAGCACAAGTTTCCCTGCGGCCTGTGGAGAGGCCCCTGGTGGAGCAGGCTGTCCCCCTGTAGCCCATGGGTCCCACATGGACCAGATCTCCATGCTGCAGCCTGTGGAGGACCCACAGGCTTCAAGAACTGTGGGAAGCCTGTACTGGATTAGTTTGGTAAGGACAGCATCACATGGGAAGGACTCTGCACTGGAGCACAGGGAGAGAATAAAGATGAAGTAGTAGCAGAGACATAGCATTATGGACTGACCACAGCCCCCATTCCCTGTTCTCCCTACACTGCTCAGGGGTGAACACAGAAGAGGGTGGATGGAGGCAGAAAGTGTTTTTAGTTTGCCTTAGTTCTCACTGCACTAGTCTGCTATCAATAGGCAATAAATTACATTCATCTCCCTTATGCTGAGTCTGTTTAGCCTGTGATGGTAATTGGTGAGTGGTCTCCTTGTCCTTATCACAATTCGTGAGCCTTTTTTCACCATATTTTCTCCCCTTGTCCTTCTGAGGGGGAATGAAAGAGCAGCATGGTGGTGCTGAGCTATCTGCCAGCATTAAACCACCACAAACCCCATCCACGCAAGCAGGTTTATTCCAAATGGAAGAACAATGTAATTTTTAATATCAACAGTATTAAAGAGTCACACTCCACACAGTGCATATTTCAAGTCTGTTGTGCTGTAGCTATCTGTACAAGCACGAAAAGGTATAAAGAGATACATGATTTCTATTACAGTTGGTATTATACTCTTGGTATTCCTTTACACTTGTTATCCTTTTCATCTACCCACAGCACACATGTAAAATAGTATCCTCATGATTTTTGCATTTTTTTTTAAAACATTGCCTCTTACTTTCAAGAGAAACACAAAACTGTCTCCAACTTCCCCCCCCCCGTTGTTTTTTTTTAAACTCCTATTGGAATAGTTTGTTTGCTCTGTTGTATCTTTCAGTCTGACAATTTTTTTATCTATGCACATGCTACAGAGATACCATTACTATGCTGACTACATCACTCAATTAATACAAAAGTACTCTGTCCACAAACACAGTCCACAGAGCTTTGCTGCCGAACTATAATGCTTCACTTTATTTCTGCTTCCCATTGCTTAGAAAACATCTGTTAAGGATTATTTGCCCTAGAGATACAGCTAAAGAGCTGCCTGCTCTACCTGAGGACTGTAGCAGGAAGGCAAAGGTCATCTTCTCTCAGTCTTACCACCACTTTTCCAACTGCAGAAGCCATAGAACATGCCACACCTTCAGAGGTAACAAGTGAACCTCTACCATACAAAGGCAGCATTATTTGTGGGTTCTACACATCCTGCATACAGAATGTGCTCCATACTGTTCCTGGCCCTTTAAACAAGATAATATAAAAGCACTTTGTTTCAGTCACCTGAATAATATATGTAGCAGTGATATAACGTCATTGTGTTTTCTAATGTTAAAGCTCAGTAGGATGGCTGTCAGCTCTTGCTGTCTGTCAGGTAAACATGAGGACGATTTCAAATAAATTTATTGTTTTATAACAATATACAGACCTATTCTATAAAGCATTATAGTTTATAATACATGTTTCAAGGTACCAGTTACAAACCTGTCTAAAATTATCTGTGTACATGTGTTTATTCTTAATGTTCAATTTCACTTCTTACCTCTAATGCATTCTGCATTCGTTCCTTACTTGAAGTATTTCTCTTGAAGTTATTTGTGAAGTTCACTGCTTCAGTCCAATTGTTGTTTCCTCCACCATATAACAGGCTGTCATTGGGTAACAAAGTCTCTGCCCAGAGACGACAAACGTTATCCTTACAGCAAGTCAGAAGTACATTGCAGACAGCACCACTAATGAAAGAAAATTTAAGGTGTGAAGATGCCACTTACAGTCACATCGCATGAAACCAAAGCAAAACTACCAAACTGTTTCAATTACTGGTTTTTAGAATTGCACGAAGTCGCTTACATGCTAAGGAAATAAACATTTGAAAAGACATTCTTGGGAAAACTAATGCTATATGATAGGCTTTCATGTCTATTCAAGTATCCAAACATAAATCACTTCAATAATTTTCAAACCTCAAACTTAATAACAACTGTGGAACAATGAATCATGGATTTCAATTTACAGATTCAGTCATAGCTCCAACAGCAGTATGTATGTATTTCTTTTCAAAGTCCTTCACATAAAATACTAATCATACTCTGCATACCTGTCCTCAATTCTTACTGTTACTTAGGTCTTACTGTTACTTAGCACTTTCAAAACTACATATTCAAAGCAGAGAAACCAATGCAGTATCAGGAATACAACTGCAAATTTAAAACTACAAACTTCTCTTAATGACTATTTTTCCAAGTGCAATTTACATTAGGTATATATAAAAAAATTCCAATTAACTTAAACTAGACACTGCAAAAAATATACAGATCATGAGATTTTCAGCTCATGTAAGTTTACAATTTAGTTTTAGCTAAGATTCAAAAATGCCATGGATCTTCTGACACTGAAGTAGGCATCATGGAATAAGTGGATTTTCCCAACTTATTAAGGGACTGTGGTAATGGCTTTATGTTTGTATAAAGGTTGTTTTTAAAGTTTGGATAAAAGACAGCATAAACTTGCCCAAACACAAAGGTATGCAGAATTCAAATGGCTACTGATTGGAATAATAGTCACAGTAAAAAAGCACGCTTGCAGGATACAATGTTAATGTTATTTCAGTTTGAGATTACAGTTACTTATGAAAACTAGTCAGAACACAAAATTAAAACCCCCAAACTATCAATTCCAAATGATCATTTTAATCCAATTTGCAGATACTGTTTCTGACAGAGGTCTAGTTTTGTACTAGGTAGAGAAAGGAATGGTAGGAACAGTAAGAAATATTTGTATACTTTTGAAAGAAACCATGAAGTGATAGGACCTTTGATTTGTTTTTTTTTTTTTTTGGTTGGTTTTTTTTTTTTTTTTTTTAACAGTTTACAAACCTCACATTGTTAGAACTACTCACCGTGGCATGAATTTGCTGGTCTTCCTCCATGAGAATGAATTTACTGATCGAGGATGGGCCAAATAAACAAATGAAAAATCAATTTCTTGTGCTTCTTTTCCTGGACTTGCACCTGGTGGTGTTACGGCTGATCGCCAGCTGTCTGTATTGTACCACACTTTCACAAGACAATCATCCTGGGGTGGGGAGGCGTTGGCACAATAAATAAGAATACTTTGTATAAGAATACGATGCATCAAAAGGACTTCATACTTTAAAATCCATCTTCTTGGTTTTAATTTTTCTTCCAAGCAAAACACTTTGCTGATGACAATAACTCAGCTCAGTAAATAGAACTTCAAAACCCAATTATAAAGAAAACATGGTAGCAGAGCTGCCTTTTGATCCGTCTTGCCACTACTAATTTGATTTTCATTTTGCTCCTTCTGATTAGCTGTCAGTTTTCAGCTAGAAATCTTCAAGCTCTATTGCCATTCAAATATCAATAGCACTCATTACTGTACTTTGGCAGAAAAAAACAAGTTACACACAAAACATTCAATTCTAGGAATACAAACACAGCTCAAAGATGACATCTCAAAATCCAAGTTCAGTCCTTGAGAGACCACTTTTCTTACATATGCAAATAAAAAAATTGAAAAGTCATGTATTTAGAGACCCTGCCCATATATCTTCAAGGACCAGATAAAATGACTGGATCTAGATTTGCAAGCTGCTGATAAACTCAGTATGTAAGTGTGTTTAAATATGCATTCTAGCATTTGTTTTCCTTTTATTAATTCTGCAGTCTCTCCTAGATTCTTTATTTTAGACAGCATAAACTTGATGCCTACTTGCCTCTGTTAATCTGTGTAAAAACTGCTCATAGTATAAGGTTTTCTGTGCCTTTTTAAAAACAGTAATTTGGAAACATTCTCTCTTTCCCCCCCATCTAATTTGAAAATTCTATAAA
This sequence comes from Stictonetta naevosa, assembly GCA_011074415.1. NCBI lineage: Eukaryota > Metazoa > Chordata > Aves > Anseriformes > Anatidae > Stictonetta > Stictonetta naevosa. The sequence goes on from CM021729.1 coordinate 55,310,261, forward strand.
TTCTCACAAGATTTTTATTTTTTTAATCCATGTCAGTGTGAATCTCCCCTCATATAAAGACAACAATATTACTCGGAGCTGCAAGCTATTCATTTAGCACCCCTTAATAAGTAGTATAAACTACTGTATTTGTGATATTTTTTTCACTGGATGCTTTACACCAACTTGACTTCTCTGCTCTCAATTGTTGGGATATTGTTTTCTTATAAAATGCAAACAAGAAGTTTGGTAGTATAAATAAAAGATACATTCAATAATGCTTAAGGAAGTGAAAAGATATGGTGAGATTATGCTTTATTTTCCCAAGGGGTTTTATTGCTTTTGCTGAGAAGCCACTCGATGGGCAAACAAAGCTGATCAATAAGATGGGCTACAAACCCTAATGTTAACTATGTGGGAAAGTATATTCTGATGTTTTACAGTTTAATACTGACTCAAAATAGGTATTTTAAAATAGTATTTTGAATATTTTTTTGTCTTCCCCATCAGTGTATTTATTACCTTTCTCTCAAATTCTCCTTTTACTAAAAGTGCAAAGGTACATAGAGATCACTGGAAAGACTACGCAAAAAATAAAGCTATAAAAATTAAAATTTTCATTAGAAAACCTGAGAGAAAAAAAAGCTATCGAATTTGTATGAAACAACAAAAAGTTTACCTTTCCAGCAGTAGCAAAAAACTCCCCATCTGGCGAGAACTTCATTAAACAAACTTGAGAAGCAGTTCTACAAAATAAATACATTTAAAAATAGAAAATAAGTTTTAAGAACTTTTTCAGAACTCTAAACAATTTTTACCTTTGAATACATGAAAGTGATCTAATTCTTATATGCAGGTGTCCAATGTACTATGTGGAACAATTTAAGCTTTAACAAAGTCAAGAAGGAAGAAGTAAACTTGTGTACAACACCTGGTTATGGTCACACAGGAAAAACAGGAAACTAGGAAGTTGTAGCTGAGAGCAAACACAATATCCCATATTACAAATTATTGTAATTGAAAAACAGCAGCTAAACTTGCATGCTTCACCCCTAATATGCTCCATTTCCACTTTGTAAATAATTGGATTTCAAATTGAGTTCTTTCAGCCCACGTTATCTTCCAAGTTATCTGAAAAAAGAGACCTCAGTTTTTCATATTCCCCACAGTTATAACTGAAGAAAACAAAAATGTATTAAAAGAATAACACACTTAAGTATTTGAAATTAATTCTTATATTAATGGTCAGACTGGTAGAAGCAGCCACACTGAAAAACCTAGAACTAGTTAAGTGGTTCGTTTCTCCTGTGTTTTACTTTCATTGGAAAATACAAAAAAAAAATGTATTTTACAGGTTTTCAAGCACTGAGCTGGCACCTATACGACAGGCTTATTAGTGGCAACAAGAACATACAAGAATTTAATTATGCACTTAAAGTACATTGTATATTTTCATCTTGATTTTATTAGGCTTGGCTAACAAGTTGTAAAGCCTAACTTTTGAAAGAATTAAGTTAGCCATCAGGTCAACGCAAGCATGTTAGTGTATGCAATAAGAGCAGCAAGTCAATTATAATATCTGCGCATTAAAGAAAGGCAATTTCCATCTCAATTTCAGCAATGTGCTCCTACTACAGCCAATATTAAGACATTTGGGAATGCCTCCTTCAGACATTAAAAATTATTCTGGCATAGGACAGTACTGCAAAATCAGTATCTTGTGAACTTCTTAATATGAAAAAAAAACTGTTATAAATCTTACGGACATACAAATGCCTGAAGACACACAGGCACAAAAGCACTTGCTTGACAGAGCAAGTTCTGTTGACCCTTATCAAGACCTGCTAGTTCAAAGTACGCAAAACCCAGGTCTCATTTCTCTGCAAAATTAGTTTAGAGGTATTAAATTAAGACTTCTGTAAGGTTTGAGATACAAATGTGAAACTTATTATTGAAGGGACAGAGGAAGAGCAGTATCTGCATGTTACTGACTGCAACTACCACACTCCCAGATCCTCAAGCCATAACTTTGGCATTATATCTGCAAGCTGAAGACTCTTCCCATAAGGAGGAGAAATGGTGGCCCAAAGGCTTAATCAATAAATTGAGTAAGTCTTTACTTCATAATTTAGAAAGTTCACCATATTCAAAGGAAAAATTTTCTGTTGGATAATGTTGGGATTTTTAACACACTGCTGGTAAAAGTTGGGAAGTACAGAGAAAAAGAAACAATTGAAAGATATATATTTTTTTTAAAAGGGGTTTTTCCAGGTACATCCAGGGAACTTATGCCATGTGTTTTATGCAGAGTAGTTGCAGGTGGGTCCCTCCATCCAACCACTTAGGAAGACTTAATTAAAGAGGCTGCCATATGCAACACTAATCCCAAGCAACCAGTGCACTTGATGCATGAGAAGAGTCTTCCTGTGGTGGGAAGGACCATGATTTGGCTTAAAAACTGAAGTACTGAACTAAAACTCTTCTGACTGTACCAATACACAGACACAAAAACTTTAAGGATTACCTAGCATGAATATGAGAAAAGCATTCAGAGATACAGTAAATCAGAATCTGTCCATCTTTGCGTGAATTGTCTAAATATCCAAAATAAATACAGAAAAAGCAAAATGTGGGAGGGTGCGTGTGAAGGAAACAGAGGTGCAGTAGAAGGAATTTGAATTGATACTGCAAGCATAATAACCTTCAAATATGCAGCTTTCATCTTACTTACTGTACAAGGAACAAAGTCTGCTGAGATGGTCACAATAGCAGCCTTCACACAGCATTTTAATAGTACTCAATATAATTGAAGATCTGCTTAAAAGCATAAACTATCTCAAAACAACTAGTTACGATTATTTACAACCAATCTTGTAGGAGGAAAAAAATGTCATATATTCAAGGGAAATACAATTCAAATTTATCATGTTTAATAATATTTATGAAATTGAAGTATACAATAGGGTTTCACCGTACTACAGTATTTAACCTGAAAGGTATAAACCAGCAAGGAAAAAGGAATTCTTTGTTTCTAAGCCAGTTTCTTACTTGCATTGCCAGATACACCTCCATTCTCCACATCCAACATCTGTTCTTCCAGTGTTGTCATTGTCAGAAGAGTTTTCCGAAGGAACATTGGACCAAAGCTGAAGACAATTGGAACCAGTCAAAAGGCGAGTGCCTAAAACATGTATTTGTAACAATGTAAGTACAAAACAAGTAGAAAAATACAGATTTCTATAAAGACAGAAACAAAACAGTTCTGCATTCTGAAACCAGATAGACTGGAGAACAAAATAATACCTGATATTAAATTTACGCCTTTTTTATAGCAAAGTTACTATAATAGCAGTGTGTCTTTCACACATTCCAGTGCACTGGTAGATTAGATCAATCCTGAAAGAAGGTAGCTTGTATTATGAGACATATTAACTTCAGTATATACAGCTGAAATAGTGAAAATCCATCAGATTTTCAGAGCAGTCTTTTCTAAAAAGAGGGACCCAGAGCTACTGTGTATGTCCCTCTTTCACTGCAATATTTAAGCCACTTTTTAAAACAACATTACATATTGCTGAGATTAGGATAATCAAGTTACACCATACAGATTCATCTAATACTTTGTCTCTCCTCTTATTACAAGTAACTAAAGGCAGATTTCACTTCACTTTGGTATTTTCTATCATGCTACAATAAAACGATCTTTTCCTTGTCTCCAAGGAACAGTGAAATCCAAGTAAGAAATCAGTTGCTCAAAGAGTTAAGTGTTTCTTATATTTTCTCCTTACCTGTGGGATCCCATGTTAGATTATGTGCTATACCTTCCAGTACGATTTGAGCATTCTTCTGCCACTGATAATGTAACCTCTGAAATGTTAAATATTCACAAACATTAGCATAGAAGAGCTTTCTTCCCCTCCCCATTTGTAAGAAAAATATCACATCTTAACTACACTCTCCAACTTTTATGAAGGATGTTTCTAAAAATAAATGACTACTTACCTAATAAAAATTGTTTAATGTTGACTTTAAAACAAAAGAGCTTTCCATTTATGTGATCAAATAGAGGTTTTTAACTTAGTTAATAAATAAAGCTTGAAAAAAAAATTGGTTATATAATCATCATCAGGATCTGAGCTTTCTAAAAGGGAAGTATGAGTTCATTAAAAAATATCAAAAGCCTATTTTTAAAGAACTATTCCAAATAACTTCTCTGCCCTGCTCCTACCATTTCCACTTCCCAAGGACCATGCTATATCTCAATTTATTCCAGCATTAAATTAAGACATTAAAGACATACTCAATTTTGAAGTAAACCAGAGAAATTAGTTAAGCTTTACAACCAAGTAAATGAAATTGAGTGATGAACCACTTACATTATGATGACTGCTGTTCTGCTTCAAGAGGCTAACTGGCTCAAAGATACAAATCACATTTCCGTACGAAGCTGCAATCTAAAGCAAATTATATGTACATGAACATATGCATTAAGAAACAAGCTAAAGAATAAGCAAGAATAAAATGTGGTTCGCTGATTCTATTGTTAACTTTCCTTTTAGAAAAAAAAATGAAGCTCACATCCATATTAACTTTTGATAGCAGAAGAAAAATGACATTCAGCAAAATAACAAAGCAAGTGGTGACAATAACAGAAGTACAGTCCTTTAGGTACTCATTAGACCTGATGAACTATTGGGAGTATAGGTGGACATGTACATTTTTGTTTTCTTAGATCAGATTTATAACCAATATGACTTCCATAAATAATTAGGTAAATACTAATTAGGACACTAAAGGAATCTGCCGAGCTCATATTCTAGGAAATGGAAACAACTCCAATTCAGAGCACTTTTGTGGACCTCCCCAGCAAGACAATATGTTACCCTATGAAACATTAATTCAGAAAACTTGAGCTACCCGATCTAAACATCCAATGCAGAGATCACAAAATCAGAAGACGACCTACTAAATGCTAACACTTTTTTAGTTTTAGTGTTTTACTGTTTTAGTACAGTCAGCATTCATTGGTATTTCAAATTCTTATTCCCTCAGTGGCATCAGCTTACCCAAACCTGCATTAAGGCAAAATTAGGACTATTTTATCTCAGGACATCTATGTAAAAGCAAGTTTAATACGCCTTGTAAGGGACAAAACATGAGAAATGTATGTACCTGTCTCTAGATTGGAGAGAGATGAACAGTGAACTATAGGGTGGATAAAGAGTTGACCAGATGGCCCCAGCCAGAGAGCTGAGGCCAATTCAATGTCCAGGTGGAAGTCAGTGACAAGTTGTGTCCCTTGGGGGTCCATATCAGGGCCAATCATTTTATATTTATAAAGAACAGACAATGGGATGAAACATACCATCAGCAGGCTTTCAGATGACACCAAGCTGAGTGGTTCACTTGACACAACAGAAGGAAGGAAAGCCATCCAGGACCTAGACAGGCCTGAGAAGTGGGCTTTCATGAAACTAATGATGTTTGATGAGGCTAAGTACAAGGTGCTGCACCTGTACTGGGGCAATCCTAAACATTAGTGTAGGCTGGGAGATGAAAGGATGGAGAGCAGCCCTGCAGAGAAAGATTAGAGAGTACTGATGGATGAAGAATTGGACATGAGCCAGCAGTGAATGCTTGCAGCCCAGAAAGCCTGGGCTGCATCAAAAGAAGCATGGCCAGCAGGTCAAGGAATGTGATCATTCCCCTCTACTCTGCTCTTGTGAGACCCCACATAGAGTCCTGCATTCAGCTCTAGGGCTGCCAGAATAAGAAAGACATGGTGCTGTTAAAGCAGGACCAGAGGAAAACCACAAAGATGACCAGAGGGCTGGAGCAGCTCTCCTATGAGGACAGGCTGAAGGAGCTGGGGTTGTTCAGTCTGGAGAAGAGAAGGTTTTGGGGACACCTTACAGCAGCCTACAGAAAAGGGGCCTACAGTGAGGGACTCTTTGTCAGGGATCATAGTGATAGGACAAGGGGGAACAGCTTTAAAATTAGATATAATCTAAATTATATCTAATACTGAAGAAATTCTTCACTAAGAGGCTGCTGAGGCAATGAAACAGAAGCGGATTCCCCATCCCCTTAAGCGTTCAAGGCCCAGATGGATGGGGCTTTGAGCAACCTGGTCTTGTGGGAGGTGTCCCTGCCCAAGGCAGGATAGTTGGAATTAGATGGTCTTTAAGGTCCCTTCCAATCCAAACCAAACCGCCCAACGATCCTAACATGAAAGGCCTCTATTCTAAAGTAATGCTTGACATTAAGAGGAGCAAGATGTCATGGTTTTAGCTGGGACAGAATACATTTGCTTCATAGAGGGTTGTATGATGCTGTGTTTGGGATTTATTTATGACAATAGTGATGATAGCACACCAACGTTTCAGTTGTTGCAGAGCAGTGCTTGCTCACACAGGGCCAAGGCTTTTTCAGCTTCTGGTGCTGCCCCACCAGCGAGGACACTGTGGGTGCACCAGGAACTGGGAGGGGACACAGCCAGCACAGCTGGCCCAAATGGACCACAGGGATGTCCATGCCACGTGGTGTCATGGTGAGCAATAAAATTAGGGTAAAGAAGGAGGAAGGGGCAGGACATTGGAAGTATGGTGTTTGTCAACCCAAGGAATGGCTACATGTGATGGGCCTTGCTCTCTGGGAGTGGTTGACACCTGCCTGCTGATGGGAAGCAGTGAATGGATTCCTTGGTTTGCTTTGCTTGTGTGCACAGCTTCTGCTTTACCTGTTGAACTGCTTTTATCTCAACCCATGAGTTCTCTCACTTTTACCTTTCTGATTCTCTCACCCATCCCACCCCCAGGGAGTGAGCAAGCAGCTGGGTGGTAACTGGCATCTGCCTGTCACGTTAAACCAAAACACAAGATAATGCTACTATCTACAGTTCTGATATTCTGTAATAGTCAGTTTCTTATTTCTGTGAAGTTCTTGCAAAAGTATTGTTTTTTAAAGAAACGTTAAGTCAGAGTCACTTCATAGAACATGTTTCGATTTCAGTATCAGCCACAAATGTTTTAAGAAAAAAAAGTACTGAACAACTGTACCTGAAGTAATATTTAAACTAGAACAGTAGATCCATGGTTTCCAAAGAAACCCTCTGCATTAAAAAGAACAGACAGTTAAACCTCTATCAAGCTAACAACCTAAACATCAGCCTGACCCAGAAATGCCAACAATAATTTTGTCAGTTACAAAATAGCTAAACAAAACTTTTCCTTCCCTCTCAGACTAATCACTGCCCTCTCTAAACCTCTTTAAGTACCTCAGTTTCTCTTTTATTCCAGTAATTCCATTCCACACACCAACAGCAGCATGTCTACATAGAATAGTGTTGATTAGACTTTTTTTCTTCCTTTCTTTTTAAAACCAAATGTGGACAGATCTTCTGCCTATTATTGTTTTGTGTTTTTTTTTTTTTTTTTTTTTTTTTTTAAGACAAACTAACATTAGCATGCCAAAATGCTACGCAAGGAAGTCTCCAGAGCAACTGTTACCACATGGAAGTTCCATAGGCTTCCATGGCATTGTAGACACTTTCATTAGTCCTCATGCAGCAGCTTGTCACTGAAAAGAATAATGCAGATTTGAGTGTTGACTAACTTCCCAAATTACCACAATAATTGCCCAGATGGCAATAAAAGTTTTTGCGTTGCAAAGCCTTTGTACTGAATGTGTGTGGAGATGCCTTACTGGGTTGTAAAACAGAGGTTACCACTATTTGTGTGCCACCATCAAGGAATAAACACCAGCCTTTGGGGCAAGAACTTCCCTCACCCTCATTATTTTGTCCAAACTACCACTGGTCTCATTTTATGAAGTTTCACTGTAATCTTATATATATCAGTTTATAATATATTAACAAAATATATAATTACTATATTTTATGCTATTAATATAACAATTATTATTAATATTAATAATCAAGTAGTTTCTGGATACACCTGTTTTCCCCCATTAGTCCTCTATATTAAATAGAATGACTCAACAATTTTCTCATTCATGAGAAGGTCTTTCTAAACTACATTATCATTCACTACCAATCAACATAAAACAGTTACTTTGAAAAGAATACAGCCTGCCTAAAAAATGTTCAGTTAATTTAATAAGCCCTGAATTCAAAACTCAACTTGCAAATTCAAAATAATTAGTAGCCCTACTGATAAAAAATGTCATATTTAACAAATTGTTCTTACTTACAGAACCAATTTTCGACAAGTAATCTATTAGCATGTAAATTAAATGATAATTTTAATTACTACCTACAACTTTCTTCATTAGTAAAACATTGTGTTCCATAAATAAAACACATCATATATATTGTAACAGTGCTGTTACCAGCTACAACACTTAAAAACAACTTTGATTGAATATTTCAAATTATCTGAAGCTAGTGCCCTCTTCTTGTACACTGTCAGGTATTTCTACTAGCCACACCATCAGAAAACTAAAATTTCGTCACATTTAAATCAAAAGCTTTGGTCTAATTTCCATGTTAATATAGAAGAAGCGGCAAGAGGCTTGTAGCTTACATTGTGTGGGAGATGGTCAAGTATAATGCTCACTTCCAAATAAATCTTTCATTACCATGTTGCATACAACCAGAGGCAAGAGATTCAGTGGCCTACAATTACATTGTCCTCTTTGTAGACATAATTAGTCCTTGTAAATCTATGGGAGATTTATTTATTTTTTTAACATATATAGATGCAAACACTTGTATATATAAACAGATACATGCATGCCCTCTTGGAATGATTAAGAACTCTCATACAACTTATCTCATTCTTTGAGACAGAGTTAAGTTTCTCCCCAAAACTAAGGAAGTGAGAATACGGTGCCATATCCCAGCGTACCATTCAAAGCCAAGGTAGCGGTTGATCAAGCATGAACCCCCAAGCTGTTGCTACTTCAAAGTAGTTCCACAAGGCATTAGCTTACCAATAAACTAGAACTGGATTTAGAGGGCAAGAACAAGTGAAAATCTGAACTCATTACTTTCATAACCAGTAAACAACCCTTTTACAAACTAATTCTGTCATCCAAAGGGCAAACGATGGGAAATCCTTCAAACAGAAGGCCAGATATTTGTAGAAGATGCTTCATAGCAGCTCTCCGTAAGTTAAAAAAATAAAAAGGTACATAATTCATGAAGTATGAATTATTAACAGATGCCTTCTTCAAAGGTTCAAAATTACAGCCAAATTAAGCTGCATTATTTGCATTCCGTTTCTTCCTATTGATCTTAAAGAACAATCTGGTGGAGGTTAACTGAAGAGAAATGTGTCAATACCGATGAAGATTCTGTAAGAAGATATGACATCTTTGCAGCAGCAAGCTGGAAATGCACTGAACTATCCAGTCAACAGATTCCTAGTTATTCACTACTTATTCACACAAGTTATTCCTAGTTATTCACACAACTTAAAGTTGTTTCAATACCCAGCAAATATATCAGACTAATCACTAGCAGCAAACTATGCTAATCTGCAGACTCAAAGTGACCACGTAGGTCTATTTAAAAACTGGTAAAATCCTAAAACTTAGTAAGTTCAAAAGTTTGATACATACATATACATAAATCTGCAAATCAAGGGCTGTTTGTCATCTAAATATGTTCAGAACTGCTCTCAGGAAGTCAAGATGACATGCCAAAATTGCAGAAAAATATTATAAAATTGTGTGTTAAGTGATCTGCACATGCATTTCACCATCCATTAATACACATCCAGTGAATTCAAACAAGAAAACTTTCTAGTTAGCAGCCAGGGGAGAAACAAACATTCTTTACAGCTTTGAGCTACCAGAGATGGAAAAGAGAACACTTCCACATTTTCATTAATGCTCCTACACTACTGTTGCAAGAATTCATCACTCAAACATTAAAATGCAGGAATGAAGAGTAGCTGTGGATCCTCTAGACTGTTATTCACAGATGTCACACATAAACATAGAGCAGTTTCCATGCAGAGGTCTTATCTCAAGACTGAAACCATAATTTAACCAAAGCTCTCATCAATTTACTCGTAGTGATATGCAGAATGCTAATGTTACCTCTAAGGCTTAAAGAAAGGAAAGAAGAAAAAAAACACCTCTTTTACCCACAGTTCCTATTTCATTGATAAAGAGCTTAACAACATTGCACCATCCTAACAGACAGAGCTACTTTATTCTTTTTTATTTTTACAGTGAATAATTTTAAAAATAATTTTTCAGTAAATAATTTTAAACCTGTCTAAAATAACAATTTACCTACCTACAAGAGAAGAAGACGAGAACTCAAAAAAGGAAAACCCTTAAAAGCAATTTTAAGCCTTTATGAATTACTTGAAAGGAATATTATTCTTCTAGAGATATGACCTGAAAACTATTTTTGTGGAAGAACTCATCTGCTGCCAGTCACTGGCATATCAAGCATGACAATGACATACTCAGTAGTGTGAAGATAGAGTGAATAAATTAACTTTGCTCCCACCTTTCTCATCTTTTGGTCAAATTATTGTTATCTCCTCTATGTAACTTCCTGTGCAGCCAGTCATACTTATCTTCTACAATCTCATAACCATGCTTACTATTTCACATTTATGATGCTGCTTACCATAAAGAAAGAGATGAAGCAATCAGCCATTTTGCTATTCGCTCTTGTGAATGTTCACCTTAGCTTGCAAGCATCCATGCTCCTGAGAAAGCACTTAACATGACATTGCTAGAATATGATCATTACAAACACCTTCGTACCTTTCCCTGTTGCATCGAACAGTCCACACATCCCACTTGAATGTTTCCATGTTTTGCTCCAGGGATTATCTGTAACCTTTCGAAGTCAGTCCCTAAGACAACAATATCACATCCTGATGCATATGCCTAAAAAAAAAAACAACACAAAAAAACAGAAGAATTAAACAAAGCTGTAACTACTTATACCATCAATGTATCAGTGAAGAATGAAGTGACATAGTGAGCAACACAGAGAAAAGTACAAAGTTGCAGAGATCAAACAGATGTCTACAATTTCAATCAAGCAACAGAAGTGGCAGATTATGCTCTCTCTCTACTTAAAAGCACACCACAACACTTTTGTAACAAGGAAACAGTGGTTTAAAATTGAAGAGGCAAAATGGATGGAGTTGCAAAAAAAAAAAAGAAAAAATGTGAAAAACAATGTTCATGCAAATTAGTATAAAGCAATTATATTTCCTAGACTCGAAAAAGAGACATATAAAAATAAATTTTCAAAAAGGGGGAAGAGAGGCGAGAAGATAAAATACTGTAAGCCATATAGGAGAAGATAAAATTCAAAAGGAAAACAACGAAGCTTGGCTATAGAAAAGTTAAAATTTCAGACTAACAAGTTTTGTTTTACTTGCATGCCATGGATTCATTTTATCTTAAATTTATGTTGTCACTAAGTAATCTAACACCTTTATAGAGCCAGCTGTTGAGTATTGCAATGCCTAAACGAAATAGAAATTCTTATCCTTAGGTAAATTATATTAGAAACTAGGCACTGATTAAAATGTCATGAAATATTAAAGATTTGAAAAACTTCTGGAAACAACAGTAAGCAGCAGCATCCAATAAGCATATAAAATATATAATTCAAGTACCAAAGTCCAGCAACAAGGAGTGCACTAACAACAAAAAAATTAAGAGCCAGTAAAAATTAAGAGCCAGTACCAAAATTATTAGTACCAACATGTGTATTCTGTCAAAAGACAGACAAACTATGAAAACAAGCTGCTGCCCAGGAAGATTCAAGAGCAGAACAGTATCACAAGAACTGTGGATGGAAGATTGCAACCAACCCCACTAATTTCTAGTATATTTACTAAAACAATACTTGACTTGAAAAAAAGCAGAAAAATGGAACGCTAGATTTGCAAATTTTAGATACGATGCTCATGCTTTCAGGTGTTTCAGGTTAAGGAGTAATTTTTGTAAAACCTGTCCTAGACTATTGTACCATTGCATATATTAAAATGAAAAAATAAAATAAAACAAGAATGAAGATTTCAGTGCAAAGCTAATTCCCCCTGCAATGTGTGCAGTCTATTTAACAAAACCATCTTGCCTGGAAAACCAACGACCATTCTCTGCCAATACTCAGGCATTATTTTCCAACCTTCAGACTACCAGCCACCTTGAAAATAACCTGGTTGTTTAAAATGCTGTCTAGAATTCTTCTATAGACTAAATACCTTTACTTATGATCATTTACTATCATCCTTGCGCCCCTTCTTGTCCTGTCTTCTCCCCACCTTCATGGAGTTTCAAGCAGTGCAGTTCCTCCTGTCAAAACTGGATCATTTATTACAAATGGGCAAATTGAACTGCAGACTCTGGTTTAAAACTTATACCAAAAGAGATTGAGTTCTATTTTCTGTTCAAATTTTCAAGTGATTATTTTGACATTGCAGTGACATGTTGAACTTTTGATCTGTTCCTCACAGAACATTTTTTCTGAAGTCAAAAACCATCTCACCTGGTGACTCAATGATTAAATCCTTAATCCACTGGGCAAAGTTTATTCCAAAGCACAATATAGACTGAAAAAGATTGAATGAAGTCCTCTACCTCTTCTGTATGCCCCTCTAGTCCTCATCAATACTTTGTAAATCTACTAGATTTATCCACATCTGTTTTCCTCCATTTCTACGTTCACAGACAAGCCTGAGATCATGTAGAGTCACAACACTACAGTATTTCCACAAAAGGGAGTGAACAGCAGCATAAATAGTAACACATAGTACCAGCAGCAATCCCAAAGCTGGTAAACTAACCATTTTAACTGGATCAAGAACACTATACCCAAATACACTTGGATTTTGCATTGGAAGAACTCTGAAGTAACTGTCACACCCTGGAGTTTTTAGGAACTTGCATATTCATCAATGTATCAGACACAAGGACCTAAAATAGTATCAGAATGCAGACCTGCTACTCTGTGCTTCGCTGTTTCCCACAAATGCCCCCTTTATGAATATAAAACCTTGCTCAGGAGGTATACATCATCTTTCCTTTAGCTACATTTAAACAATGGTATTACTTGACGATTAATATTCATTTCTTGCCCAACTTAATAGGCAATGTGTTTAAAAAGAGAGCGTCAAATCAGAGACAGTCTTTCTGACAGAAATTAAGAGCTTCCTAATACGAGTATATTAGACTATAGCCAAGCAGAAGGAATACTACACTATACAGTATACTATATATAATATAGACTAGCAGACAACTATAGACAAGCAGAAGGAATCTGACTTGGGAGGTGACTTTTGATGTTTCTTTGATAGAATCACAGAATCATTAAGGTTGGAAAAGACCTCTGAGATAATCTGGTCCAACCATGCCCCTACCACCAACGTCACCCACTAAAACAAGTCCCTAAGCACCACATCCAACATATTCATAAACACCCCTATGGACAGTGACTTCACCATCTCCTGTTCCAATGCCTAACTATTCTTTCTGAGAAGAAACATCTTTTCATTTCCAACCTGAACCTCCCCTGGCACAACTTGAGGCCATTCCCTCTAGTCCTATCACTTCTTATCTGTGAGAAGAGGCTGACCCCCAGCTCCCCACACTTTCCTTTCAGGTACTTGTAGAGAGCAATAAGGTCTCCGCCGCGCCTTCTGTTCTCCAGACTAAACAACCCCAGTGCCCTCAGCCACTCCTCAGGACTTGTGCTCCAGGCCCTCGATGTTCTTCTTGTAGCAAGGGGCCCAAAGCTGAACACAGTACTCAAAGTGCGGCCTCACCAGCACAATGATCACCTACCTCCCTGGTCCTGCTGGCTACACTATTTCTGATACAAGCCAGGATGCCGTTGGCCTTCTTGGCCACCTGGGCACACTGCTGGCTCATGTTCAGGTGAGCATCGACCAACACCCCTACATCCTTTCCCTCTGCACAGCTTTCCAGCCACTCTGCCCCAAGCCTGTAGCACTGCATGGGGTTGTTGTGATCAAAGTGGCCCCCGTACTTAGCCACGTTGAACCTCATCCCACTGGCCTCTGCCCATTGACCCAACCTGCAGGAGAAATTTAATTTCAAAGACAAAAAGGAAAGGACACAGAAGGCAAGCAAGTTATATATTCAACAAACAAACAAAAACCAGTCAGAATAGATGATAATTAAGCTTTCTGGCAAATGTAATTTGCTTCCTCATCTACTGTTTCCTACCATCCCAGTCCCATTACACCTCACACTGACCAGACACCTCAGAAGAGAAGGTTGAGTGCTTCCCCTAGCCCAACTTGTCCTTTGTTGTCCCTCATGTAATTCTTCATTTAAATGGTCTCTGCGAAGAGAAGCCACATTCTCATACACATTCAATGGAACCCAGATGCCAGTTCTGAATGCAGTTTCTAAGCAGTAATATCCTTAAAAAGACACTTTCTAGAACAAGAGCACAAAACTAACTACTGGACATTTTTTTCAGCTCAGAAAATAGTATGAGATATTTCAACACAGAATCATGGAATCATTTAGGTTGGAAAAGACCTCCAAGATCATCAAGTCCAACCTGCCAAGTCTACCACTAAACCATGTCCCTAAGCACCACATCTATGTTTTCCAAATACCTCTGGGGATGGTGACTCAACCACTTCTCTGGGCAGCCTGCTCCAATGCCTCACAACCTGTTCAGTGAAGAAATTTTTCCTAATACCCAACCTAAACCTACCCTGCACAAACTGAGGCCATTTCCTCTTGTTCTATTCCTTGCTGCTTGGGAGAAGAGACTGACTTTATCCTGCTACAACCTCCTTTCAGGAAGTTGTAGAGCACACTAAGCCTCCTTTTCTCCAAGCTAAACAGCACCAGCCCCCTCATCCACTCCTCTTAAGACTCGTTCTATAGACCCTTCACCAGCTTCATTGCCCTTCTCTGGACACTCGGGCACCTTGATGTCTTTCCTGTAGAGAGCGGCCCAAAACTGAACACAATACTCAAGGTGCATCTTCACCAGAGTCATATACAGAAGAAAAATCCCTTCCCTAGTCCTGCTGGCCACACTATTTCCGATACAAGCCAGGATCATATCGGCCATCTTGGCCACCTGAGCACACTGCTGGCTCATATTCAGCCAGCTACTGATCAGTACCCCCAGATCCCTTTCTGCCAGTCAGCCTTCCAGCCATGCTTCCCCAGCCTGTAGTGTTGCATGGTGTTGTTGTGCCCCAAGTGCAGGACCCGGCACTTGACATTGTTGAACCTCATACAGTTGGCCTTGGCCCATTGGTGTAGCCTACCCAGATCCCTCTGCAGATCCTTCCTACCCTCAAGCAGATCAACACTCGTGCCTAACTTGGTGTCATCTGTGAACTTACTAAGAGTCCTCTTAATCCCCTTGTCCAGATAATGATGAAGATACTGAAAAGAACTGGCCCCAGTACTGAGCCCTGGGGGACACCACAAGTGAAGAACCTCCAACTGGATTTAACTCCATTCACCAGAACTCTCTGGGCCCAACCACACAGTTTTTAACACAACAAAGTGTACACACATTCTAACCACAAGCAGCCAGTTTCTCCAGAAGAATGTTGTGGGAAACAGTGCCAAAAGCTTTACTGAAGTCTAGGCAGACCACATCCACTGCTTTTCCCTCATTTAGTAAGTGTGTCACCTTGTCATAGAAGGAGATCAGGTTTATCAAGCTGGACCAGCCCGTCATAAACCCATGCTGACTGAGCCTGATCACCTGGTTGTCCTGCACGTGTTGCATGATCACACTCAAGATGATCTGCTCCATGAGCTTCCCCAGCACCAAAGTCAGACTGACAGGCCTCCAGCATAGTATAATGGAAGTCAGTACTCAGAAGTAACGGGTACTTTCTATACCTCAACTGTCTCTGATACAACAAAAATTAATTCTGTCAACTGGTCAACTTTTATGTACTTAACAAGTCACATCACTCATTTTTGTTTTGACAGGTGCTGTTTTTTTTTTTTTATTATTATTATTATTATTATAAGCTATGGCAACTAAGAAAAAAAGTAGGCAAGTGCTCTGTTTTCTGTAGGGTTTTCTGTAGAACAAGAAGCAACTCCAGAGTACAAGCATGTCATACCTCTTCTCTTGTCTGCATCACCATGTTCTCTACTAGCATTTTTTATTTATTTTATTTATTTTTTACTGGAGGCAAGGAAGGAAGGGGAAGACAGGCAGGGGCAGGAAAATGCTGCCATACTGTTAAACTAACAGAGAATCCTTAGATAAATTCCTAAATATTAAAAAAAAAATACAAACAAAAAAACAAGCAGAGGCTCTTAAGTCTGATTTCATTGAAGCCTTTCACCTTAAGAATGTCCTGGAATATTTACAAACAAGTTGTCTTTACAAAATGAGACAAGCAGATACTGTTTACATTATCATGTTCTTGGAATGTTTATCAAACAATGCTTTGTTCTTTTGTTACACAAATGAACAAGGTAGAACTAGTTCAAGCTGCAGGAAAACGGATTTCACTAGCTGGTGACATAGCAAAACAAGCCTCAAATTAGGAAGTGAAACATGTTTTAGGCCTGTGAAAATAAACATTACTTTGCGTGCCACACTAAGTTTTCAGGCAGTTTCTACCTGTTCTTTTAATGAGATTTCAGTTTTCACTTCTAAAATCATATTTATTTGGAGATCATATTTTGACACTAACAGTGCATAAAAGCATGTTAGTTTTAAAGGAAAATGACACAAACAATTTCATGAACTATTTTCATTTCTTTCAACAGTGAAAGTCTGATACACACAACTCAGAAATGGAAGTCTGGAACTGGCAAATCAGACTCTAGCCACAACAGAAGAAAAGCAACAGAGCAAGTCTTGACCTCTTAACACAGCACAGCACCTCTCAGTTAGCTAGCTCCTTTATACCCACCCTCTTTATATATTTTTTCTATGTATGGACATACAAAGTTTCTGCCGTTGTTTTTGCTACAGCTACATTAAGAATTAGAAATAAACCTATGTGACCTGTGCAAACTTGATTTAACCTACATCTCTTATGTGCAGGGCACGTGTATACGTACCATAAACTGCCTATTTCAGATAATATGCGCAGTATGTGTGCACTCACATGGTTTCTTGTATAGTTTTCTATATACATTTTAACATACATATGTAAGTATAAAACACGTGCAAATATGTACGGGATAAAGATACAGACTACAAAGAAAGCTCATAACCCTGTGCTGGACACAAAGTCATGCAGAGCCACCCAGCTGAAGCTCACCAGGGATGGCATGCAGCAGGACACAGTAACCGTGGACATGCTCTGTCCCCAGCTTCTGCACCAGAAGCTTACCAGCACAACCACCCATGTTACTTCTCGCTTCTTCTGGTTTGTGGCCATTGCATCCAGCTATTGTATCTGAGGTACTTCTCAAGGGCTCATCCTGGCCATTTTTACCACTCACGGATCTTGAGTGTACTTATGTCTCTTGCAAATGAAATGAGGCAAGTCCATAAGGTCAGGATTTCAGGGTTCACAACCAAATTGACCAATTAAACAGATTTTATTGAAATTCTGTGATAGCTGAATAGCATTTTTATGACATACTTGTAAGAAGTTTCCGATAGCTGCTTTAATACCCCAGGGAAGTTTAATTTCCCACTTAAAGAAAAAACAAAGCTACTCCAAGGAAAAAAAAAGCACACAAAATGTAGATTAAGAACAAAAACTTATTACCAAAAAAACCAGAAAACTTATCTTCATTAATTACCTGTTTCTTCTGCTGGATTGGGCACATAAACATAATACATCCTCAGCTTGCCTGGGTTGAATGCTGCCTATATACAACACAAATTGCATTATGTCTCACTTCCCTCTGTTCTTCTCCCTTTCTCACCCCTTCCTCTTTAAAGAAAAATGTACAAAATTTAGTCTTCTGAAAAGTAAAGATAAAGGCAAATAAATCTATCAGCTAGGTAACACTGAAAAAAATCTGTGTTTTTCTCGTTTACACACAAAAGGGAAAGTCACAACAGACACAGACACCATGAAACATCTCTGAATTATTCTATTTAAAAAAATTATCTCAGGCAGACATTCATACTACTTTTTTCAGCATGGTATCTCCCCTCTGCTCCCCCCAGTCACAGATACTGAGGATGATATATCTTAAAGTTATCAAACAAGAAAGCAAGGAAATTGAAACATAAGCCATCAGTTAAAAGAGACCATGTACTCTGTATGCAAGTTTTAATATTGAGAGTATTACATTTAAATATTTTACTTAAAAAAAACTTTTCAATATGAAAATTAATTACATTCAATAAATACCTTTATCCTGGGGAAAAAGGTTTTTTAATCTGTGGGCAGTATTTAAAATAATACAGTTCTCCAAGTGGTGAATTGATTGGCTATGCACTTAGAAACAAGGCCTACTGAAACTGCACTTTTCATTGAAAAGGTTCAACTGTTTTGTTTTTTCTCAAGTTTAGCTCAGTTAAAAATAATTGATTTCTTAAGTTCAGAATAGGTAAACTAGGACATAGACAAAAAACTAGTATCAAAAAGGCTTCCTTCCCTTGTCTAAGATACAATCAAGAGGTAGGTGCAAAGAGTCTAACTTCTCAGAGACTCGTACGAGCGCTCAGTTGAATTTCTTGACTATAGTTACCCATGAAGTTACAAATACAAAGAAAACATTAAATATTTTCTATACAGTCTCGCAACAATTTTACTGAGCCTGTTTTAATTATCGAACAATCTTATAAAGCTGGAAATCTCTACTTTATATTGCTATCCAGTATCTTTGGAAAAATTGAGTGTGATCTTGATCAAGCTACTCAAAAAAAACCACATTTTTCAAATGTTCTCTAACATAACATTTTAATTTCACAGTTTTGTCAGTCATACAAAACAAGTCTCAGGTCCAAGATGACTTCAACTACACACACAGAGGAAATCTGTCCAAAAAAGATTCTGCTTGCTTTGAACTATGCAATTTATCTTTCTTTCCCCATTTTTCACCCATACAAACAACAACAGCCCTTTTGCAGCTACTATGACCAGTCTTAGGACTTGTGCTTGTAAAGTTACTATTGCTGATAGTGATTTTTCTCCCCTTCTGATATTTTGTGTTAAAAACAAACAAAAAACAACAAAAAAGTCACCAAAGCAGAACTGAATAAGGAAACATGCACAGAGCAAAACAATCACAAAAAGTGTTATCACTGTTGATTACCTAATAGCTTCTACACAACTTCCATAAAAATAGTATAGCAGTATCTGAAGTATGTGAGCATGAACTTATGAACTTATTATTCAAATGTTTTCGGATACGAAATACTCCACATCTGAAAACAAAGAAAGTAAAGGATGCATTCCACTGCAAATAAAACTGTTACATTTCAGGAGAAGCACATCAAGAGCAAATGGATACACTCTAACTCCTGAAGGACAAGTTCTTTATACTCATTAGCATACCAGATGTTATTATCACACATTCTCAGTAGATAAATAACAGGAATGCTTTTTAAGTTATCTTGAGCCTTTTTCTATATATAAATAAAAGATGTGCCAAAAACTCTTTATCAGCGTTCCCTCTAAGAAAGCTCAAGTTCCACTTGTCACATCACATCCTAAAAAACAAATCCAGAAAAATGAAAGACAGAACCTCTGCCACCTGCACACCGTGAGGACAAGTACCTCAAATACCAGTTTAAAACCGAACCAGGTGTTTTCAGAAAGGTTCATACAATTCACTGTGTATAGGCACTCCGTACTACTTTAATCTCCAACTTTAAAGTCAAGAATAATCTATTATTTTCAGGTTAAAATTTAACATTTTAAATGTTAATGTTTTCAAGCTTTTTAACCTTACAATCAGTACAACAGCGCAAACAGTATTCTGGACAACACTGTATATAAAAAAATCGAGGTACTGCAGAACAAGTTATCTTGTCAATGACTCTCCCCAGCTGTACAGTACAGAATCCTGATATATCAACTCCTGTGTTTCCAGTCTCTCTGACCAAAAACTGACAGATGTTTGATTAAATGTTTTTATTATTATTTAGTACTAATATGCCATTCAATAATTTTTATACTTACTAATGCTTACATCTTGATTTCAGATGCAGGAAAAGAACTGTCCATTTTCGTATTAGATTTTCTAAAGGTTCATTCCACCATTTCCAGAAAAAAAGGAATTAGTTGTAGAACCTTTCACTTGTTAATGTTTCTAAGCATTCTAGTGAATTTAACATGGTGTTATAAAACAAGTAACAACGGGGAAAGGCGGGGGGGGGGAACGAACAAAGCAAACAATCAAAAAAAAAACCACAAGAACATGAAGCCAAGGATATTTCTGTTGACAGTTTTAAATCTGAGAAAAAGGAATCCATTAATAACCTTCTGAGCAAAAGGACAAAAACCATGATGAATGTGTCTATAGGAAACACTGTTACTATATTTATGTCAAAACAGATCTTGGGAACAACAGTCCAATAAAAACAGGGAAAGCTGAACTCTCCAATGGTTCCTTTCTCCCTCAAGACAGATCCTCACTCCTTTTATCCATTAGGAAATTATGACACTTCCTGGAAGTTAGGCTGTAGTACGACAGAGTTCTTCAGTGACACCGATAACTTGACCTCCTTCTCCCCCAAAAAGAACGTTCTGCTGAGCTTCCTATTTGGACATCTTATTTTGAAACCTCAGCAGCACTTCACTGTACAGTAAACTTTGCTGTCTCGCTATGTTTTTCCCCTACCACCTGTGGGTCTCAAACACTTCTGGATACTTGAAATCTGAAAATCCAGGACAGCGGGAATGGGAAGTCACAGCTGCTTCAGTTGCAAAGGGTGGTTGCCAATATGAATTTACTTACAGCAGTGGCATTTTGGGAAGCAAGCACTGCACTGACAAGGCCGGACTGACTCCTCAAAGCCAGCCCAAGGGGAGCAGTGTGAGGACGTGTGGCCCAGGACCCGTGAGGGTGCCCCAGCCTCCCTCCCCATGCTGGCACAGCACCCCGGGAGCTGTAAGCACCCAGCCGGGCTGAGGCCCGGCAGGAAAGGCACGCTCGGTTCTTGCACCTCCATTTACCGTTGCCCTATCGGGCTCCACACGACCCTGCTCCGCAGCGATCAGGGGCGGCCAGAGGAAAATAAGGTTAAAAATAGTGACGCGCGGCGAGAAGCTGAGTTTTGTCTCATTTCGCTCCTCGCCTGCCTGAAGAGGAGAGCAGACAGGGGGCACAGAAATCCAAAACCGGAGCGAAAAGGGGGGGGGGGGGGGGGGTCGGCGAAGGCAGACGCGCGGCTCCAGCTCCCTCGGGGCAATGCGGACCCCCGGCGGGCTGCAAGGCGCCCCCACCGGGAAGGTCGCGACTGCGGGGCGCCGTTTATGTAACAGCGAGACGGCCACCGCCACCACCACCACGGCCACCGCCGCCACGGCCACCGCCGCCACGGCCACCATCTTCCCGGTCACGGCACGTGCGGTGCCCCGGCACGGCTCGGTGATGGCGGCCGCCCCCAGCCCGGCTGCCCCGCAGGTGCGCCGCTGCCGTCAGCGGGGAGGGTGTCCCCCGTCCGCCTCGGACTCACCGTGAAGGGCTGTCCGTGCAGGCTCCCCACCGAGAAGCAGTTGTCCCCCGGGTTCACGGCCCCCGTCAGCACCTGGTGCAGGTTCATGGCGACACGCAGGCGCCCGGCGCTGCCGGGACGCCGCCGCTCGGCCCTCCCTCGTCCCGCGGGCGTCGGCGGCGCAGCAGTAGGTGGAGGAGGAGGAGGAGGAGGAGGAGGAGGAGGAGGAGGAGGAGGAACCGGCATATAGCGCGGGGCGGAGCCTCCCCGGCGGGGCGGTGACGGCGGCGCAGCGCCCCCTGCCACCCGCCTCGCCGCCCTCCCGCTGCCTACTGCCGCCGCCGCCCGCCCGCCGCCACAGCGCGCTTGGCTCTCGCGAGAGGCGGGCGGGATCTCGCGAGATCCCTCCCGCCGCCAGCCCGCCGCCGGGCGGCCATCAGCTGCTGCGCATGCGCGCCGCGAGGGCTGCGAGGAGAGAGGGGTCTGTGAGCTGGGGGCGCCTCACGCCTCGCTGCCCCCGTCCCCTGCCCCCTGTCAGTGGTTTGGGGCCGCCCGTCTCTGTGTCCCAGGGCAGCATCAGCGTTGTGGATGCTGGTGCTCTCCCCCGTGAATGGCAGCGCCCGCAGTGACTTGCATTCTCGCACTGTGGAGAATCGTTAGAGCCTCTTGTTCCAGGAAATACTGCAAAATCAAAATCACCTCGTGACGTGCAGACAAAGCGTGGTGTGTCATCCCACAACGTCTGCAGGGTGATACCACGCATCTATAACAACACTGATTTTTCTTCTTGGGTTACTTTACTGGTACTTCTGTAAGCAAGGTGGGCCACATACCTCGTGTGGTATGGGTCTCACACATTTTAATAAACATAAGCCTAGCATCCTTCAAAAAACATGCTGAGAAGCACCTCAATGTAATGTATTAAAGATCATAAAGTATTTCATGCAGATAAAGATTTATCCTATTTAGTCTTCTGACATGAAGAAAATTCACATTTTTCAGTGTATGTACATAGACATTCCGTCAAAGGTCTCTGTTATGCTAGAGATAAACTTCTGTCACCCTAACCACTTTTTTGTTTTGGAAAAGATCAAAAAGCATATCAAATTACCAGTGAGTCCAACCAAATTGATCTTATCCTTGCCAGGAGCGATGATCACAGACAGATGATCTTATCCTTCTTTCAACTGCAGAATCTAATGGAGCAACCCTAATGGATTTTTAAGGTAACAGCAATTTTCACTGGTCCTGAGCAAGAAAGTGAATTGTGGCCGAACCCTGTCAGGGGCCCTTATTTGTGTTTTTCAGCATGGCCATCCATCCCCTTCTGGGCCCAGGCTGTGAACCAGTCCAGCTGTGGTTGCAGCCAGCTGATACTCCTTCCCCAGAGGATGGTTCCAGAATATGCCGGACAGAAAAAGTTCCATAATATGCCGGACAGAAAAATCCTGCAGGTCTTGGTCTGCAGGTACCTTGGGTCTTTGAACCTTAATTACTCCACAGGAGTAAAATGCGTAAGATCTGCAGCATGGTGAGGTACCAGGGTGGCAGGAGAAAGCAATCCCAGATCTCAGTCTGATGAAGAATCAGGAAGAAGGGGAAATTCAGAACACCAATTAAAAAACAAAAAAATAAAGTGAAAGCAAAAGTTTTACTGATAAGTGCTGATTAACCTACATCTAATTACAGCATAGCATGGTATGTTTACAGCTGACATAACCTAACATGCTGATATGGCAAGAAAATAAGGAACTCCTCATTTCCTTTCTATTTAGATTTGGTCTTTGTGACTGTCCAGATTAGTTTGTTTGATTTATTGCGTAACAGAATGGATGTTGCCTTTTTCTTTTCTGTGACAGAGTGAGAGCCTATACAACGGCCTGCCAGGCACATACACCCATATTCTGGCTCCCATCCCACCACCTTCCCCTTCCCTCCCTTTTCTGTCAGCAGTCAGCTATTGCACGGGAGCTGTCACTCCACGCTGCCAATCCCTGAAGCTGCTGCTGTGCATCTTCCACTTCTCGGCCTGGGGAATAGCAAGGGCAGCCACCAGAAGTGGGGCTTGCACACAGGTTCTTCCATGCGGTGCCCCTTCTCACTTCTGCAACATCTGTGAATTCAGCTACAGACCGAATAGGTACGGTATGTTTTATTATATCAAAGTGAATGCATTGCTGGGCACCGATAAATTTCAGCTCTGGCCTGTGCATTGTCATGCTACAGGAAATAAATGTTTCAATACAATTCAAAGTATATTTATACCTTGTCTTTTTGAAAAAGCAAACAAGCGAACAGGTTTTGCTTGGAGTTTCATACCCTGCCAGTGTTTAGAAGGTTTTAAAAAAAATCTCGTAAAGTTAATAACCACCAAGAAAATGTTTTCTTTTTGGTCATTTTGCATATTTTTCTCACCTTCTTCTGAACAAACAGTTTGTCCAAAAAGGTGTTTATTTTTCTTCCCGCTCAAAAGTGTCTACAAATTTGGAAAGGCATTAAATTTGCCCTATACGATTGCAAAATACCAAGGCTGGGTCCTTTTCATTGTTTTGCTCCCTGACATCAGTAAGTATTCTATCTTAGGGCCTCCCAGGAGCTGTAATTCTCACAAGCAAAGCTGCTGATTCCCATCGTTCACAACTCCTGCTGCACATGCTCACTCAGTTCTCATCTTTGGCTTTTTAAGGGGGAAATATATATATAAAATATGCTCAGTATCTGAATAGCATAAGATGGGAAACACTGTCACTTCCTAAGGTAACATACAGTGGCTGTGGCCTTTCTGAAATGCTGCCAGAACTGCAGCATTTGTGCATGCATGGAAGAGCTTGGAAGTGAATGATGTACAGCTTTTTGGATTATTGGACAAAACATTACATTTTCAGTATCAATCAGACCTTTAAATGCTCCAAAAAGCAGTGTACCGGGTGTATACAAACACATCGTGCCTTAGTCTTGCTAAGGCACATCTTGCTTGTATTTCAGTAATAAATCCTGAAGAAGTCCAAATGAGAATTTTAAGTTCTGTTTCTAAAATGAAAACTGCACTTGTGCAAAGCAAATCCAAGTTAACGGTATTCTTTGGTGTAATGTGGTAGAAAATTGATGCAGGTTTGTAAATTACTTCATTTGCACAAATGCAATGACATATTTTGTGTTCTTTCTCTGCAATAAATATCCATGAGTCACTCATTAACAGCAGTGAGCTTGCTTATGTCAATGATACCCAGGAAGCTTTCAAAGAAGCTGACATTTCAAGTGGCACATTTAGAGTTTGTCAACAGTACTAGTAAATGTTATTTTCTCCCCTAATTTCTTAAAATTCATCTACAGGTATGTAGCTGTTTTTATTTCCTTTATTTTTTTTTATTTTTTTATTATCAAAATGAATTCATTATATTCTAACTTACTACTTAGTAAAACAATGCACTCTAGCAAGGAACAATTGTTCCACCACATGTACTCTGTGATTTTGTCTTTCTTGCCCTTGATCTTTCTGCAGGGATGTGGACACCAAACGCAAAATTCTGACCTTAATGAGGTTAAGAGGAAGATCCCTGACTGACTTCCCAAAGATCTGGAGCTCACCCTCATTGTCCAAGTGGGAATGACGTGAAAGTGTACTTGATTCTCTTGAGCTTTCAAGAATTTTAGCAATGTAAAAAGAGTGAAAACACAGCATGGCACATAAAATGTATAAATATATAAACATTGACATTTAGTATTATGGTCCTAAACAGTCAACCATTTTGTGAAACCTTTCTTTTAAAGCAGCTTGTTTTGTTGATTTCTTCTGTACCCTGTGTTTTACATCTGTAGCCTCCAGGTTAGAGTGACATTTTCTTCTTTTTTTGTTCTGTTTTCATTTGGTGAAAGACATTTTGTAACAGTTCACATTGTTGTCACCGCTCTTAACATTTGCAGTGCAGTACATTCTCTTTTACATCTGTGATCCGATAGAACCTTTTACTTGTTGAAGGAGATACTTGCTGACTGGTATCCTTAGGTAAAAGATATTAGTGAAGATGTTTTGATTTATTCAATCCATCTTTTATTTGGCTTTTGGTGAGGCTTCCATTTGATAAGCTCAGAATGTTTTCAGTAGTTGTTTCCTAGGCAAAAGCCATTATTATATTCTTTAGGTTTGCAAATGAACAGTTGCCAATTAACAAGCTTTTAGAATTTCCATTTATATTCAGAGTTTTGCATTCATTTCATAGACTGAGATTAAAGCTTCTTTTGAAGAAAATCAGACACAGGCTACTGTATAATACATTAACTGTCCACTCTTTAATCACCAGTCATTACCAGTAATTTAGAAAATGGAAATTATTATTATTATTATTATTATTACATTCTTTTCTGGTGCCTTGAAAGCTCAGTTTGTTCTTCCCAGTTTACCTGGAACCAGTGAGCTTGGTGGGAAGACTGGACCAGGCCATTTGCCCCCACCGTCTGTTCCCCACACCACAGCCTCTGAGCTCCTGACAATGGTCCTTCAAAGCTCAGGTGGGGAGCCCTGAGTCTCACCCCCTTCTGTGCAGCCAGTCTGCGTTTGGCTCCTTCCTAGCAGAGAGCAGCAGGGCCAGGGGCCAGGAGAGGGTGGGCGGGTGGCAGCAAGGATGGCAGGGCTTCAGCACTGCGCTGCTGTGCAAAGTGCGCACCGGCGAAATCCAGAAGGATCCTGCATGACCTCCAGGAGTCCTGTTGCACTGCAAATTCTACATGGTGCCAATTTCCAAATAGATCAGTCAATTTTTAAAATTTCTTCAGTTTCAGTGTTCACAGGGTACTTTTCATTACATGGTCCAAGACTCAGTGTCCTGGAAAAGACTGAGCAAGGCTCTCTCCATCCATACAGAGATGTCTTTTCAGCAGCTCCATTCGTTGTGTGGACCTGGGAGACTCCATTTGGCGCTGGAGAAGTTCCTCAGACAGTTCACCTACTGATGCTGAACTCTGATTAGGCTGCTCATGTGTAGTGTGTGATTTGATATGCACAGGAAAGGCTATTAAAATATGCATTATGCAGTGCTACTTACCAGAATGTATTTGTCCTTTTTATGTAAACCCAAAATTATTCAGTAAATCTATTATTTTCTCAAAGATACAGTAGATTTCAGGTTCTGTATAAAAATAGCCGTTATTTATTTATTTAGCTAGTTAGTTTAGTTTACTGTGAAAAGTTTTAAATCATGTGTAAATATGTAGACATGTCCACATGCACGTAATTCTGCCAGTCTGTTCTAAAGAACCATATTCTATTACATATTTTGAAGTTTCACGTATGTTTTCCATATCATATTTAAAAGGGTGACATCATTTATAGGTGTCCCTGAAAAACTTATTTGAAGAATAAGGCAATTGCTTTACTGCGCCTTTCACATCTGTGTTAAGCATTTGGTTGTGTGTGTTTCCAAATTCAGTAAGAGCATGTCTCCACAAATCAATCACATGCAGATGTTTTTATCTAGGCCTTTAAAATGGCATAAGATGCTCACAGGATAGCCTGAAAAATAGACTTTATGCTTTTTTTTTTTTTTTTTTTTTTCAGTCTTTTATTTCTTTACATTTAGGTTTTAACCTCATAGGAGGGAGGTGTGATGTTTTGACAGAGGACAGAGATGATTAGTCCATACCTATTCGCAGCTTCAAGCAAACAGCCATTCAAGTACTGGGAAAGAAAAATGCCAAACACATCTGTCTTTTGTTCTCTCCTTTGGCAGCGTAACTCAGATATAACACATTTCTCTCTCAAAAGCACGCACTCCCTTCTGCCTTGAAAACACTTTGTGAGCTAGTCTCTCTTTTTTTTCTTTTTCCTTTTCTTTTCCTTTTTCTTTTTTTTTTCTCTTTCCTTTCCCTTTTTTTTTCCTTTTCTTTTTTCTTTTTTTTACTTTTCTTTTTCTTTTTTTTCTTTTTCTTTTTTTTTCTTTTTTTCTTTTTCTTTTCCTTTTTCTTTTTTTTTTCTTGTTCTTTTTCTTTTTCTTTTCTTTTTCTTTCTCTTTCTTTTTTTCCTTTCTCTTTTCCTTTCTCTTTTCCTTTTTCTTTTTCTTCCAGCAGTGTTAATATACAAGGCAAGTTCAGGAGTTATTTAATTGTTTTTTTTGCTCTCTACATATCAGAAAAGGAGCCATGTTCCTCCCCTCAGGCGTCCACATACACATACACAGTGTGCCTGTTCTGTTCGGAACACTTGCTTCTTTATCTTTTTTATATTCTGTTTTTATCACCCACAGTAAAGTAGAGAAGAGAAAGGAAGAGCAATCAGATCAAGGAGAGCTGATCTTTGTCTTACTGCAAATTCCTTCCACCATTTGATGGCATTCAAATCCTATCTATTCATAGCTCTGCAGAAACTTAAAAAAAAAAAAAAAAAAGAAAAAAAAAAGCAAAGCTCAGACTTATAACTAAGACAGTTAGCCTGGTGTTAAATTCACAGTTGGCTGGTATATGCTGAGTAGAAAATGACAATGCAGCTATGGGTTGACAGGATCTAAAAGTTACACATGCATTTCTTAAGATATATTAAAGTAGGTTGGTGGGTTGGCCATCAGTATGAAGCTTCATCCATTTTGCAGCTGAAAAATACAACTTTTCAACTAGATTAAAAAAAAAAAAAAAAAAAAAAAAAACGCAAAATTTCCTTTTTTAATTTTTGCTGTGACTGTAAATTGTCACTGGGTTTTATGAAGACTTTCCTGAAACAGCATGTGGTTTCATGATGTAAACTGTTTAATCTGCCCAAGAGCAATAATGCTTTCTCGTGACTCTTCTCCACCATATATTGTACACTCCACCTCAATGGACTGATTTTATTTACTGCTGAGTCAATATTTACCACTCCGCTACTGCCCACAGTAGTTTTAATCCCTGTCTGAACAACTGAATGGTACCAGGAGCTTTTTAAAGCCTGTAGGCCTTAACCCTGTCATATTCAATGAGTTTCTAGTGAAAGTTAAAGGGGATCAACACCCCAAAGGGCTCAAATGGAGGTCTGATTACAGAAACCATGTGTAATGGAGCAGCACTAAGAAATATTGTACATTGTTCCTTTTACAGTTTGTTTCTTCCCGTAGCATAACATTATTTGTAAGTGAATGTTAGTATTTCATTGCAGACACTTATCAGGAAATATTTTTGCTATCTAAAACACTTGATTTCAGATAAGATAGCCGGCAGGGATAGCTGCAGAATTTCTGCCTCTGTCCGAGCCCCTGTTTGCAGATGGATTTGCAAAAGTCAGCTTACGCATAATGTGTAGAGGAAGAAAAGAGCCCATGCAGAATAAGTATATCAGGGAATTATCTCCCGTGTTTTGATAAGATAAGGGGCTATCTGATGTCACCGATAGTTGCACACGGACAGATGCATGGACAGCAGTATCACAAGAAGGGGAGTAATGCCTGCTGCCACCAGCCACGTGAGAGGCAGGCACAAGAGGCTAGAGCAGCTGCCTTGCCTGGCAGCGTGCATGGAGCCATGGCAGTGCAGGTTTTGCTGGCACATATGAGTGAGAGGGAAGTTGTTACTGATTACTGTTTGTATTGTAATCGTCCTGGAGGACTTCACTGGGACACGGGACGTGCCGTGTGAGGCAGGGCATGTGTAAAACCTCAAAGGTGCATGTGTCCTACCCCTACAGAGCATGTCAGAGGATGTTTTCTGTGTGTGTGAAGAGAAGATATCCTGCTGTAGCAGAAGTATCCACCTGAGGACGAACCAAACCTAATAGAACATAAGAGACAAATGCAATATCAGCCATCAGGAAGCATGCTACACATACAAACCAAATACAAACCAAATTGCTTTGTATATAGAGACTCGGATCCAGGCAAAGCTATTTCAGTCTTTTCTTCCATGTTAGGTATATTTTTCTGTAAGCGGTTCACTCTGTCAGGTTTTCAGGCAATGATTGAAAAACACAAAATCTCCTTGAAATTTACAGATACTAAAATACCAACGGAGCCAATGTAGGTATCTGTGCAAAGCTTTTTCACAAGTACAGTTAGTCCACATGTAAGACACTGTAACTAGTTAGGGTAGACTATCAGCTGTGTTGTAGATAAGTGAGTTTTGGAGCAATAGAAGTAGATTTCTGCGCTGCAATTCCAGTGTCTTTTTCTGTGTTTTAGCTGCTGAACCTCCACTGCAAAGGCTAGTGTGATTCAGTAGCACTGATATGTAGTATTTTATCAAGACAAGTGTCTATAAGGAATTATTGTTTGAACTTTGCATTAAGTTTAGCTCTGTATTACCTCAATTTCTCCTGAGGGACTTTGCAAAGATACCAGTAGCAAATCCAGCCAAAAGTCAAAAGCATGATATCCAGGCTGGATGGGGCTTTGGGCAACTTGGTCTAGTGGGAGGTGTCCCTGCCCATGGCAGGATGGTCTTTAAGGTCCCTTCCAACCCTAGCCATTCTGTGACTCTATGATTCTATGTGCATTCTCTGTTTGCTTTTGCAGCTTACCCAATCTTCTCCTTAAGTAAAAGTAGAAAGACACAGCCTTTCCCCCAGGAGGACAGAGAATTAAGATTGATAGTAATCCGATATAATTTACAATTAGGTTCTTTGTTTAAATATACCAGTTCGGATAAGAAAATAACTAAAAATAAATTTAAAAAAATAAAATTCAAAGCACTCTAAAGGCCAAAACTGACAGTTCAGTCTAGGAAATTGTTTCCTGCACTTGATTTCTATGTCACATTTAACAATCATGTTTATGTTTATAGGAGTTTGTGTGTGCATATGTATGTGTTTGTCTGCATGTATGGTTTTGTGTGCAAGAAGGGGAGAGACTTATGAATCATCAATAATGCATGCTACTTGTCATGTTTTTAGAATACATGGCAGTCAGCAATTATAACTTGAAGTATGAGGAGGTATGAATCTTTATTTTTTTTTTAATTGCTCGATGATTCAATCAAGATTTTTAAAAGACTTTTACGATTCTAAAAATTAATAAAGTTTTTATATTACATAAGTAGTACTATCTCATATAATGTGTGTGTTTGTTTTTTTCTCCTAGATAGGGCACTATGGTTAACACCAACTGACTATTTGACAAATCAATATGTCATTGTTTTAATGGGCTATGCAATAAGCAGCAGAAAACGTGAGTATACATATATATATATAATATATATATATAAACTGAAAACACCAATTTGGTTTTGGTCATAGCTAGATGAAATTATTGTGAAAACAGCAATTTTCCACTGTATAGTTGATACAGATGTAATTTAAAATAACAGTCCTTAGGAAAGTGTCAGTATTGTATCTTTGTTTTGGTACTTCTTACAACTGTTATCTGCAGTAACTTACAAAACTGTAAGCTAACCTAGAATAGTTATGACAGCTTTGAATGGGGTTCAATTTAAATGCTATCACTTTGGACTTTCTATAGAGATACAGTGCATAAAAAACGTAAATTAATTTTAGGTTTGGGAAATAGTAGTAAGTCCATTTTGCATAATAATATATCAAATATAATAATAGAGTTGGAAGAAATTTAAAGTTTCATGAAAGAAAGAAATTATCTGAGACTGCATGACTGTATATTGTCCACTGGTCAGATGACTGCAGAAAATGGAAATGAAAGCATAATGTGAATCATGCACTAAATGTGTCAGCTCCTAATTTTGTCAGTTTTGGAGAAATCTAATGAGAAAAATAACCCACAAATAATTTAATTCCTTCCTATGGCAAGTGATCTAAGCTTCAGTCAAGCCTGGATTTTATTTACCGATTTGAAGAAACTGAGAGACAGTCCTGTGAATTTTCCAAACTCTGCCACAGATACTAACTGTACACTAAATAAGAATATATGATCCTCATTTTTGTGAATTGGTTAAGTGACATCTGATTTGGGACGTGATGAACAGGGACCTGTATCAATGGGTCTGAGAGACCTTGCCAGGCAATAAACCCACAGAGCAGCCACATGCAGCTCACTGGTGCCCTCTGAAGAGTGCATTTGTAGCCCTCTGTTGGACAGGCGTAAGCAGCAGCCCCTTGGGAGATTGTCACAAGAGGCAGTGGACAGGAGAAAATCAAGCAAAGAGAGGGGTGTGTCCCTTCTGCAGTCTCTTCTCCATGACCATGGTCAAGTGAAACCTTTGTGTTCTTGCTCTGCGATGACTGGGACACTGTCCTTACTCACAGGTGCCATGTGGAGGCAGGTATGGGTTTTTTAAATGTGCCTCCAGTGCTTTGCTTGCAGCCCGCATCATGGCTGCAGTCAGTGCATCCTCTTCAGGCTCCTCAAAGATGGGTTGTTGTCATGGGCCACATCATAATATATATTACATATAATATATAATGGGGCTTTTTCTGTGTAGAGTGCATGCTGAGCACCTGAAGGTGGTGTAAATTCATGCTCCCAGTAGGTTAATATTCTCCTTCTCACAGCCTTCTGACTGCAGTGCACACATCATCAACCAAATTTCTGTTGCACCCTAATAAAAAAAAAATGTCTGTGAGCCAAGATGATCTGACGATAAACCCTTTACAGGCTGTCTGTGATTTTCTCACCTTCATCCGTATCAGCAAGGAATTTTTAATGTAAAAGCAGTTTTATTATTAATTTTGCAGCAGAGGAGGGCACACTATTGATGGATTATGACTGTTTTCCCTTTCTCTGTTTTGTAACTTTAGGTGGCAGCACCATAACAAAGGCCTTTGCTGCACATGACCACACACACTCACATGACAGCAAAATCTTTGCAAGAAGCAGCTCAAGTGACAGAAAACTCCAAAATATAAAGCTTTGCGTAATACCACGCAGCCACAGGCAGCACTAATCTACAATCGTCGTGTCGTTTGGCTGTTAGGTGGCTTTTCTTTCATTGCAGGCACAGGGGTTGCTTTTGAGATTTTTTTAATTTTTATTATTATTTTTTTTCACTTGAGGATGTCACCTGACCTGGCCTTGGATGTGCAGGGGATTTATTCCCTCCAGCCTGTTTCCTACTGTTCACTGAAGTGCATGATGATTTTTTTTTTACTGATATCATTGGAAGAGCACTGAGCCATCTTTTCCTATTATCTCACAGCAGCTCTCTTTACTCTGCTGGCCGCAGTGCTGCAGCATGTGACTTCGAATTCCTCTGTGCCGCAGATCATGCTTGCTGTGGGAAATGAGAGGGTGTGATTATTTATAGGCCTGTTTAGCAAGGTGCTTCCAAATCCTCCAATAAATCTGTATATACGCACGGAATTAATACTACAAAAAAAAAAAATAATAAAAATACAGCTTTCTATATTTATCTCTCAGATTTTTTTT
Organism: Stictonetta naevosa; assembly: GCA_011074415.1. Lineage (NCBI taxonomy): Eukaryota > Metazoa > Chordata > Aves > Anseriformes > Anatidae > Stictonetta > Stictonetta naevosa. Next base: position 55,343,072 of record CM021729.1, read on the forward strand.
TTCTTTTCTGCAAAGCTGTTTGCAAGGGGAATGGTTCATGCAGACCTGCAGCCAGACTCAGCTCAGACCATAAATACCCAGCCGGGGGACGAGGCCCGGCTGTGCCTGGAGAAGGGGCATGGCCGGGAGCACCCAGCAGCACCTCCCTGCCCACAGGGGCTGCCAGAGAGCCTGACCGGGGCTCTTCTCAGTGGGGCACGGTGGGAGGATGAGGGCCTGGCACCAGGAAACCTCTCCCCAGGAGCAGAGGTGAGCGGGGACAGAGGCTGCCCGGGGCTGTGCAGGCTCCCTGCCTGCCTGAGCGGCCTGGTCCGGCCCCAGGGCTGACCTGCTGGCAGCAGCTCCGGGCAGCGGGAGTTTTCTTTACAAATTAATTGGTGTCAGTTACACTTTCTGTTGCCTTGGCAAAATGAAAGTTTCTGGTTACTATTTTATGTTAGTTAACACTTACTCTGGAGATTGTGTGTTTTTTAAGGTACAATTCTGAAGTTCAGCAGTGCCAAGCTGGGATCCTGCATCGAAGGCCAAACTTTGAAACATCCACTTGCTCTTTTATCACACTTCCCAGCAAACACTTCTTTGGATAATATCTGGGAATGTATATTTCCTGTTTAGCTCTTTAATCCCCCACTATTAGTTTAAAATCCTGACTTCTTACAATGAACTATTAATAGACCCATCAATCCTAAAGGTTTTTGTTTGACAAATACAGATTTATGGTGTTCTGTGAGATGATTTGTTATTAGAGCCTTTGATAATGTAATTTCAGCCTGGTGACAGATCATCATAGCACTGTCTTCCCAGGATGTAATTACTTTAGAATTTTCCTTCTACATGTTCTGAACTCCATGGATTCACTCCTTTGTCCACATCAGTACTTTTTACGAGTTTCATACTTTTTATTTCTCTGTGGACTTCTCTTTTACAGTTCGTTATGCCGTGTGTGACCTCGCCATGTTTTTCAGAAGCCTGCTTAATCTTTGCACCAACATCATCTTATTACCTTAAAGAAGGAAGTCATCAATGACACATATCTCTGAATTGAACAAGTAATGTGGGCTCAGTGCATAATTCCCTGGCTGCCTTACTAGTGACCTTCAAAGTGTCTGCAGTGTCTCACTAATCTTTTGCTGTGATTTCTGCAAATTTATTCCTCATTACTTCTGACACTGGGTAATCTAAGAAAACTACTCACACTGTAAAAGTCTATCATTTTCAAGTACAACTCTCAAATGCTTTTGAAAGCGCGCGTCTTATCAGATGTCTCTTATCTATATTTATTTCCCTGTTGTGAGAAAAATCTCAAATATTTTTTTTCAGACAGGATCTTCTGTGAAGCTTATTTTATTCGCAATTGCAATGGTGGGCGTCCTGTCAATCAGGAGCACATTTTAGTAAACAAATCATAACCTTTTATTCCCTACTACCTGATGCCTGATCACCTCCCCTGTTTCCTTATTGTCTGAAGTACTACAGGTTCACAAGCTACTCGATGCTCCTCTATACCATATATGTACCATTTTTCTTTTTTTCAACCCTTTAATTTCTCCTTTCTTATGTTTTGAGAACTTGTGATCTCTGTTTTACTGTTCTCACACTGCTCATCCTCTTTTTCTCAAGCTTCTATCTTATTTTGGGACAGTGAGGCCTTCTACTGTCCTCTTATCTACTTAGCATTTCTCCTTATTATGACTACACAACTGCCTTGGAATACAGAAAAATAATTCTCTACTGCAAAAACACAGCTTTGTTTCTCACAGTTTACATTCTGTTATTTAGTCACACTGTAATATCCAGGGAAAAAGAAAATAGTCACTGTGTATTGGGAAGCACACCATTTTATTTCTCCTTTCCATACGTTGTGAAATTCTAATTTGCTTCTACCACAAAGAGTATCTCCTACTTGATTACCCCCAAGCACCATAGTCAGAATCTGTAATACTTTTTTTTTTTTTTATGTACCAAAATAATTGGCTTTTTTTTTTTTTTTTAAATCAATATTTGTAATGTAAAAGGCTGTTTACACTGTGCTTTGAGCTTTATTCTCATGACAAGAGAAAGGAATACTTGTGGGAGGAGTAATCCCTGGGCAATTACCTGGTGTTCCACAGCTTCCTCAGCCAGTTCTGCTGCTAAAGATATACTGATGCCAGGGTAGTTTTTGTTTGTTTGGTTGGTTGGTTTGGTTGTTTTGTTCATTCCTCTACATATGCACAGTGCAAATGGCTGCCAGAAAGAAAACAAAACAAAATGAAAAAATATACGAACTATTTTTTTGATAACTGTATGAAACAAACCAATTCCTAACGTTAATTCCTAATAAAGAAAGTGATATCTTGAATGAGACAAAATATTTAGTTATTTTCTTTGCTACCATGAATTTCCATGTTTGCCTTTCTCATTTTTTTTTTCCCTCTCTCTTATTCAGCAGCTATGTTTTTAGCTGCAGTGTATGCCTGAGTTTCAGTGTTTAATTTCCAATTTGCATGAACGCCATCACCAGTGAAAGAAGCAGTTTTCTCAGGTCAGATTTAGCTCTAGCTAGTGTTCTTGGTTGCTCACTCCACTGCCTTCCCGTCACTCCTTGTTTTCCTAATCGTTAGGTATTTTGTTTCTTTCTGTCCTGGCTGCAAATTAGTGCAAATTGTTTATATATCTTTCTGCAGCTGTTGCAGCATTTTCCAGGTGTTGCACATTGTTTGCAGCTCTGCAGCTTCTCTTCTGAGAAGTTTTCTGTCTTTCCAAGCTCTGTAGGACAGTCTACTTAATGTAGTTTTATTTTTTCCCTCAAACATTTTATTTCTAGGCAATTTGTTTTTCCACCTCACATACCTAGAGGGATCGATAAAGGTTAGTCTGTGTCTTCCACCAATCTTTTCCATGTTTTGGATCCTTGAGTCTTCTATCTTCCTGGATCCACTTTTATATTTGGAATGGAGGACTTATATTCAGAGGAGAGGTTGGATCGTATGGACCATGGACTGTTGACCCACAACCTGCACTCGTGGCAGAGTCTTGACAGCTCTTCACTGGCTGTGCCTCACCAGGGCACTGCTCAGTGGTTTTGAGCCAGCTCCAGGTAGCAGCCTTTCAGCCTGCATTATATGGCAAGTTCAGGGCAGAGTCCTCGAACAAAAATGGTGCCAGTAGGCTCTCTGGGGTTCTCCCAAAGATTTCACAGCTCCGACTGACCTCAGAGCAGGCTCTGATCCTCCTGAGGATGTGCTTGTTGTTGGAGTGTCAGCCTATTGCTGTGAGTGACCCATCTCCCTCTTAATGGACAATTCTATAAAATAGAAATATATGCCTTAAGCTCACAAACCTGGTGTTCCTTAATATGGAAGCTTCCTCATCCACATACACCTCTGCCTACAGTTTCATTGTGCTGTTTTTAATGATTCTGCCATCCTGATGTTTATGATGCTATACAAAATAGCCATTCCCTCCTCCATCTTCCCCTTTCTTCCTCCGCAGCCTCAGGACTAACATCAGGTGCCTGCACAGGGCAGCCCTGTTTAGGAGTGATTCCCAGGGTGCAAGTGCACCCTGCCACTCCATTTACCCCCAGCACAGCTTGCTGTCCATGCAGAGGCAGTGTTGGGGAGAAACGGCCCCAGCATCCTTCTAAGCAAATCCCTCTTGTGGCTGGTTGCAAGGCCAGAGGGGATCTGCAGGCTGCCAGAAGTCAGCTCCAGGTCGCTGACAGAAGATGATATTGATGCCACGTCCTGGTCTGGGAGGTACATTGCCCTAGGAGGTACATTGCAGGGCCATTATGTCTACACGGCATCAAGGTCTGCACTGACGTAATTATTTTAGGTATTGATCATGCCTCCTGCAATATCTACCAAGCAGATGGTAGAGCTGCACTAGCCCATAATAGTCAGTACTAACACAACTATTTACTACTCAGTGCCACTCCACGGAACTCCGTATTTAGGTTATTTAGCTTTGTTCAAAGTCTGCTCTGGAAAAGTTAAAACTTCTTGGGAGAAGAGATTCAATCCACACCAAGGAAAAGAATCTAGGCAGAGTCTGGCAAAGCATTCAAATTGCTCCATTTAAAAGGAAACTGGATGCTCAGCAAAATCTAAAGATCTTTAAAATAAATAAAGCATTTTATTTTTACTCTCTCTGTATTGCTAACTACAGGCAGAAAAAACATGTTTTGCTTGACAGTACTTTTTATTATGCAAACAGCTCTTTGTAGGGGAAACAGGCCCATGAACTTCAGTGAAAGCTTCCTTAAATGCCTGAGATCACTAACAATATTGTTGGGAGGATGAAGGATTGGCGAGTGTAAACCAGAGCACCCAAGATGACTAAGAGCAACACAAAAAGAGAATCACAGAACCCGAGATGATTCAGCACAGATAACCACAGGGGACATTATCACATCATGTATCACTACTAATATTTTGTCTAAAAATGTCCTTAGTTATTTGCATGCATCCATTTAACAATTAAGGCTCAAACCTAAGAATAAATATCAGCTTAAGGGTATGGCTGTGATAGATGTGTCTCAACATGGAAGACAGGGATTAGAGCAGTGCATCACACTGCTTGATGCAGTGAGAGGGCTGTGGCAGTGAGCAGGAAGCCCAGGAAAGGCCCTGGCTAGCAGCAGGTGGCACCCTGAGTCATCCCCCCAAATGCGCTTGCCAGCACAGAGGAGAATAAGATCTGCTTTTCTCCGTGCTTCTCTGTCTCAGACACAGTTTTGTTCAAATTTCCTTCTGCTGGAAGTGTATGTCTTGTAAATACACCTCCGTTTCTGTGCCATGTACTATTTTCACCTCTCCTAATGCAATGCATGAGCTACTAACCTTAAAGAAACCGGTGCAGGCTGGTTCCATATTTGCCCCTCTCACCCTTTGCTGTGGTCTGTCCTCAAACTACAGTGTAGGCCTACAAGAGAAGGCAGATAACCTGCAGATGCAGACCAGCAGTAACATATAATACTAACTTAGGGTTTGATCTGTAGGCAGTGGCTCTGCGTGAATACCTGTTTGGAAGAAAAGAGCTTTTCTGTCTTGCCGCATGCTTTCACATCTGTCAATAATTTTCCTGAGCAGTGTACAGATGAAGCTGTGAAAGACAGATGCTCACATTTTACAGACTGATAGTTTTACTCCATTGTGCTTTACAGCAGTTCTCAGCTGAATCTCCCATGCCACAGCTGTTACCTGAGGCTCTTACACCATTTCATGTAGACTTGCCTAGGAGTCTGTGTTTATGGGAGCAGAAAAACAGATCTATGGAAGGTATCATGCAGGTGCTCTGTGATATTTCCCAGACTAAGCAATGGCAAGATGCTGCTAAGCACATGGGCATGAGTAAAATTGCCCTGACAGCGAGCTACTTTTTTTTTTTTTTTTTTTGAGGTGCATTCTTGTGGCTATGAATAAATCACATGCACCATCTCTCGTTTGTTTATACTGTTCTGATAGAAGGAACACGGAACAATACGCATGTTACATTGCAAGGCAAGTACAGTTTGGACTTCTTTCATCCTTTAACTTTTTTGCTTGGATATTTGGAACAAAGGCAGTGCAGCTACACTTACTGTGGTAGATGGAGCAGGGAGCAGTATTCATTTGTGACTTTCCACGGCTCCCTCCTTCGCCCACATAGGAAAGGGCACACCATTACTGGAACCAAAGCAGAAAACACTAAAGAAATAGAGTAATTGTGATCTGTTTTCTCCCTGTGATTTGCTCTTCTGCATCAGCTGAAGGGGCAGGTATAGGTGACTTCATCAGTGCTTACCAACCTCCCAGAGACACCTAAAGTGCAGGATTCACCACCAAGGCATGCTGAAAACAAACTCTCTAATAAGCACTCTAAAACTTCAAAGCTCTGGGGACATATCGACTCTTACATGCAGTACTTTAGCTGATACCACTTCAAAGGCTACCTCTCTGCTGCTTGTTTCAGTATCTCCATCACTTAATTTCACCTGTTTCATTCTGCATTTGCTCTTTGTACTTTCAGCTGGATTTTATAGCTACCAAATGACAGATCAAGATTATAAGACCAGCTATACTTGTGTCTATACAGTGCACAGATTTTGATTTTTGAATCTGATTTTAGGCAGGGATTTTCAAATTAGCAAGAAGTTCTCAGTTGACTATTATTGTAATGTGTTCCAGGTCACCTGAGCTGCAATTGCAGGCTGCAGTTACAGGTTTAGTAATTATAATTACCCCTGTTATTAACTCAGTATCAGGAGTGAGGCCATGGCACAATCAGCAGCAGAACCGTTACCAAACTTTCAGACCAGTGCTGAAAAAACTGTGTTTGAAGATGTCTTTACATTTTACAAATATTCACTTTTTTCTTTTCAAAAAAAAAAAAAAGTTAATAAAAGTATGTTTCATTTACCTTGGATGCACGGTCTAAGCTGTTTCAAACAAGGAGATGACTCTTGCATGTGAACTCATAAGATATAAAACATTATGAAATTCCATACCAGTTTCTCATTCAAAATATGAGAACTACTTGCAATATATAGAGATGAAAGCAACTGAGAAGGTAGCTAATTTTTATATACATAAAATCTGTGAGCCAACTTTGGCATCCGAAATAACATTGTAGTGTATTTCTCCAAATTATTTTCTCTTCCACACCCTATGCAACCTGCAGCGCTGAGCGTGAGCACCTCCCGACTGCAGAAGCACGGCAGAGCACAGCGTGCCACCACCCCCGTAGCAGCACACACCCAGGAAAGCAGTTTGTTTTTCCTGGCATGTGTGTTTCTACTGCTGTTTTGCCTTTTTACCGATACCAGAGATCTGAAGGATGCTAGCAGGGAGGGAGACGTGGTTCAGTCTGCGAGAAAGGGGTCCCACACCCAGCTGCTGCCCGCCTGCCAGCACAAATTCGTCGGTGCGGGTTGCTCCCAGATGATGGGCTTTTTCCTCTCCTCCTCATTCCTCCCTCCTGCACACTTACACCAGCACTAGTACCTGGCTGGCCAAACAGCAAACTGAACTGATTTGCCTGAAAATAAACCAGAGGGACAAAACTTGCTGGGTATCTGTGTGGCCACGTGTCCTTGTGTCACCACACGGGGAGATGGGGAGGGTGGGAAGAAAGGCAAGATCATCACCTTCGACAGCAGCAACAATTTGCGGACATCTTCAAATTATGTGTCACGTTCAGAAATATGCTGTAACTCTTAAAGTCTGCTGAATATGCGTAGGCTTGAACAATGTGCCCATCTGAGCTTGATGGAAGATGACTGGAGGAAGCCAGCACGCAGCATCATCTAAGATCTGCTCCACTGCCAGCACCCACCAGTCTCTGAGGTGGAACAAGCAGAGGAAAACTGGTTTTCCTCCACTTTTATTTTACTCACAACTCAAGGTGTGCATGCTTGTTGAAGACTCTCACTAGGACATGCAATTCACTGTTAAAAGTGATTGTCTTACTGGGCACAAATACTTGCAGAGCCCTCGTCACCTGCCCACCAAACATTCAATGCTCAAGCTGATTGCCAACAGCCGTGCAAGTGTTTTGGTATTTACTGAATTCTTTAGGAGTAACTATCATTCTGCACGATTTGCATCATTCTGTAGTAACAAATGCAAGCAAAATGCTCTTTTTCAGAAATACCTGCTGGTGTAATTCTGCCTGTGCCAGAGACTTCAGACTCTGCCAGTCATTTTCAAGTGACAAATGATGCCTGCAGAGCTCTGTTGTCACAGACCAGTCTTCAGGCTCGTAAGTGATTCTCTCTTTGAAATGAGACTAAACAATGTAAGCCACCAAGGTTAAGCCAGGTGATACTTAAAAAACAAAGCTGTAGTCTGTACAGGCCCTGCCCCAGTGTTTTCCATCTTCTTGGAAGATAAATACTCTAATGTAAGTAGCTTTAAATAATTTAGTTAAAATTAGTTCCAATGCAGATTCCCTAAAAGAATTGAGTGCTGTAAGACTGATGGAAGAAATAGTGATACACATAACATACATCAATCTACACTGTTACCTTTGCAAAATGGGAGGTAGCTATCCCTAAATGAAAGGGGGGAGGAAAAACACTTCCTCATATCTACTGCATGTGGGAACATGTAAACCAACAGTGTTGTGGTGCAGTAGTTATCTTGCAAAGTCACACCCTTATTATTCCATGGTAGCTCATTTGTGTAGTCATAACCTAAAGTCACAGTGTACATACAGGAGCTACTGTGAGGCAGCTGAGATGAAATAGTTATTTTGAGCTATTTCCTCGCATGGAAATAGTTCATAATAGCTTTTTCTTACAGAGCGTCTCCAGGCTGTAGAGAAAAAAAAGTTTGAACGGATCAACGTTATTATCCCCCAAATCCTGTGATTCTGAGAGGTAAACAAACTTGTGGAAAGTCTCTCTCAGCAAACAATGCAGAAGAGAGGAGTTAAAAAACAACAGCCAGCTCTGCAGAAAAACTTTCATCAGACAAAATAAAGGAATAATCACTGCTGCAAAGCATTTTGGACATGGCTGCACAAATTTTAGCTCTTATGTTAACAACAAAAAAAGAAAAGCAGATGAAAAATAAGGAACAAACAGGATGTTTCTGTTGCTGCTGCTGATCCTCTAGAGTATGTAAAAGACATTTCCAACCACTTGGTAATGACTAAAACACCTGAAATGAATTCTGTTTTTCAAGTCTCTTGCTGTCAGTTGTTACAAAGCATTAAGTTATCAGAAATGACAGACACGTCCAAAGACTTTAAATAGAAAGTCTGAAGCTCACAAACTCAACAGATGGAGACACGTGATGCATTCTGCATTGTTCTTACTATGTAATTATTTTTTCAGTGCTGGATGGCTAAATCTTGTGTGTGTGTCTGTGTGTGTCTGTGTGTGTGTGTAATCCTTAGCTGCCCAGGCAAACAAACAGGATAGGATGCTTTACTCCCAGTTTTGCAATTACTCAGTTATACTACGGCACATCCTTGTTGGGAGGTTGGAGTTGTGTTATGCTGACCAGCTGGCTTGTCCCACTAAACCCTTCTATTTGCTTCAAAAAGGCCTGCACCAAGCAGTGGGTTGGCAAACCTGGTCAGCATATGCTTGAGTCAAACAGAAATAAAGCTCTTCCCCAGAACTCACCAGTTCCTCATTCTGAGTAGTTCAGGTGCTCCCAAGCCTGTCCGGCATGTACCAATTGTCATCCACAGAGGTGTTTATCAACATTGCTCATGCACCCCCTTACCTAATACACTGGCTTCTATATGTCCATGTAGGCTTTTGTTCACAAACGTTCCCAGCTTTGAAGGTGTTTTGCTAATGTCATTTTTCTTTACAAACACCACCTGCCTTCTGTTGTGAGAAGCTGTGATAGAAAAAAAATGAGAACAAACAAAAAACCACCTCTTCTTTCTCGCTGCAGCCTGAGTATCTCCTAGCTCACACTTTCCAGCCTTATTTCCACTCGTGACTGTGCTTCCAGTTCTACTGCCTCTGAGTTTGGTTCACTGTTCTCTGTGCCGCTTGGTTCCCCAGGCTTGCAGGCGGTGTGCTGAGACAGCAGCTTAGCCAGTCGTGGCTTCCAAGCTCTGCCTCCATGTTTGCGCCCTACACTTGGTGCTGACGCTGGTTCCCCCGCTGGGAGCCTGTTCAGGCAGCTCATCCTGCTTAGCTCCTGGCTTTTGGAGCGACCCTGTGAATGTATAGCTACGTATGGGGCTGGGCGGGAAAGAAAAAGAAGCCTGAATACAACATTTGTGAGCCCCCATGAAGGCACATTCTGTGTGAGGCTGCAGCTTTTGCAAAACCAGGTCATAAGCTCAGCAGAATTTCATACGCCTTGTGTCGGTGCTTGAAACCACGAGTTGAGACAGGGAGTAGAAACGCGGTGCTTTGCACTGAACTGGCTAAAGCTGCTGGGGAACACCTGCCACTTGAGTATTCTGGTTTGGAAACTGCTGCCCTGAAAAAGCAGCTTCTTCACATCTCTTGGAAACAAATTTATGTTAAATTGAACTTATCCAAGGGACTTTTCTGGGTACACCACTGGTAAAAGCAAGAAGTGTAACTTGTTCTTACTTGGTATTGGCAAGTCCTAGAATAAATGTGAACTGATTTATATAAGAAAGCAGACGAGATTGGACATGTAGAGGAACGGTACTTTCCATAAAATGTAATGGACTTTCCATAATCCGGTGAGTCCATAGATAGTCACCAAACATGTGATCACTCACAGTCCCAAAAAAGGGAACAGTGCAGTACATGAAGGAGTATTAAGTGCAGATAAGAAGCCCCCAGTCACGCTGTTGACTGAGTTGTTGAATTTACAGATTGCAAACATAGATCCAAAGAGATGCTATGAGTTCCTCAGGTCTCCAATAGGATGGGGGAAGGTGTTAATTTGGATTGCGGTATGCACAGCAAATACTCAAGGTAGTTATGCATTAAATTTGTAGTGTGGACATACCTTCCATCTTAGCCTGCAAAAAAAATGATTAACAGGAAGTCACAAAAACTATCTACCTGTAGCCTCAAATCTTTGAGACATTTCTCTTAAACTGTTGTTTAGACTCTTTGGCCCAGAAATGGTGCTTCTGTGTTGTTTTGTTTTGTTTTTAATCACTGTTTGGTGTCAGATCCATAGTTTGCTGTTCCATAATTAGAGAAGTTACTGGTCCATTACGTTCTAGTACAATGTGTATATAGCAAACACTAACTCTGTCCCCCCCAAAAAATAGGGTTTAAAATTATTTTTGCTTCTGTTTGTAGTCCGAAACAGCGGTGTTCTCATAACAGGAACCCTCTACATTCAGGTATACATTTTAGGCATGGGCAGTTTATCCCAGCTTGGTCATGTACCAACATTTTGCTTTGTCTTAAACTGCCTACTTTGCTCTTCAGGTGGATATGTACAAGAACAGCTATGGCTGTCCATTCTGCCTGTGTCTTATCACTGCTACATTCGCCCCTTCCCTCACCAATGAAATCACCCCGTTTAAGTATTATTACACATCTCTCAGTCTATTTTCTTCTGTGTGCATATCAGACCAGAGTGGTTTACAACGGTATGTTTTTAAGCTTATGACTGAGGATGATTATTCTTACAAGACTTGCTCTTTGTGGACTCCATGGGAAGCTGTGAAGGCGTGCCCATGCTCCTGTCAGTATCACCGCATGGGAGACTCTTTTTTGGCAACTGGAAGGGTGGAGATGACCTTGGGCTAACTCAACAATACTCTTCCTCCTGTCCACTACAATGGTATTACTTCCAATAATTAGCTAAATAATTTGCAATTTATACCAATATGTCTTGTGACAACACTGACTTTCAGTTAAGGGAAAACTGAACCCTTTTTTACCTCTGTGGGCCCTCAAGCCCACATTAGGTAGCATATAATATTTGCAGTAAGTAGCTTTATGATTTTAGATTTGCAAAGCAGATAATTGAATTCACACTTATTTTACATCCAGCTTCAGAAACCCAATTCTTTTGTACTGTAAGCAACTACAAAATAAATAAATAAATGGAAAACATCTTGTGTGTGTAGTACCTAGTACCGGCAAGTCTAAACTATTCCAAATGGCTCTCAAGATGTGAATAGGTAAAAATGATGTTTTACATGCACAACGGAAGGTAAGACAACAGGATTACTCAAATGTGATACTTTCAGGAGAGGATGTTCTGTTTCCACTCGTTAATTACTGCACTTCGGTTGTTTTCTGAGGCCAACTGCAACAACCTCGCCGACGAATTTTTTACTTTATAGCCGAGGCCGGCAGCCCCAACCCTTGGCTCGCTTGGACTAGACGACCGCAGGGCTCTTCTCCAACCTGCCCGGCTCTGAAACGCGAAACACGCCGCATCGGGGCGATGCCGATGGGGGTCGGCCCGCCCGTCACGCCTCACGGAACCCGCCGCGCCGGGCCCGCCTGAAAAGCTTCGGCGGCGGGGGAGAGGCGGGGCAAATGGCGGGCGGCGCCGCGGCGCCTCTCCCTGACCG
>CM021729.1:55355426-55376994 GCA_011074415.1 Stictonetta naevosa
GCTGGGCGAGAGCTGCTGTTGTGTTTTCATAGAATCATTAGTGTTGGGAAAGACCTCCGAGATCATCTGGTCCCACTATCCGCTTCCCACCGCTGTCACCCACTAAACCATGTCCCTAAGCACCAGGTCCAGCCTTGCCTTGAACACCCCCGGGGACGGTGGCCAGGTGTAGATATATCCTGGTGGAGTTAGTGGGCAGTACCCCAGTGGCTCCCGAAGCAAAAAGCTTGTGCAAAACCACCACATAAAGTATTTTCTAGCACCTGTATTGATTTGATGCATTGGTGTTGATTGGCAAAAGAAATAGACATCTAATTTTGTGAGGTGTAGGCGTAGTCACTGTAAAGTAAAGCTCTTCAAAACTTCAGACTTCAGGAGGTCGTTTTTGGTGAGGTGCCTGTAAATAGGTATTGTAAAAGTTGATGAGGTTTACTAGCAGATCTGCTATGTAAACATTCTGATGCTGTATCTAATTTTGACAAACATGCACAGTGTCAGTCATTTCATTTGTAAATGTAAAGTTAGTTATTTAAAAACAAACAAACACGGGTAAAAGTTGATGGTAAAACTGGACTGGTGAATGACTTCCCTTTTGCTACTCTCATTTTCTTCAGCAATTTTAGCTCAGGGGGCTTCTTGAACCAGATTTGGCTGTGTGATTAATATGCCCCAGTAGATAGTTTTCCTTCTGTGCAGTCTTCTCTGAACCCATGTAAAGTTCTTGTATCCACAACATCTTGCTGGAAAAAAGGTACCTCAGGCCTACAAAACCCAAATTGGAAGAATTGCCTTTTTTGTCGTTGTTGTTTATTTTGATTCTGGCTTCTACATTCTCCTTTTGCACGCAGCATTCAAGATGTGAGTGAGCTGGAAATTTGCAGCTTGGGTAATGTGTTTCTGTGTATTCTGGTGAGGACTTTTCCGTATGCTGTGACTGCTCGGTTTCCTGGCAAGCTTTTGGTAAGGGACTTTGTTGAATCCCTTTTGGAAGCTCAAAGGTGATTTTTAACAATTAGAACACCCTCACCTACATGTCTGTTGATTGTTTCTGAGCCCCTCAATAGTTTTGAAAAGCAGGATTTTCTTTTGCAAAAGATTTGCTAGTTCTTCCAAGTAAATCACAGAATTTTGTGAGTGTTCACTAACTGTATTTTTAATTATAGTTTCTGCTTATGTGAAGTTTTACCTGTGGTAGATTTTAAAGTTTTCTCATGTTTACTGCTTCTAGTCCTGAGGGGCCAAGGAACTGTGAAATGAGAGTTAACCTACTGTCATTCAGCCATTTAACCTTGAGTTCTTCTGTAATGCCTGTGGGGTGCTGCTGATTGTTGTTTATTTTGTCAGTGTGTTTCACAACCTCTGCTGTGTTTTCTTCAGTTTTGGACAGGCTCTCTGATGAGTCACATACAAAAATGGTTTTCAGAATTGGAATCTTTTTTTTTTTTTTTTTTTTTAAGTTTTTACTCAGCCTGTCATCACCATGTAGTGTTAAAACACAAGCTTTCTAAAGAGCACTAAATGAGATCTACTTGTTGCAAAGAACACTGAAAGAAATGTAGGGACAGGGAAAGGAGGGAGGATAAAGAGATCACAGATCCATGTGCTTTTTGAGAAACAAAGAAAGTGAGGAGTGTAACAATTTATATAAAAAAAGTTTTGATGGATATTGTGATGACAGACTGCACTGTGCAATCAGTCTCTTTGTGCTCTTTTCTCTCCATCATCTACCCCAGGAACAGTTTAACTAAACTATGGTTTTCATTGAGCGTAGCATTCTGAGGCACAACTTGGAGTAAAAGTGAACACTTAGGCAACCTAGGGTGTGTCATGGGAAGACGTATTGTGAAACATGATTTTTACCCTGAATATTATCATGAATGATAGCTGGGGGCAGGTATCTCTAAAAGAATTCCCAAATTTTCTGAAAAAGTAGATTTAAAATAGATTTTTCCAGTAAAGCACCTTAGTGGATGTGATTTAAGAGTATTTGTACTCAATACTTGTAGTGGTGATAGGCTGAATTCAGTACAAATGCACAGAAGAATGGGTTTTCTTAAGCATGATTTGGTAATCTCTCTTGGGGACTGACTTTTTGATACGGCAAGACAATTGACTTATGGCTTTCTAGCAAGTACGCAGTCAGTAAAGATGTGAAAGGAGATGTAGGAATAAGATAGGTAAGTTTTCATTTTAGATAAAATGAAAGACTTGAAAATGTTGAAGCAGTGGAATGTTTGTAAGTATTGTGCTTTAGAGAGCTTTTTTTGTTTGCAGAGGAAATGGTGGCATTAGTGATATCTAATGATGGTGAATTTAAATGAAATATTGTAAAGAAATTTTACATTTTGAAAGTGTTTTTTTTCTTTTGTGTGTGTGTGTGTTTGTGTATGTGCAACTGTGTGGAATTGCTTGTTTACAAAAAAAAAAAGTTTATGGGAAATGATCCTACTCTTTGATGGTGTTAGAGATGGCAAACTGCTGGTGCAAAAGAAGTATGGTGGACCAAGTATGGTGGACCAAGGGAAACCAGCTGATGTGATTTTTTTTGGACTTCAGCAAGGCTTTTGACACGGTTTCCCATAGGATCCTACTGGACAAAATGTCCACCATACAGCTAAATAAAAACATCATCCGATGGGTGAGCAATTGGCTAACGGGCAGGGCCCAAAGGGTTGTGGTAAATGGGGCTGCGTCAGGCTGGCGGGCGGTCACCAGTGGGGTCCCTCAAGGCTCCATTTTAGGGCCAGTACTTTTCAATATTTTTATAAACGATCTGCATGTAGGAATAGAAGGTATTTTGAGCAAGTTTGCTGATGACACCAAACTTGGAGGAGTTGTGGACTCGAATGAGGGTGGAAAGGCCTTGCAGAGGGATCTGGACAGGTTGGAGAGCTGGACGATCACCAACCGCATGAAGTTCAATAAGAGCAAGTGCCGGGTCCTGCACCTGGGACGGGGAAACCCTGGCTGCACGTACAGACTGGGCGATGAGACACTGGAGAGCAGCCTAGAAGAGAGGGATCTGGGGGTCGTGGTAGACAGCAAGTTGAATATGAGCCAGCAGTGTGCCCTGGCACCCAGGAGGGCCAACCGTGTCCTGGGGTGCATCAAGCACGGCATCGCTAGTAGGTCAAGGGAGGTGATTGTCCCGCTCTACTCTGCGCTGGTGCGGCCTCACCTCGAGTACTGTGTGCAGTTCTGGGCACCACAGTATAAAAAGGACATGAAACTGTTGGAGAGTGTCCAGAGGAGGGCTACGAAGATGGTGAAAGGCCTGGAGGGGAAGACGTACGAAGAACGGCCGAGGTCACTGGGCCTGTTCAGCCTGGAGAAGAGGAGGCTGAGAGGAGACCTCATCACAGTCTACAACTTCCTCGTAAGGGGGTGTCGAGAGGCAGGAGACCTTTTCTCCATTAACACCAGTGACAGGACCCGCGGGAACGGTGTTAAGCTGAGGCAGGGGAAATTTAGGCTTGACATCAGGAGGGGGTTCTTCACAGAGAGGGTGGTTGCACACTGGAACAGGCTTCCCAGGGAAGTGGTCACTGCACCGAGCCTGACTGAATTTAAGAAGAGATTGGACTGTGCACTTAGTCACGTGGTCTGAACTTTTGGGTAGACCTGTGCGGTGTCAAGAGTTGGACTTGATGATCCTTAAGGGTCCCTTCCAACTCAGGATATTCTATGATTCTATGTTTCTATGAAGTATATGCAGCATACTTTATGCTGGACTATGCTTGAGGCTACAACTTGGTAAATATTCTGTTTGCCTGCCAAAACCAAAAGGTGAGTGGTGATTAACTTCGAATCACTGATGACTGTTTGGTCAGTTTTTAAGGTTTCCTCAGCAGATTTAAGTGTTGACTTTACCATCAGGAGTTGAATCCCTACACCCATATATTTTAATTGGAAAATAAGCTCAATATAGCCTCCAAGTTTCTGTTAGTATGTAAAACAAAATGAGGAAGCCCCACAATAGAATCCATACACAATTTGGTGCAACATGATGTGCTGTGACGGTCTTGGAGCCACATAACATTTTGAAAGTGTGTACTTGTGGGTCAAAGCTCGCTCTTTTTCTGGATGCCTGTTGTGCTTTTAGGCAAAAAGCCATTTGCTAGTGCAAGAGTTATAAATGTACAGTGATTTGCTGTTACACATCTTAACTGTGCATGTGCTGAGTTCTGCTGTAGTAGGAGAGATTCAGGAGGAGTGTTTTCAGGAAAAGTTGGACGCCTTGTAACTATGAGAATCATTTATGATCTGTGTTTGGGCATTGCTTGGTCTCAGTTTGTGGGAAGTCAGAAATCTCCACTGGAAACTCCTGTATGTTCCCAAGACTTTGTTGTTGTAAAATTAGAGTAAAAACTGTTGGTGTTTTCTCAGGTTCTACTATGATACATGCTGTGATACAGTATTTGTATTTCAAGTTAAAAAAAAAAAAGAAGAACAACTTTAATCCTTTAATCCCATTGCTCCCTTTGCCTATATCTAAAATATTACATATACTTACAATTGGTCTTCCATGTGGTTATGTGTTAATCTGTTAAGGTCAATAGATGGATAATGACATGTGGTGGAACAGTCTGACTTCATACTTGGAGAAAAATATAATGTTCTTACATAAGTATCCAATACTTACTAACAATCCTGTTCAGTGCTACAAATACTGAGTGAGAAAAAGTAATGTGATCCTTCTTCAACACAAGTAAATATATGCAGCTGCTTTACAGCACATCGGCAAGGTATTTGAGTGTAAACATGAATTTTAATGTTTAATTAACAATATCAGAGAAAGCTAAATAAGCATGCATTAATTCTTTTAGCAGTGCCTTGTGCATAAATTGCTTCTTAGCCTTTGATTTCTTTGATGTTCTTAAAATATGAGCTGTAGGCATTTATTTTCACTGCTCTAAGCATATTGCAGTTTTTTGCTTCCTGAAAGTACTGGTTGCTTATCACTGTTTAAATAAACTGCTTATATAACTAAACCAATATAGTTTCCTATGGTTCATGACTTGTAAAAAGTGACTGACTATTTTGCAATGTAAGATATTTTTAAAAAAATTCATGCATTTCCTGTTATAATTTGCTTTGAGAAAAGAAAATATGCGTGGTGACAGGCATAACTTGAAGGGATTTTACTATGCCAGGTTCTTAAGAAGTGCATTGAGTGTATTTTTTTTTTTTATTTAACAACTATTAGCACTTTCAAAAACTCCTAAATCCGAACAGTATGTATTTATGCTGTGATTATACATATCCTTTTTGCCCTACCTTTTTGACCTGCTCCCTTCTCTTAGGATCCTGAACTCTGCCATCTCATGGTCACTGCAGCCACGGCTGCTTCTAGCTTTCACACCCCTGAGCAGTTCTGCCTTGTTTGTACCCACCGGGTTCAGCAGAGCAACTTCCCCTGTGGGCTTCTCAATCACTTGAGCTGGGAAGTTGTCATCTACACACTCAGGTCTGTATTGCTTGAGCCCGGCAGATACCAGGATGGCTGGAAATGCCCACGAGGACCAAGACCTGTGAATGTAAGTCTTCTAGTTGTCTGAAGGAGGCTTCATCTCCTTCCT
Organism: Stictonetta naevosa; assembly: GCA_011074415.1. Classification (NCBI taxonomy): domain Eukaryota; kingdom Metazoa; phylum Chordata; class Aves; order Anseriformes; family Anatidae; genus Stictonetta; species Stictonetta naevosa. The sequence goes on from CM021729.1 coordinate 55,361,006, forward strand.
GATCAGGAGATCCAGAGCACTACAATAATGGAATTAATATTGTTAATAAATTAAGTATAAAATGCACCAATGCAATTTTAATAAAAATATAAATAATTATTTATAAAATTATTTATATAGAAAATTATTAATAACAAGTTTTAATTAATAAGATTTAATTCTGAGATGAAGCGAAAAACCTGTAGAGATAGTCCTTTTAAAATGGGAAACTGACCTCCTAGCTTTCCTTATTCACAGTCAGAGGTTACGTTGTGATGATGCCACATACCAGAGTTTACGTGGCAGTTTCTCAGAAATGTCTGTAGTGTCAGCATTGATGAGTAAGGCATTTTGGTAGATATTATTCAGCATTTTGCTGATATGTCTAACAGCGCGTGCGTGAGGAGTGATCATGTTGAAGAATTTAAATCTTAAGTCTGTGTTTGGATGTGTGTGTGGAATATTTGCTCAGTTTTCCAGTGGGGTGGAGGGCAGCGACCAGTAGGAAGACACAGTGGCGAAGGTGTTTTGTCCTTACTAAAACAGCTGTCTAGCTGTTACTGCTAAAAGCAAACAGGCTGAATTGTTTCGTATTTGCATTATAACCAAAGGAATCCACAATTATTAAATCCTCAGGGAGTTTTGCCTCTGTAACTTAACTTTATTTCTTGTAACTTTTTCCACGATTCTGTGCTCTTTGCCCAGAGGGACAGGCTCCCCAAGGCAGTGGTCAAGGCACCGAGCTGCTGGAGCTGAAGAAGTGTTTGGACAACACTCTCAGACACGTGGTCTGATGGTCTGATTTTTGGGTGGTCCTCTGTGGAGCTAGGAGTTGGATTCCTGGGGGTCCTTTCCAGCTTGGGATGTTCTGTGATTACTTTGCAGAAAACACAGTGCATTTGCCATTCTGTTGTACATCTGCGTCGGCCTAGTACCTGCATGCATGACTTTTTAAACTCTGGCCCAGATGTGGGCACAGCATTCATTCTCTGAAGTTGTGAATTGGTAACGCCTTTGTAAACTAGTTTCAACACAGATAAGCATGATTGAATAGTTATAGAAAATATGGTCTTGCCACTCATAAGTTGAATTTCTTCAAAAAATAGCTAGAAGTGTTGGCAAAGATTTCTCATCTCACTACTGTCAAAGTAAAATATTTATTTTTTTTATTATTCTTACAATTTAGTTATTTTTCCGTACATAAATCACTTCAAATATGTATGTAGTTTAATACAGAGAGGTAGGGATGTGGGATGTGCATGTATTCCAGTTTCCATAAGCTTAAGCAACTGAGAATAAGAGATCTCGGTTTAAATTGTGCCTGGCCCTGATCTGTCTCTTTGTTGACCCTGCAGTGGCATGAGGAAGCGCTCTGTTGCCATGACATCTTTCTTTTTGATAGCTGATTAATGTACTCACTGCCAGACCTGAGCCAGGCCCCAGACTTTGAGTTGATTGTGCTGTACTGGCCAGCTGAGAATCACCAAGTTATTGTTGTCTTTTGCTTGATCATTTGTGCATTTAAGGGAAAACGTTCCTTAAAGATTTTATAGCCTAATGCAAGGTTATTAAACAATAAACACTTATTTTTACAACTGAAAAAAAATACAAAACCTTTTTATTTTTTGGCCTTGCGGTGATTTCAAATTTAAGTGATTATGTAGATTTTACTGTCATTGGAGCAATAGAGATATTTAAGCCGTAAGTAATATATCAGCTCTTCTGAAGAGGCTAAGAAATTTTAGTGGAGTTGTGGGTGTGGAAAGCAAGCAAGCACAAACCTGAGAGTCCCTACCAGTTAAGAATTACCTTTATCTTTCTTATATGAATATGTCTCAAGTTCTTAATCTTTTTTAGTAGAAAACTCCCAAATAAAGGAATTTTAAACAATATTAGGAAGGACTCCTGAAATTACTTACTAAGAAATAAAGTACATGTAGAATTTACCAACTACAGGTAGAGTTGAAACTTGACTGAAATTGATGCATACACCAAGATATGTGTAATTTGTATCACATTTTAGGAAGAGATGCTACAGGTAAGCGGGAAGGATGACCAAGCGTTAGTACAGTTCCCAAGTTCAGTGTCTACGATATCTTTTAATCTTGCCACACTTTTATTAATGTTGCTTTAAAACGACTGTAGTTTGCATATTAAATTCTGTGGCTTGTATTGGTTTGAAATATAAAATATCAAACTAAGCGTTGTTCTATCGGTTTCAGTTTATTTTTATTCTGCAATTAGTAGTTACTGTATCTATAATAATTTATCATGCTGTTGTTTCCTTGTCCTGAATTAACAGTAATGACTGGTGCCAGTGCTGTTGATGAATTGAAAATTTTACTGACTTGAATGCTACTTCTTTCTGCTCGGCTAAACTTTGAAGGCATTTATTCATTTCCTATTATATTCCGAACAGACTAATGAGTACTGACCTTTTTAGGCCACTTATTTTGTGCTTGGCCAACTTAGTAGGCATACATTTTGATCTGCTGGAATTGAAAAATCAATGTCAGGCTGGCCACATCCTTTTGACTATGGATAACTAAGTGCTAGAAGTGCTAGTAGGAGCACAACCAGAGACAAGAACTGCAGCAGAGAATAATCTTGTTAATTAAAGCAACTGTAGTGCCTTTGATCTGCTGCTTTTCTGTAATTACATCAAGTGTAACTTTGCCTTGGGTATGGTAGTTTATTGTAAGAGAAGCCAAAGATGTTTCAACAGTGATCAAACCTCCTCAATTTAATCATATGGGATACTAAAAATACAAATGGTTCCTTTACAAGAATTGCTATTGAGTTTTATAAACATAACAAAAAGCAAAAAACTAAAAACCAGCATGTATTTTTTTTCCTGTTTACAATGTGATGGTTATGAAAGTAGATGAGAGCTTAAGACTCTTATCTCCATACCCAAAGGCTTGGTTTAGGTGCAGCCAATTATTTATTTTTTCTTGCATTTTATGAGGGAGAATTTGGCAGAATTCTGTATACCCAGATTTTATTTTTTTAATTTATTTTTTCCTGCCTTCCCTTCCCAATGAATTGTCAAGATCATCTGACTTCTTCCACCTGCAGATTTTTGGTGTTCCTTTCATTTATGTGTTTTTCTTGTCTTTTTTTCTTGTCTTCTGTTTCAGTTACGGAAAGCAATTGTTGCTGTCATCTCTCCTCCCATCGGCTGCATTTCATTCAATCATCTGGTCCCTGTTCCAGATTTACCCCTTTTAATGCTCATGTTTGTTACTTCTTCATTTTTTAAAGTCAAATACTGTCTGCACTGGATTTGGTTTTCCCATGGCTCTTCTATAGCTTTAACTGGGTCATAGTTTTGTTCCATGAGCTCTGCTGAAATGTTTTTTGTCAAATTCTGTAGTATTTTTTGGTTGGAACAAATAATCAACCTTTAGATTCATGGATGTCAGACCGGCGCACAACTGTGTTGTGACTGGAAGCACAGCTTTCCTTTGCCTTCTAAATCATTGTCCTCAACTATTTTTACCTCAGTCTTCCTAGGTACTATTTCCGAGTTACACCAATTAGGCCTATCATTTCTGTTAAGTTTCTATAAATTATTTTCCTCAGTTCATAAAGCTTCTATGTCAGTACTAAGGACCTTCAAACTGTCTGTAACAGATAGTTTGGGTTCACTTGTCTTCTCATGATTGTCCAGCTGCACCAGCTTAGTCACATAAAGGAGAACGTGTCCTTGCTGCACTTAGTTTTTGTCTTGATTGGCCCTGTGTAAAGGAAACAGATAAAGTGTGTCCTGGGAGTTTTTACTATGGCTCTTCTGGCCCATCAGTAGTAGATTGTACATAATTTATGCTGTAAACAGGAATGGTATTTTTTCTTACCTAATAAGTAGTCAAATACTTACTGTCCTGGATCTTTATTTCTCTGTACACATTTTTCTTAGTTGTGTCTGTATTAAGGATAACATATTTTTATTTATTTTTATTTTTGTTTTTTATTTTCCAACAAGACAATCAACTGGCATCCAAAAGACTAGACATTTTATGTAAAATTCAGTGTGCATGTTCCTTAAGTTTTGGAAGGAGCATCTTAAAAGGCACATTTTTTGTACAATTTTTTTCAGTGTCGACTAATATACCCTTAGAATGTCTGTTACAAAATATTTTCATTTTCTTGTGGTGTGGTTGAAATTGGCATTCTTTCCAATACTTCCTTCTAGTTTCAGAACTTCAACACTTCTATTTATTTCAAAAGTTCAGTTTAATGAAGTTGAAAATAGGGGGATCATGTGAACAAGGGAGAGAATAAATGGACCAAATTGGAATGAATGTGAAATGTTCAGGAATGATATATTCAGATGGTCACATCAGAAAGTGGAAAGAAAATTCTCCTTATCTTATATAAAACACCTATTGTTTGTGTGTTTATTCAGGAAGCCAAACAATCTGGAGAAATCCAGTGCTGGAAAAGTTAAACTGTCATGTTTTTCCATGTGAAGAATAAAAATAAGTTACTTTAGATACTACATGTCTGTTTACATTTCTTCTATATTCTTAAAAAAAATAAAATTATAGGAGGAATATAGTATATTTGTTTCAGATGGTAGCCTTTCCAACAATACTTTGAATGCGTGCTAAAATGGCAATTACTAAAGCTAGAGGCCTGGATAAACTTTTTTATTCAAGATGTTTCAAGAGATGTCAATTTCAAAATTTTCATTTGGTATCTAGTTTTTTTTTTGAAGTCTTGAGAAATGGGGTGGAGAGTGGAGGAAAGCTAATGCTGTGATTATGTGTGTTTAATTTCAACTTCACAGTGGTTACCAGCTTGACAAAATTCTTACAGACTTTGATGTTAAAAATCCTACAGAACTTGACATAGAACCATATTTATTAAGAAAAGGCTTATTAGCAGGGGATTTTTAATTTTCTTTTCAAAAAAGCCTGTAATACCTCCTTACCTTCTTAGATATTATTACATATCGAGTCAGTAAAGGTACTGATATAACTATAATTCCTCTGAAGAAAGAAATATCAATGCTGAAAAACTGATACGGTGAACATGAACACTGAAAATTAGGTAGTCTCAGTATAACTACAGTCAGGAAACCTAAACCCATTACTTCTTCAGTTAATCACCAGAAAAACTTAGTTTCAGTCTTTGTGAGTATTTCTTCCTTGGGTGACAGGGAAAAGACAACGATTAATGACTGTTTTCTGATCTTAGAAGATGGATGGATAGTAAGAATTGTCCTTGAGTAATCAGTTTATGGGAATACGAACAGAAGTTAGGTATCTAGCAGCAGAACCATGTGGTGGGAGCTGCAGTTTTTGACAGGCACGTGGATATTCCCTGGGCAATGGCTATCTGCAGCTTAACAGATGGGAACAGAGTTCCAATACTTTTTATAAGAAGAACTTTATTTTGTAGGAGAGTTTTCAAAAAGCAGCCCAGACGTAACGTCAGACTGTTGAGAGGACTGTGACTAACAGCGACTAGTTTTGTTAGCACTGGTTTGTATTTTTAACTGCTAGAAAATAGTAAGTAAAGAGGGTGGTATTTTAGAAGGAAAGTTGCTCAGAAAAGCTATTTTGGGATTTCTTTTGATTTATTACTTGTATGGGTCCTCACTGGTGGTCCTCTTCAGTTTTATAGTATACGGAACTTGTTTTTTTTTTTTTGGTAGTTCTGAAGTCAGTATTACACATAATTGAGGAGTAGTCCCTTTAGGGTTTCCTTTAGTATCTAGTCAGACTTCATTTAGAAACGTGGTAACTGCTCTCTCTTTATTAAGTGTGTTCATGAGACTGAGCTCTTAGTCTGTAAAATCATCAGGATTTAAATGTGTTTTGCACTTTTTAATATAAGTACTTGCTAATTGTACTCTCTAATAGGGAATTTCTTCATTAAAATACCAAAGAGATGAGCAATTTAATCCAGATGTTGTGTTTCTCTTGGAGATCTACACCTATCTCTAGGTTCTCTTGAACTTAGAATTTGACCATTTAAGTTCTTTTAAAAACCCTCGTGTGCAGAAACAGACATTAAGTTGAATGATGCAGTATGCAATGCATTAAGTTGCTTCTAAGTGCCTCCTTGAAGGCCATCTCCAAGTAGATTTTTTTTTAAAAAAGGCCATCAAGTACAAAAAACATTCTTCTGCGTATGGCGACTGCTTGCACTGTGGAACTTAAGCAGAGATGCCATACCATTGCTGAATGGTATGTATGCATTTTAAACTCAAGCAGTTTCAAGGGATTTAGATATCTAAGTATCTTAGAGCTTCAGTCTCTAAAACTACTTTGGTAATGTCTTTGACATTTATAACAGTACAGTGGTTATAATCCATCAAACCCTATTTAGTTATTCTTTAATGCCATTCTGTTATGAGCCACTGCTTTGGTTTGGTATTTATTAATGATTGCAAACATAGGTTATGTAGCAATTTTGAGGGTGGGCAGGGGGGAAAAATTAACAAGGGCAGTAGAAGAGGATCAGTGAAATGTACCACAAAAACAAGTGGGGGAAGGAGAGAGAAGGAAAAACAGCATACCCACGTTCATACCAGATTGGTTAACAGAGCTAATAGTCTCTAACCTAGATGACTAGGTTTTGAGGCAGTGATGGTTATATTTGAGTGAAAAATTTTGGAAACTCACTTGATGTTTCTTGACAGTATCCTGGTAGCCAAACTGAGAAGATAGAGGTGAGGTGAATGTGTCTACAAAGTAAGCCAAGAGCTGGCTGACTATGGAGCTCCAATGATCAACAATTAAAAGCTGACATGACAGCTGTTTAGGAGAGGCTTTCTTGGGGACTGATGCTGAAGCAGAGGCTGCTGGTCATGTTCCTGTTAACCTGGTTGATGGGGTGGAAGGCATGCACAACAAGGATGCAGGTTACACCGACCTGGGAGGAGCAGCTGCTGTACAGCAGGAGGGTAGAGCTGCCATTCAGAGGGGTGTCATTAGGAACCTCACAAAAGTCAGCAAATTCAGCATCATACACTCAGGACTGAACAAGACCTGGTAGCAGTAGAAGCCTTCATAGGGGCTAGCTTGGGAGCCTCCGTGCAGCAAGGAACCAGGGCACGTATGTGGTCAGCAGGTTGAGTGGGAGCTGCAGCAGAAATGATCCAGCTCATGCCAGGCTGTTTAACCAGGGATGTAGGAAAAAAGTCAAAAAACAACAACAACAATAACAAAACAAAACAAACAAAAAACACATAAAAAACTCAAGGGTGAGAGTGGTGTAGTGCTGGGGCAGGTCGCTTGTTAAGGCTGTGAAGCCTCAGTTTATGGAAGTGCCCAGTTCAGCTTGCTCTGTGCTTTTGAAATTATTCCTGCTTTGATTGGGAAGCTGGCCTAGATGACCTCCAGAGGTCCCTTCCGATCTGAACTATTTTATGAGTCTGTTTATAGCTTTGTACTCTGTGCTCTGCCTGAGCTCTTACCTGTGGCCTCTCAGAACAGGCAGCACTAATTTTCTCAGCACAGTATCTTACTGTTGCGGTGCATGTCATTCCCATCAGTCTTTTAATGACATTTTTAGGTGCTGTCTATTCTCGTTTTTGTCGACTTTTATGAGAATGCTTGCTAAATACACGATGTTAGTTACACAAGTTGTATTTCCAAGTTGCACAAGAAATGTTCATTTCTGCATTGGACTTTCTTATTTGAAAGGAGGTGTTATTGTAAGGAGTTTTTCCTCAGGAATGCTGTTAGCAGGGTGCCCTGAGTGGTCATTAGGTACAAGTTAATATGGTTCCAGGGTTTTCTGGGGGTACTGCTATATCCAGCATTTAAAAGCACATGTGCTTAATTGGTTGTATACCTTAAAAGCAGTATCTTAAACTATCCCCAAAAGCTTTAGAGTAACTTAATTAACTTGATGTCTAGATATATACATAAAAATGCCATATATTCAGTAAAAATCAACATTTTAATGAAATCTAATAACTATTGAATATCAGGCTTATTATTTTAAAATACATTATTCATTGTATTACACCATGAAATTGGCTTGTATTTGGTAAGATTTATGTGGAAGGTTGCTAAATCAAAATCGAAGTGAGAGTATGTGCAACAGAAGTGCCTGCTATTTAGAAAAAGGACACTAGAGTGTAGTATAGCATTTATGTACTTGTACAGCTACGAACTATTAGAAAGTCTGCCAAACAGGACATTAATCTGCTTACATACTGCCTTTTTCATATGGTTTATAATTTATAGTCAGAGAACTTGAGTATAGCTCTAAACAAAACTCCATTCATCTACCACCTATGACAGAAGTGAATAGTTCACTAGAATTAATTGAAAGTTGTTTAATATTTAACCATTTCCTAGCATTGTTTATTCATCATATAAAACTCTGTTAACTGTATTTTTAGTAGGTTGGTTGGTTTGTTTTGCTTTCAGTTGAAGTTAAACTGCAGTGAATGGTGGATTTTCATTTTAATGTGAATGTGTACTGCTTAAAGAAGTAATTTTGCTTTTTAGAAGGCATCCACTTTTATGTTCATGCTAAATATGGATTGGAATACGCTTTCTGTTGTGGATTCATTTGTTTTACCAAAATAGAGTATAGCAATAAATTAATTTCATTTCATTGCTTTTTTGTTATTTGTGAAAGGAAGAAAAAATAAATTCATAGCTCCAAGAGATTGGTTAGGGCATTGTGGCACAGATTGCAGGAAACAAAAACTTAGCTCTCCTTTTAGCTTACTTCTGAAAGATGAGTGGGTTCTGAGCCTGCTTTCATTTAAAATGAATGGTAGAATACACTTCTGAGTTCACTTGGTGCGAGACTGAGCTTCTAATTTAATTCCACTTTCTCATCTGCTTTATTTCAAGCTAAGATTCAGACACGGTTTGCTATTAGCAGACAGTATACATGCCAATAGACTCTGTCCTTAATGTAAGGTATTAAATAAGGTAACGTTGCGTAGGTAGGCCTAAATTTCAAATGTTAAGAGCTATTACTTATGTGGAGATAAAGTTACTTAGAAAAGTCAGTTAATTACGTGGCCTGCATTTTTTGGAACAGGAGAATGTTGTGGATGCAACCTAGAAAAGCTAACTTCAAAACAAAACTGAAAAATCTTCATAAAAGTTTTGGAAACTTAGTGCTACAAGTATTTGTTCTTGTGTAGATTCTTGCAAGATTTCCCTTTGTGACAAGCTGTAATTATCCTTTTAAAATAAAACAAAAACAAAAACCAAACAAAAGCAAGAAAAAGCATCAGTGGATGAAGCTGGCTAGGATTTTCACCGCTGTTTGTAGACTGGGTTTACCCAGCTTCAGGTGTGTTTTGGACCACTGGAGGCAGCCGACATTTCCCGTCACGAGCTCCTGCTGGCAGTGTCGTAGTCCTTCCCTTTCTCCACCTGCTCTCTCCCACACAGGGTACAGGAGAGCCTGTGCTCCCTTACTGCAAGATGCCAAACAGGGAGGAAAAGGGGGAGAAGGGCCGGTCAGCTGTCAAGTGTGAGGGGCCTCGTGCTGAGGTGAGGCAGTGTGGGCAGGTACGTGGGGGGCTGGCGAGGCCTGATGAGTGACCCGGCCTGCTCATCCTGCCTGGTCAGAGGGGTTCATCTGCTGTACAGCTGCCCAAGAGCCACATGTAATACATTTTTGGTCCCCTTCTGGATTATCACGACAGCTTGGTGTCAGCAGAGTCAGCTGTGTGTGCAGTGTCCGGTGGCTTCCCCCACTGGGGAGGAACTTTTGCCTTCTGCTCTGCAGGGTGAGGGGGAGGCAGAAGCAAACTTCCCTTGGTCTGCACTGAGGTTTTCCTAATACATCAGTTGTGTATGCTCCTGTGTGTGGAGCTGCAGGTGTTAGCAATGCACTGGACTGGATTGTCTTCCAAATCCAAATAAAAATGTAACAAAAATTAAGAGTGATTGTGTCAGCTGCCATTTAAATTTACATAGCTATTATTTGTTGCTAACTTAAAACAGGAACTGAAATACATCTAAAAATAAGCTTGCTTGTGAATGTATTAATGCTCACTAACATGCCATTCCATGATGTTAAACAGAATTTATTATTGGATGGATTTTTTTTTGTTTTGAAGCCTGCTGAAACTGTGGCAGCAGAGGATGTTGCAGGTGCATCAGTGGGCGTCAGGATCCATGGGTGCCCAGCACCGGGTGGGGGGTCCACCCAAGTCAGGTTTGGGCTTGGTAGGTTTTGGTGCAGAAGCCACACAGCAGGTACTTCCAGTGTTACAAACAATTTCGTTTCTCTGTACTGTTTTATAGCTTAATGGCTTCCTGACCTGCTCCAGTCCATGTCTTTAAGGTCACTTCCAGCTTATTATTTTCAGTACTAGTGAAGAAAGTAAGATAATGGAAATATTTCCAGCCAGGTTAAGGCAGACATGCCCAGTATATCTGCAGGTAAGCAGAAAAGGCAACAACTCCACTTCCAGTGAAATGGCTGCTCATGACTTTTCTTCTTTTTCATGTGTTCATCTTTAGGAAGAGGAGTAGATCAGATTTTGTATCTGTCGACAGACATAAATTAAAGAAGGTTTGAGATGGAAACTTCAAGAAACTCTGAGAGCATTTTGTGTTCTTACATTGGAAATAGTTTGGTGCAGCATTTAGCATTTTCGGATGTAGGCATTTCTTAATCAACTTTTAAATAAGCTACATGTTCATTTAAATAAGCCGTAGCTGGACCCAGCTTTATCACTTCAGGCCAATAGCACAATTTCTCATTTTTTAATTATTGTTTTAAAGGCTGAAATAATAACAAGCATTTGTGGAAAGAAGATTCTTCAGCTGGAAACAAACATTCAAATGTGCTTCTGTAGTCTTGCAAAAAAAAAATCATTTGGCTAATGATATCCACAGACCTCATTTAACTTGTGAAACATTAATTTGGGAACTCGATATGCTCTTTAAAATATACTTCTGTTTTTACTTTATCCTGTTAACTAGTTTGTTCTCTGCATATGTACAAATGGATGAAGTAAGATCCTGATTTTATACTGTCAGATTTTTTTTTTCCCGTTGGGTTAGTGAGATCCCCTCTTTCCAGGGAAATTCTGGGCTTTTACACCAGACTTTTTTTTTGGTTACAGAATTTTACTTGTCAATGGCAGCCTCTAAACTTAAGAGGCAAATTTGGAATTATATGGCTGGCAGTGTAAAACTTCAGTTTAATTTCCTAGTCTTAATGTCTCAACTGCTCTGTTTGAATGCCCGTGCTGCCTCACCTCATTCAATAAATTTAAGGCTCTGCTAACTGTCTGGCATCAAGCTTGTCAGAATGCCAGCTATTTTGCCAGACTGTAGAGCCAAGATGCATGAAAATGTCAGCAATTTCAGGCTCATTAGGTTTTGGCTTTTCTGGCCTCTCTGTAATGAGTCCAGTGCTGCATAAGCTAAATGCTATTTTTTTATTTACTCCTATTAGTTATTGTGGAAACCACAGCCAACTTTGATATATACAGTTGAAATAGTTGCAAGGGTGTTCCATTGATTTGTTAATCTTAGTTATTTGTAAGGAAAGCTGCCTGCCAGGGTCTGCTTCCAAATAATAGGTTAAGGAAATATACATGGTGGGTGTTTTGTTCTTTGCTTCTTAGTATCTTTTCTCTGTTACAGGACTGGAAGATACTTGTTGTTTTTAATACATTCAGATTAGCCTTATAAAGCTGTCATGAAAATCACAGGCTAAAAAACCTTGAACTTAGTTGTTTGTCCTTTATGATACAGTTGGTCAGGCAAAAAGGCTATTTGCCTTGGAAAATGGTCATACTAGCAGACTGCAGAGCTTAAAGTCTTTCATACAGGTGGCATGGACCTTGTCCATGTTTCTGTTATATGAAATATATTCATTTTTGTCTATATAGCTTTAGCATGAAAATATGCAAAACAACACTCGATGTTTAGTATTCATACAAATGCTGTACTAACGAATTTAATAATTTTGTTGGATAACCCATTCTATTGTAATGCCAAAGCCTAGAGTGAGGGTCCAAATTAATTTAAAATACGTCTAATGTAATTGCTTGTCACTGTGCTATAAATTTATTCATAAAACCCACTTCACCCTTAAGAGTCAATTCTGTAGGATCAAGTGTCTCTTCAATTTAAAAAATAAATAAAATCTGTTGTTCTGGATCAAGTGTCTTTCCAATTTAAAAAATAAAGTCTGTTCTACAGTTTACTTAGTGTTCAAGACTAATATGAAAACTGTGATAATGCAAAACAGAAGGGAAGCCTAGAATGATGCATAAACTACCAAATACGTGAAAGTTTTTTCTTGAAGTTTTTTTTCTTTACTAATTTCACATAGTTATACAAATGCACTTTTTTTTTTTTTTTTTTTTCCCCGGAGAAAAATACTCACACACACACACATACATTTACTTATTTGCCTATTGTTTCAAGAAACACAGTAGCTGGTGTTGTTTTCCAAAAGACCGGAATGTTGTCCTTAAGCAGAACTCTGAGCTTGTCATGACATAAGTGACTGCTTACATCTCTCATCTCCAGAGAGTTGCCTTCACTTGTCCAATTTTGGTCTTAAATCTAGGAAGAATGACACCTTGTAATCTTTGTAAGTAATGCTTTTCAAATGTTTTGCTTTAGTTGTCCAAATCCAGCCTAGTTGAGGTTTGACTGAAAATCATTACACACTGATGGCTGTTTGTTGCTAAAAAGGAAATGAATTGGTGATATAAATCCCTTTTCCAATGGTTGGGTGCCAATAACAGAAAACACCAAGACCAAATTCAGCACTAACAGAACAGCTTCTCTAAAACCTGCTTTGAAGATAGTTTGGATGATTTTGCTTTTCTTAGATATATTTTGCTGCTTTTTCTTCAGTAAGAGCTAAGGACCCAGTTCCCAAAATGTATTGGGTTGCTCTGAAAGTAAATAGTGAAATACGACTGTGCTCCTGTTTAGAAGTATAGTCTGTGCTCTTGTCCTGAACACTTACTTTACTGTATGTTATTTTCTTTGCTTGTGTGTAGGAGCTGGATGTGGTCTCACTTTTTTTTTTTTTTGCAATCTGTGGCTCAACAGCTTGTTAATGTTGTTATTCAGTAACAGTAAAATACGTAGTCATGCTGATGAAGACTGACAGACCTGAGAGCTGCTTGTGCATGGACTTACAACTATTTTCTTTTAAATATGTATCTGTACCAGCAAATCACATTGACAATGAAGGGGTCAGACCCAAGGTTCATGTGGTGGAGAGTTGAACGGTGGAGAAAAACAGGTGCCTGGGGATGAGGATAAATACAGGGCAACTGTAAAGTGATGTTTCCTGGCTGATAGGAATAGTGGTTCTGGGATTTTCTGAACCAAAAAGCATATCTTCATGCTTTAATAGCTCTTCATGATGGATACCTTTTTTCCTGTCATGAATCATTTGTTTCCATGATTGTGTGATAAGATGTATAATGGAACTATTCATGAAACAGATGCAAATAGGTGTTTCCTTTTGAACTTAGTACGTGTTGGTATTGTTTCATGCTTTTCTCAAGTGCTTTATTCTTTGCTTAGGTTTTCTGAAGTACTCTGCCCTGGGCAAAAGTCAAGGAGCATTTCAAATTTGCAAGAGATGAACAGTTTTCAAATTGAGAAATTTCAATTGAATATAATAGAAAACACATTCTGTGTTTTTGTAGGGACATTTGTAGCCCATGTTGTTGAGACTGAAAAACAGATAAGGAAAATGGATGTGTCTTCTCACCACAGCGCTTAGGAATAGGAGAACTTCAGGCAACTGGTTCCAAGGGAAGCCCAATGCTTGGAAATAGTGCTGTGATCTTTCTGCTGCTCACAAGTAGCGCATGTGTTGTCTCTGTCTCTCTGTTCTGCTTGCTGTACCTCTTTTCTCTTCTTTAAATTATCTCTGGCAATATCCCATTTCTTCCTCTGGGAGAGAAATTCCCTGCCTGCAGTAGTTTCAGTGATGGAATACTGAAAGGTACTGAAGGTTGGTGTAAAGGCACTTTTTGTGTAAATTACAGTATTGCTTTTTAGGTGCCTCTGTAGTGTATCATGCCTCTTCATACATAAGATTCATCGTACTGTCCTGAAACATGGAATGGTTTGGGCTGGAAGGGATCTTAAAAACCATCCAGTTCCAACCCCACGAGACCAGGTTGTTCAAAGCCCTATCCAGCCTGGCCTTGAGTACTTCCATGGATGGGGCATCCACGGCTTCTTTCAGCAACCTGGTCTAGTGCCTCACCACCGTCAGAGTGAAGAATTTCTTCCTCATATCTAATCTAAACCCACCCTCTTTCAGTTTAAAGCCATTGTTTTCAGTTTAAAGCCCTGTCACCACAATTCCTTGTAAAAAATCCCTCCCAAGCTTTCCTGTAGGCCCCTTTTAGATACTGGAAGGCTGCTATAATGTCTCGCCAGATCATTCTCTTCTCCAGGCTGGACAGCCCCAACTCTTTCAGCATGTCTTCACAGGAGAAGTGCTCCTCAGATCATCTTTGTGGCCCTCCTCTGGACCCACTGTGTCAGGTCCATATTCTTATGTTGCGGGTCTCAGAGCTAAATGCAGTGCTCCATGTGGAGCAGAGTAGAGAGGGAGAATCACTTCCCTCAACCTCCTCGTCATGCCTCCTTGATGTAGCCCAAGATGCGGTTGCATTTCTGGGCTGCAAGCACATGTTGTTGACTCATGTTGAGCTTCTCATCAAACAATACCCTGATGGGTATTGCTGCTCTCAATCTGAGGGCTGCTCTCCATCCATTCTTCCCCCAGCCTGTGTTTGGGATTGCCCTGGCCCTGGTGCAGCACCTTGCACTTGGCCGTGTTGAACCTCATGAGGTTCACACAGGCCCACCTCTCAAACCTGTCCAGGTCCCTCTGGATGGCATCCCTTCCTTTCAGCATGTCGACCACACCACAAAACTTGGTGTCATCGGCAAACTTTGCTGAGGGTGCACTCGATGCCACTGTCCATGTTCCTGACAAAGATACTAAACAGCTCCGGTCCCAAAACAGATCCCCGAGGAACACCACTTGTCACTTGTCTCAACCTGGACATTGAGCCGTTAACCACAACTCTTTGCAACCTTCCAGCCAATTCTTATCATCTGAGTGGTCCATCCATCAAATCCACGTTTCTCCAATTTGGAGACATGGATGTCATGTGGGAATCTCTTCTGATACAGCAAGCTTATTCTGTTATGTTTTAATGAATTTAAAATGTAGCGCTAAAGTGGCTTTTCCTGGAACTAGATGGAACAGTTTTCAAACATGTAATAGAAACATTGCAGGTTCAGATAGTTCCAGTCTGATCATGCATCACTTCTAGGAGGATGCCTCTCTGTTTCTGCCAGGCACTCTGGAACAATGGGAGAAGGAAGCTGCCATTAATAGGCATTTTCATGGAGTCATTATAACACAGAACATCTCTGCCTCATAAGCAGATGTCGTATGTCCTATATATATGAAAATGATCTCTCACAAAATGTAAATACATCAAATGACTTATCAGCTCCCTCATGCTGTAGTGATAGAGCTTTTGTGTGTTATAAGAACTTGTTATAAGAACAAGTATTCCAAATTTCTGATTGGATGAGTCAATTTATTACTGGCTCAGATTGTAATGCAGTTGCTGTATGTTGGCTGGTAACATAGAAATGCATGTTGTTTTTTTTCCTGTTGTGCATGATCTTTTCTTTGGATAGAATACCTTTTCTACATACAGTTCTGTAGAGCAGGTTAGCAGAATAACTAGTCTTGTGCTCTTTAAATGTTTCCAGAACTTAGGAAGAGCTTGAGAAGCTGAGGTGGATAAGTATTTGCATGTCTTTTCCAGTAATGCAAATTGGCTAATCAGCAAATATGATAATCAGTTTTGAAAGTTGGATTTTATTAATACAGACATTAGTATATTGATAATTAAACATTTATAATAATAAAGTTAAATTTATTTAATATAATAAATTAATAGCAATAGATTTGAAATTCAGAAGATATAAAGATTTTTCACTATGATTTGCATTAGATGCTTCTCCATTTAAGTGAATAATTTTTTT
>CM021729.1:55377094-55421632 GCA_011074415.1 Stictonetta naevosa
ATGTGGCTGTTGACTTTTATAAAGTTTGTAAGAATTAAAATTAAGTTTATATGCCTGTGAGTTGCAAAGTCTTTTGTCAGTGGTTGGAGGAACATGGTGAAGGCAGAATAATCTCCTAAGCATGATTTTTCTCAGGAAACACCATTAAACTATGGCTTGGAAGTTTTTCTTGGGTGAAGAATGTTCAAAATAAGCACAGGAGAAACCTAAACAGTGCTGATGGGTTCCTCTGCTTTCCATGAGAGCTCTAGCACTTCTCAGAAAGATGGCTTTCTACGACTCATTTTGAAGAGCAGGTGAAGAGCTTGGTAGGCATGGAATTAGAAAGATGAAGCTAAAAAACCTGTGAGCTTTGATCACATTTTCCTTCTGATATATTTTTATTTCTTGATTTTTGCCTGTGGGAATCAGTCTTTAATAGGCTAGTTTGTTTGAACAGTCATGAGGATAGAGTTGTGCTAAAGGACGAGGAAGTTTGGTAGGACCTAAAGCCCCTTGTGTTCCAGTATGTCCTCATCTGAGGGGCTGGAGGTGGCTGGACTTAGATTCTGAGTTTTGCCCAATTTGGCACTCTAAGTCCAGTTACATTAATCACAATCACAGATGTGCGAATACTGCAGTACGCTTTCAGTCTAGTAAAACAGTTCCATTGTACCATCCAGTTACTAACCCTGCAGAGACAGCACAGAGCCTGGCCGTGATGGCTTCACTCCGCTCCACCCTCCATGCTCTATCCCTTACAGTCAGCAAACCAAGCTCCTCTCATGTCACCAATACCTAAGGTTGCAGTTGATATTGCCAAGGGGACTATCATGGAACAGATTCCTTGCGTATCTGCCACATCTCACCCTGGAATTTTCCTCCATGTTGAACCTTCTCTTAAGATGTGGACAAACGCTTAGCCTCAACAACTTAAAAGTAGAATGAAGGAAGCAGTGTAGTCAAAATAACAAAACATGATGGACATGAATTTCATAATTTAATCTAAGGTATGGTAGAGATTATCTTCGGTTATTTTTGTGCTCCAGAGTAACTAAGCATGAGACTGAATGACTACTAGTACTGCCTTCACTTAAGAAATATTTACACGTTAATATTACAGAGACATTTTGTAGTGGCTTAAAGTCATGCCCCATTACCTGCTACAGACTACTTCTACTGAGAAAATAAGGGCAGCTCATAGTAACTGAAACAGTGATATTAGATGAATTGGCACATCCTGTTCAATTATAAAGCAAAGCAATACAGAGAACTCCTTCATTTATCTTTTTCAGCATTATAGTTCACACTTTCCCTCTTGTACTGTAGTTTAAAAGCATATGTGAGCTTCAATTAACAGAGCAGATCAATAGAGTTCGTATATGTGGAACATCAGCTATGGATCTTCTAGTTCAAATATGATTCATATCTATTAGGATCAGAGGATGGGCAAGTTTTCAGAAATCTCAGGTATACTATGAAGACTTAGGCCTAAACTTAATGCTAGCTGTCTTTAATGTACAGTTCAGCTGGTGACCATGGCAGTTTGGCTGCTTGTGCAGGATCCTTTTTATCGGCAAAGATTCTGGGAATACCAGATGCTCCTGCAGGCTGCACTTGCCCTGGATTTCACGCATGGGTGATGGGTCTCAGCTATGTAGAGGACAAAGTAATCAATTATTTCACCTCAACTCAGTGCGCGCGTGAGAGAGGCTCTCATTTAATTGGGGGGGCTCTTTAACCTCCATGAATAGTGGCAATTGCATCAGATGATACACTGTATATATGGAGAGTGAAAGCAGAATTACAATGTACCCCACAACTTCTATTTAAGATAACATAAAGTCCTGTCTCTTACAGAAGGCTACCCAAAAGGAGCTTGTTAGATTTTGCCTGGGGAAATGCAGAACTGTGCAGAAATAAATTTCAGAGATAAAATGCAAAAAGTAAAAAGTTGCAGGTAGGTAATCCCAAGCCACTGCTGTTGGCATTGCATATTTTGTTTTAAATTGTGCAGAAGAATTAAGAATAGAAGAGTGGTCAGAAATGGAGTTTGTCAAAGGTCCATTATGCCCAGAATGATGCCTCCAACCATGAGCAGATAGAGTCTTGAGTATGTACCTTACAGCTAAGGAAGAACAGGGTAAGCATATGTTGCCACTTCTTCCTCCAACTGCCTGTAGCTCAGGGGACTTTGAGTTGGATGCAGCTATGTACATTCAGTACTGGTGTTTGTATATTTCATGGATTTTCATTTCATGAATGCTTCCAGTTTCCCCTGAACCTATGTAGATTTCTTGTATCCACAGCATCTGTCAACATGGAGATCGGTCGCTCTTGGCATAAGGAATTATCTCCCGATGTTTGTTTTTGACCTGGCTTCTTCAGACTTCTTTAATGCTCAAAGTACAAGATGGGACTAAACCAGGGGTTCATGTAGTGGCGTAATAATGTTTCACCTTGCTGTGCAGCTAAATTCCATCACAGCCATTCTTTCACTCTGCCTCCTCAAATGGAGAGAAAATATGATGGAAGAAAAAATATGATGGAGAGAAAATACGATGGAAGAGGGCTCAAGGTTTGAGATAGGGAGATCGCTCTCCAATTATAATCATGAGCAAAACAGATTCAGAGTAGGGAGATTTATATAATTTATTGCCTATTACTAACAGATTAGAGAGAGAAAACTAGAACTAAGAACATCTTCCCCCCCATCCGCCCTCTTCTGCCTTCTACTGCCACCCCTGAGTGGCGCTGGGGAGTGGGGAACTGGGGCTGCAGTCAGTCCCTAACACTTGGTCTCCGCCGCTCCTTCACAGTCACTCTCTGCCCCTGCTCCCCGTGGGGTCCCTCCCACGGGATGCCGTCCTTCCCGAACTGAGCCTGCAGGGGCTGCCCACAGGCAGCAGCTCTTCAACAACTGCCCCCCCACGGCTCTGTACATGGTGTCCATCCATCCCCCAGGAACAAACTGCTCCAGCACGGGTCCCCCATGGGTGTCAGCTCCCCCAGATCCCCTGCTCCTGTGTGGGCTCCTCTCCACAGTCTGCAGTACGTGGTGACCAAGAAGGCCAAGGGGATCCTGGCGTGCATTAAAAGGAACGTGGCCAGCAGGGCAAGGGAGGTGATCCTCCTCCTCTACTTTGCCCTGGTCAGGCCTCACCTGGAGTACTGTGTCCAGTTCTGGGCTTCCCAGTACAAAAAAGACAAGGATCTCCTAGAGAGAGTCTAGCAGAGGGGCAAAAAGATGATACGGGGCCTGGAGCATCTCCTGTATGAGAAAAGGCTGAGAGACCTGGGCCTGGTCAGCCTTGAGAAAAGAAGACTGAGGGGGGATGTTATAAATGTTTATAAATACATGAAGCGTGGGAGACAATAGGATATGGCCAACCTCTTTTTAGTGGTTTGTGGGGCCAGGACAAGGGGAAATGGCCACAAAATGGAGCCCAGGAAGTTCTGCACCAACATGTGAAAGAGCTTCTCGGTGAGGATGACGGAGCACTGGAACAGGCTGCCCAGGGAGCTTGTGGAGTCTCCTTCTCTGGAGATATTCAAGGCCAGTCTGGATGCCTACCTGGGCAACCTGCTTTAGGGAACCTGCTTTGGCAGGGGGGTTGGACCCGATGACCTCTCGAGGTCCCTTCCAACCCCTACAATTCTGGGATTCTGTGAAACCAACCTGGGTAGGGACAGCAGCAATGTCTGCACTGTCAATAATACAGAGACTCTTTCAGTAACATCTCTTTATTTCCAGATTGTATGTGGCCTCCCATGGGGTGCCCGCCTAGTGCCGCCGTCGGGGCGGCCTCCTGCGGGGCTGGGGAGAGTCCTGGAGGCTGCTGCTGGCCCTCCTCTTGGGGGTGCGCCGGCGCCCCCCAGGCAAGCAGTCCCTGCCCTGGGCAGAGGGACCTGCTGCCGCCTGCCCTGGCTCCTCGGGTGCCTGCTCCTCTTCTGTGGTGGCAGGGGCACGAGTCCCCCCTGCAGAGGTGGCGTGGCTGTGGGTGGTCGCGGGGCTGTCCTCCTGGCCCCCTGCAGCACGGGCGTCCTGGCGGTCACGCTGCCGGCGGATCTCTGTGCTGCACAGCTCCACAGCGGCAGTGATGAGCCGCACCACGAAAGGCAGGGTCCTGTTTTTGAGGCAAGGCTGCAGCGCCCGCACCAAGCCCTCCTCGTCGAGCCCGTAGACGCACAGGTAGCCGATCACCGTGCTCAGGCCTGCAGCCACCTCCCACCACTCGGAGCCGGAGATCGTCTCCAGCTCCTGCTGCAGCCACGCAAGCAGGGGCTCGACGTTTTCGGGGTGCTCCCGGAAGAAGGCTGCCCAGACCTCGGGCGGGAAGCTGAGCTCAGGAGCCCTGGGCACCGGCTCCACAGCCTCCTCCTCGTCCTCAGCCCAGGGCTCTGCGGGCTCTGGGACAGCGCACTCCAGGAAATCGTCGGCCGACCTCACCGAGTACTTGATGGTTCTGATTGCCTCCCTGCAGAAGGGGCACCCTGGATTTTCCTTTGCCCACCGCAGGGCACAGCCGTAGCACAGCTGGTGGAGACAGGGGGTCACATAGGCGACATCGTCCCCACTTTCCCCACAGGCTGGGCAGGTCCAGTCCGATGGCACATCCATGGCCACCGGGCTCTAGAGCGGGCTGGGGAGAGCGGAGGTGAAGAAGCTGCTCCCCTGCCCCGGTGCTGCAGCTGCCAAAGGATGTCTGAATCTGCACAAGGGAGAGAGGCCGAGGTCACTCACTGTGCCAGGGCGAGCAGAGGCAACGCCCCCCTGGCACCTCAGCAGGAACCCCCCCGACCCCATGGCTGGGCCGTCCCGTGCCCCCCAGCCACTGCCCCAGGGCACGTGTCCCCGCACAGCTCACCTGCGCTGCTGCGAGCGCCCCGCGGAGCCCCGGCTGCCTGAGCCAGGCAGGGCCGGGGGGACACGGGCAATGACTGTGGGGACGGGCACTGAGAAGAGCTGCCGGCGGCCCCACAGCACGGCTCCTCCAAATCCTCGCTCGGTGCTCCAAGCCTCGCACACACGCTCAGCAGGAGTCCAGCCACGAGCTAGGCTGACGGGGCCTCTGCTGGCGCCCCGAGATAAGCAGCGAGGGCTGCGAGGTCACAGCCCATTGCTCAGTGATGTCACCTTGGGCCATCTGCCCCAACTGGGCCTGTGGGACTTTGCCCAGATGTTACAAAGACGGTTGGGTTGGGTTGGTGTTTTGATGCGTCTTGTTAATTTTTTTTCCCCTTGATTTACCATTAAGTGGGTTGCAAATTGGCTGAACACGCATGTTAAGGGAGTGGAGATCATAGAATCATAGAATCATAGAATATCCCGAGTTGGAAGGGACCCATAAAGATCATCAAGTCCAGCTCCTGGCACCGCACAGGTCTACCCAAAAGTTTAGACTGTGACTAAGTGCACATTCCAATCGCTTCTTAAATTCAGACAGGCTTGGTGCAATGACTACTTCACTGGGGAGCCTGGTCCAGTGCGCGACCACCCTCTGGGTGAAGAAGCTCTTCCTGATGTCCAGCGTAAACCTCCCCTGCCTCAGCTTAACACCGTTCCCGCGGGTCCTATCAGTGGGGATTACAGAGACTAGGTCAGCGCCTGCCTCTCCACTCCCCCTTGTGAGCAAGTTGTAGACTGTGATGAGGTCTCCCCTCAGCCTCCTCTTCTCCAGGCTGAACCCGCCCAGTGACCTGTTCAGCCTGGAGAAGAGGGGATCAGACACAGGACATCTCTTTGGAGACCAGTGACTGGGGGCTCCTCCACGGGCTGCAGCGTGGAGATCTGCTCCATGTGGGACCCATGGGCTGCAGGGGGACAGCCTGCTCCACCAGGGGCCTCTCCACAGGCTGCAGGGGAACTGCTGCTGCGTGCCTGGAGCACCTCCTGCCGTCCTGCTGCACTGATCTGGGGGGCTGTGGGGCTGGTGCTCACCCCTCTCACCCAGCTGCTGCTGCCCAGCAGTTTTTTCCCTTTCTTAACTCTGTTCTCCCAGAGGCCCACCCAGTGTCACTCATGGCTGAGCTCTGGCCAGCAGCAGTTCCCTTTTGGAGCAGCTGGAGCTGGCTCTGCTCTGACATGGGGCAGCTGCTGGGCTCCACTCACAAAGGATTGTGCAGCCTTGCAGCCCTCTGCTACCAAAACCTTGCCACATTAAACCAATGCATCTGTTCAATTCTTTCAGTCTTTCCTAGTAACACTTAACATCTGATGTGCGTTTTTGAGAACTGACAGACTGCCATTTTCACAGAACTGTTTATTATAACTGTTTCTTATATTGTAACTGTTTATTACTCCTGAATGTCATGCTATTTTAATGGACACCTTAGACCCTGGGTTTTCTATTGTTTTCTTCCAAATGCATCATTTTGTTTTTATCTATGTTTAACTTAATCCACTTACTCTTTTAAAATCCTTCTGTAACTGTTGTGATTAAAGTGAAGGATGCAAAATGTAATCTTAAAACCATTTTTAGTATGTTTGTCTTCTAGCATAAAACTAGCAAAAATATTGTTTGTTCTCAAGTTTTATAAAACTTACGGGCTTATGACGCTGAATTTACAACATAACATAATAAAACTCTTGAATGTTTTTTCAATGTATATGTGTAATGGACTTGTGTTAGTATAAAACATGTATTAAAATATTAGTACAGAACAAACATGTGGTAACTGTGTGGCTTCCCTCTAGACTTTTCAGGTGGATCTTGACCTTGAAACCCTTGGTGTTTTGACCTAAACAGTAGAGAAATCTAATTAGCTTGAAGCAGCTATTTCTGTTTGGCCAGGCATGTTTCTTTGAAAATAGAGTCTGGGGCCTGACCTTGGCAATATGCGTTTTAAGATGAAAATGCTGTCACGATTGTTAGTAGTTCTAGTTCAAAAACATCAGCTTCCTTTTCATTCTAATATTGCAACCATTGTTCCTGTAACATGTGTTTGGCACACTTAACCTCTTTATATGTTTCCATAGAAAAACCTAGAAGTGCTGAGCATAAACATGTAACATAATTTTTCTTTGCTTACGGTGGGCTAAATCCTTGCTTTACCTTTAGTTTTCTGAATGTAGATGTAAGAGTGCACTTAATTGCCTTCCTGAAATGGTGTCTGTTTTCAGAAATACAGTGGACATGTTGTAGTAAGGTAATGGGCCTGATGCGAGTACAGACATTTGTATTTTGTATCAAAACTGTACAGGGACTCTTGGAAAGAGTTTCAGAATTAGCTTGCTATTTTCCAGGCTGCCACGTATTCCCTTTTAGACTATCTTTTCCCATAAACTAGTAATCACATTAAACCTGACACTACAGCAATGCACAGCCCACTGTCTTGAATCAGTTCTGCTGGAAAAAAAACAGACTAAATATTATTCTGAATCTGAACATTTCAATTTAGTTGTGAAGAATGAAAGGAAAGCTATAAGAATTCTATGCATGGCTGTCTGTTCAGTACATGGCTGTATATGAAGCACTTCTGCAAGACAGAGTTATGTTTTAGTCCCACCAATGTGACTGGTTGCTTTGTCATGAGTTTTTGAACTAGAAATGCTGTGTTGAAAAACGGGTAGAAACCTGTCGGGTAGCTTTGAGCAATAGTGAAATTACATACAGGCGAATAATACTATAAAAATCCTCCTCCTACAAATCCTACTCCCAACCCCCAGGCTTTTCCATAATATTTTGAATACTGCTGTTCTTGCCTGGAGTCTGGTGTAGATTGCTTTCATTTCCAGAAATGGATGAAAACTTACGGTCATTAAATAAGTTCCCTGGTGCTGCCCCTACTCTTCTTTTACAGCAAAGTATGTAGGGCAAGTCTGTACCAAAAACTTTAAACAAAAGAAAAATACAAAAAGCCTTTTCTTTCTAGGTGACTTTTCTCAGAGTAAAAGCAGCCTTTGTGGCAGTGGAACAGGACTTCTCTTGTTTGGAAGTGTTTCCTATCTGACTGCTTTAGTCTCATAGTGTAGGTTTCATGTAGGGATAAAGTTTTTTTGTCTCAGCACAATAACCATTAGGTATCAAAGTGAAAGTACAAAAATAAGTCCTTGTGCCCCCAGGATGGGGTTGTAAAAGTACCTATTCAACATAATTAGGTACCTAATTGGGTTATTAAAGTTAAGTAATGTATATACATATGTAAGTAATTAAATTATATTGGAAAGTATTCTGTTTGTAATAGTGTGTGCTCTGCTCTCTACAAATCAAATTATAGGTAGAACTGATTCTGTGACAATTTAAAAATACTTGCTTTTTTGGTAATTTCCTTTACTTTTTATGTAATATTAACAAAGCCTAAAAAACTACCTATTAAAAATATAAGCCACTGTGGAATATACAAAAAACATATACAAAAGTGAGACTTAAGAATAAGTAAATTGTATCTGGCCAACTTTGTTATAGTAAACACCCTGAGGTCAGAAATCATCAGAAACTGTTTCCGTCTGCTTATAAAAGCTAGTGAACAATGCAGCTCTTTGAATCGAAGTCACCAGTTGACTGTTTTGGAATAGCTTTATGTAGTAGATTTTCATGCCTTAATCTCTCCTTAGTAGAAAATGCAATCACGGGGAGAACTTTAACAATTTCTCTTGTTAATGAAACCAGGCATGTAATAACGGGGAGAAACTAAGGAATCAGAGTGGAAAACTTAAGTTCACAGTAAATTTGTTGATCAAAAATACGATGAGCTTCTATTTAACACTTTGGGCTCAGGCCACAAACAGCCCGTGGGAGTATTTGATGCTTCCAAGTTGTGAGAAAACTGTTTTCAGAAATTTTTGTTTGAATCGGTAACATGTGAAGATAATGAAATTGGAAAATAAAAAGACTGTGTTACAGCACTGGAGGGGAAAAAAAAATAGTGTTGCAGCACTGGAGAACTGATAAGAGATTCATCAGGCCTGGAAGTGAGGTTGGTTTCGGTAGGTTCACAGTGAAGGACCCCGTTACACCCCACTGAATACTGAAGTTAATGAATGCTTAATTTTAGGCTCAAGGCCTGTCCATTAATGGAACAGAATATACTGGATTTATGGAGGAATAGCAACAGGGAAATGTCAACACTAAAATGTGTTGAAGATAGAAAGAAGGCAGGCCACTGAAGCATTATTTCTGGAATGCATGAGAATAATTTCCATTTTGTCAATTTTTTGGCCATGAGATTTTTAGTCTAAATATTTTAAAATACTTGTTCCAGCTCTTGTTTTGAACAGTACCAATTCCTTCCCTTGCCCCCAGACTGGATTTAGGGTTGTTGTTAGCTAACCTTTAACTGTGTACCCTGTGGAGAAGGGAAATAATCTCTGTGTTGCAGTAGTTAGAGCTAGAAGTAGGGGGCTTAAATTAACACAACCTGCAAGCTGTTAAAGAGCAATTTATCCACTGTTATTGCCTTTTTATAGTGCTGCCATTTACTGGTAAGAACTAATGTTTTGTTTTAAGATTGACTAGGGAACAGTTACGCTGGTTTAGATCACCAAAACATTTAGTGAGCTTGACTGGGTGTGTGCTCTCGTGAACAAGCATTGCAGTGTCTGTTGGTGGGGCTGGACACAAACTTGGTCAAGGCCTAACCTGAGAACTAACTTCAGTAAATCACATCTACTGCAGTGTTTGCTTACTGTGTCTCACGTGTGATCAACATACAAACTTGCTTTATTTTATTAATCATGGAAAGCTTTGTTAGCCGGCACAGTATGCTTTTAAGTGGTGAATACTGGTAATTGCTTCAGAGTTCAGGAAATACTTCATTTTTTAAGTAACTAAATCATATACACTAGTAGCTGTAGTGCATCTCTGTGTGTGCATAACAGCTGCAATTACTCCTTGTCCAGCTTTCTGTTTATTCTTGGCCACCCAGCATATATTAGTTTAATGCCAAGTAATATTTAGGTTAATTTATGTGTTCTTATGGTTCTTCTGGTAATTTTAACACCTGTAGTGCAACAAAAAAAATCAAATAGTTTTTGTTTTCTTTTTCAGGCTTCAATTAGGAGTTCCTGATAAGGATTTTTTTCTTGTCTACTGTATGTTTCTGCATAGACGGAATTATAAAAAATGAACCTGATCATAAATATTGTATGTTTGGGGTTTCCTGTGTGTATACTTTTAAAATACTCTGTTAGAAATAGTCTATCAATTATAATTATTATATATTCTATT
The DNA here is from genome assembly GCA_011074415.1 of Stictonetta naevosa. NCBI lineage: Eukaryota > Metazoa > Chordata > Aves > Anseriformes > Anatidae > Stictonetta > Stictonetta naevosa. Next base: position 55,387,243 of record CM021729.1, read on the forward strand.
GTAGTATTCTATCAGATTGTTGAAACACTAAGTTGGTATGAAATGCAGTAACAGATTTGTCAAACTGGGATATGGTTGCTACTCTTGAAGACGACGAAAAGGTTTTTATAGTGCTTTAGTCCTAACCAAACCACAGGAGGGTTTTGAACACTGTTTTTGAAACTCTGTCTGAATGAACTCTTGCCTTCTTTTATTTTTAGAAGGAGTAGAAATCTCAAACAGAAATGTATATAATGTTTTAGTACAGTGTCATAAGGGGGAGTTCTTAGTGTGCCTTTTTGGGTAGGGTATGTATTTGTGCAATATATTTATGCCATCTGCCATAAATTGCTGATTAATTTTATTGTTCTCCTACTCCCTTTTGTCTTGTAGCCGTCCTCAGAAGGTGTGTTTGTGTCCATTCCTGCCTATACATCCACTAAAAGTCTCCACCTGCTTGTATATAATTCAGCATCCAGCAGAGGTGAGTAAGGGTCTTGTAATTTTTAAGAGTTCAACTAGAATCTTAATGAAGCAAATGGCATACAAGAGAAAACAACCAAGTTTTAAACACGATATAACGATTTTCCCTTTTAAACCAGATAATTGAAATGTCAGTTCATCTGAATTACTGTGTCTTCTGAAATCACACCTGACTTCTGCAGTTTTCTTAAACACAAGACATCTTTTGTAATTTGAATAGTCATACTAGAATTGGACATTGCCTTGGCTTGGCACAAACTGTTGCAAGAGTGAGTATTGATACAGTATGGCACAGAGGCGCTTGTAATCGAGAGGAAGGAATATGCTTTATTTATAGCTGTTCTCTTTTATTGTTGTTAGTCTTCTGTTAAAAATATGGGTTAAGCAATGCATCTTAGTGGTGACCTTAAGAAGTTAGCCAATGGAAAACTAGGGGTTAGCTTCAAAACATCATGTTTCTGTTTTTGTGTGTGTGTTTGTGTCTGTGTATGTGTGTGATTTAGAAGAGCACATGAGAGAACCACCGAAGCAGCAACTTTCTTTGAAGTTTGAATTGTTTTTTTTTTTTTGCTTAAGGTACTTTTGCTTTTCAAATATTTTAGGTGGTGGTGTAGTGTGTCCTGTACTGGACATGGTACAGTGCATCCTTCTATGTTTTTGCCTGTTCTGTGTCTTCAAAGATTTAACGGCCTCCTAATTTTTGGTTTAACTAATAGGGGAATTTATGTTGGTGTTTTCTTGTTTGTTAACAATGCAGTATGGTGGTGGATCACAAGGTTTTTGGAAGATGAACTGCAGTTACAGGGATCGGGATAGGCAGTGTGTTTACAAATTAGACTGTGTCATTCAGAACCTGTATTCTTCTGATCCAGCTGTTTACTTACAGTATCTGAATCTGCAGGCAGTCTTTGCTTGAGGCAACTTCAGCAGAATATAAATGACCAAATTAGAGAAAAGTGTCTAGAGAAACAAAACAGAAGTCATGATGTGTTTGGTCCCTAAACAGCAAAGCTGTGATTTTTAATTGGCTACTTATAGTAAAAATACTGTTTTGTGTTACTTCTTTTCTCAAAAGTTGTTAATTATACATTAAGTCACTTGATGGAAGAAAAGTTTCAAAATGTGCCAGAGAACTTTGAACTGGCATTTGATTTGTGTTGAATTTCTTGTTCATGGCGGAAGGTATTTGAAAAAGTTTGCACATTCTCTTTGGATTCCATGCACCATTTCCATGTCCTTCTGCAAGGCAGTCTACACTTTTTGTTTATCAGCTGTCACAACAGTTGTCCATTAAATTGTGATGCAACTTTTCCATTGGTATATGTTAATGGTAACAACTGATCCAGGCAATGTTTTCCAAGTAATAATTCATATGATAAACTAGTAGTGGAGGACCACTTTAAGTAAAGACAGTCTATCTTACAGGAAAAAAATAACTATCTGACTATACAAGGGAACTTGCCTTATTGGTGATGAATCCAAAGAAAGGCTGAGAAGCTAAGAGTATGGCGTACAAAGACCTTTGGAAATGTTATAGATGATCAGAGGTGATTCTTTTGATCTCAGAATGGCAGAGGCATGCTTGCCAAAGGATAAGTTCGCTTTGCTGTAGCTCTGTCTACTCAAAATGCAAAAAGTCTTGAAGGCAGGTAAATCTTCCAGATTTAGTATCAGTAGCTTATCCTTGAGTCTGCCATATCATTACAGTTACTTTTGAAATGGACTGTGGGGTATATCTCATTAAACTAACCAGACAGGCAATGTATTTCTCCTGCTGCACATCAGTGCTGACTTTCATTCTCCACGTGCTTCATTATTTATTGGCTTTGGAAGTCTGCAGTACAGCAAAGTAAACCACCAACTGTGACCAAATTATGCTATTTAGACTTGTATTCAGGCAAGACGGTAATAGAGGAAGGTGGAAGCAGCATTTCCTGTGCTCTTCAATGAATGTGACTGTGACTCCAGTCCTTACAATTCAGAAGGCATTCTGCCAGATACGCTTATGTGATGGGTGCTTTGAAAGAGAGAGGAACCTCCCCATGCACAGTGGTAGGGATTATCTAAGATCCCAGGTTAGGAATCCTATCATCCAGCTTCCACCTTTGCATAATAGATCCATCAATTAATTTCTGAAGAAATTTTAAGAGAATATAGTATTTCATGTCTAGGGGTAAATATTTGTTTCCTGAATAGTGTTAGTGCACCATTGTTCATAACGGGAGTAACTTAAAAACAAAGTAGATACAAACCCACTATCCTAACCAGCAGCCGGAGTAGTGGGAAGAACTTATTTGCCTACCATAATTTCTACTTCTCTTCCTTCTTTGCACATATATGTACATATAAATAAATAAATACATAAATAAAACAATTTTCTCATCTTTCTTCTCTCATGCTCCCACTTACAGACCTGATGGTCGGTGGCATAGTCAGGTGTACAAACTCCTGTGCACATTTTTCTTGCCTTTGCCTTTTATTGTCCTTGGAGTGACCTCCAGCAGAGCCTAGGCCATTTTGTACTTTTCAAAACCTGGGTGTAACTTAGGACAGAAGCCTTAAAGCACAGCAGAGAGTGTCTGTTCAGGTTGATCTGTTTCTGTGCCTTCCTTCTGTGCAGAAGCAGAAGAATTTTCATTGTTAAATAAAATGTTAAATAAAGAAAACTTGTGTGTATTTAATGAACTTATGTACCGATCTAATGCTAGTAATTAGCTTTTACTTGCTCATTGTAATATTTGTTTTGTACAATAGTCTTTATTGAACAGTGAGAATCAAATAAAATTTGCTAATTATCTTAGCAATTCATGAAAAAAGGAGGAATTATATATCTGTGAGCTTTAATAAATATTTGTATTTGTTAGAACAATCTGTTCACTGTAGAAGAACAATGCTATGTTAACAAAACATACCATGAATTCCCATAAAAGTAAAAGAAAAAAACAAACAACAAAAACAACAACAAACAAATAAAAAACCTGAAAGCCAACCAACTCCTCCAATCCTATTTCTACTTCTGTACTTCAATAGTCAAATAATGAATAAGCAAAGAATTGCAAACCACTATTAAGACACTAAGAAGAACAAAGTTGAGAGTAACTCTCTCCACTTTCAAACCAGAAAAATGGAAACTAACTGATATGGTAATGAACTATATATAAACTATATAAATACAGATGTTTTTAAAAAGAAAATTCTAAACAAATGAAACCTATTCTAATGGTAGTTTTGCTTAACTGTTTTTAAGCTTCTGTTGACAAACAATTCTTTTCAGCTTTGAATTTTATATTTTATCTTCTTGTGAACATAGATTGTTTTTTAGATTTGAAAACTCCAACTTCTTCCCTGCTGGTAAGAGAATATATTTATTTGATAGAAAGGTAATTCTGAAGTAATGATATGACATTGGTTGGAATGGTTGAATGACTTTTTCTTGACTGATGATAGCTCTTTTTGTTTTGGTTATCAGAGACAAGTAATTGATTTTCTTCCAGTTCCTTTATTGCCATTTTTTACATTCTTATGAAGAAGAGAGCCTTCTGACTAGTGAATTGGAGTGTTATTTGATTATGATGAAATAAGGACAAATAATCCTGTACTACCAATGATGGCTTATTTAGCTTTGCAGGGGTAGTTGGAATGAATGGTAGACTGAAGGATATTTCTCCCTCCCCTTGCTAGCACTTCATTCACCAGGTACTTTGATCTTCATCTATCCCTAGGACACATCATGCTGCTGCTGCAGTGCAAAGTGGTGGTGTGTATACCAGGACTACTTGTTCCTTCAGATCCATGATGTTTTATTTATACTGTAGTGAATCAGTAGGTATGGAACAGAAGAAGCAAAATTAATAAAGGTTTTAGGCAACAGTGGTAAAGGTACTCACAGAACTAATTTAACAGCAGTCTGGTAGGCACTGAGAGCTGTAGGCAGCAGCACATTGATGCTTGAAGACGGTAACAGCCACCTGGAGAGAACTGATAGAGCTAATCAAGGTCTTACTTGTTCACAAATACTGAATTGTTGATATATGACTTATAAGTAAAAAGATGGACCAACCCCCCCCCCCCCCAGGTTTTTATTAATTAATCTTGTAGTTTAGGGACTGATCTTTGGATTTTCATTATCAGAATCGTAAGACATTGAAATTGAGAATACTGTAAGAAGTAATTCTTTATTGGGTTTCAGGCTTTCATAATCATAGCTCAACCTGCAGTGTCTTGACTCCTGCTAGATTCAACTAATGTCTGTCCTTTTGTTTCTCATGTGATTAAAAAGACTGAAGCTACTTTCATCTCTCAGTTTTCAGTGTTGGCTTGTTCTTTTCATCAAATGCAAGATAAACCCACACTCCCTCTATTTTGCCTGGAAACCAAAACTGACATTTTCTCTGTACTCTTTAACATTTACTCATGAGATCCTAAATATTCAAAATCAATTTACAGTACTGTCTAGATAGATATTAGTATGTTCCCAGATGTGTTACATAAAGTACTGAAACAAATACTTCCTTCTTCTATTTGCTGAAGCAGGTGTCACCTAGTTCTCATCTAGGTGTCCCCACAGGTCTCTTGCATGCTCTTTGAGGTCTGACCCCCTTACAGTCACAGTAGTCTTCTCCTCATCTGCTGCATAGATGTAGGCAGATGCCTGGTCTACACAGCCTGAGTGGCACAAGGTAGAGCACTTACAGAAGCATTGGCACTGTTCTGCTCTTTACCGTGAAGTGACCACGGAGTGGAGATACTTGTACTGCACATTGTTTTGACACACCCAGTGCTCCTATTTTTAGCATCTATTTGTGCAAATCAAGCCCTCCCTTTATTTTCCAATATGGAGACATTATCTCTCCATTCTATTATGTTAATGCTAACATTTTTTTGCCTACTTTTTATTACTGTTCAGTGAATTGTTGTTGTTAATTTTGATACTGATAACCCAGCTCAAACTTTTGCTAATGATCATAAGTTAGGACAAGATTGAGTTTAATATTGTCAAAACAATATGGTTTAAATCTATCAGAATTAGATTTTTTTTTTTTTTGTGTAGGTCCTTTTCTGTTAGCTGGTAAGATTGTTCTGTGCGTGTAGTCAAAATAACCTGAAAGTAAATTGAAACATTAATAATTCACAGAAACCCTCCTTGATTTTATTCAAATGTAACTTTTCTTTTTTTTACAGGAAAGTCGAGTGTTAAGGACAGTACCTTTGCTAGCTGCTTGTCTCCCTCCAGACAAATGTAAAATTTTGATTGGTCGACGTTTTAGTGAAGACAGGTGAGCAGGATTGGTTATGCAAGTCTCTGAGTGTCTGTAAATTATGGAGGTATTTCTTTCAGTATCTTTATTAATAGCAAGCATAGTTCTTAATAATTCTTAATTTTAATTTTCATTTCTAGTGTGCACACTCCTTTTTGATATAAGCTTCTGATTTCCAGCAAAGATGTATTTGGTATGGCAGTCTGAAATGTTTGATATGTCTTCCTCTAGTTTGTAGCTTCTACTGTCTCAATTTTTAGCACAATATTTTCTCTCTCATAATGGGCTACTTTTCTTCCTTATTTTCAATTTTCCACTTTATTTGCTACAATATCACCAATATTTCAAGCAGGAAGATGGCCCATTCTTTCTTTGCATTGGTACTAAATGACAATGCATCAAGTTTTTCAGGTCACTTTTTGCAGCTGTGGTGCTCTTGGAAAGTTCCAGTGTTTACTCTGCAACTCTTAGAAAAGCTTTTTACAATTCTTTTCTGACCTGGTACTTAGTTTGCCTCTCTGTTCTCTATGATTCTTTCCATATTTACTTTGTCTGACAAACCACTTAATGTTACTGAAATACAAGTAATAGTTTGTATTTAAGTGTGGGAGATTGTACTTGCAAAGGGAGTCCAGAGGTTAAAAATTCTTAGAGAATGTATTTTCTTCAAATCCTCTTCTTTTTCCTCTTATAATTAATTATAAGAAAACACAGCTTTCAGATCTCTTTTTTTTATTATTATTTATTTTTTTAGTACTCTGAGACTTTGGACAATATTGGTCTCCTAGGTAATGTCTTTCATCTTCATTAGTCTTAGAAACCAGTTCTTGGAACAAATGCTAATGAAATTTTACTACATACATTTTCAATAAAAGCAAACAAAAATCATGAATACTGATGAAGCAAATTAATTCTAAAATTGAGTTTAATCTTTGGAGAAAACTTTTTGTAGAGTTCACTGAACACAAACGTCAGAAAGTGATTCAGAATACTGCTCCCACACCTTTGCGTTGCCTGTATGATAGCTACAGCACACTAGAAATACATTGCTTTTCTATTAGTGTTCTATAATAATCGCTATAATAATTATCTAAGAAGTTCCAGGCCACAGGGAAATTGTACTTTCTTCCCATTAAACCTGAAAATGAAGTAACTTTTTATACTGATGTTTGTAGAGTGGAACACCGTCAATGAAGTCTATTTGTAGTAAATCTCCTTAGATTTTTTTTTTTTTTTAAAGTGATGACTACAGTATTAAAGGTTCTTCAGGTTTGAATATTGAAGTATTTATCTAACTTAAAGGATTCTCTTTAGTTCAAAATCAATTGTGGAACATCTCAACCCCCAGTTTAAATAGATTCAGAATTATGTTGTCTCTATGAGAAGAGTGTTTTCTGCCACAAAATATGTTGGAGATGGTGGAGGAAATTAAAGTCTTCCTCAGGTTAATTTGAATTTTGGTGATTTGACTTACCTTGATGCAGAGCTAAATGATGTAGTATCCACAATATGCCTGCTTTGTACAGTGGCTGTGAGACTGCAGAATTTTGGAACGCTCAGTCATTATCACAGAATCACAGTGTGATTTGGGTTGGAAGGGTCCTTTGAGACCATCTAGTTCCAGGCCCCCCTGCCATGGGCAGGGAAACCTCCTACTAGACCAGGTTGCCCAAAGACTCGACTAACCTGGCCTTAAAGAACTCCAAGGATGAGGCATCCACAGCTTCTCTGGGCAAAGTCATTGACATCATTCGCACCTTTCTGGGAGGTGGAGGGATGAGAAGAATGCATTTTCCACACGTTACAATGTGTTATTTCTACATATTTTTTAAATCTTTATTTTCTTTTTTCTTAGTTTTGTATGCAGCTTGTCCATATTTTACTCCATATTCCTTATTTTAACTAGAACTAGGTACTTGAATATCTGTCAAGAGGATCATATCAGTGTTATTTTGGACTTCCAGCATCCTATCAGGCCATAAACTGGGTAGGTGTGTTCAGATAGCTCACGGTAATGGAATGACTTAAGCTCCTTCACTGTTGTGGTACATTCTAGTAGTAGGCATCTGCAGACATGGGTAGAACTATTGTAATGTTTACAGTGAATGGGGAGGGCTGTACTGGTCCCTGCCTGCTCTTAGAGTGAAAATCACTGCTAATGGGACTCTTAAAGGCCCATAAAATATGAGCCAAACCACTGCAATTTATCATGTATTAAACTAAACTTTTTTTTTAAACCTGCTTTTCTCAAAAGCCACACCATCTGTAAGTAATTTGTTAGCTGCTATACAAGTTAGTTAAGCAAGCTTGCCCCATGTGGGTGTATGCTTCTTTGTTACTTTGAAGAAAACAAATCATTAAAGAGTGCTTGCTGACATTTTATAAGGATGATTGTTTTGAAGAATATTAAGGTCTTACCTTCTCTTCTTTTGAAGTTCTGTGTTTTATTTACGTCCTTTGTAGCTTCCACCAGAAATGCATAGGTTGGAAGGAAATAGAAATAATGTAAGTAAATCCTGATCTTGCTCTGATCTTGCATGTGAACAGTGCCTATATGTAGAGGGATAATACGGTGCACACGTTCTTTTTTCTGCATTCAGGCAGGAGCCCTACCATGGAGTAAATCAAGGAGAGTGGTATCGATGGTGGTTACCTATACATTTGTGAATTCTCAGAATAGAATGATAATGGGCATATTTGTATTATCACATGATCTAGCAGCTCTTAGCACGAGCTCTGAAAAATTTAGAACACTTCAAGCTGGCTCATGGGAACATAAGTAACTCTCATTATGGTTTTGAGTAAAAAGACTAAGCTGTATGTGCCAGCTGATACTTTGAAGTCTCCATCACCACAGCTCTAGCAGTGGCACACCCTAACAGCAAATTGATGATTGCTAATCTAGTGGTCTGAAGAGATCTGCTTTCAGGTAGGGATGAACATACCATATGAGCTAGGTAGCTCTTTCAGTCTTAGTGCCCCTCTCCTAAAGTGGATGATAAGCTTGTTGACCAAATGTAGCTTATTTTTCCTGTTTTGTCCAAGCTATGCAATTACTTGTTTCCTATGGTTTGTAATCAGCATCTAAAATTAAATTAATAAGGAGCACAGAGGGATTTTATAAGAAACCATGTAGATTTGGGTACCGTAGAGTAACTGGGATGATTTGAAAGCTTAAAATACAGGTTTCTGAAGCTTTTCATGATGTTTGAAAATTAAGATTTATTTTCTTAGTCTTTCCAGAAGTAAACAGCTCATCAAAGATTTTTTTTTTTTTTTTTTTTTTTTTTTTAAAGTTGATATCTTTAATATATAATTAACACAGCAGTGGGAAAGATGAAAAGTTATCAGTCAAGTTATTTTTAATTGCTATTTCCTCCACCCCCCAAGACTTGTCCATCTTTCTGCAATCCGGCATTTAAATTCTGGTAAAAGTATGTAATGTTTCCATGCTGAATTGACTCATCAGATGACATTATTGAATTGAAAGACCAGTTCTGTTGATTATCTGTGTGTTTTTTTTTTTTTTTTTTTTTTTTTCCAAGTACTTGAAGACTTAAACTGTTGAACTTTCTGGTGTTGATCATGTTACTGACAGAAATTGGGGTTAATTTTTTGTATAATAAAATGATTAAAAATAAACAGTTTAGCATGAGCACTTAGTGAACAGTATTATTGTAAAAATAGTTCTTTTGTGAATTATTAGTATTTTCTGCTCACTTCTGCTTTTTGTAGATTTACAGTGAACTCAGTATTGTAGTACTGTGGCAGGCAGGGGTGTGAGAGAATGGGTTAATGTCACTGCCATATAGAAGATTTCATTTTACATAAAACTGTAAAATACATTGTGCATCTGACATACCTTGCTGGTACTGATTCTGAGCCTATTAAATACAGGCAGCTTGTAAGAGTCTTAGACATTGACTAGAAAAACAGCACAAACAAGCAGAGGGCTCAAATAACTTGTATTGACATTTTCAAAACTCAGAGCAAGATTTCTTCCTTGCACAAGGTCAGACGGACTCCAGAGAAACTAGTTTTCACTTACAACTTCATGAAGTGGCAAAGTAGCCTGTGGTGAGACACTTCCAAGTTGATAGTAAGGATTATCCAGACCTGCCAAAAAGGCATGGAGGTCTCTGGTTAATTTCTGTGTTGCCAATGGTTCATTGGTTTCATTGGTGCAGTGGTTATTGTGTGTTGGTGTTTGTTTCATGTCTTTTTTTTTTTTTTTTTAACAGTACTTTACTTACTGACTTTGCTGACAGTCATGACATTCATGTTGCTCCTTTTCTGCCTGTCAGCTTTCAAATATGCGCTACTTAAATGCCTAATTTCCTTTCCCTTTTCCTCTGCCTTTCTTGTTATGTTCACATTACAAATTAAGATGCTATTTGCCTTTTTCTCTTCCTCTCTTGTATCATTGCATCTGATTATTTTTCAAAACCCTTACTATTTTCACTAGCTACTACCTTCATGTTTGAGACTACGATTTCAAGGTCTTCCTTCGTTGATGGTATCTGTAGCATTACTTAGTATAACTTCTGGTTCACTGTTCTTTATCAAAAACTATTTTTATTTTATTTGTGTCTCTGTTTCAGTGCTTCTGCTTAATAAAGTCATATGTAATTCTTAAAACTTAATTCTTCAAACTTAATGTTCTCTTAGATTTTTGCGTACTCCAGACTCCATCTGAGTATTGTTAAACATCTTCCTCCTTTCTGCTGTTAATCAGTTCTCAGATGGTTTCCACTTCATTAGCGATCACTGTGGAGATTTTCAGTACCAAAGTTGATTTCTGTTCTCCATTGGTACAACAGACCTTCCAGTCCATGATAGAATTTATTTTCTTTGCTCCTTAGTTTCTCCTTCACTTCTGCTATCTTTTCTAAACAATTCCAAATTTTCATTTTATTCAGCACAGCGTATTTTGCAACCAACACTGTCATCATATTTATTTCCTGAGACATCTTTGTCCACTTCTTTTGCCATCTTCCCTCAGTACTGATGATTTTTCTAGGATAAAGTTGACAGTGTAATAGTGTTTTTTTTGTTGTTGTTGTTTTGTTCTTGGTTTGTTGGCTTTCCTCCATTCTGCTATGCACTGACAAAATATATTTGTCTCATGCCTTCCTTTCTTCTAGCTATTGTATTTGATATAGTGACACTGTATCTATCTTCTGATTTGTCTCAGCCTGGTCTTATCTCCTCTCTTACCATTTTTTTCTAAACTTTATTTTAATCTTGGAATATCTTCTACATTTTTCTATTCTTCCACTGTTTACTTTCTGTCTTTGTGTTATCACTTTTGCTTCAAAATGCTCTTCTCTGGTTCAGTTTTGTGCATGGGTTTCACAGAGGGTTGTTTCTTTTTGCTGATTTTCTACAAACACGTTATATCTTGCCAAAATACTGAACACATACAAATCTGTTCTCTTTTAGAATAGAATGAGGGGTCATAATTTTCTGATATATTCTGATATGAATGCTAGGCTGGAGATTAAAATTCTTGTCTTGACTTTCTTGTGTTGCAAATATTAAAGCATCCTTTTCTTGGCCTTGACAAACATAATAGTCCTTTCCCAAGATGGTCTATCCAAAATCTTACTGATCAACTGTTTTCTCAGCTTATTGAACTACTTTGTCCTGATTGTTTTACAAGTCAGAATGCTATCTGTTGTTGACAGGTTGAAAATAAGCTCATAGTTTACAAAGCTTTTCTTTGTTTAGTGTGCTGTCATCCCATTCGCTCTTGAAATGTGTATTCACACCTCCTGTTACACAAAGTTGTCTACTTCTTTTTGATTATTGGTCAGAGCTGTTCCATGTTTAGGCTTGTTTGATTGTCCTAGAAACAAATGTAGAAGTAATTAGCTTCTGTTTTATCTGTTCTAAATACTCAATTTGCCATAAATTTTATTATGTTCTTGTAGAATCATGTCAGGCTCCTGATAAAGTAGTTCATATTCATGCTCTCCATTATTATTACAGGTTTCTTATTCCCTTACTTAATCTGTTTTACATCTGGTTTATTAATTCCTTGATAGGGAGTAGCTCGATTTTGTTTTGTTTTTACAATTCCTCAGTGAACTGAGGTCTGGCCTCAAAAGGTAAGGGTCTGCAGTGCTTGAATAATGGAAATTAATGCATTAGAATTTGCATATAATACAACTTGCATATGCAGTTGTATTATGTATGTATGTGTTAGGGTAATGTACTAGGTAGCATTTTTAGTATATTGTATGTCTGAGATTTTCCAAGTGCCTTTAGCATGCAATTACACATGCACCAATAAGTGTAGCCTGAATCAAATCTGGTCACGATCATGTTAGCATGGGAACACTGAATATCTATCTTTTTCTTTCTCCCTCCACTAAGTTTGTGCTGCTGTGTAAGAACTATTTAATACTGAGTTATATTCAAAAAATAACACTTGGAAAATATTTTGATGGACTGCTCATTAAAGAGCCTATAAGAGAGGGTCTTAAATGTTTTTTTCAAGGTCCTGAGGTTCTGACCTGAGCACTGCTAGCAGTAAGTTTAGGTGTATGCAAACATCTTTTGGTGGATCTTTTTTCCTGGGGGTTATGTTTGCATTGAGAGTACTCCAGGAAAGAAAGATTGCTGGACTCCAAGTGGAACAGTAAAGTTGCATGGTAACAATGATTAAGGAAATAAATGGGAAAACAAGATGCCTATTTGTTCAAGATGCTAGCACTCTAGAAAGGAAGATCAAATCCCAAAGTCTGTTCAGTGAAATGTGTTCAACAGTAAGTTTGCTGTACAGGATCTAAATTTAAATGTCTGAAAATGCACAGAAAATGCAATATTTTATTGGTAATATATATGATATGGTAAGCAAGGGCATTGAAAATAGTAAAAAATGCAGGGGCAAGGCAGAGGGGTAGCTAGGACAACTGTCTCAGTTACTCTAGGTCAGTTCTTTCTGAGTACAGAGTTAGTGTAGTTTATATAGCCAGATGAACGGCATTCAATGCATGACTTGTGAAACCCTAACTACAAATGCATTTACATTTGAAGAGTATCTACTAAGAAACTCTTAATAAAGATGATCATTTGAAAAAAAAAGAGAATGGAGAAAAAAAAGTGTTTTGATGTCTTTTCCTGGGATCATTCATAGGATATTATCTAACAATTTGTACATTTTGTGACTGAGCAGTAGATTTGCTACTCACTATGAAGAAATTAGGGTGAAAAAAATGCAGAGTCTCATATTTGTGAACAAAATATCACTACTGTGATTCATGTTCTTTTTAGGCTACTAATAAACTTTTTGTAGGCGATTGTTCTTGAATAATATAACTGTTTGTTCCACTCAACAGGAAATTCTGACATATTTAATGGCAATAACAACTGTATCTAACAAGCCTAACATGTCAAAAATTTGAATTACTTTAATTTGATATCATAGCTGTATAAACAACCGTGTCTCTACTGCTTTTGAGTTTCATTTTATTCTTTGCTACAGCTTGGGAGGAGTGGTCTTGACTTTTCCTTTCCAGTAAAAAGAAAAAATATAACTCTTATTTTCATACCTCTCTTTGAAAATAGTCATATATCTGTAGTTTTCTAATTCTGTCCACTTTGAGTAAATAACACCCTCTAGTGAATAATAACTACCAGGAAAACTGATGCAAATAACTCTGCATCTGCCACCCTATCAGTGACAACAGTGGTGAAGCAATTACATGTTTACTTACATTGCTATCTGAAATCAAGGTACAGAAATGTCCAGTACATTCTGTACAGCATAGGTGCTAGCTCTGCTACAGTAAAGTAATTTTGACCAGAAATTAATTGGGCCAATTGGGGAAACAAACAAAAACTACAACTAGTATTGAAATAATTTAGTGCAACTCTTTTCTGTTAATTTTGTAAAGCTTTCTGTGCTAATTAGATACAGTAGATATGGCACTTTTCTTATGCTTGTTGATTAATAAAACTGTTCTTACTGTATCAATTATCAGCTAATCAAGTCCCACCACTTACCAAATAATTTAAAGCTATTTGGAGGACGTGGTTCCTTTATTTGTTCAAACAGACTTTCTTGTTAGGCCTTTTTCATGTTCTTCTTTGTGACTGTGTTTACTAAACTAAATCTTCAGCTTTTGTTTCTGTGTCTCAGCCAGCAAGGTGTCGATGCAGCCAGAGATTTGAAATTAATGCTAACTGAACATGTGCTTATTTACTTCTGAAACTACTTGACCATATCAAATTTCAGATTCCTCCATATAATTTGGGTAACATTTTCTCTAGCTACTGTTGCTTTGAATTTGCAGCCTTCAGCTTGTCTGTTAATCCATTGCAGTTCCTCTCTGCCACTCTTTCTCCTTCACATTCTTCTTCTGCCCCTCCACGGGAGGGCTGCAGCGTGGAGATCTGCTCCATGTGGGACCCATGGGCTGCAGGGGGACAGCCTGCTCCACCAGGGGCCTCTCCACAGGCCACGGTGGAACTTGTGCTGCACGCTTGGAGCACCTCCTGCCCTCCTGCTGCACTGCCCTTGGGGGCTGCAGGGCTGGTTCTCTCACTTTTCTTTCCCTTCACCTCTAACTACATTTCTGGTGCTTGTTCTTAAACCCATGTTCCCTGAGATACTCTGTGTGGAGCTGGGCCCAGCCATGCCAAGCAGTTGGGGCCACTGGAGCTGGCTGTGTCTGGCACGGGCAGCCCCTGCCCAGCCTCCCCTCATGGATCAGCCCCATGCCAGCACCAGGCACCTGAACCCAACACAGCATTATGAACTTCTGCTAACGTTTCTGTTCTTTTGTAATATTCTGAGATTATTTCTGATAGTAGTAGGAGAAAAAAGATTTGATGTTACGGGTTTAATGTTGCTTTATGCAGGGAAGGAGCTGAGCAACTGATCATAGTGACCAACGTTCATGTTTCTTGAGCTTTGTAGGAATAACATGATAGTCTACACTAGTCTGCACAGGATGATTCCTCTGAGCCCATCACAGCAACAGCTTTGTGAATTAGTACCAAAATTTGCATTTTTTTTTTTTTAAACATTGAATAAAAAGTGGAATCTATCTAGCATTAGTAATTTTTGTTTGTTTCATTTGGAAAATCATTTGAAATCATTTGTTACAAGTACTTCATATTAATAGGGGAATGAATTGCATTAGCCCAAGTTACAGATGAGAAATAAACATGTTACCTTCCTGATGCAAAACATGGAATCTTTTTAGAGAAACAATTGTGTATGTAATTTGTTTAAAGGGATGTGACATTGCTAGATATTCTAATCATAGCTGATGTTTGAAATGTGCACTTTACTTCCTGGACTTCGATTCCTAACTTTCTTGGATATTTTTGCTGTATTTAGAAGTTGTGTTCTGGTATTTTTTTTCTCTGTACAGTTGTCTGCTTTCTTTTCCTGTCATACCTGGGGCTTGAATTAAGGTATGCTATGACCTTTTCCTATCATTCTAGGACTATAGCTTTAAAAATGTCTTTTTCTTTTTCTTTCTTTCTTTTGGTCCTCCTTCTCAAAAAAAGCACTTTGAAGAAGTACTGGCTTTTAGAGTATTCGTGGTTGACATACTAAAGTGTAGCAAGTGAGTTACAAACAGTGTAATAGAAATATTAAAGAAGAATGTTTAATAGAAGTTTTACAGCCTCGGAAGGGAGGGTCTTGTTACATGAATTAAAGTTTTCAGATGTTTAGAAATGCTAATGGGTGGCTAGGTTGTGTTACGTAAAAGGCATCTTGAGACAGTAGAAAACCCACTACAAAAATCTGTTAGCATTACTGCAGTTTCTCTGGCCACCTTTCTGACTGATTCCCACATGCTGTTTGAGAGAGGATTAGACCTCTTAGTCTGGATGTTTGTTGTATAGCAGAGAATTGTTTTGGCCTATGATTGCAGCTTCTAGACAATGCTATGTATTGCTCTGTGTGATTAAAAACTAGGTTTCTCCACAGTTAATTGATTAAAGAAACTGGGTATAACTTAACCAACTGATGTGCATTGCTGCTGCTTTTCTCTGAAAAGAATATTCATTTTCATATATTTGTTCTGTTAATTTTTAACACGAAGCAGCCATAAAATGTTTTGGTAAGTTTTAGGTTTTATGAGCAGTACATAGGAAGAGGTTACTAGATGCAGAGAAAAGGAAAAAAAAAGTCTCTCTTATTTCATTATTATTTTTTGTTTTATGATGAACTCATTTTGTTTAAAAAGTCATTAAATATTTGAGGGAATTAGAGGTTCACAAAGGGAAAACTTGCCGAGATAATGTCTCTGCTTTCCATTTCTTGACAGGACCTTACCTTTAGAATCATAGAATCACAACACTTAGAAGGAACCTTCAAGACCAACCAGTTCCAACCCCCTCCTGTCATGGGCAGGGACACCTCCTGCTAGTACAGGTTGCTCGAAGCCCCGTTATGCCTGGCTTTGAACACCTCCAGGGATAGGGCATCCACAGCATCTCTGGGCAACCTGGTTCAGTGCCTCACCATCCTCTGAGAGAAGAATTTCCTCCTAATATCTAATCTAAATTTCCCCTCTTTAGTTTAAACCCTTGTCGTATAACTATCTGCCTGACCAAAAAGTTGCTCTCCATCTTTTTATAAGCACCCTTTAAGTACTGAAAAGCTGCAATAAGGTCACCTCAGAGCCTTAACAAGCTAAGTTCCCTCAGCCTTTCTGCAGAGGAGAGATGCTCCAGCCCTCTGATCATCTTAGTGGCCCTCCTCTGGACCTGCTCGAACAGATCCACAGCCTTCTTGTGCTGGGGTCCCCGGACCTGTATGCAGTACTCCAAGTGGGGCCTCACAAGGCCAGAGTAGATGGGGACAATCCCTTCCCTCAACCTGATGGCCACTCCTGTGATGATGCAGCTCAAGATTCAGTTGGTCCTCCATTCGTTTCTAAAAATAATCTGCCTGTGTTACCAAATATGACTGTTGGCTTGAAAACTAGGTAGGATGCTGTATCCTGGGTGCTGATGGGTTTGTGGGATAGAGGCTAAAATATTCAGCTCTCAGATTATAATAATATATAAAGAATTGCATAAATTAGAAGTATTTTTTGTAGAAAACTTCAGCCTTCTTTTTTGTCTGGTGATTGGAGGATATAGAGGAATAATATATATATTATTCTGATTAGGTTCCTGTCTTGTATGTTCGTATGATTTTCTTTTCAGTGTTTTTCATTTACAGCTTAAATAGATGTACTTCAAGTAGCCGAATAAATATCAAGCATACTTCATAAAATAACATTTTATGTGGATGTATTGATTTTCTGTTCTACTGTGACTGTGTATGTTGAGAATACATGTAGTAAATACCATGATGCTAGAGATGGTACAAATACTAAGATAAGTGCATATCAATTAAATATGAAAACAAATTTCTTGACTTAAAATTTCAAATCATAAAAATGCCCTTCTATTGTTAGATACTCTTCTAAGTAACCATTAGTTAGGACTGTTATAGGTGGATATTTATTTTAAGTCTCTAAATCAAGCTGTAGGAAATGGTACTTCTCCGTGAACTGCAGTTATAACAAACTATATTTTCTGAAAGAGTTGCCTGCAAGCTGCCACACTACCATATTTTTTCCTTTTCATCCATTCCCCTCTAAACTCTTTGGGATTAATGCATTTTTTTTGAATTTCGTTTTCACTGAGAATGATTCTTGTGATTTATGCACAATTAATTTATTTATTTTTTTTCAAAGAGATGTTTTTGGTTTCATAGTGACATTCCTGGAGTTCCATTTTGACCATTGATTACTCTCAGTTGTGGTGGATGACTGCTAGCTCTTGTTAATGGGGACATCATGAAAGGACTAAATGTAGCCTTTTCCTTTATAAAAAAAAAAAAAAAAAAAAAAAAGGAAAGAAAACAGTTAGTGTTTTGATTATAACAGAATTCATAATTGTGTCATTATCTTCATGCATATTGATTCTGCATAATGGAACAAGAACTGAGAACAATTCAGAATTATGTGCACTTATAAATAAAAAAAAGATGCTTCAAGCTGGAAGAGGTAAATAATACTAGGTAGAAAATAAGGTTTTTATATGTTGAGATTGGTTAGAAAGCATTTTTCTATGAGTCTGCTAGTAATCAAATAATACAGACAGGAAGTAATTGTCTATTTATAATATTTTTGTTTGAATTTAAGGACAACGCACGAGAAAAGAGAAGTAAGTGGAAACAGGAATAATAAAAGACATAGTAAAAAGAACCACTGTTCTTTTATTTAGTTGATTAAATGCTTCAGGCCAGCTCTACTTGCAACAGTAGTATGAAGCATATGTTGTATGGTCCCTGAACAGACAAGCTGACAAGTTTTTTTTTTTTTTTTTCATGTTTCTGCTGTAAAAGCTAATGTTATTTGAAAGTGTTGGTAATGGCGTTTATTACTCTGGGGTATTTATCAGAGTTTTCACTAAGAAAGTATTTTATGTACAGGTTCTCATAGATTAAAAAGAGTCATTTAATCACCTATATTTATATCCATTTTCCTTAGTAAAGTGTAAAATATTTAACTGTAAAATTACAGATTTCCAAACCTTAAATCACATTTTGTGATTTGATCTCATAATCAAAGTTAATTTACATAACTGCTTTGTTTAAAAAGGGGGAAAAATCCAGACTACATTGAGACTAAATGCCGCTTACCTACCTACAAAAAAAGTAGTGTATCTTTTATGAAAACATCAGTTTTCTCTTTCTCTGCATCTCTTATTCTTCAGTCCTGATACTGGAAGATGGCTTCGAAGAGTAGAGGTTATAGAAGGTCATTGCCTTTATTTTTATTCATTTAACTACCTTATGTGAATCATGGAGATCAGTATTTGTGCAGTCTTCCAAGTGGAGAAGTGTGAAAAGGGGCCAAGACACCTGTTTATGACCAAAGTGGAACAACAACAATGATGAGAAAAACTGAGAAGGTTCTATTAACCTGATGGTTTTCCGCAGATAATAAATTAGAATCCATTCTATAATGTTACTACCATTTGTGACTAAATGGCAATGTTGGATTTTTTTTTTTTTTAGAATGCTTATGTTTGGCACTTGCAATATTTAATAAATCCCTGTTGAATTAAAACTACTTACAGAGTTTCAAAGAAATTGAATATGGAAGTGTAATAAAAATGTTTATGATATTACAACCGGATTATAATGAGATAAGATAGTGCTTAAATACACATCTCAAGAGCATACATCCCAGAAATAATGAAATGCTACTTGTCTTAAGTATCATCATGAGAACTTATAAATCTGCTATCACAAAGTGGTGGGATACAATTCAGCCACAAATGAAAGATCAGAATATTTCTGCTTAGCAGAGGTTGTTATCAGAGTAAATGGATTATATGTTCTTACAATGCTTGCTGCATGCTAAAACAAAGGCTGAACAGTGGTCTTCATAAGATGCAAGTATTGCGAGTTCATGACCATAGTTGCACATTAAAGCACATTATTTCAATCACATCATCTTTTTGAACTTTGCATTAGCAGTCCATCATGGAAGCATGGGTAACAGATCGGAAATTTTATATTGATATATTTATAGAAAGAGGAAATTATAATCGTCAGATTGGTCTAATTTTTATTTATTCAAATAATATGTTAACTGGATTAAAGTTGAATAATGCCACTGTAGATAATAAAAGTTTATCTGTTAATTCCAGCATTTTTTAAGTTCCACAAACTGCTAAAGAAAGCTCAAAAACTAGTAATATATACAAATTCAGAAAGTACAGTACCAGTAGCGAATGTTAGTAGGAAAATCATGAGTTGTTAAGCTCAGGTGTTGAAACACAGGAAGTATCATCATGCATGTTTGCAAGATAATCCTTCAGCATAGTTCCATTACTTAAAATCACTATGTTTAAGAATGCTTAAAAGGAAAGACCAACACTAGCACTTGACATTCATTATATATAGCTGCATAGTTGGAGAAGTACAGCTGGAAATATCCTGAGGATGTCACTGTTTCTCCCTTATGGAAGTGAAATCCATGGTATATAGACATTGTATTAATACGGTTGAGCGCTGGAGAGTCTGCAGAAATCTCAGTGGGTTTATTTTAATATGTGAACTTAACGTTGAACGTTGTTACCACTGGAAAGATTTAGATTTTTTTTCTCCCATTTAGTTTCAAACCCTATTGCTGCAGTTACACTTATTTCTTTTCCTGTCCTCTGTAGACATGCAGAATAGGTTATTTCCTTCCCCATGTGTTCCTGGAGACCATTAACTAGGTTTTCCTTTGGCCTTCTTTTCTCTGAAGTTTCCAACCTCTGCTTATTCAGATTCTCTATAAAGACATTGATCCCTCTTGCTGTTTTCATTTTTAGACCTTCTCCCGCTAGTTGACATTCTTTTTTTTTCTTTCCTACTGATTTATTTATTTATTTATCCCCCACAAGAAAAGATACCGTGTTTTAACTGCATTAGAGTAGTATTTGATGTGGCCAATATTCTTATGTAAGAGCTGACTTGTTTATTGGTGCCTGTTGTGTTACATGATTCCATTGAAAAGAGCAACTGTGGATTTTGTTTATCCAGGTTCACCTTTTGTTGATTTTATTTATTGTTCTTTTTCCTCTTAGTTGCAGACCGATGTAGTTTCTTTATTTTTTTCCTCTCTGTTTCTAAATTTGCTTATTTTTTACCTATCTTTCATGTTACGTAGACCTATGCTATGCTTTTATAACCATCTTTAGTTTCTCAGTAAGCGTTCTCTGTCACTTTTTCATGTTTACTTCTACCTCTTATAGTTTTTGACATTAGCAAAGAGTCAAAGAGTTCATGATTTAGTTAGTATTTTCATTTTTATTTTTCCATCCTTTGCATTTCATCCTATTAATTTGTGCTTTCTTCTGTGGGAATGGTAATACTTGAACTTTTTTTTTTTTTAATCCTATGTTCATACTTAATATTAGTCTTGTTCACCAACTCTGTGAACGACTGTTTTGTTTCTCACAGTTACAGAATGGTTGAGGTTGGAAGGAGATCTCTGGAGATCGCTTAGTTCAACCTCTCTGCCAAGCAGGGACACCCAGAGCACACTGTGCAGGATGGCGTCCAGGCATCTTTTGATTATGTCCAGAGAAGGAGACTCCACAACCTCTCTGGGCAACCTGTGCCAGTGGTCTGTCACCATCACAGAAAAGAACTCTTTTCTCATAATCAGCTGGAACTTCTGTGTTTCAGTTTGTACCCATTGCCTCTTGTCCTGTCACTGGGCACCACTGAAAACAGTCTGGCCCCATCCTCTTTACAGCTTCCCTGAAGATATTTGTATACATTGGTAAGATCCCCTCTCAGTTTTCTCCAATCTAAACAGGCCCAGGTCTCTCAGCCAGTATGACAGGTGCTCCAGTCACCTAAGTATTCCTCCACTGGACTCGGTCTGGTAGCTCCATGTCCCCTTTGCACTGTGGAACTCAGAACTGAACACAGTGCTCCAGGTGTGGCCTCACCAGGGCTGAGTAGAGAGATCATGTCCCTCAGCCTGCTTGCAACACTCTTCCCAGTGCACCCCAGGATCCCGTTGGCCTTCTTGGCCACAAGGACACATTGCTGGCTCATGGTCAGCCTGCTGTCCTCCAGGACTCCCAGGACTCTCTCTGCAGAGCTGCTCTCCAGCAGGTCAGCCTCCAGCCTGTACTGGTGCTTGGGGTTATTCCTCTCTAGGTGCAGGACCCTGCACTTCCCCTTGTTGAACTTCATGAGGTTCTTCTCTGCCCAGTGCTCCAGCCTGTCCCTTCTCTCATTTTTTTTTTTTTCCCTCCCCCCACAGTAATAAGAATTAAGAACTTGGGTAAGAATTTGCCATGGCTGGGTTGGAATGTTACAGATCTGTACATATGTCTTGGTTTTTACAGGAATGAATGAGTTGTATATATTTGTAACTTCATCAGAGATTCACCAGAACTTTATTCTTTTGAGATTTTTATTTAAGGATGTGAGATTCATGGTTTCACAGTCTTAATCATAACAAATCTACACAAAGCTTTTGGTAACTGCTGTTAAGATGTTAAGAGTGCATGAATACATGTGATTTAAAGTAAATGAAGGATTAACTTAGTTGATAGTTTTCATGGCTGTTAAATAAACACACAACAATTTAGTACATTAAATTCTTCACCCTGTTCACTTCTTTAAGGAGAAAAGTTGTTTGCAAAATAGCATAGAAAGAGAACTGATTCTAAAGCCCATTAAGTTTGGCAATACAGTAAAGTACAGTACCTAAATTAAGAAATGAATTTCTCCTTTTCACTTGGCAAGGAGTTTATACCATTCTTTTGAAGCCTCTTTAAAAGTGCTGGGGAAGAACAGACTGTTCTTTTTTTTTTTTCTTTTTTTTTCTTTTTTTTCTTTTTTTCATATATATAACAACATTCTCTTTCTTTTTTCCCCTGACTGACACAGAGTTGTAAATTCTTTAAAACTTCTGATCTGTAGGAAGAGAAGTACTTCTTGTTTAGAAGTTCAACTTCTCAGTCACCTCTTGAGATTTGGTAGCTTCAAAGAGTCTGCCATCAGCATGTCAACTTTCCTGACTGAACTGGAAGGTAAAATTAAAGTCCTCATTAATTCTCTGAAGTTAGTCATGCTTTACACTAAGAAAGACTTCTATAAAAGCACTACAGAAAGGTCTAGGACAAATGACGTGGAATAAGATGTAACTTTCTCTGCAGCACTGACCAGCAGCCACACTGCACTCACCCTCTTCTTCCCCTCCCACCCCCTTAACCATGTCCAGCATTGTCATTGTCATTGACATGTCTGCTGGTATTAGGCCACAGTCGTGTTCAAGTGTTTGCAGATGAGCTTTCAAAGACAGCGGGAAATGTCAATATCTTGAACACTGGTGAGAAGGTGAATTGTTCCTGGATCCAAGTTATAATAAGCTAGCAGGCAAACTTGTTTGAGGAGATATTTCTTAAAGAAGGCTTTGCTGTGAAGCATGCAGTCTCACTGCCTTGTCTGCAGCAGCTGCTGCCCCCAGCACAAACATCCCCATTCTTCATCTGTACTGCCAAAGCTGTGTGTCTCAGTGACAGGCATGTTAGTCACAAGTGCTGTGAAAGCGGTGGAGTACTGCATATCAAAAGATGAGAAGCAAGGCCAGAAGACCCCATTTCTGACTGTGGGCAGCTGCTGGATGATACAGTCGTCTGTTTGTTCAGGAGCTTGGAATGGCTTATGCCTGTGCTCGTGCTTATCTTAACTTGCCTGTGTGCTCCTAACGTGCCTCTCTGTTTCTTTTGGGTTTCATTTCCCCATGTTTACAAGTCTAGATGAATGGTGTTCACTGTGAACTTAAATAAAATCAGCTAGATTAATAAAAAAACACCAACCAACCAACCACCACCAACAACAAAAAGCACAATACACAGAAACCTAAGAAAATCTCACCCCAAAGGTTAAAAAGCTTAGAGAGAAAGAGTGGCTACAAGCCTGCTAAGACTGAGTGAGTCTTACTCAATTCCTTATATCTTTTACCTGTTTCACACACTTGGAATCAGGGATGTCTTCCTAAGGCGTTGCTTAGCTACCTCCCAGTACAGTGTGTAGCCTGAGATTTCTGTCTAGTTATTCTAAGTAAGGCAGTCCGGACAGTGCATATAAGCAAGTGACCTATTGCTGAGCTCGTGACTCTGCCCTTGTTTATAGGGTAAATTAGATGGGGATGAAAAACAAAAATAAACTTTCTTTTGTAGCATCACACTGGGCTATTTCTGTTGGGGCTCTAAGAAATTTCAGAACTGGCAGATACTCTTTAATATTCCCTGAGTTGTAATGATTACTAAAATCAATCTCAATGAAGTTATCAGTTATCTCCTACACTTTTAACAAGCCATACTATTTGCCTAAAATCAGTCTTGTGCTTCAACAATAGAACATACTAATGGTATTCAAAAAAAAAAATTTTGAAGATTTTAAATTTTATTTTCTAATTTTTTATTTGTTTATAGTAGGATTATATGCACTTACTTAGAAGTAACGCTCTGGGAAGATCTAATTGAAATCTAATTCTTAGCCTTTTATTTCATGCTTTTGTAAATTTAAGCATGCAAGATAAAGCTTCTATAGATAAAAGTTGTACTGTGAATGTGGATCAGGTTTTCGAAAGAGCTCAGTAGGCAAAAGCTCTATTTCAGCATTACAGTGAAATTACTAATTTTTCACGATTGTTTCCTGTGAATTTCTTTTAAAAACATCTGCCTCTAGTAGAGAAAATCATGCCTTATACAGGTACTCATAAGTAGTTTGTGATCAAGTATACTGTATCACAGTGTTTACCCAAAATAAGCATATCAGAAGCATATTCTTGCTCAGTGGCTGTGAAAAGTGGTAAGTGGTATATGCCATACCAATTCGATGAGTTAACAGCTTCATTCTTATTTAAAAGTTACAAATTCAGTATTTTGCTGAGACTTACACTGATCTCTAATACAGATTTCTTACACTGATCTGATTAAATGCATCTGAAGGATGCAGGTATTTTCAGGGGCAAATTCTTAGTTGTTATGGTGTCTGAGCAGAAAAAGTGATTGTATTATATATCAGCAACAAACTAACAGGAAACAAAGCCTTAAAACCCCAGCAATTCAAAACCTGCAGTGGAATTAATGTAACATATGTATATAGAGATACATACAAAAAAAAAATAAAAAATTGTTTGAACTTGCAAGTTTGTCTAACAAACCATGTCCCTTTCTAAGCTAAGCATTAGGCATTTATGTTTAGGTCATTAATTCTATGTTTATTTTACATTTTATGATTGGAAGAGACATGATTTAATAAAGCTACTGACATGGACTACTGTAGTTCTGTAACTGTTTGTGTGAGCCACAACCTGCAAAGGTTTGTGCAGCATATATTTCTGAGAACCTGTAACTATGAAAGGAACAGCTCTCTGCATGTGCTCAGTGTCACTCCAGGATTAAGTTAGTGGATAATAAGCTCTTTGAAGATACCAGTTATTTCCAGTTTCTAAAGCACTGTAGATTTTTATGGCAGTGTGTATAGGCAGCCTTCAAATCCTAGGACAAATATGTGGGACTTGCATTTTGAACCATTTCCTCCTTTGCTTTTGCATATAAACTCTTGTGAGATGAAATAACTGGGATTTTTGGAAGAATATGCATCAAAAGCTGTTGCTTCCGTCTGAACTGTATTGCAAACGCTCAGACTTTAAAATAACATTCATATTTCCTAATGCATTCTTTTTTGTGAACTTTTAACTGGGTGTTCATTTTTGCTCCTTGGAATCATCTTGGATTTCTATTTTTGGCAGTGTTTTGAAATACTTTATGTACATAATTTATTATTTTACCATGTTTTCATCCTTTTTGTTTCTTACATTAGTATGGAACTGTATGTGTGTCTGTATGTATGTATGGTCTTTAAATTATTTGTTGGGAAAAATTTCAAGATAGAAATAAGTAATTCAAAATATGCAGCTTGTGTGCCCCCCATAAAACATATAATAGATAAATTCAGCCATGAATTGAATTAAATTTTTTTTTGTGTATTTGTACAAAGCGCAGTCGTTTTGGCAGTTGTGTAGTCCTTGAAAAAGCAAAACATGACTTGCAGTGCTGTAGAATCACTATGCTTTTGAATTAGTTTAAAGAATTCATTATTTTCTCCTGCCTTCAGAGCTGAATTTCAAAAGACAGTGTTTTCTTCTTACCATTATTTTAATTATATTATTATTATTGTTATCTGGGGGTTGTTAACTATTTGAAACCTCTGTCAACCCTGAATTAGGACACTTAGCCCTTCTGAGGATTTAGGTTCTCAAGACAAATATCTGAAATTAGTTACCAATTTTGTAGATTTAAATCTTGAATGCAAGGTAGCTTATAGTGAGATACCACTTGCCTATGATTTTGCATAGCATGATTTTTCATTAAGCTAAAGTGATACCAAGTTATTGTAACGTAAGCTAGGTTTAAAAATTCAGTGGGCAGGTAAGTTTCCATGTAGTTTTATTTGTCACAGACTCATCTTACAGATTTCTTGTCTCTGTTTACACTTTTTACTGTTTATTTTGGAGGAAGAGATTGTTACTCTTTTTTTAGTAAATAATGTTGACAGTAATTAAACATGTAGTGTTGAATCAAATCAATTTGGACTGTTTGCTTGGGAGCTGCAAATGGTCAAATATTGGAGTACAAGATCTGGACATATTGGTACACTGAATTCAATTCCTC
This sequence comes from Stictonetta naevosa, assembly GCA_011074415.1. Classification (NCBI taxonomy): domain Eukaryota; kingdom Metazoa; phylum Chordata; class Aves; order Anseriformes; family Anatidae; genus Stictonetta; species Stictonetta naevosa. The sequence goes on from CM021729.1 coordinate 55,413,189, forward strand.
TTTCATTTTTGATGCCTCCCATATGGCTTTATATGAGTCTTAAGCTCGGAGTCTCAGTCTAAGGCACTACAAATGTGCCTGAACCTAATACTGATAGAACTGTGTAGAATTGTGTTTTCACATATGTCCCCAGAGAGAGATGATGGAGTGCACAGGTTTGAAGTACACCTCATATATGTCAACTCAAAAAACATACTAAGCATTGCTTTCATCCCTAACATTTTCCCTGTTCCCTTTTCCTTTTTCCTGTCTTGTATTCTCCCCCCAACCCCTTTTTTTTTTCTTTTTCTTTTCTCTGTCTGTCTTTCTGTCTAGTAAGGAAAGTAAGAAAGGAGATTCTTGCTTGAATTTTAGAGAAGTGATGCAGGAATCTGACTTGAAGGGCTTAAAACCTGTGAGGTCACAGTGTTACCTGGAGTTTGTCTGTGTGAGCTTACATCCTGCCTGTTTTGGAATATGGTCTTGCTCTTAGTGGTTCTTGATAAGTAGTATGGATAACCCACTCTGTGTGCTGGCTATACCTAACCTCATTCTAATTTTAGTTTTTAGTAATTCTTATTTTCTCTGTTCTGGCTTCCCTTGCCACATCAGAGCACAGGTAGTCAGTCACATGCTATTTCAGTTTTTAGTATTTTCATGCTATTGCTGTTTTCCTCCTACCACATCAGTCATTCTTTATAATCTCTGAAGTACTATGAAGTATTAATTTCTTATTCTCTTTCACATGCTTTAGTCAACTCTTGCTTTGCATTTCTTTCTGCTCTTGGAATTTAGGCAACTGTGAAAACAACACAGTGACACTGCTGATTTAAGACAAGTAATACAGTGTTTGTTACAAGACCAGCTTTTTCTCAGATTCTCCCTTGCCAGTTTACTCTACTAGGCATTTTTAGAGCTTTTGGTATTACTTGAATGACAATCCTCTCATAGATTTTATAAACTGACTTAGTGTGTCTTGCAAAAACTTCAGGAATTTTTGTGTACGTTAAGTGAATGCTTAATAGACAATAGCTATGCATCTAATTCCAGTGCCACATTTACAGGCCAACAAAAAGGAAGAAAATAATGCATATGTTTTGGGGCTGTAACTGTAGAAGTAGTAATAAAAAAAATAAAATTGAGGAGATTGTGGTACTGTGCTTAGCACTTGAACAAATTTTACTAGAATACATATGATAAATTTTAGTAAACAATTCAAAACATCTTTTGTTCAGATAGACATTAGAGGATGTTCTCAGACTTAATGATCAAAGTATTGGAAAATGTTCCTTACAGATTGTTTCATCGAGCTTTTTACTGATTACTTTTGTGGGTGTTATTTTCCTTCTTCATAGGAGCTGAGGAGGGACCAACATCTTTTCTTGATGTGTTGGATAGAGGGATTGATATCTGAGTGATGGACCTTTCTTGGAAAATTAAATAAAATTTGGAGAAGATTAATTGAATTTAGTATTGTAATCTGGAAGAATTTATTTGTCATGGAAACCTTTAGTAATTACTGTCATTTTGTGTATGTGCATTGAAGGTACCCTGAGTTAGCAACTGTGTGCAGAAATCCCAGTACTCTTATTTTGTATCCTGGAGCTGAAGCAACCAATTTGGAAGAAGTCACGCTGGGGTCTTCCAGTCCACCAGTTATGATAATCATTGATGGAACTTGGAGTCAAGCTAAAGATATATTTTACAAAAATTCACTCTTCCGGCTTCCCAGACAGGTAAGTTGCAATATAAAAATTAAAAATGTGTGTATAATAAATACTTTCTGATCAACTAGAAGGAAGTGCAAAGTGAAATCATGGATTTTTTTTTCCTTTTCAAATGGAGCCAGCTTACAAGGGAAGGAAAACTTGAACAACAACAATAACAAAGTATGAGTTTATGAGAAAGTTGTCTTTATAAATATTGCCCTTTTCACTTTGTCATTTGATTTTTTTTTTTTTGAACTAATGCATCTAACTTCAGTGTATCATATTTTGTTTGCAAAATTGAAAACCAGTTTGTGTCAAAAATTTTTATATGAGGTTTTAGACAATGTGCAGTCAAACATATAATTTTTTGCTGCATTGCACTAATAGAGAAGGTGAAAGTAGAAATTTGTAGTCACTTACGAAGAGACAGTCTTTTTCACACATTTAATCTCCACTGTATTTAAACCTTTCTGACTTGTGGTAGATGTTCCTTAGAATTTAAGCAGAACAAATAATGATCATGTGGGCTTGTTTGTTTGTGTGTTAGGAACATCAACACCCACTCTGCTGTCCTTTACTTGAACTGTCAATATGATTTAAGCTGTAGTTATACAATTATTGCAGATCTCTCTGCCTTTATGAAAATACCTTAGATTACAATGTAATGTTAATAACATTAATTGGTGTAGGCTCCTTTCACTGCATGGTATAGCATCGCTATTCAGGGAATTTTTTAGAGATTGACTGAATGAGTCTTTGGCACAGGAATCTTGAATTTGAAGGTAAAACTTATGTAACTGAGTCACTGTCACTGAGGAAGTTTTTTGGCTATTATTAGTTTGAACTCAATTATATTTATGTTATATAAACACATCAGGCAGTACTTCATTATGCCCTACAATGGTCTCTCTGGGTTAAACGTCTAAATTTAGAAATAAATCATAGAATTTTACAAATAGATTTTCTATACGAAACTTTCATTTTGCATATTTGTAGTTTTGTGTCTGCGTTGTGCGTCATTCATAATCAAGTACTTCTAAATCCGGAAGTTTGATAATTTTATTGGTTTAATTCTTTGTAAGTTTCTGAAAGGAAATGTAACTATTTTTTAAATGCGTTTCATTATATGCTTGTCAATGGAACATGCTAAAACTGGTCAAACCTTTATATTTCTACTGTGGCTAGAACGTGTCTGCAGTACTGTAGGTTCAAATTTGTCTGAAAGTCAAACTGATGTCTGAAGTTCAATGCTGCCCTTGCCTTAGGATTCCTGTTGTGTTGGTTCTTAGAGCAAGGTCCTTGATCTTGTCCCTCACCAGTTCCTTTACATTTGTAGTGACACAGAAGTGGTGTGGTACAGCATGTCTCCTGGAGGGCTATATGGCCTCTGGCACTCTGTAAAAAAAAATACGCACAGCACCTTGAACTGTCAAATGCAGTGGAAACAGCCCTTGTGTAAGACTTGTGTAGGTCTATGTTCTAGTTTATAGCTTCCTGGCAATTTCTTGTTTATTATGTTTTTTTTCAACTTCTGTGGACTGCAAGCTTTTCATCCGAATTCTCAAATGTGTGGGTGTTCTGAAGTATTTGTTTCCATCAGCTAACTCTGTTTGGCTATCCAAAATCACATGGAAGAGTGGTTTTGCTACAGATGAAAAGAAAAGACAGCATATTCTCATGGGTTATTGTAGGTAGCATGGTATCTGTGAGATATATCTCTATAATAGTGTGGTTTGGAGGGAAGTTTTTCAATGTTTATTAGAATACTGGATGCTTGGTCATATAAACGAAGCTTTTATTTTTATTTCTTAAATATTTCCATGAGACTGGGATTTTCTGTCCAGGTGTAATTGGTGACAAAATTTCTTTTTCATTGAGGTGTTACTGAAATTACATTGTGGAAAAAAGGTAAATACCGGCATTTTTAGTAATGGAAAAAAAATCCTTCATTGTTGGATCACCCTTTTGTCAGTGAAAAGCTGACTATTACTTCTGGGGACAAACCAGAGGCAACATGCAGATTTATAAAAATCCAAGCCCTTGTTGACTATGATGTTAGAATAGTTTAAATGCAATACTGTTAGTCAACATGCTGCTAATTCAAAAAAAGAGCTATGACTGTAACTGCTTAGGTTGTAAATAATTTGCTTTAGGGGATGAAATCTGTTTGATATCAAATCTGGGAATTGCTTTTAAGCTCTTAGCAATCAAGTTATATTGTTGTAAATGAAATGGAAGAGTAGATTCTAGGTTTTAGTCCAATTGTTTTGGCTTTCAGAGGAAGATGGAATTTACAGCTAGGAACTTATGGGATTCATTTCAATGTATTTCAGTTTAACTGCAGTTTTATGAACAGATTTTATGGAATTTATTTCACTGCAATTCATTTCAAATTCTGCAGAACATTTGTCTTACACTGGCATACTTGATCGCTGATACATGACTTGCCTTTAGGTAAGAAGGTGTTACCATACATAATCTCTTTAGTTGGACCCTGCCAAATTTGCCAAAAATTCAAACATTCCTAATTCTGTAAACTGGCCATTCGAAATTCAGTGTATTCCTGAGTTATGAAAAGCAGAAGCTTTTCTTAGCCTATTCACTTGGACAAGGGAGATAAAGGCAAAACTTTGTAATTCTTCTTGTCTATTCCTTTTAAAATATGCAAAAATAGTTTTAGCTTTATTAGTCAAAACCTAACTATTCCTGTGCTTTTACAATGTCTCTCATTGATTTATTTATTTATTTTTCAGCTGGGAGAAATAGATTAATAACTGCAAATATAAGATCTGATGTTTTCAGCTGAATTCCAGTTCAGTGTTCTCTCACACAAAAAATCTTTTCTATTAATTTGTATCCTGATTTGTGTCCTTACTTGAAAATTATTTTGGTGGAGTAGCTTAGGTGTTTTAGGTGGCCTTGGCTTCCACTCTTATGTCCTTGCTGCTGATAGAACTTCTCTCAGTGGCTATATTTGAGGCAGGTAATCTCTGCAGGAGCTGGAACAAATAGAAGTGTATTAAGTGCTTTCTAAAGTTATTTATTTTTCCCCAATCCTTTTTAAAAATGGCTTGAGTTCTTCTGTTTTGTGTCACTCAACTTTGAAGGGCTGAAATTCATGCCACTTTCTTCTATTGAGCTGAAACCTAATCATTATTTTATTTTTTTCTGCTAGCTGTTGAAATGTTTTCCACAGATTTTTGAAAGAGCAGTTATTTGAGTCGCATTCAAGGTAATTGCTCATTTAAGCCACTTCACTACTGGCTTTGTCTGTCCAGAGTCAATGCTTTTGGCAGATCCGATCAGTAGGAACATTATGGTAAGAGAGGACTGTGTGTAGATTATCCATTTTGTCATCTCTGTCCTCTTCCTGGTATCTTCTTCATTTCTCTTTCATTATGTTGGTGAGAGTATCTTCTGAGTTTTTTTCTTACTGGGCTTAGATTACTGCTATTTCTTAGTATTTCTAAGTACTCTTTTCTGAGGTCCATGACTAGAAGAGATGGCTGATGATTGTGTTTTTAAGATTTTGCTCTTAAATGTTTTGAACTTTACTATTCCAGAATATTGCTGCTGTAGGACCTGTTTCTTATTCTGTATTTCTTTTCTTTTTTTTTTTTTCTTTTTTTGTCTAATCAAGTGTTAACATGTAAGGTAAATTTAGTTTCTAAATGACTTCAAGAAATAAAGATACCTGAATATGAAATAAATTGATGGTATTTATTTTTTTCAGGAAAAAAATCCAATATTTTGCAGATTGTTATCCTGTACCTGATGTTATTTATTTATTTATTTATTTTTGCAATGAATTTCAGCTTATTTCACTTTATTCCTCTGTGCTTCATTCTTGCACATTATTGTTCAGGAAAACAAGTCATAAAGTGACCAGCTAGTGAAGCATCATTTGATTGCAACAGCTAACTCTTCTGTATAGTCAAGAGAATTAAGCGACATAAGGTGAAGTCACGTTTCTGTATGGGAAAGGTATTGGAAATAAAATATTTTCCAAGTACTTTTCTTAAACAGCTTCATGCTGGATTTTTTTTTTTCCATGTGTTAAGGTTCCATTTTGCCTGAGAACCATACCTTTATTGAAATGAATATTAAGAATATAGTCAGTCATGCATAAGCCAGGAGAATTCATTGAACACTATAAAATTGGAAGGGTTATAGCTGTTTTTCGTAATAGTTGAAAAAGTTCTTTAAGCACAAAATTGGAATCTTGAACAGAGCAAAATTTGATAAATTCATAATGTAAATGAAGCGACATAAAAAGGATATGTATTAATGTATAAAGCTGAAGTATTTGTTTTAAACTGCCAAACATACCATTGAGTAAATAAAATGTAGAAGGTCAATAAAAGTTCAGGATAAATTCTGCTCTTAATTAACCTTCTTTATTGCAGATTAATTTGTTTGATCATACTGATGTAACTAAAATATCATGCAGGTGCTTGTCAGGAACACCGGATAAGAAACATGTACATGAAGAAAATCACCCTTCTGACATTTTAGTCATGCAAATTCTGTCTTGCCTATTTCTTATTACAGCAAGTGTCTGAAAGGACAAAGGAAGTTATTAATCAGATTCATATATTGTCATTATAGAAGAGCTCGTTGAAAATGAATTTCTTAAAATTAGTAAATTCTTTTATTTTGAAAAATCCCAGTGGTTTAACTTTTTTTTTTTTTTTTTTTTTTTGGTTAAAAGTACATAATGGTTTTGGGGCCTTTTGGGTGATCTGGTCTTATGGCAAGAATTGAAAAAAAACAAGGGTGAAATTTTAAGGGTTATATAGGGTCATTATTTTCAGCAGAGGTCCATAGAAACCCTGAAAATTATTAAGTCTCCAATACCCAGGCTTTGCTATACATTTGGAAATTTATTGTATTCCTTTCAGGCTCTTTCTTATGTTTTATAATTGACTTTAATTCTCCTTATGGGACCACTTCTTCGTGCTGTACCTTTGTTCTTTCACACTGGGCCCCTTGCAGAAGTCTACTGGACCAGAAGGATTTCAATGCTAGATGACAATAGGTAGATAATAGTCAAATTTGGAAGATGATGTACCCTTCAAGACTGAAGAAGCTCCAGAGTTTAATTCCATTTAAAAATGGTTGGCAATTCAGGAGTCTTAAAATCAAAAATCCCTCTCCATTGTAATTGAGAGGGGTGTTCTGCCAATGGTACATATTTCCTTGAGCTAGTTTTGAGCCTGTCAGTTTAAACTAGGCTGTTTTATGCATTAGCAGCAATTTTATGGCACCAGTGTGGTGTGACACAGCATGTGCTGTATAAGTGTGATTACAGTCCTGGTAAACACTTATTAGCTTAAGCCCATGCTGTTAAGTACTAGCTGACTTGAACTTATCTATGTAAATGCTCATATGGTCTAAGTGAAAGTCAAAGAAGTATGGGCTAAATACATCTGCAGTTTGGCATTCTGCCTGTATAAATTTTTTTAGACCTCATAAAAAATATAATAGCCCTGTAACTGTTAAAATGTTTGTTTTATTGAAAGAATGGACAGAAATTATTGATCACTAAAATACCAGTGATTCTTTTAAAATTCTGAAATCTTTCTTAATGCAAAATGAAACTGAAAAAAATAATACTTAAGGTAAGACATATAGAAAATGATTTAATAAAGTAAGATATTATGCCAATAAATTCATGGACAGGTAGACAGTAGCATTGACTATAGTGCAGGAAACATTTTTTGTTTGTTTTTGTTTGTGTTTTGAGACAGTTCTACTAAGTGGTGGTAGAGATGAATTTTGGTATGCAAAACTGAAATAAGTATTTGCTGGATATGTTAATCGTTCTTGCTGTGGGTTAGTTTTGTATTTGTCTGGATACCTTTTTTATGCTAAACCAACAATAATATATTTTTCATTAAAGACTGATAATTGCTTTTTAAGGTTGGAGTGGTACTAATTATAGGCAGAGATAGAGTACTGGGGTTTTATGTGCTTAGAATCAGTACTTTGTAAGAGTCCAATTGGAATTAGTATTCACCTTCGTAAGCTTTCTCCTTTCATTCTGTAAGTTTTGATTAGTGTTTTTCCCAAAACTTTAATTTCATAAGAATTAATGATATTTAATAAGTGACAGTATTAAAAGATCCAGTTAAAACAGTCCACTACAGTACTTTAAATTCATTTTACTTTAGGTTCACTATAAGTTTAAAATTTATCTGCATCCTGCAGGAAATTAAAAAATAATTGCTATTTACAAATGAATCTGCTAGTACTGCATGAGTTTATTACACCAGAAAGACTAGGTATAGATTACATATACATGTGAATTTGCAGAATCTTCACTTGCACATAACAGTTTTTGGTCTTTTGAAAATTATGTTTTGAATAAAAATTAATATAGGTAGGAGCAAAGGTAAATGTGGCAATGTTAATCTGGATCCCTATCCACATGAAAATGAACAAAAGCATGTAATTACAAGGTAGCTCTGAAAGCTCAAGAAAAGCCTTCAAGGTGCTCAGGGTCCATTGCAGTGTGTAGCTGTATACAGTGTTTAAGACTGCAAAAGTGAACTGTTCCGTTATCATTAGGGCAAATCACAGACTTCTTTCTGAGAAAGTTTTGAGGCTTTTTTTGAATGATGAAGCAATGATACAAATGTTCATACTCAGTTCCTAGGGAAACATATGAGAAGACAGCAGAAATATTTAAAAAGTTCATAGCAGATTTTCTGCATTGCTTGGATCACAGCCTAACAACTGCATTGCAACCCTGTC
>CM021729.1:55421732-55510468 GCA_011074415.1 Stictonetta naevosa
ATTGCTTGGATCACAGCCTTTAACAACTGCATTTGCAGCCTGTCTGTTTTCGTTTTGTGTTTCCTGTTTGAACTTTAAAGAAAAGAGTAGTCTGCTGCTCCTATCCTTCTTTTTACTGGAATTCCATAGCAACTGCTGTTTTAAAGTGTTTAAATTCCTAGTGAAAATGAAGAACACAGTGACTCTTGAAGTATTAAGAATTAATAAATATATTAAGATATTTTTGATACTGATGGATTGTTTGGTTGTTACTACATATACCAGGGCTAAAATAAATATTTGGTCTGAAATATTTTATATGCTAGTTGATACTTGCTATTATTCAGATCACATTCAGTTGCAAGAGTTTTAGTGAGATTGTTAGAATTCTTTATTGAAAGTACATCTCCCTGCAGGAAAAATAAATAAATAAATAAATAAATAAAAATTGTTTTCCCATGTTGAATAGTGACCTGATTGGCTTAGGTCTCTTTTGTCAAGTTTAAATTTTGTATTTAATGGTTTGAGTGTTATTTTGTCTTTGCTTGTGCAGTTTTGATAGTACAGTATTAAGTCAGAAGTTGTGCTCTAGTGGCAAGTAGCCCTATATCAGACATGTAGTAGTGAAGGTACCAGTTGAACATGGAGTAGTGTGACTTATATACTTAAGCACTGTTGCCATAAGTGTGTGTTACGTGCTATTTTGTGCTGAAAGGATCTAGAGGTACTTGTGCAAACCAGCCTAACATCTGAATAGTTAAAATTAGCAGTCAGGTGGTAAAAGAACATACTAACACTGTCTGTAAGCAAACACCAGCAGTCTGACTGCTTACATTTTATTCACCCTGTGACTACATTCTGTGTTTTGTCTGTCTCATTGAACTAGATGCTGGGGCCAACACTGCAGGATTTGCTGTCTTTTGCCAATTGGTGTAGTTTAGTTTTTGTCTTAATTAGAAAAATAGGGCTGGGCCTTTGTAATTTCTAAGTCTTGTTCTGAGCACATGGGTTCCTCCTATATTCAAACTGTGATAGTTTGCTTTGAATTCAGTTACATGAATATACACACTGGCTTTTAATAGCCTCTATTTTGATGAACTTTGTGAAAGATCAAGACAAAAACTAGAATCATGTGAACAGAAAGACTGTCATGCATGTGCATTATAATTCATGTTTAAATATTCTACAAGTGATTGTCTGACTGTGTGGTTTTTGTTTCGTGTTTTGAAACTTTGGGTTTATAATACAATTTTGCAAGATCAAAATGAGTAGAATGTTACTAGATTTGGAACTGTGGAAATGTTTTTGTTCCAGAGAGTGGGGTAGATATTATCTAAACAGTGTCTTAAAGGAAGAGTGGACATGATTTCTACAAGAGTTATCTGTAAACCCAAGGAAGAGGAAGAAGCCTTGGCTTAGCCCCAGAGCTATGTCACTGGCGTAAGTGAAACCTGGTGGGAAGAGTCCTGTGGCTGTCGTGTTATGATGGACAGTTATAGGGTCTTCAGAACAGACAGGCAAGGAAGGTGTGGTGGGGAGGTGCCGCTGCTCAGAATTCAGGGCCTGAACTGTATGGTACTCGCAGTTGGTGATGGCATGGTTGAGAGCATCAGGGTAAGGATTAAGGGAAGAGCAAATAAAGGGAATGTTGTTGTGGGAGTCTACCGTAGGCCACCCAGCCAGGATGATGACACCAATGAATCATTCTTGAAGGCACTCAGAGATACCTATAGATCAGCCAACCTAGTCCTTATGGGTCACTTCAACTTGCCAGACATGAACTGGGAATACCACACAGCTGATACAAGCCAGTCCTGGAGATTCTTAAAATACCTTGATAATAACTTCACAGTTATTATCAGTTATAATCACAGTTAGCACAGGTACAGGTGCTAAGGGAGCCAAATAGGAAAGTTGCCCTCCTAGATCTGTTGCTGGTTACAGAGAGGGTCTCATGGGTGTTGTGGCAGTTGGTGGCCATCTTGACCATAGTGACCACGAAGTAGCTGAGTTTAAAATCTTTGTTAATAGGAGGAAAACTGCCACCAAAACTTCATCCTATTATTGTATTTTATATATATATATACATATATATAATATATAATACTATATTGAATGATTTTAAAGTTACTGTAGGATATTTTAATAAATTTCATTTTTTTGGCAGTGTTTTTTATTTTTGAAAAGAAGGTTTGAAGAAATACAAGTTCAGCTCTTCCAGAAATTCCCAGAGGAAATATATTTATGGCTATAACATACTTAACTTTATCATTATTATTTTAATTTATGTCTTATTTTCTGATATATTTTAAAATAAAAAATAATGAGTTTGGAAAAACTTTATAGCAGGAACTTATAAGACACATTGCTTAAGGTGACTTTTATGGTTTATAATATGATTACAGTAATTAAGTCTTGTACTCTATGAGCTGGCACCCTTTAGAGAAGTACATTATCCCAGGATGTTTTGCACAGCCACAACCGAGGAGGAGACCACAAGCATTAGAATATGCACTACAGGCTTTCTTGCAGCAGCTGTTGTACTTTGCAAAGGTGGTACAGAAAAAGTATTGCATTAACTTGGACCAGTGGATGCAATTATTTCAGAGGGAAGAATGAGCCGGTTTGCACAGCAGGCATGCTTGGCACAGTTAGGCTGCTAGTATATTGTATGAAGCAATCACAGAGCACTGTGGGTGAAGCTGCTTCCATTTATGAGGAGATAAGCATAGCATAGTGGGAACAGATGGCTAAAAACCACATTTGACCTTCTACTACTTCATCACCAAAAAAAAAAAAGGCTGAAAAAAATAACCTAGGGACAAGCACAAATAAAAATATGGGCAAGCTATCGCTAGTAATTACTGCTTTATTCGATGTAGGTGATAAGTGAACCAGTTTTATTTATGTTTTAGTGTCTGGTACACTGTTGTAAATCTAAGCATCTGCTAGCAAGTACCTAAATGGATTAGTTCTGTCATCTTGTTTTTCTTTTTTTAAAGAGCCAATGAACAATTCTATGGAGTAATTATGTTTATACTTGCAGAAAGAAATAAATATTCACTTCTTAAAAATGTTATACTTTGAAAGTGCTGCACAGTTCAGTTTGAAAATTGAGGTGGGGGAGGAATTCATATACTGGTGTTAGGGTTTCAAATAATAATTAACACTAGATGTACAATAACGTATGAAAACAGTCTGAAAATGAAACAGTATGAAAATGCCTTTTCATGTAATTTTTAAGCTGACATCTGTCTAGCCAACAGTCCAAAGAAATGTTATTTCAGATAGTCAGAAAAGGGGTATAAGGTGCATTTCACTTTTAATTATTTTGCATTTTCTTCTCGTATGTTTACACATAAGATTTATGCCTAATCATCTGTAATTCCTTGACATTTTGTAGTCACGCAATACTTTTTTTAACACCTCAGAAGAGTGCAGTATGTTTTTATGAAGTTTGAGTTTTCCACTTACAATGTTGCCTTTTGCATAGGTTATGTGACTTTTTGCTTCTGGCCTTATTCATCTGGTGTGCCTACTCGTGCTCAAGTAGGCATTGTCTGAGGCTAGGGGTAACTTCACATTCCTTTTCCCTCTATGATTTGTTATTGTTGTATTCCTCTGCTAGTTAATGGGCATAATAATGCCAGCAGCATAATGCCAAAAAATCATCCCGTCTATTTGTGCATTTATCACAGGATTGCTGTTACTGAAATATTCAACACCTCATTTTCTTTTTCTAACAGCCTTTAGCAGGTTTTGACACATCTTAGTTTTGCTTATACTTCATTTTTCTTGTAAAAATTGGTATCATCAGCTAAAATCTGGTGTCTTGCAGCAAATTTTTAACTCTTAAGGTTTACTGTTCAATTTCAGGTTGCAATGTATGCTGTAGTCAGCTTGATAGGTGGTTAAGATTTGTGAGCATATGTTTATAGTGTTCCAAGCACTAATTCTCACGTGAGTTGATATTTTGATACTTCAGATGAGATTATGCCTGTGATCTCAATTGCTGTCCCTCTCTCTCTGTCACCACCCTTCATCCCTGACAGACTTTTTCTGTGAGGTAGCTTCCAGATCAGGGAATCATTGGTAAATCAGGCACATTGTAACTGGTAGTTTAACAATTTTAAGTTATTTATTTCTCTTCTTGGAAAAGAAGTGAGTTTGAAGCTTGTGGCAGAAGCACCCAGAAATGACGATAATGTGTAAGTACCATGGTTCTTATTCAGAGGTTTTGGCTAATACTGTCTACAGTAATTTTTGTGCGTATTTATAGATTTTCAATACTAGTTTTTGATCACCTAGAGTTTTTGAGAGCAGCTATTTATAGTAATTCTTGGAGAAGAACAACATATAATATAAATTATTTCAACTGGCACAAAGTAGACTATCTCTGACTGTTTTTTAATGTGGGCCATATCGTTAAAGATTTAATTCTATTGATCTAAACACCTAGCAATATTTGGCACACGCCTAAAATATCTTTATCAGAAAAGATGCTAATCTTCTGTGTCGTATGCATCATGATGTATGTACAAGGATGTGCAGCTCCTTCTAAGAGGCAGTAATTCTGACTGGTGCTTTAAACTTCCAGGGCACTTTTGATGCACAGGAAGTTCTCAAAACGAGGATAGTTTATTCCAGAAAAATCTTTTGGTCACATTTATGTTCAGCTCTAGAATGATCAATATTTTGAGCAGTTTAAGTTTGTTAAAGTTGGCAGTCTTTACTTTTTTTCCTTGAGGTATCTTCCAAATAGCAATACTCACTTCTCTTCTGCAAATTCATTAATTTATTTGCAGCTTCCATCTTGCTTCTTTCTGTTTCATTGTTCTTAAATATATTTGATACAACAACAGAAAACAGCGAATGCCTTGCTCTTGTGTCTCCTGTCTGTACAGCTGTATCTGTTTTTTTCTTAATTGGGCTTTCTTTTTGTTCTATCTTTCCAGTGGTCTTATGTGTTACTTGGTATGAGAAAGTTAAGCAAATCTTCTTTTTGGCCTCAACACATAACTGTTCACAAGATCAAAATCTTTTACAGAAAACTATTATGTTGTATTATTTTGGAATTTGTCACGTAAGATGCTGGTATTGGTTAAGGCACTTTGCAGCCATTTTGGCAGAGTGGTTTTTCAGGATTAGTTATGAATCAAGGCGACAACTAGATGTAATTTATTTTTAAAGGTAAAATTAAGATGATCATCCCTCTGATCATCTTCACGGCCCTCCTCTGGACTCATTCTGGTATTTCCATGTCCTTGTGATGGGGGCCCCAGAGCTGAACACAGCACTCCAGAGCAGACTCCACTCACAAGAGCAGAGCAGAGGGGGAGAATCGCCTTCCTCACTTTGCTGGCCACATTTCTTTTGATGCAGCCCAGGACAAAGGATACTTCCTTTGAATCATATACATGTTAACTACAGATGGATTGACATGGATTTATTTTTAGATAACTATTTTATATCTAAATAGAAGTTTCTTCAAGCATAATTGTTTAATTATGCTATCTAAATAACTGGTAAAATCCAAACCACTGGATTTTCTTACAAGGCTGATGGGGAAAAAGGTCCTCCCCATGACAGGTTGTAGTAACCATAGAGCAATGCATGCTTCACCTTTTGCAAAATTATTAGAACTAAGGAGTTCTGATAATTTTCTTATTAGGTGGGAGGCAGTGGTTCTTACAAATACTATGGGAAGTGCTACGTAGTCATACTTTCTAATGCAAAGGGAAATTGTGAAATGCTTGATGATCTACAGACCCTGCAGAATTGCTCTTGTTCTTTTGGTGGTGCATTCCATTGCTAAATTAAAGAGGGGAGACAAATCTCCTTTAAAATAGCCATTAAGAGTGAGCTGGAGCCATGGTATTAGCTAATGTCTTTAAGAAAGTTTTGAGAAAGCCACAACTACAGGAAGCAGAAGCCTGCTTTGCTGTTTCATTGTTATTGAGTGCACATGAACTTACATTATTTGTAGGATTACTTAGTTTTCCACATATGAACAATGTGTTGCTACACCAGGGTCATGTATCCTTTCCACAGACCTAATTTCCCTAGGCCTGATTTTCCTCTTTTTCTGTAGTCCCAGAATTTCAACTTGCTAGTATTATGTCCTTTTTTTTGTCACTTAGAGTATGATTTTATTGCTGGGTTCATTGTGGGCAAAACCAAGGTTACCAACTGGGGAATAATTTCAATCAGTTTATTTTCAGTTAACAAACTTCTGATTATTGATTCTACTGTTACAAAAAGTCAAACAAAGACGCAGGGGAGTCTCCCCCTGCTCGTTCTCCAGTCCCCTCACTGCACACTGCACTCGACCCCTTCAGCGAGGAGCTTGGCTGTTCTGGGGTCAGTGCATGGTGGCTTCTGCACTGTTAGCAGTCTCCTCTCTTCATCCAGTTTCAGTGTGGTCTTTTTTTTCTGTCTCCACTCTCCTCCTGTTCCTTTTGCTGCCTTTTTTAAAACATGTTATTTTGCTACAAGATCCTTTGCTTTGTTCACAGATGCTGCATGCTTGGCTGATGGTCACAATGGTAGGTCCCCTGCAGATCTGGCTGGAACAGCCATGTATGGCACAGCTCTTTAAGCATCATCAAAGCTTAAATAGATGTGCTATCAATTCTATCCTCCGTACAGGCAGTGGGAATGGACATGGTAGCAGTGTGCACATGCATTCAGTGAAGCTCCACCCCTTGCTCCTGTGCAACTCCCAAAACCAAAAGCATCACACTGGTTTTATCAACTGTATACATCCTGATCTCCACCCTTAATGTGGACCATGATACAGTATTTAACATTTCAACAACACCCCTTTTATTTACAAAACATGCATCCAAAACATTACAGCTGCTTGAATATTCGTCAAACACAGTTTCCACACTTTGGCCCTCCAGGGCGTGGAGGAAGGTGCCCTCCTATGTGGGAACAGCAGGATTGATCCATTGCTCTATATATCCCTCCATCAGCTGACCCCAAACGCTTTTTGTCCTACAGAGGACAGCATTTACAAGTGTCAAAAGCCCCAGGACTCAGCTTTCGGGCCCGTCAGGGGTATCCCACCAGCTCTGGTTTCCCAGCATCTCTGTATCCATTACAGAGGCCTCTCTGGGGCAATAGCTGTGGACCTCCCTCATTCCTGTAATTTCTCTCTGTGAGAAGGAGTGATCATGCCCCAGCAGACTGATGTTACTTGCAACTGGAGTAGTCTGTATAGGCTCTGTTAATTTACTATTAGGCTCCTCAGTTTTCATGTCCCAGATGTCAGGGTGCTCTGTTCCTGCACTCTAACAGCTCCCACCTGTCGCAGCCCAGGCAGCTCTGAGCACAGGTTCCCACAGAGCTCCAGCACTGCTAGCTGCTGATTCCAGATTGCACTGAGCACTCACTAGCTGCCCCTGTTACACCAGCAAATTCTGTTGGTTGGACTCCTCAGCTCTGCTCAGTGGTCCTGGTCTGCCTGTAGTGCTGGTCCAGGCCACCATGGCATGGGCTTGGATCAGGACCTGGCTATTGTGGAACTGTCTGCAACCAGCTGTTATCTGGCACAGGAAACCTTCTCCCACCAATGTCTGCCCTCCAGTTACGAAAACCCTGACAAATAATGTCCAATTGACATTGACAAATGCACAGGTTCTAGGTCTGAATCTCTGTGCTGTGACTCACCTTCTGGGGACTCCCAGATGGACTTAGAAATGCGCAGGGAGCATGCAAGGGTATTCCTCTTTTCCATAAAAGAAATGGGAAGGTGTCTTCCAGGCTTCACGACACTGCTCCAGGCAACCACGACAGTAATGGCTGTGAGAAGACAAGTGTAATAGGTGGCAAGCTGTGGAGCATGAGGTTTTCCTGTTGAAATAGGTTGTTCTAAGTCATCAGTGCTGGGTGCACAAAGCAGACAGCAGGTTTCTTTCATAGAGGGCCAAGTTTTTAGATCCACTTCTGTGCCAGCAAGGAAGATGAGTTTAGGGAGCTCCTGTTGCTGAAGATGCTGTTTTGCTGAAGCTCTTTCAGCTCATTTAAACAACAAAGCAAGGTTTTTATGATGTGTTTCAAGGAGTGATGGGCTGTTAGTTCATGCATCCTAGCCAATTCTTCCAAAGTAATTAAACTCAGTTTCCCTCATTTTTCCGACTGAATTAAATGTTCATTGTTACACAACTTTATGGTCTTGAAATGAACTGTATAATGAACTAGAAAAAACAGTGACCTACTGGTAGGTGAGGTAAATGCTACCATATGCTTTCTTTTTTAATTATTGTTTTTTTCCTGCCAGTTACTCATATTTATACGAGGTCTTAGGAATCCTCTGATAAAAGGTACTTCGAAGATGTGTAGTCTTAAAACTCTTAATACTTTCAAGAAGCTCCACATTTACAGGTAAGTGATAGTTTTAAGTGAAGACTGTCAGGGCAGTTTGTTGAGGAACTTGTTTGGGGCAATAAGCCAAAAACTTTCAAGGTGTCACACAAATATTCATACTTGGCACTGCCTGTATAAAAGTATAATTCCTGCTGAGTTTATTTAATCCCTTGGCCTTTGTGTAAAATTCTTACTTCATGCACAGGATAGGCACAGTCCACTAAATGTGCTTGTTTCCCAACAATATGGTCAGCTTGTTAGGAATGCTTATTGATAATCTAAACTACTACAAAAAAATCTTCAAAATACTTCATCTTCTTTAATAGAAAGGAAAGTTTTACCAAAGGTGTTACTAATGACAGAAAGTTATGAACTTTGACCTCATAAACTGGTTAATTAAAGGCATTGCTGGCA
This sequence comes from Stictonetta naevosa, assembly GCA_011074415.1. Taxonomy (NCBI): domain Eukaryota; kingdom Metazoa; phylum Chordata; class Aves; order Anseriformes; family Anatidae; genus Stictonetta; species Stictonetta naevosa. Next base: position 55,430,496 of record CM021729.1, read on the forward strand.
CTTTACCGTTGGTGTGTTGCATTCTAAAGAGGCCATAAAAGTTTGAAGCATCAAGGTTATATGCTATCTTGAACATAGTCAATGAAAGAGAATTTTAACAATGTATTGGGCTGGAAGAACTCTTTCTTTTTCTTAGCTTCTGAGAAACATGGCCCAAAATGTGTTTTACAATTTGGAAAATAGTGTGATGAAGTATTTATGAAGCACTTGTGCATTTCTGTTTCTTCCACATATTTGCTGACCATCTTGTAATGTACTCGGACAGTTATGAACACAAACTGCGACTTAAGTTTCCAGAGTTTTGATCTTTCAACAAAGCCAGTCAAATAAACATCTGCTGTAAGAATTTATTGGCAATTTACCCTGTTACTCACATCAAAACTTCATGCATGTGTGAACAGCACCTACGAGATGAACTTCACCGTTTCTGTGCTGCCTGTGCTGAGTAAGCATGGGCTCGCAAATACTTCAGAGAGCCTGAGAGTGTGTCTTATCAAACAGCTAGCTTGAAGTGCTCTCATTGTAGGGACTCTTCTGAAGAATGTTCTCTTCTGTAAGTCAGAGAAAAGATGCTCAGATGATTTGTGGAACCTCATTCACTGTGTGCTGCATCAGCAGTAAGAAAGGGTGGCACTGCACCAACAGTGGGAAAGCGAGGTGAGGGATCTTTGTTCAAACAAGATGACAAAAAACAGTTACTAATTTCAAGCAAACAAACAAACAAATAAAATAAAAAATTCTTCTAGGTATCCACCTCCTTTTCAGCTTTGGTGTTGAGATAGTTGCCACTGGACTTGCTTGCTTGGAGAAGCCTGTAGGAAAGAAAGGAGAGATAAATGCTGTACAGAAAATGATAAAAAGATATCTTATTTGATGTAACGTGTATGGTAGGTGGAATAAAACGCAAAAGTGTCAACAGGTGTAAGACATAGAAATGTAGTTGACCGGGACTTCAGACAGCACGTCAAGTTGCAGCAGTGCTCTAATTATCAATGCAAAATTGGCAGCATACACAGTTGAGCAGAAGCTGAACTTCATTCTGTTACTTTCCAGTAATGATGGGTAAAGTGTTGTAAGAGTTGATAGATGAACTGTAATGGCTACAGATGTGTGAGTAGTTGTATTGATGCACTTTTTAAAATGCAGTGTTGTTAGTAGTCTGGTCTGTTGTTATGTTTAGATAATAAAGTTTTATTTGGGGATCTCTTGTTTTCAGGCCTAGAGGATTAAATAAGGGCTAGCAGTCTGTTACTGAAATAATGTCCAAAGAGCAGGAGAATTTCTGTGTCAGGGCTAGCAGCTGTTCTGAAATGTAATCTGCCATGTAGATAAACCCCTCCCAGAGGAGGTTATCAACTACCTCCTAATACAGTTATTGCTCACAGACATGGCTGTAAAACAGATTAAGATGTATAGGCAATTGTCTGAACACCTTGAGAGAGGATTACATGTAATGTAAAAATTTAAGTGTAAGAAACTCCATTCACATGCATACAGAAAACATACAGAATTAGAGTGAGCAAAAGACAGCAAGAATCACTATCATCATCTGTCTGCACCTTAGTTTATTCCTTTTCTGATGTTCACTTTCTAGATTATTTTTATAAAGTGACCTATTCAGTTTGCTCAGAACATACAGAGAAAAAAAAAGCTCTTTCATCGTCAACAACTATGGGACTTGGCAAGTGAATATATGAGAACCAATTGAAAAACAGTGCCAGGTAGTAAATACATTTTATTACAGTCTGTTCCTGTCCTTTATCTTTCTCTTTTCCTATCTCTGTTTTGGTTTCTCGCCATTTTCAGTTTGCATGAGAAAGAGAGAGATTAAATACTAAATCTTGCTATAGAACCTAAGTAAATGGCCTATGCCCAGTTTAATTATGCAAGGAACAGGGTTAAGGTGGTAAATAAGGGGTGCAGGTGGGCAGGAGGCTGATCAGAACCCAAGGCAATGGAGGCCAGTCAACAACAGATTCATGAGTTGCTGACTCCTTGGTGTTTGGTTTTGGTTTTAGTTGGGTTTAGTTCTTTTACCTGTAAAAGTGCTTTTAGGGGGGAGGGAAGGTGTACTGTTTGTGTGGAGTCTGTGTATTTGTAGCTCTATTGCTCTGTTTTTCTGTATATCCATTTATACAGAGGGTTACGCATTCAGTCGTACATCCTACTACTAATGGGAGAAAATACCTTGTTTCCACCGACTTGTTCTATAAACATTTTTGCTTTAGATCTATATGATTTTACTAATAGTCTCATAGAAGACAGTCATTTGTATCTGCAAACTTGGATAATACATTTTTGTTTCTAATTTATGTTGGTGCTTTTGAAATGTTTAATTTTTGAAGTTGCAAGAAAACTTGTTTTCATTAAATAAGCAGATTGCATCTTCCTACTGACTGATTACTTCAACGTTAAAGAAAAAATAGTTAAAATATGTTACATTCTGAAATGTTTGAGTGTGTTTAGGTTTTAGCTGCTATCTCATTTCAACTGAAACATTCAAGAAATATTTTTGGCCTCTAAAGAACAACATGTTTTATGCTAGGACTGGCTGAAACTGACGTTTGAGAGACTGACATCAGTGGGTGAGAACTGAGAATTACCTTGGGTCAAGACTTCATTCATTCAAGTGGAGATATGATGCTGAGCAATCACCAGGAGTCTGTCTTTCTGACATTTAGGTTAATTTCAATTACATTTGTCCACTGTGACATTTTTCTGCTCATAAGTATGTATTTATTGCCTCAATACAGTGACATTTCCTTTGTGACTGAAAGGTCTCAGTTAATTTGTCAGATCTCTGTAGGCCATGCTATTTTTGTTCTTGAATTGTGGGCAGAAACTTTGCTTTTAAGTTATTTCTTTGCACTTTCTCTTACAATTATTGTTAAACTCTTTGCCTCTACTTCACATCTATAAAACTGAATACTACTGCTGCTAGAAAAATTCAGAAGCAGTTGCCAGTTTTGTACTATTGTGCACATACTGAAGTTCTTGCGGTATATAAACACTTTGTAAAAAGTAAGCTAGAAATACTCTTCATTTTGATTGAGCTCGCTTTCAAAAAGAAAACTATCTGATCAATTGAAAGATTTCTTTTCTTTTAATCTTTCTTTACTTACTTCCTTCTATCCCCACCAAAGTTCTCAGGAGCTTCTTCCACTGCTTTTTCTTCCTTAAAAGGAAGGTCTTACTACTATTTAACACATTATAAGTAAAAACAAACCAGAGAAAGCAAAAGTAATTAGTCGGTTCCAAAGAACAAAGTCGTTTTGTTGATGCTACTTTATGACACTGAGGTATTTAATTTCCCTTTTCAATTTTCTGATATTTGCAGGTAATTAAAGTTAAATGGCTGTGACAATACAAGTAATTAAATTTGCTTTCTACATTTCATGACCCCATTCTCTAGATCTGTACTCTGCTCACTTACTTGCAGCACTTTCCTTTTGTATTAATTATTAAAAGAACAGTGCTGCATAAAATATTGATCTGTTGCCTGACATTCGTTTTTGAAATGTAAGCAAAGCAAGAGAGATATTACCAAAAATAATTTCTGGGTCTTTCCTTTCCCTAAATACAAAACCACAATGAATGGAAATGAACTAAGAATGCACAGACATTTTATGAAGTGCCAAGCATGCCCCGTAAAACTCACATTTAAATATAATTGCTTTTACATAACATAATGTCACTATTAAATTATATCATTCCTTAGGTATAGGTAAAAACATGCAGTTTCAGAAGCTGAGACCAAGGCCAGATGGTACTTCAATTATCTGCAGACAGAATTTTGTCTAAATATCACTAGGTCAGTCCTATCCTCTGTTTTGTCTTAGGTGTGAGACTTTTCCTTTCATTACAATTTCACTATGTTAGCTGTTAATTTTATGTAAGACATTTGGGTTAACCTAATGATACATTCTCTTACAAGAATTTGATCCTTTGGATCAGAATTTCAGCCTGTCTGCACTAGGACTTTAATTCAGTTACATATGTTAACTGAAGACCATACTATTTTGCTTTCTTTAAGAATAAGGGCTTCTTTATGATTTTTGTAAAGTATTCATGCCTGTAAATATTAATTAAAGGATCACAGTGAAAACAGTGAAGGGAACCCTGATTTCTTTTATCCACATATGTAAGAAAGAATGGCATAGTTAGCTTGCTTTTTTCTCCTTGCCTCTCCCATAGCTTCTTAAAAAATCACACACATACACAACCGAAGAAGGAAAATACTCCTTTTCTCATTTCAGAGCAGCACTTTCTGTTTCCCATTTGTCTCCAGATTCTCCATCTGCCTTCTAAGTGCTTTACAACATTGGCTACAGCTAGAGAACTTGGAGCTCAGAAAAAAAAAGGTGACTAGCCTAAATTGTCACTATTGTTTTGTGAGTATTTTGTGACATCTAGACCAATGTCTTGTCTTTCTGAGCAGGATTCATGCATACAGACGGAGGCTGACATTTACCTGTCACTGTTAGCAGCCTGCAGTTCTGACATCTTAGAAAGTGCTGTTCTAGATAACTTCCACTCATTAAAATTTTTAATTTATTTGGAAGTTCCTGTTCCTCTTGTAGTAAGTTAGAAACTTTGTGCAGAACAGTGATATTAAAGGAAATACTTTCTTTTTGACAGGCCAGAACACCTTGTCTGCTTCTTTGAAAAAGGAATTCCTCAGATAAGCATAGGTCTATTTATTTATTTATTTATTTTGGTGTGAACACTTAGTTCTTACTGTACATTTATGGTACAAACGATGACAGATATTTTAGGAAAAGGTTTGAAACATTAAGATTCTGTGACTTTACTCTTTCCATATTGTATGCAATGGTAAGGCCTCAAAATATGCAGATGGGCATAAGCAGCTCTTGACATGGCTTTATAAAAAATTGTTTATTTTGCTTGTACTTCCAAACTACTAAAATGTACAGGTGTCTTGTCTACATTATTTGAGAATCTAAAGAGGAGGCAATTTTATTTGATTTTTCCAGTATGTGATGAGTACTAAACTGTTGGATTCTCTTAGCTCCTCTGAAAATTTGCTCAGAATTTGAGTTGTTATGACAACTGTAATGACAGGTAAAGAACACTTCGGCAATTACTGGATAGGCCAGAAGGACCTGTTGTAAATAGTTTGGTAAATCAGATGCGATGTTAAGGAGGCCACTAGCAGGTCTTGGGTGTTTTTATGTAGCTCTTTGATTTTCTAGTGAATTAAAAAGAGAATTATTCAGGGTAAGGAATTTGTTGGTAGTTGTTGGACTTTCTCAAAGCAATCTGCATATGTGGTACTAAATATTTTAGATTTCCTATTTTTATTCAAGAAAATTATGTTTTAAAAATTGAATTTTACCTTAACTTCATACAGAATAATATGTAAAGATGATCAATATGGATATATTAATTAAATTACAGATATATTTTAAAAAGTGTTGTTTTTTTTTGGTTTCTATTTTTTTAACTTTTAAAGGTATTTAGCAGGTATTTTAAGTATTTAGAAGGCCTTTTAACTATTTAATGAATGGAACTTTCTTGTTCAAGTATCAAATGCTACAGTCTTTACACAAACTTTACTACAAAGTAGAAATCATGCTACTTGGGAAACTTGTCCTTTGCAGATAAATTATACCATCTGTAAGGGTTTATTTTTGTTTGTTTACAACATTTTTTTTTATTCTGTTCATCACAATTCCTGGAAGTCTTCAAGATGTAGATGTAGAACTTAGTGGTATGGCTTAGTGGTGGACTTGTCAGTACTCGGTTAAAGGTTGGACTAGATGATCTTAGAGGTCTTTTCCAGCCTGAATGAATGTGTATTCTATGATTCTATGATTTACCATATTTTTTAAAAATGTGGCATATATGTTGTTATACTTTAAGGTCATAAGGGCTTCGGATTTATTCTGATTTATTTTTAAAGGCAGTCTTTTCTTTGTGGATTCATTACTTCCTTGCCCATATCTTGGAAAGACTTGCTCAGGAAAGACATGCTATTGAACAAATTTGCCTCAAGTGTTACAGGAGCACTCTAAAAACCTTCAGTTTTGCAGGGATGGTGTGGGGAAAGACAATGTGTACACTTGTGCTTTTTTTGTTGTTGTTGTTGTTTGTTTGTTTTGCCACATTTTTTTTTTCCATTCAAAATTTTCTGTAGTTATGTAGTGTAAGAATCTCTGTCTATGAAGAGCATGTTTCTATTGCAGTTTAATTTCCTTTCTGTCAGTCAAGGATAACTAAAAGTGAAAGCAAGGCACACAGTAAAGAAATATACTGTACAATCTTAATTATCTCCATCAAAAAGATATTTAAAAAGAAAGGTCAGAATATTGCAAAACACTGAAAAACATTTTTTTTGAGAATGTACTTATAAGATACTCAAATATTTTGATTAATATCAAATTACAGCACATTAATTTTCTTTTAGATTTCTGTATACAGTAACAGGAAAGAGAGATAATGAAATCCAGAGATGCTGGTTTTAAAAGAGGTGTCATTGGACATAGTCAAGGAACAAAGAGACATCTTGTGGGATTATATTCAGATGATGAGCATTAGGTCACTGAATGAGTAGCTCTAATGTTTTCTTTTTTGGACCATTTATCTTTTGTGTACAGTGGCCCACTGGACTAACATTTTGGTTCTTAAATTGTTTGTATTGCGGAAGCAAAGTAAAGGCATTCTTGAAAGTGCACAGAAATATCATTTTCATATTTTAGCCACATATTTAATGACCTTGGAAAGAAATTCAGGTACTTTTTATAAGGGCGTAAGAAGGTTTCTCTTTTTGACCTGTAAAAGACTGAATGAGAATTGCAATTCTGCATTCGGGTTCCTGAGCACAGGAAGAAAGGATCAAGGGTTGACAGAAGGTTTTGCAGCCACATTGTGCTGTTCAGCAGAAGTAGTTCTGCTTCTCTAGGAAAGAGAGGATGTTACATGTTTAAATGTCACAGCAGCAGGGAGATATCCCAAGGCTTGTTGTAGTGATAAAGCTCTTGAGTATAACCTGAAGTTATAAATTGCCTGAGAGGAAAGTTACCCAAGGAGAGTGGTTCTGGGGGGTCATTGGATATTGTCCAGGAAAATGTGGAAAATACCTTGTCATTTCATAGAAATTGAACAAATTGCTTTTCCTGAAGTTTACCTGAAAGTCGCAATGCAATCTGTGCTTTGTTTCAGCGGTTTACACGGAACATACACAGGAACATCATGGATATGTCTAAATATTAAATGAAAAGACATGCAGAGTGGGTAGAGGTTTTTGTGACATCCATTTACTTTTTCAGGCTATCCATTTGCAACAGTTTCATGGCAGTTATTCCCTGCAGTACTTGGAAACAGTGCTCTTACGATGTCACTTTAAATTAAAGCCAAGATTTTGAACAAAATTACTTATTTATATTCCTGATCTAAATTTCAGTGGCATGCTCAGGCTAACTTTGCTCAGGATATTTTCTCTGTGATGAAGGTAACTTTATTTAACTGTTTGAGTTTTCTGTGCTTTAATACGTACAATATTTTGCGTTGGCTTGCAGGTAAAAGGTACTCGTACCAACTGGATACTGAGTGAAAGATGATCTTCCCCATGCCTGACTCCCTCTTCTGTTAGAAGTTGTCTGTGAAGTAGCACACAGACAATGCTTTTCCTCTTCAGTACCCTTAAATTATTTCTTTCCTAGTTTCTAGAATGATGGGCAAGATGTGGGGGTGTGTTTGTAGTCCCTCTTTTTCTGTGCTTTTTGAGTTCCTTTTAAAATAATTTTTTGTTGTTGTTGTTTTCCTTTTTTTTCACCCACTTCCTTTTTTTCCTGGAAGGTAATTATTAAAATAGCAGTATGTATGAATAGTAAACAGTGCCTATGTAAAACAGGATGAGTGATGGTACTTGCTTGCATCCTTCTTTTAGAGTTGAGCAAATTAATTCCCAAACAAAAATCCAGATATTAGAATTTCTGTTAACACAAGTGAGGGAGGAGGGACTTTAAAATAAGTGCCAGGATTTTCATTGAAGAGACAATAGCATGTGTTCCCTTCTTGCTTTGACATGCCTGTAAGTCTGATTGCTGAAAAAGACAGAGAAAACCCGAAACTGCTGAACGTGTGCTCTGTAAGATGGGTGTACTAACTTTATAGCTTATCTTTGTTCTTTGGGATGTGCTGTTTTCCAAACGTGTTTGTGCTTAATGCTGTATTCTCTTTGGAGACTAAATCTAATAACAATAATGATGAAGAAACTGGCATAGAAAAGGTGAAAAGATAAGGAAATTGATATTAAGGAGAGAACTGAGTTAAAGTTTCCTGCAAGATCTCATGTCTTAATTTTTAAAATAAGAGCAGAAATCAATTGCCTGACTTAACAGACTTAATTTTTGAAAATTTCAAACAGCTGCCTGGACCATATCAAGGCAACACTTTTGCTTCCATCAGTTCTCAACAGCTAAACTGGATTAGTGGGGGTGTTTTTTGCCTGGGACATCTCCAAAGAGGGAAGAAAAACGCAGCCCTCAAAAATTCTGAAGGACCACTATTTCTACTACAGAGTTCAAATACTCTGTAAATGCTCAAAGGCTCTAGCATTTGCTAAGAGTATGTTGGCAGAGAAGCCTGTGTTTATTAAATTAGTGTAACAGTGTGTAAGAATAGCTGACGTGGGTTTCTGGAAAGCCTGGGTCTTAAGTTACACATAGAAAACTCTATTGTATGTGTTGCTTTATGCTTCTGATGGCTTGAAAATTAAGCCCCCAAACTCTCTTGCACTTACAAAAAGCATAGATACCCTAATTTCAATGTTTTGGCTAAACTCCAGTGTGTAATTGCATTCAGCTTATCTAAATTCCCCTCTCTAGTTTGAATTGATTGAGTTAGTCTCCATTTTCGGTCTTATGCTTTTTATTTTGGTGAGTGGCGTTAAATGGGCTGCTGTTTCTTCAACCTGATGTTGCTGTGTGTTGTTAATAACTGAAAATATTCCAAAGCATACATATAGTTTGCAAATTACTTTGACTAGCAAAAAAAAAACAAAAACTGTACCAGTATATCTTAAGCATTTTATAGGGAAATGGTTATAAAATACGATGATTCTTTTTTGAAATGGTGTAATGGTGTTTATTTATACTCATTGTGAGATTTTGATGTGTAATGCTGGAGCCAGATAATCCAATTTTATTTACATTAACTGTGAAGGTGCATTTCTTTAACTTAGAAGTAATCTTGCTCATTTGAGACACATGGGTAACAGACAAAGGATTAATCTGTCTAGCTAGTGGAGAATTTTTGATGACATTGTTACAATATCCTACCTGAAGTGGCATTGGGTGTTATTAATTGAACTCCACAAAAGGCAAGGGAAGTTTTAGACTTTTTGGCTGAAAGTGGTAACATCGTCCTCCTCCCCAACCACATTCAAGAAGAGAAAATGTTTTATGTATTTAGGCATTTTTTCTTCAAGAAAATATTTTTCTCATATGAAATATGTATTGATTCATTCATTTTGATGCCTGTATTGTTTTGGCTTTGTCTTACCGTTCAGTTTATTCTCAAAGTTGGTAAAGAATAAACCTTCTTTGTGTGTTTTATTCATTCAATGAGCATACCTTCTTTGAGATAGACAGTCATTCAGTTAATGCATCCAAATTGAGATGAACAATAAGGCTACCCTAGCATATTTCAGATGACGTTTCTGTGACTAAGGATCTCTTGGTTAGATACTGTGCCTCTTTGGCGTTATGAGAAGGTAAAATGCATGTTTGTTGAAAAAAGCCAAAAAGATGAACTTTAGGAGGGAGTTGTCCTGGTAAAATATTCTTCCTCCAGTCTCCACCACTGTACTGTTTGTCTGTGGTATTTTCATCTCATCCCTGTGAATTTTTCATTTTTCAGGAAAATGGATTAGGACCAATAGTTTCCATCCTCTCATTCTCCCCCCAAAAAAGAACAAAGTGTCTGTTTGCTGTTGCTATTAGAAATACAAATTTGCCTTTTGTACAATACTAGCTGTTTGAAATCTGTACTTACAGACTTTGGGACTCCACAGTGTAAGGTAGAGTGCAGGCTGCATTTCTTCCATAGAAGTTGTTTTGCAATCATAAATAATCATCTTCTCTCTGGAATACTGATGATCTTAAAAGTATTTCAACATAAGCAATAGGAAAGAAAGTATAGAAACTACCAGATAGAACTTTTCCCAGACAGCTCCTACAAAGAAAAAAAAAAAAAGCCTTAAGCCATTGTCGATCATGTCTAAAGAGGGGGAAGCCAATGCATCTTCAGTTAGTTGATGAGGTGGTTTCTCTCAGTCTCTGTGGAAATACTCTGTGAAGATTTTGGTTGTCTGGTGTTGACGAAAATAAGGGTAGGCATTTGGTCTGCTGCTCAGGCTACATCCTGGAGTAACAGGCAGGGTGTGCTTCGATTTTTTCATACCAGTCTAGGAAGTTCTGAGAAGGGACTAAAAGCTCTCTTCAGTATAGAGCTGCGTGTAATTGCAATAAACTAGATTTCCTAACATGTCATTTCCTAACATTTCCTTACGTGGTCCCAGAAGGGGAATGTAAACAGAAGGCAAACCTTGAGGGACAAATGAAGATTAAATTAATTTGCCAAATTTTCATTGGCTTTTGCTTTTCATTTTTCACATTGAGGTCCAAATTCTACATTTTCTACATGTTCTCTTCTAAATGTTTATCCCCTTTTGATTTTTCAATACTGCAACAAATTGAAGGAAGTAGTTGATAAATGCTAGTATGTATCTCTGAAAATGATATCTCCATGCTATCTAAACAGTCCTTGCTAGAAACTATTAAAACATTCTGAAACATCCATATTTTTGTCCTTCAAACACATCCAGTAAGAAGACCAGAATTTATAAAATCAAAACCAAAACAGTTTCCTCTGATAAACAAGTTAGGACCTTTTGTCTCCGAGATACATTTTTTTCCTTTCCTATATTTGAGTATATTAAGCTTTTATAGCTAACTTGTTTGGCCTTTCCGGAATGGCTTTGCTCTTTTTTCTTTTTTTCGTTCTCTCTCTCTTTTTTTTTTTTCCTCCCATTAAATTGAGGTCAGTTAGTATTTGATCTGATTCATTCAAGGTTGTTCAGCAGCTCAGAGGTTCCCTTTTATATACGAGGTGTTTTGAACTTTTAAGAATGGGTAATTGCATGTGAAAGAGATGATGGAAAATGACTAAAATAAAAACGAAAATGGGAAAAGCGAAGAGGGTAAAGTATGAATAAAGTGAGAAATGCTGAAAAACCTCTGGCAAGCATGATGGAGGCAAATATCACAATATAGTGATAGTCACTCATTTTCCAGAGAAGATGGAAAAATAAAGATAGTTTTTAGGATGAAATTTAAAAAGGAAATGAATTGACTTGCATGTTTATAATAATTCTATAGGGTTTGTTGCATCATACTATACATGTATTTAAAATAAACTGATGTTTTATTAAGAATGGTGATAATGCTGACAAAACATTAACTTGTATGGTAAATTGTATTTTAAAATTATTTCTTTATGTTTTCATATAAATAATAGTATCTGACAAAGTCTAATTATGTAAATTCTGTGATTTTTAAACAGCTGTGTAGAAATGCAATAAAAGCTTTTGTGCTGATAAAACAGACAATGAATTGCATTTCATTGTATTTCATTGAATTTCATTCTATTTCATTGAAATACATTTCTTCTTCTGAAAAACCTTTAACTTATAAGGCAGTTACTGCTTGAGGCAGAGCAAATAAATCCGTTTCAAACACGGTTTAGGTAAGCAAAGAGTTCTCATAAGTTACCTAAAAATCCATATGAATAAATGTAGTTTCTAAAAGTCTTTCATTCAGAACATGACAACTTTTAACCAGTGGAAATAATGTCAATGACTTTTCAGAGTCATTATATATTATGATGCATGTGTATAGATTACTGTCTAGGCTTGTGTGTGTTTCAATTGTGCAATAAAATAAGTGTGTGAGAATAGTTTTGTTTTGTTTTTGTTATAGGATGTCTATGCAAACTGAAATTGGTTGCGAAAATTTCTTTGTTTTGAGGGATTTTTCTGGTGAAAAGCACAGAAGAATAACAATTTACTCATATTGCACAACCTCTGTTTCACTAAATCTTTCTCTAACAAACAATTGTATTTTCTTTAGATGTTTGTACAGTAACAAATGTGCAGTTGTCTCTGATGGTGACTCGTAGGTTATATGGCATTATACATAGCAGTAGCATATCATTGCTTACTGGGAGACAAAGTATCAGAAAAGGTTAGAAAGCAGTTAACCACAGAGGAGAAGGGGCTTTGTTTTGCTTAATATTAGGAAGAAGTGTCGTTTGCTATATTGACGAGATTATTTTCGTAGAGTTTGCTATTTTTCAGGTGCAGTTAAAAACCAACATTTCAAGTCAATATGTAATTCGTACGCAGCCAACGAACACCTGTCTCTCTACACTTGAATGTGCAGCTGTTGCTCTTACTATTATGGAAAAAAATAAGAGTATACAGGAGGTACGTAACTAATTTTAAATACTCAAGTTTTTAAATGGTGGCACAGAATTTTTTGTTCTATCCTGTAATAGATTTAAATTGTTCTTTTGCCACAAAAAAAAAAGTTGTCTCAGGGATAAATATCTTGCTTTGATGATGTTAAATGTATCAGCTAGTGTCAGATCATCTTCTGAATGTATTTGGTGCTGGAATATACATCTTGGATGAATGCAGCATTTATCTTACAGACCACTTTTGCCTTTGGTAATGCTCCATTTTGTATATGGAGTAGTATGTTATTGAAAATATCTCATATTATCAATTCCTCTTTTTTTTTTTTTTTTTTCTCCCCTTTTTCTTTTCTTGCTTTGTCTAGTGCTTTCCCAGGCACTTCAACTTTTACAAATTTTCACTGTGCTGTCATGAGGTTACTGTGTATCAAAATTCCCTTTTGTGAAGCATAGTCTTCAGTTTCATTTTTCTCAAGATTTGAGTTCCATTTTTCTTGTACTTGTTACTCACTCTCCCTTCTTCCCTCTTACTTTTCTCCTTTTTGTTTGCTCTTTCTCTCTATTACATTCTCTCATCCTACTCATACTAATTTCTTGCACACTTCTTCCTGAAATTTACTGAGAATGGTGACTCATATTCTCTTCATCCATACATTACATATTTTTAGAAGTTGATTTATAAGGCACAACATACATGCTGTTCTGAAAAAGCTGAGGAATTAGTCCTAAACAGAAATACTATTGTGTATATTGTAGATGCATGTGATGCATAGAGGCACTGTTGTAGTTATCTTTTCCTGTGTTTTTCTAACTTTCTAATTTTTGGGGGAGGGGGTCATGAGGGGGAGGTATTTCTTGGAAAAGTATTGGATTTTAAGTTTTTCCAATATTCTATTTATTGGAAGCTCTTAAAAGTTGGAAACTCTTGAGAATTTTAAAAATAACTTTGGATAGAATTTGTTAAAAAAAGAAAAAATAATAATGTGGTTTGAGACAGATAATTAACTGCATGGAAAATAGTAAGTTTTCCTCTGCAAAAGCTAGACTGCAGAGATGATTTGAATACCCTCTCACAGCTAGCTTGGAGATAAAGTGCTTTTGTAAGCCTGTCCCACTGACCTCCAGCACTTCTGTAGCCGGGGAATGCAACACCCTGGCTTATGTCTTCCTGCCAGTCAGCTCACAACTCTTAGGTGTCATTCAAGGAATTTGGGACTTAACAGTGCTTGAGTTTAAGTTTATCCCAGGTCAAAGAATACTAATTAGACATTATCCTTTTCCTTGCAAGTTGTGATCCCTTCTAGTCCGTGATGAAAGAGATTAAGTCCTTTTATAATCTTTTGTTGTTGATATTAGTAATATCATTTAATAAGCCTTTTGAAATAGACCTAAAAGTAAATCCCAAACATAGACCCAGATACTGCAATCTGATTATGTGCCCAAAATGTAGTACAGAAGGATCCATGAAAAGAGATTTAAAGCTCATTTGTGTTTTCACTATGTTCTAGCGTCCACCCTGAGGTGTTTATATCCCTCTTCATCAGATAATGAATATTTTGATACCTGACCTCCATTTACTGAAAATGGTTCACAGGTCAAAAATTGCTTGCACAATTGACATGGTGTAGAATACACCATCATCGCGTCAGTATCTGTGACACTAAAGAGTCTCCTCAACTTTCAGTCAGTTGCCTTTAGAATCAAGCTAGGACAAAATGTATGGCTGCAGAAGTTAAACCCAAGGAAAAATGAGAAATACTGAAATTAAAGTAGGTTTTGCATATTTCTTTTTTCCTTTAGTGTGCTGGGACAATGTTGACATATTTTTCCTTCATTAGGATTCCTGTTTTTTACAGACCAAGGGTGGATATTTCCTTAGTGCCTACAGTTCATGGTCTTGTATTCTGTTTTATCTCAGCCACACAGAATTTGGCCCAACCTACTTTGCACAGACAAGATTAGAAGTTTCTCAAAGGTGCTTCTATGAGTTTTCCAGTAGCCAAGATCTTTATAAACATTAGTGAACTTTCTTATAATCTCTGTGACTTAAGTGAGTGCTATAACATACAAGATGGCAAACTGAAGTCCAGAGCAATGGAATTTAAAGATGAGCACGTAATTTGGTGCCAAAAGTAAGTCATTTGATTTTTTATGTGATCTAAATAGTCACATTTTACATGGTAGAAACTCAGCTCCTGCTGACTGCACTTACATTTATGATTGCTTTACACATCTGCACATATGGCCCCATGATACTGAGCCAGGCAACCAGGAAATGAAGAACCCACAGTTAGTAACCACTTGAGTTAAATAAGTGGCTTCATTAGTCCTACGTAATTCCACTGGGCAGAGGCAGGAATGCAATCCAGTCTCCAGGATAGCAGTCCAGCTGCCTCGATCATCAGACCCCCCCTTCTTTCTAAAACCCTGCTTCAAGTTATTTTGTTGTCCTGCAATCACAAACAGTTTAGTTACTGTTACTTATTTTATTAAAGTCTGTTGGCTGAGTCACTCTAATGATTGCAGGCTATTTCTAACGTCAGGCTAAAACCATAGCTTAGAGTAATGTAGCTGGTACTGAAGACGGCATTGAGTGTGTCTGAGGAAAAAGTGAGGAATGACAGCAGGTATGTCGATGGGTGTCTACTATGTGGCTTCTTTTTGACATGTCTCTTATTCAGCTGTCCTGTGTGGCTCCAAACGTTCTAGCCATGTCGTATTTTATAAGCATTTTAGAGTAGTTCTTGAATACAAAATGACAGGTAAATGATGCTTGCAAGGTGGCTTTCTAAAAGTCTTCTTTTATTGTCTCCTTTCCCCCACCCTTCCATCTTCCTGCAGACTATACTCCGTCCACTTCAAGCTTTATGCTCTTTCCAGCTTCAGCATGGTGCCCAGATCCATCACAGCAAGGAACATCTTCTCAAGAATGGATTGTATGACAAGCCAATGCCAAAGAATAAGCGCAAACTCAGAAGAATGGAGCTTTTGGTGAATAATGTAAAAATATAGGTAAACTGTACCTACAGTACAGTGGGATTTATTTGCAGCTAGCAAATGAATATTAATCTGGGTTTAATCCAGACAGATTCCCATACTGTAATAAAATAACTTCTAGGCCCTTCATAGTCAAGAGTTTACCTACCAGTATGACAAACAGCAGTGGATAAACTTTTTCATTTTGCAGTAGGCCAGATGCCTTTGTTCAGATGATAGAAGATCATTCTCATTTCCTATAGAAAAGGAGAAAATTCTGAGCACAATTCAGAGTTATATTATCTCTTGGGTGAAGAGTATGATCCTTAATAATACTAGATAAATTTACTTTGAAGAAGCCTTTATGAGTATGAAAATAAGTAGAATGTCAATGTAATTGAATGCTAGGACTTCACTGTTTAGAAGTATATTGAATTTCTGCTATTTTAATTTCAATATCTAATTACAATAGGTTTTCAAACTGTAATTCCTTATGTTATTTAGTTCTCCTAAGCATAAGGCATGCTATTTGTATAGTTATTTTGACTTTGAGATTTTTATTTCTTCCATTATTAGAATTCTTTTTTGTAATTGTATGTAACATTTTACAATGCAGTCAGGTTCAGTTTGTATCTTAGTCTTAGCTGTTTAAATTAAGCTCATATAAATATATATATATATATATCTGAACACTTCTGATTTAAAAAATAGAAATAAAAAAAATGTGGAGAAATCATTTTGGAATTATAGTTCAGGTACTTTTTTTTTTTTTTTTTTTAGCAAAACCTATTTTTCTTCAGAAAGGGATGAAGGGGACATTTTATGCATAGGACCAGCAAGGTATATCATATCCATACCCTTACATACAATTGTTATGCCAGTTAGGGGATTAAATAAACGCAGTGTAGACAGCACATTTAGAAGTATGATGCAATGATAAATGTTTATTTTTAGATACAGCCTACTAACAAGTTTGCAGATCCATTAGACTTATGTGTGTTCTTTAGTTCTTCTGTTTTAACTGTGATAAAAAAATGTATTTCTTTCTAATGTGAATTGCTACAAACAGAAGGATTGTGTATTTTTTACAGGCTTTGTGAATTAATGTTTTATGATCTAGAGAAAAAAAAAAGATGAAATAAAGGTTTTGATGTTCCTTTCTTCTTGTTTATATATTCCTCCGTCATGAAACTGATGAAAATGCTTAATGTTTGTCTTCACTGTCCATTCCATTCAAGATAACAACATGGATTGAATTGGGTACTAATTAGTCTTTGACCAGATAAAGACATTTTGTCTTTAAGTTATGAACAGCAAATAAGGAAACTATTGGATTGGTGTGTAAACACTGCTGTTCAGTTTATTAACTGAAAACATTTCTGCAATTAACAAGAGAGGTCAAAACTAGGTCAGAGATGAGCTAAGAAGTTCTGGTTAACCCTAAGCTAATAGTGACCTTTTGTTTAGGAATGGATTAACAATTTAATTTGTCTGGCTAAGCTAGTTTATATATATATAGTTTATATAACCTTGTCCTCTTCTGGTCAAGATAAATGCTGTATTTGTCACTAATATCAGTAAACCTGAATTAGTTTTGACAAATCTGAAGCAAAACAGTCTCAAGTGACTAATGGCAGTAGTGTAGATGCACTCTCCGTTGGAATGGAGAAAGGGTATGTTTATTCTGGTAGCAAAGCACAGTGCAGAAATCTCCAGCCTAGCCTGGAGTCTGAACTTGCTGTCTTGTGCAACTTGTGTGTGCAGTCTTTTGTGTGATGCTGCTTTTAATTCTGGAGTTGGCATTGCTCATGCTGGTCTGTGAATCTGTTTCCCCCATGCTCCAGGATCCAAGCATTACTAAAAGAAATGGCGTTATCAGTTAGGATTTATTTTTAATGTCATTTTTACATATATGGATGATGTTCACATTTAACACTGCATATTAATTTAGTTTACCTTGTTTTAGACTCATTTAGAACTATAAAGTATTTTTTGATAAATATTGTGAAGATTATTTTTGTAAACAAAACGTGTCTTTCAGCAGAATGTGAGTTTATTTTATGCAGAACAGAAAGGCATTTATTTTACTGCCTGGGATTCACAGACATCTGTAAAATGCTTTGGAATTACAGGATCAGAGAACTAGTTGTCCTAATTGAGTTATAATCCTGCATTAAATACTCTCATGTACACAATCTGTGGATTCAGAGTTTTCATGTTTTTCAGCAAAGGACAAATTCTACACAGCTTAGTTTTTACTTTTGTTGATTCCTCTTATTCTTCTAATTTTGCTGTTAACAGGATTTGTAGAATCTGATGCTGGATGCATGGAAGCCTTTAATTGCTAATTTCCCATGTTGTACTACTAGGTCATGTTGTACTGCATGTTGTACTAGGTCAATCACTATGCAGCAGTTGCTGAAGAAATGAAAAACAATTCAATGAAAACCTCCAGCCATTTTATTTTTTAAGATTTTTTTGATAGAACTTGTCTGGCTTTAAAAATATATGCTGAAGAAAAAATTAATGGTAAGAGTTTAGAAAGTTTCAAGTGTTCTGGATTCACAATTTACCTCTAAATACATTGCCTCAAAGAAATGAGTACTCCACAGTCCCTCTTTTGAGGGAAGTTGTGCTTGATGAAGCAGCACTCTTCGCAGGCAATTTCATTACAATGAGTTTAATTTGCAGTTTTATTTTTTGCTGTAATGGTCAATCTGTTTTGTTTTTTTCGTACCAAAAGATTAATGAGTCAAAACCACCAGTCTAACAAGATATTGATTAAGAAGAAAGGAATGCATTTGCTTCTAATGTTTGTTCCTTTGTCCTTGTCCACTTTATGTTTCCAAATATTACTTACCAAAATGAAATCTGCCTTCTATGTTCCACTACATCATGCTTTGGGGAACCTTTGACATGGATAGTAGGCTTTTGAACACGTGTATAAGTTTTGCAAAAGTGGGCACTGTTAAATCTGTATGTTTTCATAATCCACAAGATAAAGTTTGTTGAAAGAAAAGGCAAAGTGAGAAATCTTTCAAATTAAGAACATAAGAAAACCCTTATGTTTAGAAAGCTTTCAAACTAACAGGTTCAAATTTCTTAATCTCAGATTAAGAGATGCCCAGGACAAACATAAGTTTTCTGGGATGTGGTGTTACATTGTTAAGAAATTACCAGTTGATTAATTTTCCTTTAAATAAATACAGAACTTTGCAGCTGACTTAAAAACTGGCAAAAATATTTTAAGGCCAAGGGTTTCCTTCTCAACTATTGTATTAGAATAAAAAACTGCTTATGTTGCATTATTTTCTACAACTTTCCTGCTGATTTTGAAATTTAATTAAAAGCTGAACTTTTAAAAAGAGTAGTATTTCATGCTTTTCTCTTGAGGTTTGTGTTTATTATGCCAATATATGGGAATGTACATAAATTATATACTTTTTTTTTGCTTCGAAGCTGTGGAAGATCTAATTTGCTGTGTTCATGTGCTGCTGTGTCTCTACATAATTGAATGTTTGCATATGCTGATATCACAAGGATGTATACCAAATCCTCTGTTGTGCCTTTTTAGCACCTTCCATTCAGTTAATGAATAGACGTGGCTTTTTCTGTGCTATTTGAAGAAAAGGGTTCCTTTGTTATCCATTAAAAACTGAATCAAGATTACATTTCTGTGGCACAATCTTCAAAGCATTTCAGTTTCAGTGCTCTCTTCTCTCTTTCTGCAGTAGTGGCTGACTCCTGTTTGCTACCCCACAAACACACACCCCTTCCCATACTCTTGTACCCCCAAAATGATGCATCCCAGCTCTGTGGCCTTCCAGCAGTAAGTAATGACCTGAACACACTGTATCGCCCATACCCTTTCCTTCCCCAGATTCTTGTATTCAAGTGGAAAAAACAAAACAAAACAAAAACAGTTCTCTTTTTATCTTCTCCCTACTACAAAATGTGTGTTTTAGGAAGTTCCACGTGCCTGCAGCTACCAGACTTGTTGCTTGTGTCCCTTGTCACAATCCCTCCAAAGACCTAGCACTTCATGTCTTGAGTGTTGCTTCTTATGTAGTGGGGTACAGGGAAGTGAAGAGGGGAGAAAGGAGGGAAAAGACTGTTTTAAGAAATTGGTTAGGGGACTTAAATAAAAGTTGCTTCTATTGTAAGGTATAGCTGGTGTAAAGCTTGATACATGTCACTGTGGCTTGATGTTCACTTAATACCAGTGTGTTCCTAACAGTTTGGCTTGTTCGCGGAGCATATCCCAGGGTGGCTTCTTTGTTTTCCTGTTATAAGATGCACTAAAGACTTTGGACTCCTGTATATTTATAAAAGAGGCCAAATATTTTTTTCTACGTGAGAAGGTACTTTTCTCACTAAGCAACAACAACAAAAAGCTGTACCTATGTGGCTGCAATGCTTGCAGTGCAATTAGTTATAGCTGAGGCTGATGCATGTGCCCCTCTTGGTCTGGGTGGATTGTGTTTGCCTGCATATAGCACATCTTCTGTCATGGATGTAAGAGGCAGCAGATGCTCAGTTGGAACTGGCTTTGAACTGTTCTCTCTGCCCATGTAAGTAATAATTAAAAACCTCAGTAGATGTAACAGACCATATGCTATGCTGTGGCCTACTGTGTCTGTAAGGACAGGTAGCAAGTTTTAGCTCTTATATCTGAACTGAAACTGGGAACTTATCTGGCATATAAATACTTCAACCAAGGAGTGTTATTTGGGCTTGAATATATTTAGGCCAGGATATAGCCTCAATAAAGATGTACATCAAAG
Source organism: Stictonetta naevosa (assembly GCA_011074415.1). Lineage (NCBI taxonomy): Eukaryota > Metazoa > Chordata > Aves > Anseriformes > Anatidae > Stictonetta > Stictonetta naevosa. Next base: position 55,450,754 of record CM021729.1, read on the forward strand.
AGTATGTACCAGTGACTTAAAGCACATTGAGACAAATCTTATCCTATGTGTGTTAGTGCAATAGAGCAATTACAAATATTTGGCAAATCATTCTATTTACATATGTAAATATAGATCATATATTTATTATATGAATATAAAAGTAGTTATAAATTACCACCAGCTTTTAAATAGCTTATAAAAATAAAATTAACTTTCTATTAAAAAGCAGTCAGTGGTTCTAGCTCCTTGTCTTCTTTTTGCTGTACATGTTTGCATTAATATTTGAAAACATAGAATATGGTTAGATGAAAGTAATAGTAATTTTTTTTCCTAATACATATATATTTTAAATGTATTTATAGTGAAATGGATTATATACTGGTTGTGATTCAGCATTTGCAGAATTGAGGTTTGTGTTTGAACCTTTCCTGTAAGTATTAACAATAGGCACTGAGAAAAAGTGATATTGTATTATATTAATTTATCAGTTAAGGTGCTTTATTATACTGCAAATAAACCTCTAAGGGAATTTAATTTTACACAGTCAAATTCCTTTTTTTTTTTTTTCAGTTCAGGAATTATGTAGGATGTTTAAAGTCAGTGCTAGATGTGCTAGTGTATTCTAAAAATGGAATAAGTGTTGGGAGGAGTAGTGACTTTAGATGAAAAGATCACCTATACAATTTTCCTTTGAAAGGTTTTGAGGATTTATTTCCTTTTTCAGTAGGCATGTCTATGGTATACCTTTTTTTGTTGACTTTGAAACAGTTGTTAGCTTCTTGTACTGTTTTGCTTTATTCATCTGCCTCCCCCCACAACAGACAGCAGTTCTTTCCTCTGGGGTTCATACTGCTGGTCTGCCTGTGATCAGCAAGATTTTCACGTTCTTTTGGAGGGCATGCTGAATGTACACCTCTTCCTGGAAAACTAAATCATCCTGGCCTCTCTCTTCAGACAGCAGTCATGTTTCCTTTTTGGCCTCATCATCACTTTGGAGTCACAGAGGATATTATGCAAGGCTGTTCCGTTTTGTTGGGGTCATTACATGTTTTTGATAGGAGTAAAGAGAACACAGTATGAATGTGAATATCCATTGCAATTATTGTTTAACAGAGGTTTATTAGAAATGGTGAAAATAAAAAGTCAATATTTGTCAAATGATAAAGGACAAAATATGGAAGTGAGCTTTTAAGGACTTAAAGGACCAGATTTTATACCCTGTGTAGGAGCAAATAATGGGAGAACCTTCTTTTTGTGCCCTTCTTTTTGTGCCCTTCTTTTTGTGCCCTTCTTTTTGTGCCCTTCAGAGGGAATGTCACTGCCCTTCTATTCAAGGAAGTTGAAGAGCAACTCCTTCTCTGTGTCTCTATAGGCATGCATCATTTCAAAGAGGGAGACCAAACGGCATTACTGTTGCTTACCTTAAAATGGCTGTAACCCTCTGTGTTATTCCTGAAAGAGCAAAACTCTAGACAGAATGCAGCCTCTTCTTTGGGATGTTCTCTTTAAAGTTTCTAAGGGCTTTGAAGCAGGAGGAAGTTAAGGGTATTCAAAAATTAATCAAGAGAAGCATTCTTTTATCTGGCAGCATTGTGTACCCCAGACATAAACTGGTCTGAATTACTGTTGCTATTTTTTTCACAGTGTGTATACAAGAAAGTGATACCTAATTCAAAGTGTTGCTAAAGTTTGGTAAGAGGGAATTGAGTGTTTCTAGTTTTGTTTGTTTGATTTTTTTTAAGGTAGCTATAAGCAAATTTAGGAACAGGGGAGTCGTTTTTGAAGGAATTGGTTGGATGTGGAGAGAGGTATGAATGACAGAAACAGAGAATTTAGGCCCTGTGATTTACATCTGCTTTGACTCCCCATCGCTTTCAAGTCAGAAAAACTGTAATGTGAATGCTATAAACTTTCAGAGAGCTAGGTCAGTCTTCTTCTTCATATTCCACTGAAATTCTCAAACAAGGTCCTGTGCTGCCCTTTGCAGAGATATGAACTTGGATTGAGTTAACTGTAAGTTTTAAATCTGACATCTGACTTTGATTTTTTTTTTTTCCCTTGTGAAACACTGAGTACATTCTTCTGTCTCAAAATCACTGAAGATGGAAACCTATTTGCATTATTACAGTTCTTTGTACATGTCTCAAACTTCTGCAATGAACCATCAGGATCCTGAAATAATGGTATTAATTGCGTCCATTTCATGGCAACGGCTGAGTTTCTTCCCATTTATAAGTTCATCTAAAATTACTGTCATACTAATTCCTTTATTTTGAGAATGTTACTAGTTCCTAGAAGTAGATGTTTGGCAGGTAGTTATTTATTTACTTACATCAAAATGCTACTCATATCAACCTATTTGTATTTACTCACAAATTTTTAGGAACTTTGTCTAGTGCACAACAGATGTTCCACCTTTTAATCCAAGATGCACTTTTGCTTTACATTGGAACCTAATGAAAGGGAAAAAATAAAATATGACAAGAGTGTTCTGCTGAGTGATTCTTCCAGCTAAGTTGATGATTTCTACAGGGAGATGCCTCATGAATAATTCAGATGAGACAGAAGCAAGTGCCTCACTGGCCTTTGACTCAATGAAGAAATCATGTTGGAACCAAAGCATCCTATGTAAAATGTATGATAGTGTTAATGCTGATGTTTAAGTATTAATAAGTTTCGTCCTGTAGGGTAGCCAGGGGTGCAGTAGGATTGAATCCAAGACAGCATTTGTGTATATCTCTTCTGAAGCTGTCACAAGTGCTTTGTTTTAAAACAGAGCTAAGTGGATGGTCACTGTTGCCTGAAGTAGCACTGGGCACCAGTTCTCAGGCAAGTTGAATTGGCTTTCAAAAGAGCATATGCTGTCAAAATTATACACACAGGTGTGTAGGAGTGGAGGAGGTACCCCATTTCATATTGCTCAGCTTCCTGAAGAATTCAACTTCTTAACTTTTTTTTTTCTTTTTTTTTTTTAAAATTTAACTTCTGTTCCTGTAAGCAGGAACAGAAGAAAACTATTAGAAATCCATTGTCTATTAAATATGAACTGTGGTAGCTCATGCAGGAAATGCATAGCAAATATGAAATGCTGAGTTTTAATTTCATATTTATTAATCAAATATATATTTGTTGTGCAAATATATGCCACAGTTTTGAATGCAGCCCATAGTTAAGTTTTACAGAAGACAATGAGTGTTATCTGAGGATCTTTGAGGAGTTTACAATGGCTGCATAATTTCATCGTTTTTATTTCAGTGCCAAGAACTGATAACATACTTGCTCTCTGCTTGAAGGAAGTTCTAGGAAAGTAATTGGGTCAGTTTTGCCTTTCTTATTTGTCTGTTTCATTAGTGCTGGCTAGTAAGGCTAGAATTCTTCCTCTGCAGTGGTTGTGTCTGACTGCTCCTTTAGCATTTGCCTTACTCTCCTCGTGAATTTTTACACTGGAATAAGGACTTCACTGCAGCGTGTAAAATTTGTTTCAACATCTCAGAGCTGAAAACATGTTCTAGTGTGCAATGGCATTCAAAAGCTCAATATAATACCTGGATAGCTTATGCAGAGACAAGACTTTGAATCTTTTATGTAGCTGCAAAGAGAAATGGAAAGTGGCTACACCTCCCTTATAGAGTGGCTCTGACATAGCTTTCTGCCAGCTAAACTACAATGCAAAAAAAATGTGCCACAAATCTAGAATATGACTGTAATCTAACAGAGAGAACACACTCCACAAAAAATTAAATATCTAATTAGTAAGGTTGAGGAGATTATATTCTTAGGGATATATATATATATATACACACACATAATATTTTTAATCTTAAAGGTTTTAACTTAAAATATATTCTACTACAATCTGAGGTTGAAATCATACTGTACACTACGTAGCCATTACTTTGAGTCTTAACAGCTTGCTGTTTTTGAACAAGCAGAAAATTTCTGCTCGGTAAATTTTTAATTTTGTTAACAGTAGCAATATTTTCTGTAGTTCTTGCGTAGTATCCTTATCTTTAGCAGTGTGCCATACCGCTGTATAATAGGATGTAATAGATTTTAATTAAACCAACTCAGTTTGACAAAAAATATTTTAATGATGCTCCGTAATGCCAGAGGTTTTATATTTAATGTCACTTAGAGAATATTGACACAGGGAACTGTTATGACATGTTTATATTTTAGAGGTCCCTGGATCAAAAGTCTGTTGTAATAAAAAATGACACAGTACTTGTGTTGTGATACATAGGTCATCAGTTCTTAAGGCTGCATAGAACAGCATGGATTGATTTCAGGAAAGTAGATGTCTTGGTGTAGAAAGTAGATGAACCCACTGAAATTTAATGTAAATTTTATCAGGAGTATCAGGAATTTGGATTCACAGTTCCTTTTAATTCTTTTAAAGAAATTAAATCTCAAACTGTATATTGTTGAGCATGATTTTTGGTTAATGGCACAAACAAAAAGATTTCAGATAATGTTGCAGAATAATACTATTTCTTAATGGGTGAGGTGTGGCAACTGGCCACGTTTGTCTTTCATATAAGCTGCAATGTAAAGTGGTTAACTTCAAACATTATTGTGAGGGTAGCATCTTTTCATGTATTGCAAGTCCATGAGCTGTCCAATTAGCTAAAAATATTCAGTGGAGTGATGTAGGTCATATTAGTCTTTAAGCTTGTCCCTGCCAAAGTACTTGAGGAAGGAAAACAAAACAAAACATCAGAGCTAATTTCAGTGTAGATAATGCAAACTTCATCAATGCGTTTTTCTGTTCTCTTAAGAGACTTTTGTGTGTCTGTGAAACAGAGAAGTCAGGTTTGCAGTCTTGCTAGGGGTTTCTCAATCAGGCCACAATTTATTCATAGCAAAATCCTAATTCTCATAAATTGCAAATATAGTTTATGTTTTACAAGAGCATGAGATACTGCAGATACCTCTTCAAGAATGCTTGTGTTTCCTGAGCCTTTCAAATTCCTCTGTTGTCTTTTCCTTGATTTTCAACACCTCCTTTATGCTAGAAATTATATCCTAGCCTCCTTGGTTTCTCTCTTGACATGCCCTCTTCCCAAATTAGGGCATAAGCTGACCCACCTCTTACAAAAGCTGCATTTAAGTATCAGTGCCTTGGCTTTTGCCTGACAAGTTGCTAAAAACCAGATTACCCAGTTTTCCCAACCAATAAATTATCATATCCTTTCTCTTACATGTCTAGTTTTTGATTGGACAGAGTTGAGAATACTTCTCAGAGTCTCTGGAGTTTAACAGCATATAAATTAGTTCTTTCATTTGCCCTACTGTGCTAACCACTTTCTATTAACATTGCTTTCAAAGATCACTAGCAACATTTTCCATTTTCTTTGCTCCAGAGGCTTCGTATGTCAATGTGAGATTACAACACTCTATGGTTCATAAGGCCGGATCTTATACTAAAACGGCAATATACAATTTTCTGCTGCCATGGCATCTGTTTTCTATAAGTTATTGTGTTTTAAATTTGCTCCTCAGGAGCTCTCTAATTTTCCCATTTGGGACCTCTTTGGCCTTCATGTGTGAGCTGACATTTTATCAGATCGTAACTTTCTATAGAGCACTTATTGTGTAATAAATTATGAGAGCCAGCTCAAGATTTGTTAATTAAATTATAGGAGATGTGCATGGATGACTTTTTAAGGTCATGTTGGTGCTCTTTCTTCTTCTCACTTGAACCCTGTCCTTCAGTCATCCGTATGTATGAGGCTACTTCTTCCCTGTGTGAGGAAGCTCTAGTGCTGGCCAAGAACGGTCCTTCCTTTTTCCAATGCAGACACAACTGGTGTGTTCCAAAGGGGCCCGAGTGCACTCTGGTGGAGATACAACTGGCATGCACAGTGCCCAGTGAATTTAGACGTAGAGGTGTTTATATTTACGAGAGTATCTGAGAGGTAGTTATTGTGTCTGTTCCTTGAGGTAACCAAGAGCCTTAGTCCTTCACAGGTCCTCTCTGGACTCTGCTTGCTCCACAAGCAGCTCATACCCAGCACAGCACAAAACATCCGATCCTGCCAATGTTCACAACAGCACCCAGTTACATCAAGGCACAAGTCTGCAAAACCAATTGGTCCTCCTCTTCTACTTATTTTCCCTCTGTATCTTTGTCGTGCTTCTTTGGACGATGAAACAGACTTTGATGGCCAAAGGAAAGATATGTTCAGACACTCTCCTGAAAGTAATTTTGTTTGACAAAAGTTTATTACATTGCAAGTGACTATCATATCACAAAACCAATATTATTTCTCCCTTGGGAAAGAGATTAAGCACAGTTAATGTTTAGTAATGAACAGAGCTGCAGTTTTTTTTAACCTTCTCAAATTTGCCTTAGTGTTTGTTAACATTTCTGTCTAGTGACAAAATACCATCTTCCATTAAAAAGAAATTTGTGGCTCTCATTTCTCAGAAATCCCCAGGGAATCCCATAGTTTTGAGCACTGATCCTGCTAAAAGTCATTTATACCAGTCATTTATTTTAATTAGTGGCTGTGGGTAATGGAGACATAGGCTTCTGATGTTTACTCAGTTTTTGCTGATGTTATTGTATAAGCAACTTTTCCATGGAATGTAATGTTTATGTAAAATTTGACTATACAAGGCAGTGGTAGTAAAGCATTGTCAGACCAGTGCCTGTAGTGAACTCCTTTAACCAATATGAGGGTTCAAGAGAAGCTGTAAAGTTTGTTTAAGATTTTTAGCATATATCTGTGTTAAACTTGAACTGAATGGGCATATAAAATGTAGTAGGTATAGCTAACAGGAGACTCAAAGTCCACTTACTTATCTGCTATGAAAACGTTTATGTATGTGACAGTTCATGGCTGCAACAGAATCATGTCAGTGACTAAAATGATTCCATTGTGGCTAGATAGCCTTATGTGGCAGCATGAAGTATCATTTTAATACTTTTTGGAAACATTGGATGCTCACTTCTAAACATATGTGAGCACTGGAGCTGTTGTTAAACTTGAGTTCCATGGTGTGCATTTGAAGTGTTCTGTTTTTAAGAATGTTGAAAACAAATTTTGATTTTCAACTAAGTATCCCCTTGGTGAAAGAAGTGAGTAATAGCAAATAAATTGATTTGCCTCTTAGGGAATGAATCTTGTGTAGTGATAGAATGCATAGTTTAGTGCAGAAATAGCAGTATGACACTGGGGAACAGAGATGGTTGAGAGGAAGTATCAGTTCAAGGGAAACATGTTAGTGAGGCATTCTTAACTGTGCAGCTGGGAAAGAAGGAAAATAGCTAGGAAATTTCCCAGCCTAAAGAGAGAGACTGTTGAAAAATGTGCCTAGAGGTTTAGTGGAGCAGAGAAAGTAGTAATTTAGCAATGGGAAATTCAATAGATTTGGTAGGTGTTTTTTCAAGTTGTATGTTTTATTTGTATATATAAAAATGTATAAATAGACATGCAAAACATTGTGTGATCAGAGAGAGGAGAGAGTATATATAATGTGTCACCAAATAGTGCATAAATGAAAGCTATTTTGTTTTGAATTTCCAAGAATGTGCTTTTCAAGCCATTTTTCTGTAGTTTCTGATTTCAGAAGAATCCCTTTGCTGGGGTTGTGCTCTGTCGTGCATTGTTAGAGGAACTTTACTTATAATTTATTTTCAAGCAAAATTAATTAATAGTAACCCTAGACAATTTGTTTCTCCAAAGGAGAAATTATATAGTATTATTCTGAATATATTATGCATAGAAAGTTTTTGGAATTTGTCTTAATTTTTATTCTCTCACATGCACTGTCTTTTCATGCTGCAGATCATATAGTAGTGGAGTCTTATAGCTACTTACCAATTTCTAATATCAACGAATATAGTTTGAGGGGAAGACTAGCATAAATCCTTGAGTAGGTAAAATTAGTGGGCCTTCCATATCCAACTACTTTTTTACTCAGGTACGCGGTCATAAAATCATAATGTGTCTTCTGGTTTGGGCTGTGATTTTGTTAGGCACCAAGTCTTGCAATGAGATTTGGGCATCCTTGTATTTCTCTGAAAATTCAAGTACCAAACAGTAGTTGAAGCTGTTGTCTGATACTTTATTACAGTTAAAGCTCAGCAATAGCATCTAAGCTCAAGTACACAGACAAATACTTTGGCTAAAGGAAGTGCTGTAAAGTAGCAGCTCCCTTAAACTACAACAGCAGTTGTGGCTGCCGATCACTAGGTGTCAAGCTGGAGGCATTTCCTTTGTGGGCCATTTTAAGTTTAGCTCAAAATACGTGTGAAATGTAGGACAAAAAATGAACCTGAAAGTCCTGAAGTTGTATGTAGCTTAGAAAGAGTTTGAATATTTACCCAGATTACCCATAGGGGTAAAGAGAAAAAGACAGATCTGAAGGCTATTTAAGTTTTTAGGTTTTTTTTATCCTGTGCAATGAATCAGGAATATTATTATCCGTTGTTACTTCAAGAAGATGAATTTGATGATTTACATCATCTTTCTGACAGAAAGAACATACCTTATCTGAGAAAAGTGTTATTTTGCTTTTGTTTATAATTCAGTCCTTGTTCTTCACACAAGAACTATTTTGTTACAGCAATTTTACTAGCACTCAGTAGACTTCATACATAGCTTGTAAACAATTTTTTAATTTTTCTTTTTAAACACCTTCAAGGCAAAGGCTTCGTCATGGTTGGATGGACCAGTACATTGCGGAAGCAGCCATTAGACCTGAAGACAGACTAATTAGATGTCTGCCTTTTGCTACATGATATTAAGACTTAAATTCTAGCACACCTAAAGTTCATGCCATTCCAGGCATCAGTCAATTAGACAAAGGAAAAACAGGTCAATTTATTAGACTCCATGACTCAGGCAGTTGATTATACTGAGAAAACACAGAACTTGGTGCTTTAGCAGAGGGTTTGCTTTTGTAATTGACTAACTGCTGCCTCCTGCTCTATTGACCTTCACTAATTTGTAGTATTGTCTGTCATTCCTTATCTGCAGCTGAGTGGGGAGGTTCATATGTAAACATCAACATCATTAAGGTCAGGGGGGCCTACATCTGTCTCTGTAGTCTGTTCATTTTAATTGTGTGTACAGTCAGACTGCAGGCTTTCTGCCATTTCGTTCCGCAGATCTATCTGAAAATCTGCAGTCTTTGTCATGCTGTCACTGTTTTAATAATAATGCAGTGGATAATGAAAATAGCTATGGATCATTTAAAAGCATTGAGAATTTCTTCTGGTACAGTCCCCATGCTGCCGCAGAGTCCAGTGTGCCATGGACCTGAGGGGGGTGGCTTGGCTGTGCATACTGCTCTGTGGCAGCTTTTTGGCTACACTGCAGGCTATGCCACCATGGCCTCTCAAACATCGAGAGGTATGTCCTGTTGTTTTAATTGCTCTGGTCCTCTCTCCCCTCAGTGTATCAGCTGGGAGGATGAAACAGAAAAAAACTCCCCCAAACTTTCACTTTGAAAAGTGGTATAAATACTCTGAAGTTGCATTCCCGATGTCTACATGAAGTGAAAAGATGTGCCAGTGTTTACAAGAGCCTGCCAAGATTCCAGCTTTTTAAGGAAAAGGCTGTTTCCTGCTGTTACCTATGCAACATTTACGTTTGCAATTTTTGAAGACATTAGCTGTTGTGTTAAATAAAAATATTGTGACAAAAGTGCAGTAGGATTAATGCTGTTTGCTAGTTTCTATATCATGTAATTTCTCCTTCAGAATGATTATATATAAAAACATTGCTCTTTTTCATCTCTAAACACTTTCAATGTTTCAGTTCTGTTTGTGATAATTCCCATAGCTTAACATATTTTAGCATTTTTTTCTTTTTTGTATTAGCTGTATCGTGTCCTTATTTTAATTTCATCTTATTGTTCAACACAGCAAGCTTTGTATTACAGCAAATCATTCTTATTCCCTCAATGTTTCTTCCCTTCAGATATTTGCATCTGCCTGCTTTATTTTTCCCTTACTTTACCCTGGATAAGCTGATACACATGATAGTCTTTTAAGAGTTTTTCCCAAAATTCTTCCTCTAGTCTGTTGTGCTGTTATTTCTGTTAGTCTGAAGCTTTTCAGTAAGTTGTCTAGATATATACCCAGAAGTCTGGCTGTTAACATTTTGCTAAAAAAAAGCTGCTCCTTCTCTGCCCCCTAATGAGATGCAGGACCCAAACATATTTTTTTTTTTTCACTTCCCTGCTATGTATCCTATTAAACTGTCCCAGTTAATAATCAGCTCCATTTCAGTATCAGGATTTTGAACTGTTTTGAATGAGCTGGTTCTAGTTTGACATTCTCCAGGTTGATTTGCAGTGTGTTTTTGTTCATATTCCAGAGCCTCTCTGTTTTCCAAACAATAAATTCATGTGTCCCTAACCTCTCCTGATGTGGTATCAGTCAGGAATAAAATTGAAACATTTGCTTCCTGCTAAAGACTGTGGATGAGAATGCTAAATAAATGTGCTTCTCATGCTCGCATTTGATCACAGAGTACAAAAGCAGAGGGAGTAGATACTTCAAGGTCTGATTTCAAAGTGGTCTTGAATATATGGAAAGATGGTGGGTGCATTAATGGGCAATCAGCAGTTTCACTTTGCCAGAAGTTGATGAAAGTGTTTTTAATGGCAGTGACCTACCTGATCCTCCCTCCAGCTTTGCCTACTTCAAAATGATCTTCAGAAACCAGTGCTAACCCATACAGAATGCTGAGAAGCGCTGAAACTCATTCTGTGCATCGTGATGACTAATTGAAAGAAACAGCTTGATGAATTTTCTAGTCCAGTAAGTCTGGCTTTTGCAGAGAAACAGCATTTCTGAATCGTGGCAAGCAGACACCAAAAAGTTATTGCCTCCAGCAGTAGGTCTTTGATCTGGCTCTGACTGATGCTGTGTAGCTGCGAATTCCTCAAGGTGACGCAGCATCACTTCTGAACCGTATTACTTACAGATCTGGATGATGAAGCATAAAAATAACCTGTATACATATTTAACCCTGCAGCTATGTTACACTGCACTTCGTTGAGCTCAAGGTCACATTTACTCCTTTCATTGCTTTCTTGAGAAGAGCAGGGCTGTTTATGTATTTGAGAGCCTTGATGGTGGTATCTGTTCTTCAGTGTGACCAAGAATTACTACTGCCTACTAGGAAAATGTAGATGAAAGAAAACAAACTAATTGATGCCCTTGGGCAACTGCAGTAAAATACTATCCTTCTCCATCGAATTTGCACATTACAAGGGTGCTAAAAGAAAGCAAGCATCCCACAATTCTCTGCAAGCTAAGAAGGGGATAAGACCAGACAGGAAGTGTTGTAAATTTCTTGTACAGCTAGTGGGAAGAAGGAAAATCCTCAAAAAATTTTGTTCCTAACAGAGTTACATTCTTGGATGTAATTTTCCTAAACCAGCCAGTTGACATCTGTCTCTCTGCCTTAGTAACATTACAGTAGTGATGAGCAGATGAGGAGTGAAAGGAAGTGAAGGCAAGGGCAGCCCACAAATGAAAAAGCATTCTGTTCCACCAAGTCTTTTATGCCCAGACAGGGAAAGCTTTTCTCCTTTAAACAATGCTTCATCTTAGTGACAAGTGAATGACTGAAACACAGAGTGAAGCGGAGAGCAAAGGGTAATTGGGTTAATTCAATTTGACCTATATTTCCAAGATTTGATCAAAGACTGACTAAATAATTTGATGGAAGTTGTTTGGTTGTTTTGTTTTGTTTTTAAAAAGATTAATTACAGGTTGTAGGAAAATTGTCACAACATTCTAAACTTGACAAATATTGTATGGGATCTGGGTACAACACTGATACTGATCAAGAATAATTTCAAACTCCTTTGGAAATTAGTATCTTATGTACAAACCTGTGCAGTGGATGACAGAGACTATGTGAGTCTAATTCCTGTCTTAGCAAATTACTTTGAAATTACTGGTGAGCAGAATTGGCTTTATTATATCATGGTGAAAAGGTGAGAGTGGCTGGGAAAAGAGAGTGGCTGGGAGGAAATTTCAGGCAGGTGTGGATGATACTTAGTGTCAGAAACCTCGGCGGGTGTAATCTTAGCATGCATAAGTGACCACGCTCTTCTCCTTTGAACTAATTTGTTCAAAGGAGAGAAACAGAGCTGTACAAGGAGAGAAATTGCTATCCTGCATTATGACAAAGAAAGTAAATGGGAAATAGTGTTAGCAGATTCATGGAGACCAGTCTGAGATTTAGTGGTAAAAGGGCAGAAGCTGGATGATTTGTAGAACCTGGTAATTAGGCAGCCAGTTCACATTAAAGAGGAATCACAAAACAGTGAAACCTCCTGAGCCTGCTTTTCTGATTTTGCTGTTCTGTGTATGTTGATTTCCCTACCTCTTCTTATTGTCTATCTAATCATATTAAGAATTCCAGGAGAGAATGTTAATATTTTCATATTTTTTATGCTTCTAGGCCAGAGATCCCCAGACTGCTTTACATGGAGATAATCACATATGCAGCACACTGGATGAGTCAATGTCATACTTTGGAAAAGAAAAAATATACTGTAAAACTACAGGGAGATTATAAGAGGCAAATTTCAAATGTGCAAGTAGTTTTTTTGCTGTAGTGCTTTATATACATGTGTGTGTGTGTGTTTGTATGTTGTCTTGCTTGACTGAAAGTAAATATGATACATTACCGTACAATGGGGTAGTGCTGCTGCTTTATAAGCCCAGGTATTAAGTCTACTACTCTTCCTCTCTGTCCTTCTTGCCCATGAACAGAGGTTTAGAATAAGGCATCCAGCCATGGCCTCCACACTTCTGGGAGTGTGATACTTGTTTCATAGCACCAGAAGACCCCCAGGTGCTGAAGAGCTCTATTATGGAGGTAAAGCCAACAGGGACTGTTGAACATTAGTGGGATCAAGTACGTCTGTGACGAGGGAAACTGGATGTTCTTGGTGGTTGAGGTTATGGGGGTAGTTGTGCCTGTTACTTTCCACTCTCCACAGGCCTGTTTTTAACTAAGCACGACTCCTGGTTTATGTCAAATAACCGCTTATGATACCAGGCCTTGTCCAACAAGGTCAAATGGGGTTAATTGCTGATGAGAATGGAGATACATTGCCATGTTCTCAGTTTCTGTTGACTTACAGCACAAGGATGCCCTGAGATAGAAACACACACACACGTATGTATCTTGGTTCTCTGAATAGAAACCCACAATTTTAGATTTAGCCCGAGTTACCAGCATGAAACACTGGTATTTGCTAACAACATTTTCTTTGTAGTTCCACTTGGACATTGCACTGTATAGGTAGATGGAGGAACTTTAAAAACTCCTGCTTACAGAGGACCCAAAGTCTCCTTTCTACCTACTTAAGGATGCTAGCCCATTTGAACAAGATGCAGAATTTCAAAGACAGTTGGTCCTGTGCTGTAAGGCAGCGGTCACCCAGAGACATTCACTTCAATCTTATTAATGCTCATGATGAAGCTATGTTAGCTTACATTGTATCTGATGTCATGACGGTAATCAAATGCTGAATCTCACATGAATGATACATTTTTTTTTTTTCCCCTCACCACAAACCTATATTTGGACTTTGTTACTTAACGACCAGGCACAGTACCAGTCCTCAAGGTTTTCTCATTTAATCTCCTTTTTTCATTCTGGTGAAGGCTAGACTTGTCAGGACTTGACAGATCTGTGCAGACCAGAGATCCCACTGATCAGTATTGCCATTTTGTTGGGTAGGTGGGACCAAACAGGTTAGGCTGGGGTAGGATGAGGTACCTACCCAATCCTCCCCTGGACAAGTCACATCCATGTTGCATCTAGGTTCCAGTCTTTTCTGGTCTCTTACATGCAGATTTATGACTGAGGCTGAAAATACAGCATTGCTTGTCACTCTTGGATATTGGTGAAATACACAGTTAGTAAAACACCTGTTTGGATTAGGATAAGAAAACACTTAAAGGAAAAATTATTTTGTCAATACTTAAAAGATTTGGAAAGCCAGATGGGAAACGAGGCTGGTGCAGTGCAGAAGGGCTGAAAATCCAGCAGGTGGCACCTGAAGTATTGCATTGCAGTGAGAGCAGACACGAACCTGGAAGTACCTCAGCTTCTGCCTCTGTTCAAAGAAAAAGGCTGAACTTTGTTAACACTTTGTTGAAAAGAAAAGTCTTAATGGATGAGTGCTTTTATCCCACCACTTCAAGCACCCATTCCAACCTTTGAGTTAATCCTGGGTTCTACAGTGATTTTAATAGTCAGAATTAATTCTAAACTTGGAAAAATGTGCTTGTTTTCCATTTCATGCCTGTACCTTTTCTCTTTTGATTAACTTGAAAATCACTAGATAAATTCTGGGCTTTGAGAGGGTGCACTTGTGATTTCTTTGGTACACTTGTTTTGTGTTCTTTCCAGAGGCTAATGTCAAAATTTGTTCTACTTTGAATGTCATAGGCAAACAGAATATTTTTCATCATGGCAGTGATTTTGATATTACCAGTTGGGTTTAAGTTGAGTCAACAGAGCTTCCATCCAACTAATGATCTAGTCTATATGTAAATAAATAGACCTGAAGTTACTGTTTAGTCTGCAAGATAACATGAATAAGGAGAAAGCAGAGCTCCACCAGAAGGCCCTGTTATCTGACTGAGCAGAAGCTTTCTAGTAGAGGGCATTGTCAACTGCCCCCTTAATGTTACAGAGAAGAAGGCTGTTTCAGCTGCTTGTATTTTATGGTTAGAAAATTACAAGCTACTGTTGGCTTGAATTCTTTTTTATGAAAAGAAATTACATAGACAGCCTGAATCATATGTATTTAAAACATTTTCACACTTAATAAGCTGGAGCAGCTAGCTGGAGATTTGTAGCTTTTCATTAAGTGTTTGGAGCAGACAAGCCTTCAACTGTACAACCTCTAAAATGGCAGGTGTTGATTTTTCTCCCTCAGGCAGCAAGTAAAAATACACTTATATTAGCTATTAAATTCAAACTGACAAAAAATACCAGGTTCTACTCTTTTAAGAAGAATCTGTAATTCATCACCAGTCTGAAAGATAAGAGAAGACTTCTGTCCTGTAAGACCGTAAGCACCTGAAGCTTTAAGTGTTGCCCCTGAACAGATGGCTAAGGATGTGTTTTAATGCTTTCCAGGTAGGAGCATGATCTCTTCCAAGAACACCTGCATAACGAGGACAAATGCTGCCTGGCTGTACATGATTATACCTCCATTGGAATGGCTGCAAAAACAGCAGTGTAAACTTGCAGAGCTGTAGTGCTCAATCAGATATTTCT
The DNA here is from genome assembly GCA_011074415.1 of Stictonetta naevosa. Taxonomy (NCBI): domain Eukaryota; kingdom Metazoa; phylum Chordata; class Aves; order Anseriformes; family Anatidae; genus Stictonetta; species Stictonetta naevosa. The sequence goes on from CM021729.1 coordinate 55,466,011, forward strand.
TAATAACAAAGTCTTGATGGTGACAACAGTATTATTTTAGTTCTTGAAAGGAAGAGATAGATGAGTAGCAAATACATTATTCACTCTGTACCCAGTTTCCCAGTTAATTATGAGCAAACTATTCTTGACCTCAGTTATTTGCAATTGCTATCAGAGAAACCTGTACAAATTAACAGTGAATGATCCACGGTACAGAACAGATGGTTCAACAGACAAACTTTTGTTAAAGTTTCAGAGCTCTGTATAAATTAAAGTCCAGTATTTACATATGGTTTCTGTTTGTCTTTCAAATCCTGGATCTCAGTTAGACCAGCACATTTAGGTCATACTTTGGCAGTGTAAACGGGCTTTAAGTGGGACTCCAGAGGCCAGCTCAGGAGAGACAGCACAGATGTAAGTCATGTATGCCATTCTTCCTAGGCTCTAGGTAAGTAGCTAGGTCAGCTTTGGATGGCAGTTGGCAGGTAGATACCAGAAATAGGTGGAGTATACTCCTAGGTGCTGTGTGAACTCAAAGCCTACACTACAAGGGTGAATTTGCTGGGAAGCCGAGAGACTCCACCCTCCATCCTTGTTAACACTGCCCAAGAGTAGGCACATTTGTCTCTGTGTTATGGAGACAGAAAAACTGTATAAACCTCCAGCCCTGGCTTAAACCTTTCTTTGGGGTAAAAGAAAGCTCTGGCTGTTTTCCTGGAAATGAAGGAGCTCTGGAAAAAAAAAAAATATATATATATAAAAAAAAGGAAGAAATATCTGTTACCTCACTGAACGTTTTTTCACCCTGGTGGCTTGGTTTCTCTTGCACACGTACAAATTCCTAATGTCTTCCCAGAATACTTTAAAAAGTATTTTCCTAACTGGCAATATTAGTAGCAGAATAAATGTTTTTATATGAAAAGTCTGTTGAAGATGTTCACAGAACAGCACCTGTGTAATATTGCAGGAAATTCATGAAACTAAACATTCATTCATTAAATCTGTCCTTGAACTGTCCTCATCACTAAGCCCATCCCGTGTTTTCATCCGCTCCCCTGGCTAAAGGCAAAACAAGCAAAAAAGCCTCCTTCAAAGTCACCCTTCCCCTAGCTGCTGAGGCTTTCCTGATGTCCAGGAAAGTTCAGTGCAGATCTGTCAGCTACACTTGGCACAGAAGCAGATTTCTTTCCTGTCAAGGCCTTTGGACTGGTTAATAGGTAAACTGGGACTGATCTTCACGCATTCTGTGGTCTGTTCTTTTCTGGTGTTTTAGGTGGAATTTGTGTATGTGTCATAAAATTTCCAGGGGTGTAGCCCCAAAAGCACTGGAAGTCCAGGTCCCAAACAGATTGACACAAGTGCCTTTTGGTGCTGTCACAGTACCAGTGGATAGGAATGACTGTCCACAGATACAAACAGACATGACAGGTGGTGGCACTATTGTAGCCAGATTCTCAGAGTTTGTGTCATTTGCATTTGAAAGTTTATAACAGCAGCAAGTATTCCTGCTAAACTTTCCTGCCATCCTAAAGCTGCTGTTTATCAGGAGCTTTCTTTCAGCTCAGCCGCTGGTTATCTTTTTAAATGATCTGTGTCACTGAGTGGAAAAATAGGAACAAAAAAAGATTAATAAAAAACCTTAGTTTCCTGGGTTGCTTACTGTTGAAATTTAGTTTACTTTATTGATGAGCCAAACCTAATTTTATCTTTTAAAATTTCCTACAAAACATTACCCATTTCCCTCTGAGTTCTGCCAAAACAAATATTCCCATTATGTTATCTTGTGAGGTAAGCTGATGTTCCATATACTTTGTTTCTGGATACACTTCTATTATAAAAAGACAGTCTGTTTCCAGGATGACTTTCCAATATTCATGCCTTGCTGAAGAAAACAACGAATGCTCTGAGAACATTTTTTGTACTAATTTCTGGAATTAACCCTTATACAAAATACATACATCTCTGTCTGGTTTCATTTTGTAGTAGGTATCTGGAAGTAAAAGAAGAGAAACGGTTTAAGTTGTGTTTGTATCATTACATGTATTGTCATAGGGTTGCAATGAGATACTAAATGGGTGGATTAAAACTTGACAAAATGAAAGCCATATTGTTGGTGACATTGCATATGCTGAGAAGATTATCGGAGTCACTGGAAATTAAAATCTGGGAGCTTGTTTTACTGACACATTATGCACATCTTACATTTGGAAAACCCAGGTAATTAACATGCTGAAATGAATCTATACACACATGCAAATTTTCTCTCTCTTTTCTTCTGTGGCTGTAAAAGCCCCGAATTCACAATGAAAATGTACCAACTGGTAAATCTCAGTAGAAGACTTTACAAAGGAAGGTACTGAGAGTATCAGCTAGACTAATAATTAGGCTAGCTCTGTGCCAGCAAGCAATTTTACCTCTCTGCAAAGAAGGACTGTACGAGTGTTAAGATTAGTGAGTAAATTTTCCCCACATGACTTATTACTTGTGGCCTTTCATAGTACCACTTTAGCAACTATTACATGGCGTGACCTTTTCAGCATATTTATCAGTCTCAGCCTTGTGGATGATGCAGTCAGAAATGTAACTTGCTGGGGAGAATGACTAATTCCAGGAGACTGTTCCAACGTCAGTTGTTGGCAGGGGTGCTTTGAAAATCTAGTGTCCTGGTATGTGTGGCTGAAGCTCTCATATCCAAGTGTAGTGTGGAATTCTAATTCCACAGCAAGAAAAAAAAAAAAAAAAGTAAAAAAAGTAAAGGCTTGCTCCTGAATTAAAAGTACTGCAAAAGTAATGAAGAAACCTGTCTCATTGAATAACAACATGAATTTGCTGTTTCAAATGCTAAAATAGATACTTATGGTACAATACATTGTTCTCCAATGAAAAACTTTTGATTTTGTGAAAAGTTCTTTTTGCCTTTTTTCTCTACAAGTATGATCATTCTGTGTCTCCTTTGGTAGTTTTATATTTCAAAGGCAGAACATTTGATATTTGAGCAGTATATTATACATGAGGGATATGCTGACTTATTAAGTTGGTTTCTTGGTTCTCCACTGTGGCATTTCTTGCATGTGTCTATGAAGTTTCAAATATTGGCTGTGGCCAGAGTATATTTTCTTTCTATTGAAACCAATGACAAAACTGCTGATAATTTCAAAGCTGCACTCTGAAGAGCTGGATGATCTAATGTACTAATACAGACAGCTCTTCTACTCTTTACTCTTGAAAGATAACATACAGTGTCCCATTTGCAAAAAAAACAACAACAAAATCTGTCTTCCTACATTAATCCACATACAAAGAACTTGATAATATATCTATGTTAGCCCATATGTTTCTTTCCTGGCACTGTTTGGCAGATTTTACTCTCCCTATCAAAGCTCTTATATCTCCCATTGGCAGCTACACATAAAGAAAGTAAAATTGTATCCTATAAAAGCAGATGGGGCTGAGACAGGACAACAGTGCAGTCCACTGTTTATGATGTTGGAAGAAGGAAAGACATGATGCTTAAGTAGCTCAATATAACCTGTAATTTCTGTATGGTGTCAGTGACTTAAGTGTTGCTATTTGAACATATTTTAAGCAGTTATTTCTGATGTATTATAAAGTTGGTTGCTTAGTCTACACTTTTTCCCTCATCTTCTGTTTTATGGCTACCCTGCAGGACTTGTTTTTCCACTGTGACTCAGTTACTGACATTAACACCTGTTTTAGAGCCTGGAGCTTTTCCAGAGCAGGAATTTATTTTATAGCGGGTGCTACATCACACGGCTGTGAAATCTCAGATGTGAAGAGTGGAGAAATTCTCATTGTGTGCCATCCTAAAGCTTTAATTTTGCATTTTGTATGTGTAAATAATACTCCTTTTTGCTTGCTGGCTTTATATCTCTGAACTTGTCTCAGAGGTCTGTTAAAGCTCTTGCTGAATGTCGAGATAGTGCCTCTGCTCAGTCCTGTCCCTGCTTCCTGCTGGGACTTGCTAATTTGGGAAATAAGGCATTCTAAGATATGAAATGGTGTTCAGTTAGGCACATTTTGATTACAGAATCCAAAGACAGTTTCAATTTTCTCCTATCTCTAGCATCTGCTCATTGCTGACTCTTATGTGATTTGTGCTCACAGAAAGGAATTCCCAATTATTGAGCCCTTTCTACATCATGCTCTCTATGTAAATGACTTAAAAAATGAGCAAGCTTACATGTTATTTTTGGTCTATATACTCTGTCAGGAATGCAAAAAGGAACAGACTTCAAATGTGTTTGTATTTTGCTGTCCAAAATACCCAAGACTCCCCGGTCCAGGCTTACATGAGGAGATCAAGTAGAAAGATAACTTGAAGACCTGAAAAATTTCTGGCTTCGTGAGGTGAGGCCCATAGAGAGGGAGTTGTGTGTTAGTGAAAATGCATGAAATGATCAAGTACAGCAAAGGATATGTTTAAAGAATGACCTCTTGTAAACTTCTATAAACAATTCCTCTACTTGTCTAGAATGGCTCCCTAAGGTATCGTCGAAAAGTCTCGCAAGAAGTAACAGGTTTGAGCAGCAGACATCTCATTCAAAACACTTTGCAGCTCATAAACAGAGCTACCTCCATAAGAAGCAAATCACTTCCACGGAGCCCTGCTGTAGCTTGTGACGTTGTTTAGATCATGGCAGTGCTGAGACACCTGATAGCCTGTGGCTGCTAAGCCAAGCACACAGAACAATTTATCTTACAGCAATCATTTGTGCTTTCAGCGTCACATGAAGAGGCAGTGATAGGCACACATCTGAAGTTTAAGAGACCACATCAAGCTGGAATCTACAATTTGCAACCTTCTGAAAGCCCGTGTTTTATTTTATCTTACAGCATAGTTATTTCCTGCCTCTTTTTCCCAAGTTTCATTATGCTGCAATGATTTCTTTCATTATGCTACAGTGCTGCTAAGTGCTGACTTGGAATGGAGTCTGAGTCACCACCATGGTCCAGCAAAGAGAAGTGGGGAAGCTAGGAAGGACCAGAGGAAAAAAAATCATTTTTTAAGGAATGTGAAAAGTAACATTATACTTGCCCAGTAACCAGAAAAATTGTAGTCCATATTAGATGGAAAGACCTTTCTGAGAGCAGCTGTCAGAGTGGTTGGATGTAGATTTGCAGCTAGCTTTTTTTCCCCCTCTCTCATCAAATGAGAAAGAAGAAAGAAAGTGTATATAAATGGTTACAACATTTTCAGTTGAAAATAAATGGTATAATTGTGGAGAGAGTTCCAGTTGAAAGATCTCATGCTTCCTCTAGTATCCATACCCTGAAGTTTTAAAGAAAAATACACACCTTGGACTTCTGTAGAGGTCGATGAAGCTGAAGCATGTTAAGTGGAAGTAATCAAATTAGTCAGTCATAACGTAATGTGTCTAGAATCTCTATGTCCACTGGAAGTGATAACATTTATTAAAATATTGTCTTTTTCTGGCTTTAAACAATTTAATATTAAGAAATATATATTATATATATATAACATATATATACATAATATATATGTTGACCCACGGGAATGGTGTTAAGCTGAGGCAGGGGAGGTTTAGACTGGACATCAGGAGGAGGTTCTTCACCGAGAGGGTGGTCGCGCACTGGACCAGGCTCCCCAGTGAAGTAGTCACTGCACCAAACCTGTCTGAATTTAAGAAGCAATTGGACTCTGCACTTAGTCACATGGTCTAAACTTTTGGGTAGACCTGTGCGGTGCCAGGAGCTGGACTTGATGATCCTTATGGGTCCCTTCCAGCTCGGGATATTCTATGATTCTATGATAGTCTATGCTGTTAAAGACAGTATGAATGGTAGAAAAAAGGAGAAATATCAGCTGGCTTTGAGATAGTAGGTACTGGATGCTTTTGATGGGCGAAGAAGATTACATCCCCATCTTATCATTAGAAACATGGAAAATTCATAGCATAAGGACTTCAGCGATGTTATGCAGGTATTTTAAGGAGAGTAAGAAAATGAATAACTTTTTGTGTTGATTTTGCAATCTGTTCCAGTGGAACTCTACTCTGTCTTCAGGAATGGCAAATAGAGAAATAGAGCTCAATTTAATTGAGCAGTTGAGTGACTTCCTAGTTGAAAAAGTGTTTTTCTTTTTTTTCTTTCCCCAGCATCAGTCCCTATTATTAACTAAGATGACATCCAATCCAAACTGTTTCCAGCTTCCTGAGAATTCTCATTATGTAGTAAGACTGCTGATACCTGTACTACGTACTCCTTGCTGCTTGCACGTAATATCTGTACTTGTCAGCAGGGCCAGATCTGTAGCAAAAAATTCTGAATTTCATGTCTCACCATTGTTCTTCAGTAACTGCACTGTGGTAATGCTGGGGATGTCACTGGTGACCTATGGAAGATCACTGTTCAGTACTGTACTAGTATGTGCTACAGAATGCCTGCAGACCTCCTGCCTATGAGCTGTGACTGAGCTTGGAAAGCAAAACTTAGTGCAAACCTGAATGCTGCTCTCTCATTCAGAGGCTAGGGACAGTTAGGACATAGAATAAATAACTGACAGAATGATTTACTGATCTTGCTACAAGCTCTGTCCAGTGGATAGCTTTGCTTTTTAGAGGTATTATCTGAGATTAGTGTGAAAATCTTCAGAAAGGCTTACTTTTTGAGTGGCAATATTTAAAATGGTGTATTGAAGGAGTTTATCAGCAAGTTTTGTTTATTTCTTTTCTGATATCTCCCAGAGGGAATTACCATGAATGCAGTTCAGTATACTGAACTTGGTTTGTTCATTTTTCCTGCCAGTCTGCTGAAATTCTTCAGTAGGCTGTGTAGAAGTTATGTTGTGTATACTGCTTCTACCCACATGTCTTTTCAGGTTTGCCTTTTACACCACATTTATTCTTTATTGTCTTGTTAGGCTTGCTAACCTTTTTCATTCATACAGCAACCTGGATAGAAAGAATAATTTCTGGCTCGGAGTCCCCTAGAAAACAATTTCTGATCTTTTCAACTTGAATGTGAGGAATAGGAACATCAGTATATGAAACCAGTTATGGCTAGATCTTGACAGATAGTATTATCTTTCAGAAATAAATGAGTATGCTTGCTGCCAGAATGCACTGCTCTCTCTGCCCCAAATTCTATTTCTATTTCTGTTCTCCTTTGCAGAAATGAACAATAATAAAACATTCTTTTGCGTTTTTCTCTTTTTTTTTTTTTTTTTTTTTCCCTTTTTTTTTTTTTTTTTTTGAATTGTTTTCTAGCCTAACTCCAAAGAACAGCCTGCCAGCAGAGATGAGGTCTTTGTAGAACGGCGCCTGCTGATTCTCCATGAGGGAGTCTTATCTGGCCTGAACCTGCTAGATATCTTGGCAGTACTGCATTAACCCTGCCAGGTGAGAAGTGGGCTGTTTGCAATCACCATTCACTTGGCTGGCCCAAGATTTTAATTAAATTTAATTAATTAATTAATTAATTAATTAGTAATGTCTTTAATTTTCCAGGTTAAGCTTGAACTAGAATTGAATTTTATTAAATTTTTAGCTTAGCTGAATCTTATTGCCCAAAGCAATAAGACCAAAGCATAACATCTGGCTGGATTATGGCCATAGAGGAGAGAAGCAGAGATGGGAGCAAAGTACCTGGGGACACTTGCCAAACTGGAAAAAAATGGGAACAGCACTCGACACACACTAGCTCCTTGTTATGTTGGTGCCCACTGCACCCAGTCTACCACAGCTGTCCACTTCACCTGTGCAAGATAGCTGGCTCTATCCTTAGTATTCCAAATAGCAATTACCTTTTTTTTGTCTTTTATTTGTTTAACAGGAATTAAAATGTTTGGAGAGATATAAGGTATTTTTCTACAGGATTGATCATGCACACATCTATGCATTTTCCCTTGTACTATTTGATAAGGATCAGAGCAATAGCGTGCCAAAGTCCGTGAAGCTTCTGCTCAGTTAAACAAAGTCCACATCCTTGCACAAATGCTTTAGTTTTCTTGTCCTATCTGGGTTGCAGAAACCATAAAAATGCTGAAAGCTATTGCACAAGAGGAAAAACTTGCAGACAATAGGTGGGAAAAGGAGAAGCTGTTTCTTTGCAATAGCTGACATGTAGAGACAATTTTGAAGTGGAAGCTGTTCCACCTTTTATCCATGTGTGGGTGGATAGGATAAATTGTGTCTGAAGTTTTTCTCATAAGTACACTTATAAAATTTTAAGATCACATAAGACCATATGTGCTAAAGATTTTTTTCCTCCCACTGTCAACATAATTATTTCATTAGAATGGCACTGTAAGCAAGAATGCATTAATTTGTTATCAAATACTTTCCTTTCTGGTTTGTGTTGCTGTTCTACAGTGCTGCTCACCTAAATTTGGGCAAGCTTTTAATTTGTCCTTGTTTTTTTTTTTTTTTTTTTTTTTTTTTTTTTTTTTTTTCCCCCAGAGGGAGCCAAGATCTGCATTGTTAAATGTAGAAGGAAGAAGTAATTTTTCTGTAACTGACAAATGAAGAATAATTGCTTTATGGGTAGTAATGTAAGGCAGACCACAGTAGGAATTTTGCTTGTGATAGAACAAGGTGCAAGTGATTTTCAAATATTTCTATGAGCAATGGGTGCAATTACTCTAAGGAAGGGCTTCACAGGAAGATTAGGTCATGGAGGAAGCATGGATGTTTTTGTGGGTACAAGCAGAGCTAGAGAGAATCTTGTAATATACTGAGAGTTACATTTGACTGGAAATAAGATTTTGTTACTTCATAACAAAGCTAGTTATATTATCTGCCAGCTGCATCTCTATGATTTTCTTCACTTCCTACTATTTGATGTCAACTTCAGCTTGCATTCATTGATTTTCCACACGTTCACCAACCACTTGCTTTGTATAACATAAGTTTTGCTTGTCAATGTAGTGAAGTTTTCTGTACTGCAGGTTTTCTGTAAGTGAATGGAAAAATACTATGATGTGCCAGCTATTAAGGATCTTTAACAGCGAGTTAGACTAAAGAATGCACATGGAAAATTAACTGACTTGGTTTACAGTTAAAGGCAGTGAGGCATGGAGAAAGCAAGTATTGTGCCCAAATGACTTCACAGCTGTTGCTAAGTTACGCCCAACCTAGGGTATTAAGAATACTCTTTTAGTCATTCTTTCATTAAAACACAAATGGCAGTGAAACAGGTATAACTTTCCTTGTACAAAATCATGTGAGAAAATATTCTAGCACCAAAATGCTATATTTAAATGTGCCTGATGTAATTTGTTTAGTTCACTTTAAGTTAAGTGTTGCTTTTCTGGGGGCTGATGTCTTCCTGTAGAAGATTTGACCATTTCTTACTTGGGCAAATTTTGTCAAGGTCATTTGCCTAGAAAAATATCCTGCCCTTTGCTCTGTGACGACTTAAGTATCTTGAAGACTTGAGCAAAAAGGGAAGGAAGAAGTCATTGACATGGATTTGTTAGCCTTACAATGAAGCAGCAGATATTAGGAGACCAATGGAAAAAGAACACTCCTATAAAAATCTTGTGAGTTTCAAGGAGAAACCTGTGGCAAGGTCAGAGTGGAACCTCTTTTGGAGACAAACACACCTTGGACACTACTGCCCTGCTTCAGAGTAGGTCAGCACACTCACAGTATGGGTAGGAAAAGCATGTTAAACTATTTGATGTGATGGGTGGGTGTTCTGAGTTTATAGTGAAATAAAATGGTTTTAAAGAAAAAAAGCAAAAACTATAATGTCAGCTTTGTTAGAGAGTTTAAATGAGCCTTGGTGTTCTTTTTTTCATTTTGTTTGCAAAGGAGAGGGTAATGTTCTCTAGAAACCTGTGCTGTACACTTCTGAAGGGTTTGATCTCATGATCTGAAGGGTGAAAGTCTTATGATTTGTTTGGTCTTCAAGACTTTTGCTTGTGTCCTGCCTCAGAGTTTCTGGCAGCTGAAGGTAGAGAAGGTAAATCTTTAAAGCTTTCTGAGGAAGGCTCTTCTTTTCAGGAGATAAATTTGTAATTGTGCCTAATAAAAGGATTTTAAAAGTTTATTTTGTCACGGGACTACAGAGTGATTCTGAGTTTCCAGACATTTATACTCTTGTGTTTTCCTTATCTTCTCCACACCCGCCCCCCCTTTTTTTTTCCTTGATGTGTCATGTCAAGCTATTGAAAGGCCATTTATTTATTTATTTATTTATTTTGTATTTGGCTTATTTTGAAAACTTCAAATAGAGTGGCCTCTCTAAGAGGGAGAGGGAAAAGGGGAGTATTTATTCTCTCTGATCATAGGCCAGCACTTGCTTTGGAAATAGTATTGTTTTGTATAAATAAAGAAGAAGGACTTAAGAACTTCTTCCTACAGAGATGGGTGAGGACAGAGGAGTGATTTTTAGTGAGACAAAGATTGCTGAGGAGTAATTATTGGCAGCCTGGCCATAAAGCTGAAACTGGTGCTTGGCTTTCATGTCTGGTGTAAAACTTCTATTGCTATCTAGTTAGTATAGACCAGGTTCATCTAATCAAAAGGTGGTATTTTTTCATTCCCATCAAATTAAAAATTCTGGCCAGATGTGTTCTGTTTGAACAGAAGGACAAATTACAATTTATTGGGGAGATAAATACTTTCTCTGAAGAGAAAATATTTGCATCTTTAGCAAAAATAGAAGATGCTTATTTATTTATTTATTTATTTATTTATTTATTTATTTTCCTGTTGTAAAGTGCCTGTACAGCAAACAGAAACAATTCTAAGACAGATCAGTTTGCACACAGCAGGAAAATAGCCCATGGGACTTTTAATGATAGTCCATGGTTTGGGGAATGCCAAGAACTAGGATATTGCACAGTGCAAAAATTCACAGCCATAACTGTTTTACACTTAGTTGTCTTTTCAAGAAGTTGCATAAGTATTCACTTCCCTTTTCTACATCAGTATTTTGGATTATTCCTGAGAACTCCAACAGTTGGGAGTGCCTATCTGTTTACACAGCTGTACTCAACATATCAATTTGTATTCTGCCTGGAGCAACACTAAAGCTTGATCAGAACAATATTAGAAACATGTAACAGTAATATTGTGATAATTTTGGATCACTGCAGATATTAGTATATTAATGAACAGATATCAGAAAAGAAATCAAGATAGCATCTTCCTCAGCAATCCAGTTTGGGATTTATGCTAGTAAAAATAATAGCAAAGTTAAACATTTCAGGGCAAATTTTTATCTTGAATGCTAGTAGCCTATCTTTTCCAAAGTGAGAGAAGCTTCTTTGGATTTATATCAACGTCAATGATGCCTCAATTTGCATCAGTCTTCTGTTTTGTCAATATTTGTTACTTCATGTTAGAAGAATGAAGATGGATATTTCATTCTAACAAAAAACAGAAGAGTACTTTCACTTCAATCACAAAATACCCCCCAAACTTCATAACACTTTGTGAGTGAGAATGGAACTTCAAATACCTGATGATCAGCCATTTCATATTTGAGAGCCAAGGCACCCAGCACTCTCGGACTTGCCATCTGTGACAGACCATTATGGTGCTCAGGTAACAAACGTAATGTTCATACATACAAATTAGACAGGAAATTAACACAACAAAAAAGATGGAATTGGATCTGGCAGAGATCTAAAAAAATCATGAATGATAAAATCATTTTTTTTTCTTTTTCTCCCTACAGTCTTGCATTTAATGATGAAGTTAAAGTCACTAGTTAAAAGAAATCACCAGTTTCACAATGGTTTAAATAAATAAGCTAGTTTTTCACTTGTTAGTTTAAAAAAAACATTTTTTTTTCCCTGCAATTCAGAAGATACAGTACATAGTGAACACCTGGTACAACTCTCAGATTAAAAATGCGGCCTTTTACTTGAGAGAATATAAAAGTTTTCTTGAGATAATTTAAAGAGGTTATTTGCCTGAGTGTTCTCTAAAGTATCCTTTATATCCCTGAAGATAATTATGAACCAGAAGAATGAGATACTTCTTTTTTTCTCTTACTGCACCCATGAGACAAAATGCCCTAGCAACAAGGGGAACGGTATTAAGGTCATATGCTCATGCCATGCTACAGTGAAGTATGGCCGTGGGCAGCTGTAGTATAAAAGTGTTTGTGACTAAGGCTTACACTTATTTACCTCCAGAATATACAGTTTTCTGAGGCCTTAAATCTGAAAATAGATTTTTTTTTTTTTTTTGGAAAGAGGTAACCATGTCACTTCATACCTAAGATATAATGCCAACAAAGAGCTACTTATTCTTTATAAAACTTTATACAAATTGATCAAATCAGATTTATTAAAAACTATGAAGAAGAGCTAGGAAGTTTTAATGAGTAACTATATTGTGCATTATCTGTGCACAAGGCAGATGTAATGATGCATTATAAGTGCTGAGAAAATTTAATCAGTGTAGAAAAAATATAATGAAATGGTTGTTTAAACACTGCAAAACTAATGTTATAGTAATTACTTCCCATTGAGCAAGACATGATGCACATTATCTAGGCTGTGTTTGATTAGTGATCCTGTCTATGACATCTTGCCTTTTCTTAATTTTACTTCAATATCATTAAAAAAAATAATCTTCAGTTCAAGCCCCAGTTAGAAAAACAGAAGAGAGAATGACATGAAATCCAGTTCTTACTCCTTTTCCTTTCTAACTCAGCCTGTATAGAAGTCTCCTATGATTTAATATGGCTGTAAGTGTGGAGGCTGAACACTTCCACTTACAGAAAACATAGTACTGTAGATTCTGATTTTTCCCCACCCCCACTGCAAAGTGATAACAACAGCATTACTTGTAATGATGCTCATATATTTCATAATGTCCTTGTAGAAGGTGGATTGGAATACATTGAAGTTTTGCTCTGCATTTCTTGTAAGAATTCTTTTAAATGAATAAGACATGGATTTCACCACTGATCTTTCTCAGTTCTTCAGAGCCTACAGGGATATTTTTTTACTTGCATGTCAGTCCCTTAAATGAAGTGTATGGAAATTTTTATTTGTAGGTCCCCGTACAACTATAAAGCTTAGGTATGGGTTTACAAGGAATTCTTATTCACTCTACTGATAATTTTTTTTTTGTGTTTTAAAGTCATAGAGATACTGAATTGTGGCTGATGTTCTATTAGCTATGTTGGATCACAAATTATAGTGTGGTTTTTTGTTTTTGTTTGTTTTGTAACAGTCAGTCAACAAGACTCATTTTAGTTTTTGAGTCTCCTTCAGCTCTCACTGAACACAGTGAGTGAGGGTTTTTCATTGATTTTATGACAGTTGAATTAAAAACTTTTATGCAGAATGTGTTGAAACCTCCATCTTGCATTACTTCATACCTGGAGGGAATTGTTTTGCAAATGTAGAGTAACAACCTTTTTATAGAGAAACCAGACCTACAGAAGAAATACTAGGCATTTAAAGAAAAGATGTAATATGATCCCAGTAAATATCCTCCAATATACACAAACAGAATTGGACTAATTACAGCTAAATTACAAACTCTGCTTGTATTTGTGTTCACAAATAGAAAAGTAAATACATAAAAGACTGAATTTCTTGCTTTTAGTTTGAAGCAAGTAAGCTATGCATGTTTCAGCATTCTATACGATTTCTCTTTTATTGAACAAATAATTTTTCATTGTTATAAACTGAACTTTAACTGTGATTTCAGGTAATAATTTGTCTGTGAGCCCTAAGTTGATATTTTTAAGGTAATTTTTTAAAATGAAGCTATCAGAAAGCCACTAAGAGCCTACCATGATAAAAGAAATAAAAAAGGTTTTAAGTCTCTAAGATTTATATGTGGTCTTTAAAACATTAACAACTTGGTAACAGTTTGACTTAGGGTATTGCAGTCAGACCATTTCTAGTGGTCTAGTTTCAGGATTCACAGACTGAAAGATTTTTCAAAATTTTTTGGGGTAAGATTCATTTCTCAGTTTCTTGGAGGTGACATTACGTACTTTACTGTCCCTGAGATACAAGAAGGTATATGTATTGTGTTTTTCTTGTATTTTCCCCAGGAATAATTTCAAATTTTTTAAGCCCTTGGGCTAATTTTCTAAACCTTTGATCCTATTTAAATCAATTAAATATACATCATTTCAGAAGTCAGTGGCCCTCTGATCTTAGGCCTAGGTACCAGTTGGTACAGTTGCTATTGTTGGCATAAGCCTCAAAATGAAAAAGAGTTTTGGGCTAATTTGAGAAAAGAACAGGTGAAGCTCAAATAATTTTGGAGCAAGGAGAAAAAGACCAAGTGGCAGCTGCTCCAAGAAACATTGGCTTGTGTCAGTGCAGCATATGGAGGGGCAAATCATAAGCACATGATTTCATCATCTCTGTGATGAAGGCTTTGCCTTCAGATCAATAGTACAAAAAATTGTTGTTATTTTGGTTAATAAGGAAAATTGGGTTATGGCTCCTCCAAGAGAATCCAGCAGTCACAAAAGAAGCCAAGACATGGCTTCTCTCCAGAAATGCTCAGTGTTGTGAAAAGGGTGTTATATCAATAACCTCACTGCTAAACTGAACTGACAGTGAATCAAACTGATATTCACTTACATGGAAAATGAAAGAAAAAAAATTATGCGGTTACCTAGATAGTGTCTTTGCTTTTCCAAACAGAGCATGCAGGCTTGTGCTGTGTTTAAAGCTCTTTTTAATATATACATTTTTTTTTTTTTTTAGTCCTGATGTTGCATGATTCCTTTAATCTTTAATCTTAATATAAAAGTAAATACTGTGTCACTGTGATGCATCCTATTTTGTACAGAGGCTGCACTTTGGGTGCGTATCTGTAATTGCAGTCATGACATGAAGATACAGGGCAAAACTTACAGCCTGATTTATCTTTGTCAGAGAGGTAACAATGCTTAGCACTGAAACCCAGTCTATATGTGACTAAATAGAGCAATTTGTCAAGTATTTCATTGACACAAATTGAAATGGAACTAGTTCTCTTACTCTAGAGGTCACTTTGCAACAGGAAGAATTCATTATCTAAGTATACACAGAGGAAAACTATTTCACAATTGAACTTGATTTGTGAGAGATGGATATACACACATAAAACTAAAAACTCATAGGTCACTCTTGCAAAGTAAACTATAAGAACCTGCAGGCTCAAGTATTCCCTGGCTAATAGCCCATTAGTTCCTATGAAAAAAGCAGGACAGCCATTGTGATATTGAAGTCTATTTCAGACTTTTTGCATAAGAAAACACACAAATTCATGGCTTCAAGCTTATATGATGCAAACATCTGGTCTTTTTCATCATATATATATGTATGAATACATCAAAGTATTGGAGACGTATATACATGCTGTCCCCTCCTGAAAAAATGATCTTTAAATTTCAGGTATTTTATTTCACCTACTGCCTACAATCAAAATTTATTGTAATAATGCTTCTCTTGTAAGTGTGTTCACTTTCAATGCTGTTGCTTTAGAGGCCTGATTAAAATCATTCCTGAGTTAAATCTTGACTGTCCTGGAAAAAGAGGAAGTCTGCTACGGAGGAACAAACTTCACTTTTCTCATTTGCTCAAAAATTGCTGGGTATGGAAAGAGAGGTGAGAAAAGACAAAGGAAAAGAAGAATCAATGATAAAGTTATGAGTGAAATGCAGGCTTATAGCTGCAGTAAGTTTATTTGATGTGTGGCATTGTTTTATTGTGACCATAACCACTGGTCACATGCTAAAGTCATCAAAAGGATCAGTAGCTACACCAGCATGATGCCAGTGATGAGGATCCTCCAAATGAGTGGAATATTGCAGAACTCCAGTGGTACAAAGGCTAGCCTGCAGGCTTGCATCTCCACTGTGATTGTGTGGGTGCTCTGGCTGAGAATGGCAGCTTTTCACAGCCCCTGTGCCCGTGTGAGAAAGATCCCTGGCTGTGGCAAAGAAACCTGTTGCACAGGCCTTTATTTCATGTGTTGGCATCCTTTCTCTCAGAAATGAAAAGAGTTTTGACCCTTTCATGGGAAGGGTGGAGGTGGGGGCTGTGGGGGCAGAACAGATTAAGTAAAGCAAAAGCCAGCCTTTTCCTTCTTATGAGTGTTCACAATATCGTTAATGTCCTACTAAGTAGAGGTTATTGACCGGAAGTATTTCTTTATGTTTGGTATTATATACGGTATCTCATAATTTAGCTAAAAATGATTTTCTTACTAATTCTTTTTTTGCAGAGAACTGGCTTAACTGTCAATTCTTCTAGTAGAAGCTTATTTTTTGATAGAAGTTTGATACTGGGAAGTAAACATTTGTTTTTGAATCCTCTTGTCCCATTCTGCAAATTTTTTTTAATATGTTCAATTAGCTCTCCTACATGCTATGTACTGCTTTTTAATGTTTGTTTTGTTCTGAAATAAAGATAAACCAGAGTCCTCATTTGCAAAGAGCAAGTTGTGATATAAGCTACAAGAGAAAATGTAAAATTTTGAAATGAAGATTCCAGTGCTATGTCCAGAGCAAAGGTTAAAGCAAACTAACAAACAAATGTTGACACAAATATTTAAAAGAGCATTTATACTGGTATAATTGTAAGGAGAGTAGATAGATAGGCTGGATATTTCTGGCTAATGAAAAATGACAACCAGAAGTTACTCAGTTTGGCTGGAAGTCTTTTATTTTTCTAGAAAATGCACCAGGAGTAAACCACTGAGGAAAAAAAAAAAAAAAGGACGACAAAGAAAACTTATCAATACTGAAATACTGAGATGCCTGATAATTTGTTTGCTTTTGACTAGTTGTAATTCATGGAAAAATATGAATAGCATAGTAAACAGAAATAAAAATACAGTAAATATAAACAACAAAGAAGAGGAAGTTGTAGATCCAGATGGTGAGAAAGTATTTTTAACACATATTTTTAATATCAGATTGGAACTGTTTATCAATACTGAAACATTGCAAACCAGTCAAGTCTGTTGATTAAATTCTACTTAGGACATTTGAAGTAGTTTAGAAATATGGTTAGGGGAATGCAGCATTATCATAAAATTGCTTTCAAGTAATCAATTAATAGTAAAAATATAAAGTGGAACCATAATAATTATGGTTGAATGTATAGTCTAAATTCTGAAATGTTGGTGACATTAAGCATTGAATACTCATCATATAGAAAAGAATAATAGTTTTAAACTACAAAGGATAGATTTAGATTGGATATTAGGAAGAATTTTTTTACTCTGACTATGTTGAGGCATTGGAACAGGTTGCTCAGAGAAGCTGAGAGAAGCTTCCCTATCCCTGGAAGTGTTCAAGGCCAAGCTGCATGGGGCTCTGAGCAACTTGGTCTAGCAGAAGGTGTCTCTGACCATGGATGGCACTTGCATTAGAATGAAATGATCTTTAAGGTCCCTTCCAAACCAAACCATTATATGCATTATTAAATCAGAACAGACATAAGAAAAGTTACTCTTCAAGCACTGTTATGAATATATAAAAATTAGACCTTTTGGTACTGTGGAATTTCAATTTGGAAGAAACATGCAGCTGTAGTATAAAGTCAATGAAGTTGCTAAAAATTACTGATGATGATTTTCTTACTCTAGCAATAGTACATAATTATGTGTGTCACATTTAGAACCTAAAATTGATGGATTGAGGTAAAATTCTGAGTGGATGAGAAGTTGGATGGTGGCTAATAAAACAGTAGTTATGATCTGATTATTTTTAATATAAGAAAAAGGGAAGATGATTCCAAGTAGTGAAATATTTATTTTAAGTTATAAAAAACTTATTTAGCAAAGATAAGGATGACTAAAAATAAAACTGACAGCAAAACATGAGTAAAAATTTGGATCTCACATTTTAAGAGAAATGAAAAACCTGCAATGGTGTAGTTGAGAAAGAGGATAATGTTTACTAAGACATCCTGATCCAGAGGATAAATAAAGATATAAATGAAAAGAGTAATAGCAATGTTTAAATAAAAAAAGAAATGGGGAAGTATGAAATGCTATAAATCTTAAAGGTTTGGGATGTGTGGAACACAAGAGAATCTAGAATTATTGTGCCAAGAAGGAATAAAAGCAAACAAACAAACCAAACCAAACCAAAACAACAACAACAACAACAACAAAAAAAACAGGGAAAAGATTTAAAATTCCATGTATGTAGGAGACAATGAATGGCAAAGCCCATTTATAAATGGAGGTGATAAATTGATAATGAAAGGAAGACAGAAGTATTCGTAACCATTTCTGTTCTGTACTTGAATATAAATTGGATGATGTGTCAGTATCACCTGAGGATGTCATACTGCCTTCTCAGCCAATAAGGGGAACAATAAACAATGTTTAAAGATAAACACTTCAGACAGAAAGCATGGACAATTAGTACACTGTCTAATACCACTGGGTAAGATGTTTTTCTTGCTAACATTAATATTTAATATACATGGAAGATTATAACACTTCAGAGAGCTATTTGAAGTAGACAAGCATAAGATGGGTAACTTAAACTGAGTTCAGCTTTAGGCACTGTAATGGAAAGGCCTGATATAGGAATTGATTAAAAAAAAACAAACAGAAATGCGGAAAATTCCACATTTTTTCTATGGTAATCAGACCCTGTTCTGTGCAATTATAACTCTGCATGCTCAAGGTAATTACATCATAAATATTTGAATGGCATTATCCAATGATATTCTAAAGTTAAATGGACACTAAAGATATCAGAAAATCAGGTGTGTTAAAGAAATCCAAAGGCAGAT
The DNA here is from genome assembly GCA_011074415.1 of Stictonetta naevosa. Taxonomy (NCBI): domain Eukaryota; kingdom Metazoa; phylum Chordata; class Aves; order Anseriformes; family Anatidae; genus Stictonetta; species Stictonetta naevosa. The sequence continues at coordinate 55,484,705 of CM021729.1, forward strand.
AACTGACATCACAGGGAAGATCACCTTTAAGAGTGATATTTGTAGTGTATTTGTTACAGCGTGAACTAGACAGATGGAAGCATTGAGTAGCATTGAGCATTCATTACCTGGTAATAAATAAAGTCGTGGTTGTTAAAAGAAAGAAAAAAGAAAAAAGAAAAGAAAGTTAATTATAAAGACTGTAAGAAGAGTAAATAAGGTAAGAATTAGATTTAATGACATTACTTTGTATTATTTCAGCATTTTATCTTAATATAGATCACTGCATTACAAAGGAAAAAAAGAATGAAAATATATAGAATTGTTTAAAGAACACACTGAACTCAATTTAGAAAAAAAAAAAAAGATATCACAGCTGACAAAAACTCAGATGAAGGTCTCAAAAATAGTCGTAGATGCTTTTCTGGAATAAGTAAAGAAGAGTAGTGAGTAGGAGAAAATGGGAAGTACACTTCTGGTGATTCTGGTTTTAGACTACTGTATTGCATACAATTCGGTAGTTTGTGTTTTGAAAGAAAAAAGAATTAAAGAATAAGGAGCAGTGGAACAAATATCCACCTGCATGTTGAGGCATTTGGGTAAAATATGTTGATGTGAGAGGCCTGTACCTCAATACAACTAGATAATCAATAAAAGAAATTCCTTTAGAGAGATTGACTCTTTTCTCAAAGGGATCGCAAAGTATTTAACCCCAGCTGAGACAGACCAAAAGGAAGGACCAATGGCTGGATACTAAAATCAGATAAATTCAGGTAGGAAGTGTAGTGAAATTTTCTCTTGTTTGAGGGATAGAGATGAGTCATTAGGGGGAAGCTATCAAGGGAAGTTTTTTTTTTTTTTTTTTTTTTTTTTTTTTCCCCAGTAATTCTAGTCCTGTTGTTTTCAGGTTAGGACTGAGGGACTGTTTAGAAAATCTACTTTAGTTAGACACAGGTTACATTTTAACACCTCTAATTATTAGAATTTGTACAAGGTCAGCAAGATTAAATTTAATGTTCTACCATATATAAAAGGGTTGAACTGTATCTCAAAATGTTCCTTCTTAACTTAGTCTGTATCGATACATAAAACAGAAGGAATACCTTATGCTATAACTCTTGTCTGTTTCTTCAGATAAGAGCAGAGGACATTTTATCAATATTTGGAAAATGAGGAGAACTAAGTATAATAGTTTCTTGGGGTTCTTACAAAATATAGTCCTCTCCTATCCCTGCTTAGTGTTTGGAAATTTTGTGTTTGGAGTCAGTAGCGCACAGGTCACAAGTCAGCCTGAGGGACCTGCTATAAAATGTGTGTATTTGCCTCTGAGCGTTGTTGTCAATTCCTTCTGCTTGATTACCATTTAATGTCTTGCACATAATAAGTGCTAAAGGTATTTTGGGTGATTTCTTCTTTCTATTCTGCCTGCAGCAAAAAATTATGGGCACAAAAATATTCTATAGCAGTGAATGACTCATCCTTCTGCCAGATTTAACTTAATCAACTATGTAGAAGTAGTGATGATGCTACACATTGATTTCAGCAAAAGTAGAGCTTTAAAAATTACCTTCCGATTCCTTATTAGATAAGGAGTAAAGGAAATTGCTTTCCTGTTTTGACTAAATGGTCAAATGTTAAACAAGAATTTGATGCAGATTTGCTGTTATTGTATTGTTATCTTGAAGTGTAAGATAAAGGAGTTGTAACTTTCCTGAATATCTCATTGATTACTGTACTAGCTACAGCTTAGTGCTACTATGTGTAGGCAAGAAAACGAAATACTATTATTAATTTTAAATCATCAAAATTCAGGTTCAGAGTATTGATGTTAGGATCCTATGTATTTTGGTGCCATAAACATAGCTGGTCAGCTAATGCTTAATAAACTCATTGTCTTAATTCTTCATGTTAACAATAAACATAGTCTTTCTTCTTGCAATCCTATTGTTTCCCAAATAACTTTTCAAAGTTGCTTCAAGGATGAAGGTCATTGTTTTTGTGAGCTATAGGAAGTATATACTGAGAAATGCATAGCAAATTGTAGAAGACCTACTTTATCAGCTTAACTGCAGACATTTTCATGTTGATTTTTATTTTTTTCTCCCTTGTGTAGCAAGATATGACTAGTTTGACTAATTTAGAAAATACATTGAATGACACAGGTGTCAAGTGGTACTGTTACACTTATTCTTAGCTTCCTGTATGTCAGTGATTAGTGTGGTATGTAATTTTCAGAGTCCCATAAATTTGTGTTTATGTAATTAAAATGGTAGAAAACAAAACATGGCAATGAGATTTGAACTCCTGGCAAGCAGGTGATATAAGTAATATGAGCAGAGCTTCACACTGACTAACATATTGCTGATACTGCTTTTATTATTTTACTAAATTTTATAGAATCTCTTGAGGAAAGTTTGGAATTATGTTTATGAATGATAGAAGAGGTAGGTTTACTGTGACTGAAGTACTAGACAGAAAGCAGTTATACATCATTCTGTTTCTAAATTCAATCCTAGTTGCATAATCATGGATTCATCAGGAACAAGAAAAGCAGAAGTGGTTTCCAAAGAGCACTGAACACAGCAGCACTCAGCAGATATCTTACTGTGTGGAAAGTGATTTGTATCTTAGCCTTTTAAGTTTAGAGTGTTTTCAAGGCCTTTCTTTCCCATCACAGTCATAAATTGACTCCATCTGAGAATCTAGGTGTTTATCTTGGAGGCAGTTGCTCTATACAAGTTGAGTGGGTACTACTGATCTCACCTCTATTGTCTACCACTGTGCAATATACTACTTGCCATAGAAATCCCATCAGTGCTCTAGTTAATAAATTACTAATTATCCTGGAATGCATTTGGGAACTCATTTGAAATCAGAAATTAAAAGGTGTCACAAAGGAAAAAAAACATTTGGAGAAATAATTTTGTGGTTCTTTTGATGCAAATGACAATATTTCTCTGATAAACCTCAGGAGACTGGAAACCAAAATATGATGCAGACTCTCAGGGATGCAAACACTTGCTTAATAAATTGGAGGCAAGTTTTATCTGCTGTATCTTGGAAGTAATATTTTTACACAGCTCTGCTTCCAGCATCCATTTTCAATCTGTGGAATGATTGATTTGTTCCAGTCCCTCCAACATTGTTCATGTTGGCAGCAATATTTCCCAGTAGTAAGCACAGCTTTAGGCATATCTGAAATAATGCGTGTGCCTCTGTATAAAGCGGGAGAAGAGAGCTCCCTTCAGAAAAATAGGCTGAAAAGAAAACTATTGGTCCAAATAAAAGGTCTGTGTTACAAGTCCACATAAATTGATGAAACATTGCTTTTTCAATACTACTAAAGTGTCCCATCATATCATGCCAATGAGGGCAAAATAAATAAAATGGCAGTATGTGCAGTAAATATTATTTCTGGAAGAAAATTTGTAGGAGTGTTTCTTTGAAATGCATTTAAGTCAATGGTTGACAGCAACTTTGGGTATTGCAGAGCAGTGGCTTGCCAGCGTGGTCTACTGCTTGATGACATTTTGTATGCTTCCTCATTCAGATGCTGTATTCTCTTGCAGTAACTTAAAACATAAGAATGCATCCAGGCTATGTCTTCTGTTTCAAGATGTTCAGATGGAAAACTCTCTGTTGAAAATGAGAACAATAAAGTTTTCAATTCTTGGAATGGCTGATATTAATATTTTTACTTCCTCTTTGTGTGTGAAGATAAGTTGTACTAAGTACAGAGTGATTCCCCACACAGTTACTTCCAGTTCAAACCAAATTCTAAGACTTCTGAAAAAAATATTTTAAGGCTGAAGTCTTTCTACTGCCAGCTCATGAGAGTGTATATGTGAAGGTCAGGAAAGTGAATGAAGTGGAAATTCTCAGTTCTTCTGTAGTCTCCAGGGTAGGGAGATTATCTAGTTGCAGTGTGAAGCCTAGTGGCACCATGATGGGTGCAAGACAAAGGCTGCTTACAGCAGGAGGGAGAAGGGAGTCATGGAGAACATTAGCTATTGCTGCAGTTACTAATGTGTGCCTTTTAAAGCGGCAGAAATGGTGTTTTCCTCAGCTGTATTTTTTTGACATTTTGATAAATAACTGGGTTAGAATCAGTCTGTCAGTTTGCATGGGGGTGAGCACTGCCATTTGACATCAAGAACAGAGTGCAGGGTGCAGACCTCAGACTACATCAGAAGTTGAAAAGCTGGAAAGCTTTAAGCTGCAGTTTGGGCCTTAATTAAGGAGAGACCCCTGGTTACCGTGTAAGTAACTAAAAAAGATTGTTTCATACAGCAAAGTACGTCCTTTGCTGCAGAGATCGGATAGGCCATACAGAGAATGAGGTAAGCTTAAGGAGAGAGGAGCTTCTCATTGGAAACAGTGCAGCAGAAATTTAACTATTTCAGCCTTTGCCATTGGGACCTAGGTTAGATTTTTCACAGATGGCATCTATTCTGTGTGGTTGTCAGGGACCTCTAAATTGCTGAAGGACCCCTGTGCCATGCTTTCAACATGAAGCTTTATGGGACACTAAGTACTTTATGAAATGAGGTTTTAGTTATCTCATATTGACCATCCACATAAAATGGAATATTCTGATCTTGTTATTTCAGTAAGTGGAGAAGTGCAGCACTGGTCACCTCACTGTACTGGGGTATCTCAAAGATGTGCTGGTTATTGCAGCACAAAAGTCTTCAAAACAAAACAAAACAAAACAAAAACCACAACAACAACTAAAACCTACACAAAAAGTGAAAATGTGTTGATCTGCATTTTGTTGTATAGCTATTACTTATGTAGCAAGTCTGTGACTGTACTTGAGTATTTGGAAGGCCCACACATAATCCTGTAAAAGTAATCCTCTCTTTCAGGATTCTCATTTTATAAAGAGATAGATCAAGACTTTGCTGTAAAAGCTTTGGCTCTTAATAGGCTATAAAATCAGCAATTCCCAGAGACTGCTGGCTCTTCTCATTACCTTGCTTAAATCAAGCGTTCTTTTGCAACTAAGATCTTTTTTTCTTTTCTTTTTATTTTTTTTGGAGGTGGTTGTAATGCAAACTAGTGCAAGTAAGAATATACAGTGCAGCTTAATTAATGTGTAAAGCTCACAGAGATAATCACTCCTTCTGACTGCTGTCTTACTAAGATTAGGGGCTGAAAAATCTTATTTCATGAAGGTACTCAAGACAAAAATAAATCTGTGAGCTTTACATCTTTCGTTTTTCATTTTTATTTCCATTCAGTTTTACTGATTGAGCACAAACTGTAGGAACTCTGAGTTTGTGCATGCAAATGAAAAAATGAAGTACCTTTTTTATAAGTTTCAGAAGCCTCAGAGGGACTGTATTGCTTTCACTCAGCAAAAACTACTTAAAAAAAAGTATAAAACCATATTTGATAGCTGCTGAAAGAGAGAATAATCTAGATACAGACATTATGGCACAACATGCCATGCAGTTTCAATCTGCTACATTTTAGTAGCACATCAGTCACAATGAGCCCATTGTGAAAGCTTTTCTCCTCTTTGTATATTTTTTTAGGAGACCCCTGGAGGTAGTAGGAAATATGTATATTTTTTGTGTGAGGGAGAGTGAACAAACTGTCTTTGCTATAATATGAACAGTTGCTGATAGATAATTCTTATAGGGATCCTAAAATGGAGATTTCCCAACTGCACTTGAGACTCTTCATCTCATCTAATGCTTGATAGCTCCCAAAAGACTGCCCCAGATCTCATCAGTCCTGAAACACAAGATGGGTGGAGCAGACTGTAGCAAGTGCCTACTTCACAGGGACCTCATTCAGGCATTGGGTATCAGCATTTGCCAGCAGACAGCAGTTGGAGTCAAGACAGAGACAGACAGCGACAGATTTAGAATCTTGCTCCAGTTGTAAAGGCAGCCCAGTGCGCACGCACAGACTTGTATTATGAAGAGCATGGCAAGGGGCTGCCAGTGCCTCCCAGCTATAACCAGCACCTGTGCTGCCAAATGGTGGTGCTGCTCCATGGCCAGCCCCTTCCACGATGCCTCCAATTTATGAAAACAGTCCTCAGGCACAGTTCTGTTTTCTCTGGGGGTGAGGTGGCAGTGGTGGTAGAAGTCAAGGTCCCCATTTGCCCTCTCACATGAACAATTTGCCTGACCACATGATGCTGAGCACTCTGCTTGGCACCTAGAAGCCATTTGATTCAAGTAGTATGACTAAGAGCACACTTGTGCTCTGATCAGCACCCAGGCATTTGTTTACCTAACCACCTAAAAGCTTGGTTTAAAGGTTTCTCCACCCTTATCTGTCTGCTACTGTGAGTTGCTTTCAATCAAACATTACAAGTGATGCAGGACTGAGAAGCTGCACATATCCCTCAACTACAAAGACCTACACTTTTTAATGAGTCTCTTTTTCTGAGGTTAGGTCAAACCCATAGGCAAACAGATTCTTTTTTCCCCTGTTACCAAAACTCACTTTGTCTCAATATTCTTAAGAAACATTAATCTCCATGACTTGCTGTTTTGTTGGATGTTCAGAGCTATTCCATGTATCCTTAGAGGTAATGAATAAGACATGTCAATGGGATTTTTTTCCCTTCCCACACTGCTCCGGGAACAAATGCCCATCAGTCAAAAGCCCAGAAAATTTGTCCTTATGCCAATTGATGTTGTTTATGATAAAGCCTGTCCAATAAACTGTATGTGTTGCCTTCTGAGGCCAAAATGTAACTATGAATTTCAAATTGGTCTTTGCATATGGATTTGCTGTGCACCAGAATTCTATTGAGACTTCAAATCCAGATAAAGACCTCCAGTGGTGCATTAAAAAACAGGCCCCTGGCCTCCAATCACTTACAAATAAACTATTGCTTCAAGAAAGCTATATGAAATGTCCTTATATATATAAGAAAACTGTAAGAAATATATGTTAAATGCTATATATATATATTGTGCTTTAGAGTTTCATAGGACATTAAGGGAAAAGTAAGTGGGAAATTAGGTTAAGAAATACTAAAGTGGTAGTTGCCTGGGGAACGCAAATTCAACTCATCAGTTTATAGGAGCATATTTATAAGTGACTCTTTGAGCACACTATGGGATACTGTTGTATACATATATAGATAAATAGATTTCTTTCAGTATGTGCGAAACAATCGATCTTATTTTGTTATTTTCCGATCAGAAGAATGACTGGTTGTTCTAGGGCAGAAACTGAAGCTTAGAAATGGCACAGGAGTTTCCAGACTAAGCTGTTAAAGACAAAGTATTAAGATTATTGAGAGAGCTTTTTAATGGAAAGTACTGGGAAAACCGAACACATGGGAATACCATGAATTCTGTTACTAAAAATATTAAGGAAATTTCAAAGCTTTACATATTTTAACTTTTTATTATTATTATTATTTTCCCTCTGGTGTCTCTATTGTATGCTCATTTTTTTCTCAATATAGAAAAAAATATTAATATTGAAAAAGAAAGGATCAGTGCATCACAGTTTAAAAGTCAGCAATTGGAACTGTTATTAAAATGGTCTGATTAAAATCTGAAATATTATAGTATTCCCCTGAAGTCTCAGCTGAAACCAGTAATAACTTCATACTCAGGATTGCTACTGCTTATAACCGTAACTTCTCTAGCTCACGTGCTTATTGTGCAAGCATATATGTGGAAAATCTGACTACTGACTTTATCATAGTGACCATTGCGAGACTGCATCAAAGTTTTTGCAGGAACTGGAGTCTTGCAGTTTGGCCTTTACTTTCAGTGCCACTTCATACCTTTATATCCCAAATGCCAGCTCTATTTACTGAGCAGATCTCCTAGCCAAACCAGTGAGGACACCAAGGAGCTTACTTGTTTCTTCAGCTGCTAGGGCAGAGCCCCAGTCAAGCAGGTGAGCAGGCATAGCAAGGTGGTCCCATTCACACCACCCGCACAAGCAGACTTTTAGTCAAGCCTTGCAAGTGGTTCTTCAGATGAGATTCTAAGCTGTTTTGAACTAGAAATTGTTACACAGAGTCATGCAGTTTTTATGATGGCAGCAGCTGGATACCTTTTCTGAGCCCCTTTTCACTCTTTTGCAGACACAGGCTCAAGACAAGATCGTCTTCCAGTGTTGCTGAGGTGAAAATACTTTGGGCTTAAACCCTAGATTTTTTTTTTTGAAGAAACAGAAAATCCTGTTAAAGCATCAGATGTTGCCCTAACAGCTATTCTCTAACTTTCCTGAGTAGATTGGTAGGAGGTTTCTCACTAAGTCTTTCCCTGTCTTTTGAAGAATTTGAATTTAAACCTGTTGTTTACAGGTTTGAACCTGAGGTTTATTCAAACAAACTATTTAAACAAACTTGGACAAATTTTACATATATATATAAAAAAGAGGGATTCAGGATCTTTTTTTTTTCTTTCTTTTTTTTTTTTTTTTTTCCAAGTAACTAAGTGATTAGTAACTTTTCTATGTCTTATCTTCAACTTGACCATGTTGAGCCATGTTTTTGCATTAATGAACTATGTTAGATTGGTTAATTTAAATTGCCAAATATTGGGAAAGAAAATTATTCTAAGAATTAGTCTGAGATCACACCTGTACCATGTAGCTTTCTATAAGCCAGATATATGTGTTACATTAGTCTCAAAACCACTAAACTTGCTTTGGCTTTTGTGCGTTACATGTTTTTTGAGCTACTGCTTCTGGGCTTAACATGAATGCAAGCAGTGGGTAATGCTGATGAATCAGTGAATATGTTCCTAAGTCTTTTGTGTCGTTTCCCCACGCCCCATTCCTCATCTTTCCACAGGGACTGTGGCACCCCACTATTCTATTTTCATCCCCAAAGCAGAAATAGCTGTGTAGAAATGTATATGCCTTTCCCAGATCAGTCTCCCAGAAAGCATTGTGTGGGTAGGTGAAATATTTTTGAGATAGTCTGAAGTTTCTGATGGTTGTGCTACTGCCAACTGACTCTCCTCTAAAAAATATTTTCACTGTATTTGTCAAGTCAAGGTTCAATATACGTAAGTGTCAAATAAGTCGTGTGTCGTATAACTATTTCATTTACTTGCATGAAAGAAGAAAAAGAAAAAAGATTTCTTAGATTTCTTTGTTATGAATCCCAGTACAGTCTTGTTAAGCATATATTTTTTTTAAAAAAAAAGTAAGGAAAAAAAAAGGTATTTTTTTGAACAGTGGTAACTCTGTTTTCCATCCAGAACACGTCTGTGATGAACTGCCTCTAGGTTGCCTCTCCAAGTAGACAGGGTCCTTGTTTATGTCATCTCCTGTTCAAACATCCAGTGTTTACAAGATACTTTTGGGTGCAAGTATTTTTCCCTGCCCCCCAAAACCATGTGGACTAGGAGAGTTTTCCAATTATAATCTCTCTGAGTGAAAGCTGTCATCCAAGATATTCTGGGCAAATGGAAGATAAAGGGAAACAACTATTACCTGTGTGGCAAGAAGCTAAGTGTAGAAAAATATGGTGTCATGACCCACTGAGGAACTACAGAATTTCCCTTGCCCTGGCTCTGAATGCTCTGGACCTCTAAAGAAATTTTTACATGAACTCAGTAAGAGTTCCTTTGATTTCACCATTAATAATATCATTGCTGCAGCAGAGTTTCATGTTTAAAAAAAATCAGTGAGTACCACTTTATGAGGGGACATTTCACAGGTGCAGGTGTTCATTGTCCCTTGTGTGGCATCTGAATGCCCTTTATTAACTAGACTTACATCTTAATGCATTATCTAACAGGCAGCAAATAGCATTTGCTCCCAAGGGGGTGTTACATTCAGCCAGCTTGTATATAATGAGCAAGATGGCCACTAGGTTAGGATTCTGCTCATTGCTCTGAGTTGATGAATACAAACTGCCTGTGTGCCTCAGGAACACTGCAATTATTTGGGAATTGACTATAGTTTATATAAGGACCTGTTGTAAAACCTGGAGATGACAATCTATGGATTGAATTTTAGCTAGCTGGGGAAATGAGGGGGAAAAATAAAATGATGAAAAGGAGCAGGTAAATTGGAGCAAAACCAATACCACCTTTTGGTGTGAATAGTTTTATGGGGACTGCTCAGTTTTTACCCACCTTTATCTAACACTTTTGTAGTCATGAAAGACTATAAAGACTAGTCATGAAAGACTAGGCTAGATCCTAAATCAGAAAAACATCTTTAAGCAGAATATTTCATAAGAATAAATTTGTATACAACTTACTCAAAAGGACTGAAGAATATTCTTACACCTAAACAGATATCTAAGTGGTGCTTTTGATAGGAATCATCTTAAGCACATGGTGAAATGCTTTCACAAATTCTGTAGTCATTCCTTGGCCCAACCTATGCAGCAAAATCATTAAATTATCTAGGACATATAGTTGATCATGCTCATCCTTTTCAGTGAGCATGCAGTATTATATGCAAAGGGAGATGGAACTATATTTGGCAAGAAGAAAGAATTCCACTTTCTGCTTTTGAAAGGTAATAAAAGAATACATAAAGTCTCAAGTTTCACAAACCAGAATAGCATATTCTACCTTGTTAATTTTGGTATAAGGGTCACTTTCAGCTTGCAAAGGGAGGGAGTGGTGACCTATTTGCAGAGGCTTTATGTCATTCTTATACGAGAGGCTGTCATTGACTTGTCCAGGCTGATGTAGGAAACCTGTTGGCATCAGTTACTTTCAAGGTCTAACAATAAGATTCATGGTGCTTACATCAAGAATTAATTATTAAATCTTGGGTTTGCTTTCTTTTCTCCTGAGACAAAGTGAAATATCACTTAAAATAGACATATATATGAGTGTGTTTTATTTGCAGAGAATGGATGCAATCCCTATTCATTAACCTTCTATCCCTGTTTATTCTGTGAATGATTACTGTGAAGAAACAATATGATTACAAAGGGGATCATAGCATCACAGAATTGTAGGGGTTGGAAGGGATCTCGAAAGATCATCGGGTCCAACCCCCTTGCCAAAGCAGGTTCCTCAGAGCAGGCTGCCCAGGTAGGCATCCAGATGGGCCTTGAATATCTCCAGAGAAAGAGATATCTCCAGAGGAGGAGACTCCACAACCTCCCTAGGCAGACTGTTCCAGTGCTCCGTTACCCTCACTGTGAAGAAGTTCTTTTGCATGTTGGTGTGAAACTTCCTGTGCTCTATCTTGTGGCCATTGCGTCTTGACCTATCCCCACAAACCACTGAGAAGAGGTTGGCCAAATCCCTCTGTCTCCCACTCCTCAGAGATTTATACACACTGATGAGATCCCCTCTCAGTCTTCTCTTCTGCAGGCTGAACAGACCCAGGTCTCTCAGCCCTTCTTCATAGGGAAGATGCTCCAGGCCCCGTATCATCTTTGTGGCCCTCTGCTGGACTCTTTCCAGGAGATCCCTGTCTTTTCTGTACCAGGGAGCCCAGAACTGGACACTGGGGATAAAGTTTCATAGTTTGGCCTCAAGGCAGCTGTGAAGACTTGAGGTTATGTCATGTCTTTGTATATATGTTAATGTCCAGGAACCCCAACTAACAGAATTCCAGGTTCATTTTTTTTTTTCATGACTCCTGAAGAGGTTGCCTTCTAGTTTACTGAGTAGTCTTGGAGTCTCAGTCTGCAGCCACTGTAGATTTTCACTACTGTTGAATGAGAGACTAACTCAGTGAAGTCTGGAAGGCATGGTTTGCTCTGAGCATGCTATGAAGAAAATCTGGGGAATACCTCCCCACATTGCCTTGCCTTGTGGGGATGCTAGTCTCTTAGCTACTCATATATGCAACTCACAATTACTTTTTCAGAAAGGTGACTTTTAAAAATGTGACATATAATTGAGAATCAAAGTGAATTTTGGAATGCATCCTGTCATTCTGTACAGAGAACAGAAGAAGCATTTTATGAAAAACAAACAAAGAAACAAACAGAAAAAAAACAACAAAAAACTAAAGAGAACAGTCTTTTTACTTTTTATTTCTATTTCTCATCTCTATATATGTAGTGTTTGTGATGAATTGTCTATATATACATGTGTGTGTGTGTATGTGCATATATGATTTTTCTCCTGATATATGTATGCATGTGTGGGTCTCCACATGAACTTTTGAGAAAGAACAGACCTGGGGAGGAAAGTATGCAAAAACCTAAAACCAAATGCCTCTGTTTAGGCATTGTTTGCAGTTTTACATTTTGGCTGCTTGATATTTAGCTTTGGAGTAAACTTTTAGATGATGCCTCAGTGTTTGATGTGGAAGAAGCCATTAAGGAATAGAATATAGAGTCCGTAGGAGTCAGATTTAAATTGATCAATGTAGTCTAAAAGATTAAGCGACAAAATATTCCTGTTAAGAAGGGTGTTATGATTTGAGGGGGACTTTCCACCAGCTCCAATCCAATTTTATCTCTATGCAAACAAGAAATTTTAAATGCTAAGTAAAATGAAACTTTCAAGGAAAAGGAAATAAAGAAACAACCCCAAACAGCCTGGATGAACGCTTTCCTAATCTATTTTATCTCATCTGAGCACAGCGTTCTCTGTCCCTACAGTTGTAGGAAATGATGAGAGGAGAAACATGAAGAGCCAGCAGATCAATACCTGGCTTGTACCTTGGTGTCACCGGCAGGACTTTGTAGATTTTGATCAGATGTTATTTTACTTGACTCCAGACCTGATGGCAAAATATGGGGGACACCTCTCTCAAAGAGGGAAAAAGATTTTTGCACAAGAGTTATCAGGGTTCATTGAAAGAGCTTTAAACTGGATTTGAAGGGGGAAAGGGATAAAACCAGGTTCACTAATAAGCTTGGGGGCAGCACAGCAGTGTTGGTGGGATGGTGTACTAGCAAAGTCCTCTGCTATGTGTCCTAGGGGAGGTAGGGGTTGGAGGTGAAGGGCCTGGAGCAAAAGTCCTGTGAGGAGCTGCTGAGGGAACTGGGATTGTTCAGTCTGGAGAAGAGAAGGCTCAGGAGAGACCTTATTGCTCTCTACAAGTACCTGAAAGGAAGCTGTGGGGAGCTGGGATTGGCCTCTTCTCACAGATAACTAGTGATAGAACTAGAGGGAATGACCTCAAGCTGCACCAGGGGAGGTTTAGGTTGGAAATTAGGAGAAACTTCTTCTCAGAAAGGGTAGCCAGGCATTGGAACGGGTTGCCAAGGGAGGTGGTAGAGTCACCGTCCCTGGAAGTGTTTAAGGAAATGTTGGATGTGGTACTTAGGGACATGGTTTAGTGGGTGATACTGGTGGTAGGGGGATGTTTGGACCAGATGATCTTGGAGGTCTTTTTCAACCTTAATAATTCTGTGATTCTATAAGAACCATGTGACAGCAAAGACACAAGGGATATTGATAGGTTAGAAATCACAGAAGTGCCTGAGAATGGTCATGGCTTCTCCCCTCCAAAAGGTGAAGGAATCACTAGCTCAACTGAAGTACATCTACACTAATGCATGCAGCATGGGCAACAAACAAGAGGAGATGGAAGCTATTGCACAGAAGGAAAACTATGACATAGCTGGAATCACAGAAACATGATGGGATGACTCACATGACTAGAGTGCTGCAATAGATGGCTTCAAAAAGGCTTCTGAAAGCCTTCAGAATGCTTAGGCTAGGAAGGAGAGTCAGTGGGGTAGGCCTGAATGTTAGGCAGTGTTTTTTTGATTGTCCTGAGCTTACTGATTGTAAAGATAGGATTAAGTTTTTATGGATACGGGGAAGTTATCAGGGGGAAGGAAAAGAATGCAGATGGCATGGTGGATGTCTTCTATAGACTGCCAAACCCGGATGAAGAGGCAGATGATATATTCTATAACTGACTGGGAGAATTCTCACAATTGCTAGCCCTTTTTCTCATGGGGGACTTCAACTTACCAGATGTCTGCTGGAGACCCAATAAATCAGAGATAAAACAGTTTAGGAGGTTTCTGGAGTATGTGGAAGATATATAATAAATAACAAGTATATAATATATATATATATGTTATTTTATATATATATATATATAATAAATAACAAATTCCTGACACAGATGGTGAGTGAGCCGATGAGGGAAGGCTGACAATACCTGTGAATCAGTTTGAAGAAAGCTTTGGGAATCCATTTTCCAATGATGGCTGTTCAGGAAGGATAGGTAGGGCAGGGGAGGTGGAGGTGTTGTGTTGTACATAAGGGAGAGATTATACTATATAGCCTTTGCATTTAGAGATGATATCATAGAGAGCCGCTGGGTGAGGATTAATGGGATGATTAGCAAAGCAGATATCATTGTGTGTTTCTACTGTAGACCTCTCACCCAGGACTATGGTATAGATGATCTATTCTACAGGCAATTAGGCAAACTCTCTGGATCAGTTGCTCTTGTCCTTATAGGAGATTTCAACTGCCCAGGTTTAAACTGGGAATATCATACAGCTGCGACAAGCAAGTCTATGAAATTCCTAAAGCAAGGTGAGGATAATTTCCTGTTACTACTACTGAGTAGTGAGCCAAGAAGGGAAGGTGTCCTGGTAGATCTTTTTGAGAATAGGGAAGGCCCTGTGGGAAACATGATGCTAGGTGACTGTTTTGGCTTCAGGAATCATGAAATAGTTGAGTTTAAAATTTTTGGTGTAAGGAGAGAAAAGAAAGCAGAGCTGCCATTCTGTAATTTAAGACAGCAAACTTTAAGCTTTCAGGGAGCTAGTTACCCATGTTCTCTGAGAATCTGCATTCAGGGTTCATGAGAGTGAATCACTTTTCAAAAAACACCTTTCAAAAACCAAAAGCAGGAAATCCATTATGCTGCATTTCAAGCAAGTGGGGCTTGACAGCCCCAGTGTGGCTTGACAGGGACCAGTCTGGCTGGAAAAGGAACTCCACTTTGAACTAGGGCAGAAAAATAATGTATGAACTCTGGAAGCAAGGTCTGACTTCACAGGGAGAGTATGGTGCTGTGTTCACATCTGCAGGGAGAAAACAAAAGAAGCCAAAGCCCAGCTTGAGTTGACCCTGCCCATTGTAGTGTCAGGCAACAACAACAAAAAGTCTTTTCCAAGCATGTTAAGAGCAAGAAGTGGTCAAAGGAAAACATTGGGTTGATATTTGATGATCTATTTAATTTGAAACAGATTGTCACCTAACAAATAAGGAGAAGGAAAAAACAGAAGCATTTAATACAATATTTTTGTCCATTTTAATACTAATGATCGATCTTGGTTTGCCTGGTTCTCAGAGTTGGAAGATCATGACTGTGGGAGCAGCGACTTTCCAACTGTGGTCACCAAAATAGTAAGGGACGAGTTGTATCAGCTGTATGTTCATAAGTCCATTCAGCCTGTCAGGATTCAACCCAGAGTACTGAGACAGCAAACAGATGTTATAGCTGGACCCCTCTCAATAAAGTACCAAAGCTTTTGGGAATCTGTGGAGGTTCCTTCTGACTGGAAGCTAGCTAAAGTTATACATATGTTTAAAAAGGGCATGAGACAAGACCCAGGAAGCTACAGACCTGTTAGTCTAAACTCAGTGCATGAGAAAGTTATGGAGAAGACTTTCCTGGCTAATAGGCAGGGATGCAGATAGATTGGAGCACTGGGCAATTGTCAACAGCGTGAAAATCAATAAAAGAAAATGCCAGGTGCTTCACTGGGTTGGAGCAATGCCAGACACAAAGTAAAAACTGGGAGGCAAGTGGCTGGGGAGCTGCCCTGCAGAAATGGTGCTGGGGCTGCTGGCTGACAGCAAGCTCATCGTGGTCCAGCAGTGGCAGCCAAGAGGGCAAACAACAATGTAGGATGCATTAAACACAGCATAGCCAGTAGGCCAAAGGAGGTGATTCTCCCACTATATTTAGCATTGCTGCAGCCTCATCTTGAATATTATGTGCAGCTCTGGGCTCCACAATGCAAAAAAAAAAAAAAAAAAGAAAAAGAAAAATGTTAAGGTCCTTGAAAGCATCCAGAGGAGAGCCATAAGGCTGGTGGAAGGGCTGGTGAAAGGACTGGTGAAAGAGGCTGATGATACATGGGATGTTCAATCTGGAAAAAAAGGAGGCTCAGAGGTGACCTCATTGTTCTCTACAACTTCCTCAGGAGAGAAAGTGGAGACAGAGGTGCTGGTGTCTTCTCCCTGGTAACCAATGATAGGATGTGTGGGAATGGCACAAAGCTGCTCTCGGGAGGATGCTGGGATATTGGATATTAGGAAACATTTCTTTTCCATGAGAGTGGTAAAACACTAGAACAGGCTTCCTAGTGAGGTGGCTGATGCTCCATACCTTCCAGTGTTCAAGAGGCACTTGGATAATGCCCTTAATCCTTCACTGAGGGTGGCTGGGCATTGGAACAGGCTCTTCTGGGAAGTGGTCACAGCACTGAGCCTCCTGGAGTTCAAGAAGCATTAAGACAACAATTTCAGACATCTGGTTTAATTTTTGGGTTGTGTTGTATTGAGTCAGGAGATGGACACAATGATCTTTGATCTTCCAGATTAACTATCGTATTCTAATCTATAATCCTCAGATTAACAGGAAAAGAAATATTTTATTAAGAGGGGATGTTACTAGGTCTGTAGAGGGCAACTTCGTCTGGACGAGTGATCATTACCTATGAGGTGAGAGACCAAAATGTGATAAGAGTGTTTTCCAATTAATATTTTATCTCAGTGTTTGACACTAGTAAAAAGTCTCCTCATGTGCAATATCTGAAATGTAAACATACTTCTCAAATGCAAATAAAAAGCAGTGGTAGATGGATGACTGTTAGTGGTAGGGAGGAGAACTGGACTAGATCTACTCTTTCCCTTAGTTCTGCCCTGGACTGATTGAAGTTCTTAGTACTGTTGTCTTAGCTCTTTTAGAAAATTTACAATAGACTATGGAGACTGTCACCGGTGACCTTGTTGGTAATGTAAAATAGCCCTGGATGTGTGAAAAACAAGCTTAAAATGGTAATGCTGCCGAACTATCATTTGTTAGCTTTGATATAAAAATGAAGGTGTTAATTCTGAACGTTTGGGTGGCTAAGTCTTTTGTCTTGTGAAATATGAAAATTCAAAAAAATCCCTTATGTAACAGTTTAGAAACACTTAAAGCAGTTGAGAAAATGTGAATGCCTTGTTGTGGTTTAACTCCAGCACGCAGCTAAGTACCATCCAGATGCTCCCTCACTCTCCCAGATGGGATGGGGGAGAAAATCAGAAAGGAAGTGCGAGAACGCATGGATTAACGTAAGGACTAATTCACTAGGTAAAGCAGAGCCAAGCAGAGCAAACCAATGAATCCATTTACTGCTTTCCATCAGCAGGCAGGTAGGTGTTCAGCCACTCCCTTGAGAGCAGAGCCCATCGTGCGCAAATGCCACCACTCTCGATGTCTCCGTCTTCCTCCTCCTTTACCCCAGTTTTATTGCTGACCATGACACCACATGGCATGGGACATCCCTGTGTTCCATTTGGGCCAACTGTCCTGGCTATGTTCCCTCCCAGCTCCTTGTGCACCCCCAGCCTCCTCACTGATGGGGCAGCACCAGAAGTTGAAAAGGCCTTGGCTGTTTGTGAGAACTGCTCTGCAACATCAGAAACATTGGTGTGTTCTCAGCATTATTTTAATCAAAAATCCCAAACACAGCATCATACAAAACTCTATGAAGAAAATTAACTCTAACCCAACCAAAACCATGACAAGCCTTCAAGGAACTCTGTGTCAAAAAGGTAGGTATTAGAGCTCAAGCTGTATCAAAGTCTTTTAATTTCTTCTGTGAATCTGACTGAAATTATCACTTCAGTCCGAGCAATACAAAATCCAATTGAACCTTTTTTCAAACAGCCTTTTGCAGATAAACTTGCAGTGATCAAGACAAAGCAATCTGAGGGGAAAGGAACAATTTTAGGTAACTTGCAGATTGACACAGTACTTTAAATTTTTATTCCTGAATATGCCCAAGGATTAAGCCAGCAGGCCAAACAATCAGCATTCACTTATGATAGAAATAAAAGAGATGGAAAAAGAACAAGATCAAACTGCAGTCAGAGCTAGAAGGTATTGTCAAATACATGTTAATTTAGAATCCTCTGAGGTGGCTCAGCATCTTCTCAAAAATTATTTTTTTGAGGAGGAAACAAAGGACAATGAAATGTCTTTTGAAGTCAGAACGCCTTTGTTCTTCTTGTAATGAAGTCTGACAGATTGCCTTTGATCTCTGAAACAATCTACAATCTTGTATAGCTTTGATCATTAACATAATGAATGTAGTACTATTTTCTGTATACATTGAAAGTAGGTTCTTAACCAAGCCTGGAAAGTACGGGTGCTAATTAAGTTACAAAGGAGGCATACCTTGCATTGAAGTAAGGGGTTACCAAAAAAAGACACACCTACAGTTATTTCCTGTCTCTTCAGGATGAATAAACTGAAGTGGAGAATTAGAGTACACCATTCTGCAGCATTGCCTACTCTTGTCATAGACGTGCTTTTACAGGATTAACACAAGTAGGCTATGTTTATGCCTCGCAGTTTGTATAAGCTTTATCTTGCTGTGTTATGTTCCTTGAGAGCCTACTGGTGTTTGCCAGCAAACACTTCATCAGTACAATAACTTGATGACAGAATCCCCTTTCCCTTAGTGAAAAACTGAAGAGAGTGCTGGCAAAAAGGCATGTGAAATGTGCTGAGAGAGAGCTGTTTCTTGTGGTTCTCCTTACCAGGTTGCCTTAGAAGAAGTGATGTTTCATTAGAGAATAAAGGCCTAAATTTAGGCCCAACATCGTAATTTGATAAACATTCTTTCTGAAACGAAGGGATGGAAGCATATAGCTTCACAACAAGCACTGGAGGAAATGGCCTTAAAAGCACTGCAGTGGGTTCACATACATACAGCTGTTATAATTATGTGAACTATCCACCTGTACCATCAGTTGTTTTGATTTTGGAGGCAAAACTTTTGCTCTGTCCTATCTGTGGGAGCATTTTGAACGTATGTTCTTCTCTGGAAGCACAAAGTAGAGGAGGGCTGGGGAAGGAGGTCAAATACAGCTTGGCTGCCCTTGGAAGCAATTGTTTTACCTGCCAAGCTGTGCAAATACACCATTTATTTCTTGACAGTGGAGTAGGGCCGTGCTATCATAAAGTATGACAAGAGCAACTGATATGACAAAATATTCAGATTAAGGCTTTCTGATGAGTTTTATGATGCTAGTTATTTTTGAACAAGATGGGGGGAGTAACTGAGGTCAATATACTAAAATTATTTCCTTGAGTAGGGAGAAACCGTTGTACTAAAGTTCAGGATTTATTGAGGGCTTTAGCTTATAAACAAAGAAGATTTACATTGTGACTTGTCTAAGGAGAAATAAAAGTACCTTGAAAGCATAGAAAATGGACACAGATGGAAGGTCCGGGAAGAGCTGAGATCCTATATCTAGGCCTCATTCAAATCTGGTTTATTCTTGTATAAACTTCATTGTTTTGGGACAATATCATGGGGAATTTGACATATGCCAACAACAATGGTAATAGCACATACCAATGCATCTGTCCTTTTCAGAATGAGGAATACTATGAATAAGAAAATATAAGTAAGTTCAGCTTTGTGATAACAGCTAATGTTTAATGAATACTCAGAAATTTGGATGCTTCTGGTTAACATATTCCTTAGACTTAACTTTGGCTGAGTTTCCAACAGCATCCAACAGCTCTCTGCTCTGATCTCACCCCAGTTGCTGTGGAGCAGTTGTGGGTGATACTGGCAGTTTCTGCTGGTTCAGGGTCTTTCTAACCTTGAAGATGTTACAGACACCATGTCTTTGAGGGACACCCCGGTGGACAACAACACCCAGCAAAGGTCTGCTGTGGACTGCCTGGCCATCAAATTCAGCCTTGGCAATTGTAAACAGACCTATGACTGTAGGTTTGCAATTTAGCCAAAGAGGGTGAAGGCATCTATACTGAGAGAACAGAGGCCTTTTTAAGAGATGTTGAGTCTTCTGTGACACCAAGGCTGTTGGACTAGCCAAGATATTTTAGAAGACTGTCCTTCTCTGGAAACTTTGAGTGGGCTCTGCTTTTTTGTGTAGTTGGGCTCATGTGTCAGCAAAACCTGAATTAAAATCTTTGTGTTGACCATTGAAGCTTCACATCTGAAAGGATCTTGTGTCCAGTCCTGAATCAGGGAAAACCAGGGGTACTGGGGAGCAGCAAGAGCTCTCCTATATTGGGATCTGCCTCTAGCAATGTCCCATTTATCCTTCTAGACAGCAGTACAGGCTGGTTTGCCTTGGTTTGGCTTTGGTTCATTTCAGTTGTTGTGAACACCACTTTGTATATGTTATTAATTCTTGCTCTGGATGTTCCTATATAGAGGCTTTAGAGTCTTACATTTGTAACATTTTCCAAAGAGTTTTTTTGATTTTTGTATGGCCATGGTAAAGCTTGGAATATCTAATAGCAAGAAATGAAAATGATTGATAATATGGTGGTCATTGCATCTATTCTTCTTTAAAATTTTAGTATTAAGATTTTCAGACAGTTGAATTTTGGTGGAGAGAGGAATAGTACCTTTACTTCTGCTCTCAGGCAGCTGCTGGGTAGATTACGTTTGATCCTGAATCATTGGGCATGTCTTCACCTGTTGTACAAGCATGAGTAATGACAGAGGTTTGAAGGACAATTCGTGTAGGTGCTATAGATCTCAAAATCAATGGAGTGCTGCAAAAAATAATGGAAACCATAAATGTCATCATAATGGAGGGCATTAATGTCAACCAATGGTCAGGAGACATGACTGGCTGAAATCATGTCAAACTGAGGTGACTTGTATGGTGAGGGAGCAGTGATACTTCATTCATCTTGCAGGAGCAGTCTTGGTATATGATGGTGCCTTGGGATAAGCTCAAAAACAAAAATGGCCCCACTCTCTCTTTTTTTTTTTTTTTAAAAAAAAAAAATTCATATATAATGAATGAAGTTGTGAAACAGTACACATTAGAAGTGGCTGAATAAAACACATATCTGTGGCAAAAGACAAAATCTGGTTTGTTATACACACTAAGCTCTTGAAAGAAGGTTTAGTCTTTTTGCTCTGTCTGCCTCTGCTGCCTTCCCTTGGCCATAACACTTGGCCACACAAGTTAAAATATTGGGCGATTTATTATATTGTCTGACATCAGCAGACATCAGCAATTCCAAAGGCCTGGTGTGGCAAGTAGCAGCAGTCAGATTGCAAGATTTGTTTGGTCATGTTCTCTGCATCACTTGCACAAAAAAGAGCTGATGCATTAAGCAGGACTGTCCTCCCTTCTCAGAATGCACATAGCTCTCCTCAGTTTCTTTCCACAGGTACAACCATGTCAGCTGGGTCCCACTTGGTGAAGATTCAGGAGCTGGAGCCTGTGCATGGCCCATGCCAGCCCTGCATTTGGAGGGGACCTGCCTGCATCAGTGTTGTGGTGTGTTCCCAGGACAGCAGAGCTTCAGAGTGGTTGTGTGGTGCCCAGACTGGCAGCTTGGAACAATGCCCTCTGAGAAGGGAGCCTCAGAAAGTAGGGAAATGAGATATTTTGTAGTAGGTCCCTTTTCATGACCTGGTTTGCAAAGTTGTGGTGCTTGATTGAAGCAGTTAACTCATGCCTGGTTGGACATTTCTAATTGTGGCAGCCACTATCTCATATGAATTTAATTCTGTCAGGGGTTATGCTATTAGACCATGTGTTTATATCAGAAAATCTTTTTACTTGATATAGAAGAATATTAGGCAAAGTTACAATAAAAATAAAATGTCCACAAAAAAACTACTCAAGAAATAAATTAAATCAGATTTATTTATTTATTTATTTATTTGTTTCCATTACAGGAACTCTATTCTCCAGTAAGAATAACTGTTCACTTATCAAAAGGTATGTTGGCCCAAAGATTTGCTAGGGAAATCTCCTTACTGTCCTAGTCAGTGGTATGATGCTATTAAGTGACTTCAGTTGAGTATTAAAATAGAAAAAAGCATCAGAAGTTTTTTTTTTTTCTTGTTTGTTTGTTTGTTATAATGTGAGCTTTGAATCAGCAGCATCAGAGACAAAACTGGATTAATAAAAATCTTTCAAGGGATAAAACACCTTTGCACATTAACCCTGACCTCTGCTTAAATACTTCCAAATTTTTTCTTTTGTATTTTTTTATCTAAACAGGGCTGCCTGGCTGCATACTATGAGAAGCTTCCTCTGCAGGTCAGTTAACAGGTACCTGGATAGAATTCAGACCTTTTTTAGGCACCAAAAATCCCATTAGATGTTACTGCAGGTGGCTGCTGCATGTTTGCTACCAATATGAATATTGCATTTAGAAACCTGGAGTAGATGGTATGAAAAAACTGACAGCTATAAATCTTGTATTTGAAGTAGACAGCTTTATTGACTGCTACTGTCTTTGAGATGGAAAAAAAGGAAAATCTGTTCTAGCCTTTTGATTTAATATGAGAGAGCACTATTTAGGGATGATTGATGGTTGAAAAGTGACTTACCAAGTGCTTGACATGATTGTGTTACACTAGATAATAGGTTAAGCAGGAAAGAGGGGCTCCTGAATTTAAAGGCACTAAACATCATTTTATTGTAAATGAGAAAAATCAGTGCAAGTCTGACATGGATGTGTTCATTTATATTCTAGACCAAACTAAAAGAGGATGTTATAAATTATTAATTTCCAGGCTAGTTGTGTAATTCCCTGAACTATTGTCTGGGTCACGCTAAATTTCATGCTTTTTCAAGATCTGTAAAGAGATATTTTGAGTTCATTCTGAAGCTGCTCCCTGTCCACCCTGCCTGAAATTTAATGTTGCCTTAGAAAACATTGAGATCCTATCAGCCTGATGACTCCCAGGTGTAGGATTGTAGCCATCTTACATAAAGTGGAATTTTAATAGCAAAGGTCACTAGATATTTACTTATTTATTTATTTTAATGTCAGGATGTTTCTTACAAATTGAGGATAAAATTCTGCCTCCACTGAAGCAAAAAGCAAAAAGTCTTTTGTTTTTTTGTGGAGGTAGGATATCTCTTTGACTTTTCCACATATTTGTGTTTAGGTTATGCTTTGAAGTGCATACATAGATAAATTCATCTTGTCTGAATCTCACATTTCCAATCAATATAGCAGGGTGGATAACGTACACATTGGGTAAAGAAGGGAGGTTAAAAGCTTTGACAGCTTTGAATAGAGATATAATCAATACAAAGTTATCAGATGTATTATTAATAAAATTTAAAAACATACAGTGGTGTTTTATTATTGACTAGAAACACATTTTTTAACAGCATTTATCAAGCAAATATTGTTAAGAGATGAGCACTGCTGCTCATTTAATGAAAGATCCGACTACTGAAATACTTTGAGGATTCAGTTGACTGCAATAGTTCATTGCAATAGCAGGCCTGGCTACATTTAAAATGGTTGTAGCTGAGCATGACTTAGGACTAAAAGAAATTCACAGTGTGTCATCTAGTTTGTAATAAGCTTTAGAGTCTTTTACACCACTTTATTACTCCTAAGCTTTCACTATCATTTATTTAGAACTTCTGAAAAGATACTATATTGATGTATGTATCAAAACCACAGTATTTTTATACTTTTAACTTTTTGTTGGTATTGAACAGCCAAAGGATTTTGATAAATATAATAGCTTTATGACTTTTATGAAAAGAAAATCTGTAACATTCCCAAACCTGCAGACAGCTTAAACTGTGTTAAAAAATGGTTAATGGCATATTAGATCATGCCCTTGTCTCACAAGGTATGCATTCCTGAAAGAGTGTAGATATTAAACTGAAATGACACTTGCAGTTAGTCTGTAGACAGTTTCTCTGGGAGTAACTAAAATGCTATTTTTTCTTGATGTGCTTAAGTACACTATGAACATAAGTCTATAGCAGTCTTTAGTGGTGCAGCAGTATACTAGTAGTATAGCAGTACTTCATTGCTTTTAAAAACATTGAAGTTCAACAGATGTTGAAAGATATGCTTGGTATTTTTATAAAAGAATGCATAGTAGATGTTCTACCGTAAACTGTATGTACAATATAAAGTCTTTTATTTTCTTATTTATCCATTTATTTATTTGTTTATTGAGTTAGCTTTACCTTTGCGTAAGAGTAGCCTAATAATATACATACTGGTATAACATACTGTCATATTGTTCATGAATTTTTTAGACCAGTGATAAATACACTTTCTATCCATGTCTTGCATGATGAAAGAGGATGTAGCAAGATTTATATGGAATGTAAGTATGCACAAAATGTGGCTGAAGATTTTATATATGAAAAGGAAGCATCCACTTTCCAACAATAAGACATGTCCAACAGTGCATTTCAAAGGATTATTGAATGTCTTGGGTGTTTGCTAAGGCACAGAGCCAGCAAGGACAATAATCCTTTCAGAACAAAGTCTGTTGTATGTTAAAAGTAGCAAGCTATTGCTATTACAGTGTAGGAATTTTGGTAGTCTTATTGACTAATAAAAGCCCTTGGACCAATCTCATGGATGGGATGAAGCGTAAGATCACCACACTTGTCTTCTACTCCAGATCTTTTTAAGATAGTAATAGCAAAAATGATACTAAATAATGTTGTGTAGATCACTAGCTAGAAGCTTGCTCTGTGCTACATACTCATTTTCTGTTTTTTATAATATTTAAAAAATAATGAAAAATACATTTGGTAGTCTTGAGTTGATGGAGAAAATGAACGAGATATTAAATAAAACTGCAGCAAAAGATATATTTTTTTGGAAATCATAGAACTTGTTGAGATTTATTTTTTGTTTGTTTAGATTATCAAGACTATTTATCTTGCAGTTAGAGACAGTGTCTATTGCTAATATATCATCCATATGAGACTGGGCAGTATGGAGCATTTAAACTAGAACTGCTGTGAGGAAACTTTGAAAATATATTGTTTAGTGTAAAATAAATAATATTTACTAATTTTAACAAGTGAATAGCAAAGAATTATCTTGGCCAAAAGTCAGAGAAGCATTAGTTTTCTAGGGAAAGTCAAACTTCTGAAAAAAGAGAGAATATATTTTTATTTTTTTCCCATTAAAACCTTCTATTATCAGACTTTTTTTCATCCATAACATCTGCCATAACAGGCAAAATAATTCTATAGCTATATATCTTGTTTGTGGCTTACAAGAAAAACAGAACTTGGGCATTGGCAGGTATATTTTATTTCTTTTCCATTTCCATGGATTTAATGAATGGTTTGTACTTTTTACCACATACTCGTGTACATTTTAACACACAGCTAGTATTCATAAGTGTAATTATAACAGAGGATAATAGGAGGCCATTGTTAAAATATTAATGACAAATTGATTTATTTTGTATGTGCTTTTTGCTTGCTTGATGCTCTTGGCTTAATATCTCTCTGTAACAGTATATGTCACAAATATGTTTATTAATTTCTAACAAAAGTTTTTTTCACCCAAATGTTTGAAATACTCAGTGATAATAAAGTATCTGGAATATTTTGTTTCTCTATAAATAAAAATAAAGTATTCCAAATGTACTGGTTTTTGGTGTGAAAATATTGTAAACTATATAAATATAAACAATTTATCAGTTAAATTTCTCCACCAATGTTTTTGCTTCCTATGAAATTGTTTTCAAACACATGCTTACACATCTGTATTTAAACACGTTTATGTACATAATCTTTCAGGAGTACAAAAAGTCTTACTGAAGTAGTTAGTTCTACTTACACTGCTGCAGTTGGCTTAGTGCTTTGGGAAAACCAAGCCTCTCATTATGGCATTGTACTTCTGCCACCTTCCAGGACT
>CM021729.1:55510568-55540550 GCA_011074415.1 Stictonetta naevosa
TTTTTTTTTTTTTTCCCTTGAGTTATGCAATGGTGGAAGGGCATCATTAGGGCATCATTTTTGACATTGTTTTGTTAGTTACTTGTATATGACTTGTACAAGTTGCACGTAATTTGAATGACATGCCTATGAGCAGATGTTTTAGTCTTAGATACTCGTTCATAGTGGTGCTGGCTGACAGCCAGAAATCCTCTGTAGTCTCCAGCTAAGAATAGCTGAGATACATAGATGACATGAAACAGTCCATAAAATAAAATTCTTCTTCTGTTTGAAATGTCTAAGTTCTGCTTGTTTAACTGGGGTCACAAACCACCACAGGATTTTGTAATGTTAGGGCTGTGTCACTTTACACCAAAACAGTGAGCGAGCTCTAAGAAAAGAATTGAATTAAACATTCTTTTAAATTTCAGCATGCTGGATGTGTGCGCTCAAAACATTGTTCATTATAGGTTCCTTTAATGAACATTCATTACCAAATGTCATCAATTATATTCCTGTTATGCCAGTTTTCTGTAAGTATTCCCATGAGCTTGCAAAAAAAAGGCATCAGTACCAGTGGAGCTTAGGCTTACTGCATATTGTGAAATTTAGATCAGTAAGCAACCAACTTAAAAAATAAAAAATAAAAAAATTGAAGTTACAATAGTTCATTGATTCAGGCAGGGATCAAAACCAGTAACATTTAATGTTCTATCTGGAGAAAAGTCAGATCATAGTCTGAAGTTCAGATTTTGAATAGACAACCAATCACAGGGAAAACAAAATATGCCAAACATTTCAATGATTATTTTTGAAAAACGGATGTTTGGAGAAAATGGTGAGTAAAGACTTTCTAAAGAAAAAAAGCCATATCTCACCGGACAAGTTATAAAGTGCTACCTTACCTTAAAATATCAGAGATATATTGGTTCACTCTGTGAGTAATTGTGAATTACTTTGTGAGTAATAGTGCAATATCGGTTCAATCTACAGGTGAACCCAAGGAAATATTATTTATAGGATCTATTTCTGTATCTGTTTTTTTTTTGTTTGTTTGTTTTATTATAATTCCTGGTTTTTGCAAAAGTGAATTTTAGTAAGTTCCAAAGAAACATAAATATTACATAAGATACTTTTGAAAAATAACTTTGAATATGCAATTTAAGCTCTCCAATCTTTAAGGAAACTTTGTAAGTTTTAGTCATTGTAAGTAAGTCCTCAGCTGATGAAGGCATATAAGTATTTCTAGCTGTTTAATTCTGAAGGTATTTAACTATTTTCATAGTACTGAAAAATGTAATAGCAGGCTAAATCTAATCAAAGGTACATTTAACCTTCAGTCCCGCCACAAGTCTGCAACATGTCCAAAGGAGGACAACAAAGAAGATGAAAGGTCCAGAGGGAAAGATGTATGAGGAGAGGCTGAGGTCACTTGGATTGTTCAGCCTGGAGAAGAGGAGACTGAAGGGAGACCTCATCACTGTCTACAACTTCCATATGAGGGGGAGCACAGAGGCAGGCGCTGATTTCTTCTCTCTGGTGATCAGAGATAAGATCTGAGGGAATGTCATGAAGCTGTGACAGAGGAAGTTCAAACTGGATATCAGGAAAAAATTCTTCACTGAGAGGGTGGTTGAGCACTGGGACAGGCTCCTCAGGGAAGTGGTCATGGCACTGAGCCTGCTGATGTTCAAGACAGGTTTGGACACCGCTCTCAGATACATGGTCTGATTTTTTGGGTGGTCCTTTCAGGACTCAGGATTTGGATTCGATGATCCTTCCAACTTGGATATTCCATAATTCCTTTGACCATTTCTTCTATGATTCCTTTGACCATCAATCTACTTACTGAATGGCTCCTGACAACCTACACACCCTTTCTTTATTTAATCTCATTTTCTCCTCCTAACTGCTGGATGAGATGGCGATACATATTTCTGGTTGCTCCTGCCCTGACACTTCTGGCTTCTGTTTCCAGTCCTTGGCCTCCTCCCATTTGTGTTTGAGTGCAAGGAAGGGAACAAGAGTTGGCCCATTAATTTCTTACTAGACTTCCTCTTCTTACACTGCATTGGAACAATGCTGTTCCTTTGCAGTATTACTATTTCCTTTACCCTATGTGTCCCTCAGACAAGGACCACTGTGGTTGGACTTAAGGATGACCTTATTGGTCTTTTCCAACCTAAATGATCTATTCTCTGATGAAAACGATCTATTCTCTGGTGGCAAGCACCAGCTGCTTATGGAGAGAGCACAAAACCCCATTGTGGTATATGGAGCTTAAGAGCCAGTAAAAGATTAATTTGAGATATTTCGTTACCCAGAGAAATGCCATTCTCCATCTAATCTTTGTTAAAATTTGTGCACAGGTGCCTCTCTTATATGGTGTACATTTTGTTTCAAAGTCACACCTGGTTTCCTCAGTGGGTAAATTTTATTTCTGTCAGGATGAGAAGTGGCATTTATATGTAAGGTAGTACCTTAGTAAAATTGGCATTTATATGATTCAGAGTGTAAGTCATTGGTCATTTACAAATTTTGTGGCTAATAGATAACCACTCTGGTGTAGGGTGCCAGGAGATCTTTTTCTGTGACTATACTTTTTTTTTTTTTTTTTTTTTTTTTTTTCATCTGTAGTTTTTTTACAGACTTTTCTCTTCATAATGGATAATTCATCTCATTGTGTTTTAATCTTTTTGGCATTGATCTTTCTATGAAGTTGCTGAGGGTTGTTTCACTCAAAAGGCAGCTCACTGGATACGATCACCAATCCATAAGTTGAATGTCAAGAATCTGATCCTAGAAAGTGGAAGTAGATGTTGAAATTGGAAATGCCAAGTAAACTAAGTCATATTTTCCCACTGACAACAACAATAGTCATTTAGCAGCAGACAATGCTGATCAATGAGTGCCAAGAATAGAATATGGAAATTTGTGTACTAAAATTTCTGTTCCTGAAGACGATTTAACATAATTGGTAACAGAAGTATTCACTCACTGCTGGAAGAGTATCTCTTCACACTATACTCTTCTTTATTTTTAGTGGAGATAAAGGGATATGATTCCCCGCAGATGCATTCCTCTCTTTTTCGTTCTGAGTACACTTGTACTCTTAAGCATCTGGGTACACTTTGCATGTCTGGTGGCTAGATGCTGAAAATGTATGCTGTGCCCAGAAGGATTCTTTGTAGCATACTTAATATGGAAGACATGAGCTGGAGGAATGTGTTGGGCTCTGACATTGAGGAGGAAGCAGGCAAAGGCTTGCTGCGTTGTTTGCATTCCAGGTATTTCTTTTTGTATATTTCCATTAAGTTCTGTTTTCAGATAGGAAAAGGACTGCCCCACCCCATGACCCCTAAAGAAACTGACTTTTGAGAAACTTGCTTCAGCAAGCTGAATTTCATGAGAATGTGTGCCCATCCCACTCATGCTCTTGTGCAATTTTCAGCAGTCCTTTGCTGTTAATAGAGAAGGATCAGCCTCCAAAGTGTAATTTGTTTGTTCATCTTTCCCCTCACTTTAAATGAAAACCTTGGGAGACTGTGAGGGAAACCGTTCATCCACAGATTATGTGAATATTCTGTAGTTTTATTTAAGAAACAGATCTAGTGACCAGACACTCACTTGTTAATAATGGGGTTATTGCAGCCACCAGGTTCTGTGCAGATGTATAAATGTCAGCATGTAATTGTGTGCCTGCATAGGCAGCAGAAATAGCCATCAGGTTCCAGGAAATGTGAGTGCCTCAGCTGAAGGCTCTTTGTTACAGACCAGAAAGGATACCTTTGTCCAGATGCAAGAGGGAAAAATGTGTATAAACATAGAGTTAATATTTCCTAGAATTTCATTTCCTTTGTCTCCCTGCAATGTCATCAAGTGGTATATTTTTATTCAACTTAAATTATGTACTAGGCTGGCTTTACAGCAACTTGAAGAACTTCATTTAGTTGTGGATAGACAAATAATCCTTCATCTTTCCCTAAAATGAATTTTCACAAAGCTGGCTGAGCTCACAAAATATAGTTGGATAATTCCCCAAACAAAAGTACAACTCATTCTTGAAGACAGCAGGTATGTTGCTGAGACATCCTTTGATTTAGCTACCTATTATGTTTCTTACTATCATTCCCTGAAGCATCATCTCTGGAAGGTGGTGCTCTTGGGTATTACATTCAACATTGGGAATGATGATTTATAGATACTATGATCTATCTCATTCTCAGGAATCTATGCCCCAGAATATAACACCACGGTATTTATGCTAACGAAACCATGTTTATTATGTGACTACCTGACTTGGTAGAGATCCATAGGCATACTTTATTGTTTACCCAGGTCCCAGGAGAGACACTACGGCATAATTCTCTGGCTTCCAAATCTGGCTGTTTTTAACATGGTATAACGCTGGAAGTTATAAAATATATTTTTCTTGCGGGTGCTTTCTTGATCAGTAATGCTTTTTACAAAGGTAGGTGCAAAATATTTTGCTTCTCAAGAAAGTTATTGGTAGAATTTGTGAGTACACTGATACTAGATGACCCCACATTATATATACATGCATATACATGTATGTATAATATATATGTGATATATGATACTTATAACTAAAATAAATATGAAGATTTTACTGATATCTGCATTTTCTTTGGAATGCCTTTTAGACTTCATGTGTGTGTGTGTTTGTGATGTGGGTGTGTGTAATGGATGCAGTTGAAAACTGGTAGGGTGGGCAGACAGACCACGAGAAACCAATAGCTTTTACAGAAATTGCATTAATGAATTTCACCTTTAATGATCTGGTATTTCTGATAGCCCCTGTGGAGTGTTCATCTAGCGTGAAAAAACACAACTCAGTTTTCACTCATATCATCAGCAACACACAGACTTTTAAATCTGCATTTTAAAATGAAAATGGATTCTCCTATTTATACAGGACACAAGATGTCAAAAAACAGACCTCACAAATCAGGACCCAACAAATCCTCTCATCATCACTTTTCATCTACTGGAGTACAAGAGAAAAGGGCAATGTAGCTGCACTATCACTATGCCTTTGAATTGAAGGATTTAAATTGTATTACATGGGGGTGGGGTAGGGACACCTTTTTCCCCAAAGAATAATGAATCTTTCAGGCCCATTACATTCTTCCAGTTCAATGGCATTTTCTTTAATTTAATGCCTATTACCTTTTAACTGCTTTTAAAGTTGCCAACCAAATTAACACACAGCCTTAAACTGCTGCCTTGGGATTTATGTTGGTTAAATCCCTCAAATGTCATGCAATTTTTGTTTTCTAGTTCAAACATAGGTTTTACAAAACCTTTGGAGTATAACTTGTCTCATCTGTCATGTACTCTTGTGGTTTTATTTTGCTGAGACAGAAAAGCACTAACTGAGAGTTTTGTTGTAAATGTGAGTGGAATGTGTAGTGTGCATGGAAGCAAGGGAACTATGAAGCAAATGCTTGTTCTAACTGCTGGAAAACAGTGCAGCAATGATCACTTTCATATTTTTGTTTTGTTCGTATATTTCAGGCAAGAATCATAAGGTTATTAAACAGTAAGGCTTTTTGTCAGATACTCGGTTACCTTAGGTGACGAACTCCTGACCCATTTTTTCTTGGATACTTGTTGAGTATCTAAGAATTGAGAGCAATTGCAGGAGAGGCAAAGCATGTCTTAGAGTGCTCTTCTGACCCTCCTGTTGATTTCTTCAATCGTGTAAAACAGAAATTGGTAAAACAGTTTCTCAAACTTTCTAAAAGTGCTCTGAAAAGCTGGGGTCTGAAAATAGTTTTGTGCTGAAATTTCTTAATCTTGTTCAAATATTCCATGGGTACATGTCCTCAGACTTACTTTGAACTGAACTGTTATCTTTTTTCTTTGATCTACTAGATAATATTAAAAGTAACTTGTGGCAAATTTACAGCTGGCTAGCTTGAATTAACTTGAAGAGTTGATGCCCAAAAAGCTTGGAAACCATCAAGCACTGTAAAATGCAACATTACCAGGTCTCATAACTACACTGGGAGACATATGACATTTGTCCTTAAAATGCATGACATGATAATCTAATGTCTATATTTTTCAAAGTAGAAAAGTGTCATCATGAGCTGCTGCTGATTTGGTTGTCAGCTGCAGAAACTAGAGCAATGAAAAGTTTAGAAACGGTAGCATAGGTACATTGCTATAGACTTAGATGCCATGGTCAAAAGACTGCCAAAGTCCATTTTTAATTTGTGTGAGGCAAAACAGAAATTGTTTTT
This sequence comes from Stictonetta naevosa, assembly GCA_011074415.1. NCBI lineage: Eukaryota > Metazoa > Chordata > Aves > Anseriformes > Anatidae > Stictonetta > Stictonetta naevosa. The sequence goes on from CM021729.1 coordinate 55,516,817, forward strand.
AAGTAAAGTAATATTTTTGTTTCCTGTTAAGAAACACTCTAAATATTTATGATAATATTTATATTTTCTCGGAATATTTTTGCTGTAATTGTACAATAGAAACTCGTGTATGTCCATCTGTCACGTCTATTGAAAAGATTTCCTTTCTGCAAAGCACCCCTTTGCATAAGGAGAAGAAAATATCATTTGCTGAGTAGTATAGTATGTCTTTGTATTAGGGTTCAGGAAAAGACAAAAGGATTTTAATCAGCACAGAAGAGGAAGAACCTTTAGACCCACTCTGCTGTTATTAAATATGCTCTGTGATAAGGTGTGTGACAGGTTTGGCTTTTAACAAAAAGACGTCAAAACTGTGTGAAATAACATCTTGATCCTGGTCTGGATGCGATGGGCTTAGCGGAAGTTGCAAAGACAGATGAGAGCAGCTTCAGCTTGCTTGGTTGGGCCTCCCTTCCAGAGGTGTTGCAGTGCCATCAGACAGTGAAGAAATTAATCTTCCTGTGCTCTGTATTGTGTTCAACTAACTGGGAGAAGATACAGCAGAGCTTTGAGGTAATTCCTACACCTTCCCCCCAAGAAAAGTCTCTCTGACGGACTTTTCCAGACACAGCCAAGATTACATTTTTGGATTTCACCCTCAAATCTCTTTCTCTGAGGAAAGACTAAGCACTGTGCAGTGATCATTTTCTGCAACACCAGCTTTTTGTTTTTTTTGAAGCTCTGTCTTGAAACAGTCAGTGCCTTTGATCTCAGATGTGCTGTTTTCAAATGCTTGTTTTATTCAATTTTTACATCGAATTCCTTTCACAAACTGTTTGGGTATTCTTTTTTTTTTTTTTTTTTTTTTTTTTTCCTCCCTTACTACCCTAACTGCATTGTCAATAAAGTGCTGAGATAGCTATTTTTTTTTTTTTTTTTTATTTTGTCAACAGTTTTATAAGAAAACACAGATGGGATTCAAACAAAGGTTTATACATCCAGAGCACTTTTTTTTTTTTGTGCTCTTTGTTCAAAAATATGCCTGCCCTTTTCGGACTTCACATTGACATTTTGGTGGGTTCAGCTCAGCTTACTTCAAAAGAATGAAGGATTAGTGTGAAATATAGTGCAGGGCGCTTTAGATGAGACCTTTAAAAAGGATCATCATTGCTCTGCCAGCCGACTGAAGTTATCCTTACACGCTGTAATAGTGATGTTTTGTGGCCCTAGCAAAGCTTATAGGCTATGCAATGGAAAAATTAATCTTGTTGAATATCCTGTTCTGCAAGGTGTTGGCTACTCAACACAATATTCTTGTGTCTATGTCTAAGCTTAGAGTCATTTGCCATCTACACTGGAGTCAGAATGTTATGTATGTGACTGAGAGGAAAAACATAGCTTTCTTCTTTAATAAACGTATGATTCACCTACTTTTCTCTGGTATATATTTCAGGTTGCAGATTCTTGCATGAACTGTGGCCTGCATGCCTCAGATAATTGTAAGAACAAAACAAAAATAAAACTGAAAAATCATCTGCTATGACTTTTTCTTTTCTCCTGGTCTCTTGGCAGGTGTGATATACTATTTTAATATAGAAAGGGTTATGGTATGTTGCTTCTGGACATTTCAGCAATTTCATTCAGGGCTATTGCCAAGCTTTTATCTGCTTTTATTTATACTTTACATTCTTGTTAATGTGCCTTTACTTAAACAAATGTTGATGTCAATACTTCTGTTCCATTTATTTTGTGTCATTGGATAAACACACAGACAGGTTTCTGAAAGTATTAACTTCATAAAGTTTCCTCACTTGCTTTGTGCACCTTGTGGTGACTTTATGGTGTTTTTTGTTGGTCTTTTTTTTTTTTTTTTTTTTTTTTCTGTCATGAAGAAAACTGTTTATAGTGTTTACATTTAGAAAATAAACAATCATCAAATCATTGAAGTTAAGCACATTTTCTAAGAGGGGTTGGCTTTGGTGCAAGCCTCATGGTGACCTCTGAGGAATTGCAAAGTGCTGGCAAGGACTGCCGTGTTATTTTCCATATGCTTTCACTGTCCTGCATTTTTTGCCTGGCAGCATAGCAGTCAGGCACTGGAGGAAAATGGGATGTTCATCCTATCAGTCTGACTATAGAGAAGTATTGTGACAAATGGAGAACCCATGTAAATTTATAATCTTAATTATGATCCATAAACTATTCAATACTGGAAAGCAAAATTACTTTGAGTGATAGCGATTAAAGATGGTATCACTCCACCTTATTCTGTAAGCCTTGCTAATGCTTCAGCTACCAACTTCCTCTGAGCTAGACAGAGAAAACACATGGGGAGATATCTTGATATTTAGCAAAATGCCTACTTGGGATTAACTGACCTTTCCTATAAATCAGAAGCAAAGTTGCCAGCTGGGCACTTTGTCATATGCAGGCAGCAAGAAAATGAGTTGAAGAGCTCTCTGAAGCAAAACATTACACATTTTTTTTTTTTTTCCAACACTCTTCTAGCTCTTACAATATTATAATGCAAAGAGCTATTACTGGGTAAACCAGGAAAGGTGTTTCAGCTCCAGTATCTCTTCATCCTTTCACAGCAAGCACTGCAATTATACATGAGTTCATATTAATGACTATTTTCAAAGTAATCTGGTCCTTGGTTGGCATGAAAATTAAAGTGTGAACTGATACAGCATACTAAATACTGTTATGTCATGCTTTAGTCTACATTGCTACACCACGAAGTATGTACAGAAATTATTTTAACAGTTTGTATTGATAAGGTATATACAGGTAACCTTGTCTGATTCGAAACATCTTTTACACAATTTGAACGGACTTAGGACTGTTTAACAGCTGACCTTCTCAGCTGCTGCACTTAATGCTTCTTTCATGTGTCAGAACAAAAACTACTATCTTTATTAGGGTTGTCCCTGTCCTAAACAGAGACAGATGACTACAGAGACAGTTCCAAGTTACTAAGATAGTACTTCCATACTTTTATTTATTTATTTATCTACTTATTTATCTATTTATTTATTTATTTTTATTTTGTGAGTGTGTATAAGGCTAACCATATCCAGGCTCAAGGCAAGGAAGTACCAGTAAGGGCTGTCACACTGCCACATGGGAAACCTCCACATTTAACTGAAGGGGGAGCTCCATCTTTCTGCTGTACAACATTAAATTTCTGTGGAACTGCACCTATACAAAGCTCTGCACGAGTCAACTATAATCACTAACACCACCCATATGCAGAAGAAGGTTTTTGTTATTTTGTTTGACTGATTGATTTACCCTGCAGGCTCAGCAATGTCTGGTTAGATCTATGAAAAACACATACAAAAAAAAAAATATGTTGTGAAAATGCGTTTTATTTTCCACTAACTTCATTCTTTTAGGAAACAGCTGATTTCATTCTAATCTCAGTGGGGTTACTCATGTTCTGCACAGTGTATGTTCAGAATCAGGCAACAGTTTCATTCTGGGCTGTACTTCAAACAGATGATAAAATACTCATTCTCCTCCTTTGTTTTGACACTGATAATGAATACGGGAAAGTCTCCTTGAGCTTTATAAGGGAAAGTCTAGCGTTGTTCAACAAGCTGGTGATGGAAAACCAGCATGATGTGGTTTTATCTTGATAGCAACCAACTTCTATTTGCGCCCACTTATAGTAGTTACATGTTATCATCATCTGTCTTTCTTCTTGGGAGATTTTAAGCATTGTGAAAACATGGCTGTCCCAGATTCCCTCCCATGGTGTCCCCACTGTACTTTGCTGTGCTTTGTGTGCAGTGGCATGTTCCAGCCACAGTCCTTCTGGAGACAAACAATCTCCTACTCCTAGAACATCATCTGTTTTCCTCCAAGTTCTCATGGCACTGTCTCAGGAGGCTCACACTTCCCCAGGCCATCAATAGATCTTTGCTATGTAATCTGGGTGGGTATGGCACGATGGACAGCAGGATGCTACATATTCCTCCAGAATCGGAGTGTATCTAGGTCCTTTCCTGAGGCTGGCTGGGAACATGGGGACTTGGTGTGAGTCATGTTGCTGGCTGCAGTACTTGAATTGAGTTATTTGTTGTAAAGGTTACCATACATTTTGTGAATGTCTGACCAAGTAAAATCTATGTGTGCTGAATTAAAAAGATGCTTTGTGACTTCAGCTTTTCTGACTTGGTCCTAAGAGCTGGCTTCATTCTCATTTGTAACATGAATGAATCTACCTGAGCTGTTCCACCTTTCTCTGGGCTTTGGCATACACTCCTGTGATAAGAGGGAGAACGTAGAACTATGTGGATGGTGAAGGTGGGCTATGGTCCAAGGATCTTTTAGCTAACTGGAAGTCTTTCTGCAACAGGGGAGTTCTCTGTATATTGCAAGATTAGCGTAAGGCTCTAAACGACTTTTTCTGATCAACTTTTTAGATGAAGTGTGACTTGCTGCTGTTTGTCATTGTTGGCTGGGGCAATGGACTAATATGTGTATTTACTCATCAAGGAAGTACAGTTAGAATACTACTGTCAATAGTTTCAGAATTTGTTTGCAATCCCTAGCCCAAAAATTTATTGAAATTTTAGTTTATTTTGGACAAGGAAATTAGAGCAACGAGCAATCATGGTATTTTTCCAAATTGCAAGCAACCTCAAAATTACCCATCTGGAGTACCAGCTGAGTAGGTCTCTGCAAGTCTGCTTCACACCTACAGTCACACTAATAATCATAATGACAGCTCTGTATGAAGTTAACATCCTCTTGCTTCACCCTTTTTATTGTTCTGAAAGCTACTCAAGAATAATTAGATCAATGTTATTCTGATCAAGAGCATTGAGCAGAGTAATATTATGGTATCAAATGATTTGGAAGGATAATTTCCTGATAGAAAAATTAATTGTGGTGATCCACATTGTAAAGGGAAAGCAAGCAGTTGGCTAAAATAACTCAGGTATGCTACAACAAGATACAGAAAATTAAAAATAAACTCTCCTAAAAATGGAACGAGGGGCAAAGCCTCTTAATGTAAGATTTCATTGGTTACTGGCAGAACATGTTTTGCATATAGTCTCATAGTATCACAGACGGATAAAGGAAGGGGTGAAATAATTTGACCTTTTGTGACCTGATACTGCCCATGGCTGTACTTTGGTCTTTGGAACATAAAAAGTTAAATATCTATAACTTCTGTGGAAACAATCTTAAAAATATGAATCAGGTACAAACTGAAAGTTGCTCAAGATTGCAAGCACTCTGCCACTGTGTCTGGAAAAGAAATATGAGATGAGCTGCAACGTTTTCACTGCTCTGATTTGCTGCCCTGAGGGCTGGCCTTTATCTGCAGTGTACTAGTTGAGGCCACCTCTCTGTCTGACCTGTGTTTCTGTGTAAAGGATTGTGAAGTGTCAGGGAGGAAGAAGGAGAATGTAGGGAACTTTGTGTAAAGAAACAAATCAGAAAATGAATTTTTCTGTTGTATACTTTAGTAGTGTTTCCTCTGTTTCATAGCAGTATCAAACTCAAATGAAAATTATAAACCACAGCAAATATTCTTTAGTACACACATTTTCAGCTCATTATGAAATTCAATTTTAGATATTTAGCCCCTAATAGAGATTCAGCAGTCTTCTTTCCCCCATCAGTTTTTCTTTTTTGGTTAATATTGCAAAAGAACATTCCAGCAGATTTACAACGTGTAAAATAATAAAGCCTTAACAGATGATGATTGTACATTAATGGACAATAAATACATGCTTGAGGTACACTATATATGTAAGGCTGAAAGCCAAGGAACTTTATTCACCTGCAATGACTGTTAATGATCCATTAGGATGTAACTAGGTATATATAACTTGTATATATGTATATAAGAATAAAGTTGATGACTGTAATCTTTGAGAAAATAAAAACATGTTGCACTGATAAAGGTAAAATTGTTAACTAAAAAAGAATAAAGAAGCAATACCTCTGGAAATGTTTGTAAAGGTTTACTAAATGTGCTTACTATTTCTAATAGACATCAGATGGGCCTCATTTTACCAGCCTCTATTTTTTTCACCTTCTGTGAAGATATATTCCATGTGTTCCTGTCCGTATTTCCCTTCCTCCGCAGGAAATGCCTGAAGATGCAGCTAAGTGTTCCTATCTGCCTTGTCCTCAGACTCACGACGAAAATATCATCGAAATCCAATGCACTCGTAATAGCCATCCATGCCAATTTAGAGTGGTTTGGCATTCTGAAGATGAACATATCACTATTGTGGGTTGGACGCTTGGCTGTCAGTACTTTATGTGAATAGGCATAAATTTACATCCCCTGTGGTTATACTGCTGAACCACAGAATTGGTTAGTGCTTATCATATCCATGATTATACCAATCATAGTTGATTTCCATTTGTTTAGACTTAAAATATTTTAATCTAAACATGTGGAACTCCAAACCTGATTTTTAACATTCTTTCTGAGTGAAAATGTGATTACCCATAAAGAAATAAGAAGAATGTAATGAAATCTTGCAGCACGGAAATATATTTGCAGTGTTACAAGTCCCTAAAAGAGTTATTGTAAAAAATAAGGGTAAGGTGATACCTGAACAGAAATGTGAGTGATATGTGCAAAAACATAGAAACCAAATGCCAGTTAGGGTCCTCCTTTATTTCCATTTTCTCCATTTGCTCTATATGGGAAAAAAAAAAAAAAAAAGGAAATGAAAAAACCTTCAGAAATTAAAGAGTGAATCTGGGAGAAGTGGGGAAGTCCCAGAATCTGCTTGGGGTGGATCAAAGAATGCAGCTAGAAGTAGATTAAACCTTTTGAAAGAGTGAAGTGAACAATTGCCAACACTTGAACTGAACCTCAACCTTAAATTTATTTTTCATGTTTCTGCTTTGTTATTTTCATGGTTCATATGAAAGTTTGAAGAAGAATGACCAGAACAGCACAGGAAAAAACTGCTCTTGAACAGCTATTATTTATAGCTTGACTACAAGCAAAACAAACGGAAAGTCTTATGAGAAAGTTTGTTTTCCTTTGCAAGATAATCAGTCTAATTTGTAGACTCAGCCTGAATAGTTTGGAAAACAGAATTTTTAGATTTCTCCTTGACCAAAACCTAGCTGCTTTTTACCTTGTTAGTTGACAGAAATCATAGAACCATAGAATCATATAATGGTTTGGGTTGGAAGGGCCCTTTTTGATCAGCTAATTCCAATCCCCTGGCCATGGGCAGGGACACCTTTCACTACATCAGGTTGCTCAAAGCCTCATCCAACCTGGCCTTGAACACTTGCAGGGATCCACAGCTTCTCTGGGCATCCTTTCCAGTGCTTCAGCACCTTCAGAGTAAAGAATTTCCTCCTTATATCTGAACTAAACCTCTTAAAACTAAACTAAAACTCTTAGTTTAAAACCATTCCTCCTTGTTCTATAACTACACTCACTGACAAAGAGTCCCTCCCCAGTTTTTCTGTAGACCTTCTTTAGGTACAGTTACAAGGTCTCCTCAGGGCCTTCTCTTCTCCAGGCTGAACAACCCCAACTCTCTCAGCCTGTTTTCATAGAGGAGGTGTTCCTCTGATCAGCTTTGTGGCCCTCCTCTAGACCCACTGTATCAGGTCCATATCCTTATGTTGGGGCCCCAGAGCTGAGCACAGCACTCCAGGTGGGGTCTCACAAGAGCACAGCAGAGGCTGACACTCACCTCCCTTGACCTGCTGGCCATACTGCTTTTGATGCAGCCCAGGATACGGTTGGCTTTCTGGGTTGCAGGTGCACATTGTTTGGTCATGTTGAGCTTCTCATCCATCAGCACCATGAAGTCCTTCTTCTCAGGGCTGCTCTCAATGCATTTTCTACACAGCTTGTATTTGTGCTTGTGATTGCCCTAACCCAGGTGCTGGACCTTGCACTTGGTCTTGTTGAACTGCATGAAGTTCGCACATGCTCACCTCTCAAGCCTGTGCATGTACCTCTGGATGAGATCCCTTCCCTCCAGTGTGTTGACTACACCATACAGCTTGGTGTCATTGGTAAACTTGCTGAGAGTGCATTTGATCCCACTGTCCAAATTGACAGAATGTTGTCAGTAATGAAAAGAAATGAAACTCTTTGAAGTCTTGTACAATATACAGCTTTATTTTACCTTTTCTCTTTATTTACTATGACTACCTAACGTAAGGGACTAGAGGAAGTGAAGCCAGACTCTCCTGGAAGGTACAATATGGTAATAGTCAACAGACACAGGTTGGAACACAGGACATTCTGACATGATACAAGAAAAAAAAGTCATCATAGGAAATTACAAGAACAGGTTTTCCAGAGAGGTTGTAGAGTCCACCCTTGAAAACATTGAAAATATTATATGAGGCATGGCCCTTAGCAACCTGATGCATGCCAACCCTACTTTGAGAAGGTGGTTGTACTAGACACTTCCAGAAGTCCCTTCACTCAAGATTATGTGGTTTTAATAATATTACCTAAGTTGCTTTCATTGACAATGACATGCTTCTAAATACATATATGTATATGGCATCTGTAGACAAGAAAATATTAACCCGTGAAATATAATGGCCTGTTAGATCTAGTTTAGGAAAATAATATATGAAATTAACATGTCCATGTGGACTAAGAAAGACAATTAATCCACTAAAAGAAAGTAGATTTTCTGACATGGATGCTGAAGCAGAAAATTAAGACCTGATTTGATCAGTGTTTAACAGTTAAATTGATTTAGGAAAGACAATTTGAAAATGTATATGCTATGAATTAAAATGTGAAAAATATAAAATAATTCTGCAATTAGGCTCCCTGCCCAAAAGGTTTCCTGAAATCATAGTGTATGTTATAGCAGAAAAGGGAACGAATCTGTCAAAGTATCTAGGCTGGTATCTAGCTAATGATTCTAGAATGGAATACACGAAGGCCCAAGACACTTTAAATGCAACTAAGGAAAAGACTAGGGTTAGGATTAGGTTATTCAATTCATAATTTGAAATATGTGCTTATTTTCAAATGAATCAAGTGTGGTTTAGTGTGGTGGTTGTACCCTGCTGGGAAGCTAAACTCCACCACAACCGCTGCCTCACTCCCCCTAACTCAAAGGAAGAGGAGGGAGAAAATATGAGGGAAATGGCTCAAAGGTTGAGATAAGGACGGGGAGATTGCTCACCAATTAACATCATTGGCAAAACAGACTGTGCAGGCAGATTAGTGTAATTTATTGCCTATTACTAACAGACTAGAGCAGTGAGAAACTAAAAGCAAAGCAAAAATGCCTTCCCCTCACCCCCCCATCCACCCTTTTCGACCTCCCCTCCAAGTGGTGCAGGGAAATGGGGAATGGGGGCTGCGGTCAGCCCATGGCACTTCATCTCCGCCACTCCTTCACGGTCACTCCCTGCCCCTGCTCCATGTGGGGTCCCTCCCACAAGATGACGTCCTACCTGAACTGATCCTGTGTGGGCTTCCAGCAGGCAGCAGCTCTTCAACAACTGCTCCCACATGGCTCCGTACCTCGGGGTCCATCCATCCCCCAGGAGCAAACTGCTCCAGCACGGGTCCCCCACGGGCAGGCGGCAGCTCCCCCCAGGCCCCCTGCTCCTGCGTGGGCTCCTCTCCACGGGCTGCAGCTCCGGCCCGGGGCCTGCTCCTGCAGGGGCTCTCCATGGGCCGCAGCCTCCTCCAGGCCACATCCATCTGCTCCACCAGGGCCTCCTCCATGGGCTGCAGCATGTTGATCTGCTCTGCCATGGGACCCATGGGCTGCCAAGGGACAGCCTTTTCCATCAGGGGCCTCTCCACAGGCTGTGCGTGCCTGGAGCACCTCCTGCCCTCCTGCTGCACTGCCCTTGGGGGCTGCAGGGCTGGCTCTCGCCCCTCTCTCCCAGCTGCTGTTGCCCAGCTCTTCCTTCTCTTCCTTAACTCAGCTTTCCCAGAGGCCCATCCAGCGTTACTCCCTGGCTCAGCTCTGGCCAGTGGTGGGACACTTCTGGAGCAGCTGGAGCTGGCTCTGCTTTGACATGGGGCAGCTGCTGGGCTGTGCTCACAGTGGCCACCCCCGCAGTCCCCCGGCTATCAAAACCCTGCCACACAAACCCATTATATTTAAGCAGGGAAATTATGGACTCAGATAGCATTACACTGGAATTTTGCTTAAATACGTTACACCTCCCTGTGTCCCCCCAGATCTGCAATTTCCAGTCATGCATCATGTCCCATGTGCTGACTATTTAAATGTTTTTGTAAGGTCCCTTGAAACACTGAGGGAGGCATGCTGGTATTGTGGAAAGGACAAGCATAAGCAGGCAGAAACACATAGCCAAAGGTGAGATCTTCATATATTAAGAATTGTTGCAGTTCTGAACTGTCTGCAGTGTCAATTTTGGTGTTGTGGCTAAATACACATTCAGGCCAGAGACAGAAAATCCTTTATCTGACCCCTGCTCATTGTGAAAGTGTACAGTTCTTCACTCTGGATATAACAGATTTTGCTGTCAGTTCTATTTCTGCACAAGTAGCCATTTTGTTGTTGACAAAAAAGGCACAAGAACCTTTCTTGGTTTGTTCTGGAAGGCTTCTTGCCCATATACATGTTTAATTTAGGAGGAATAATGTATTTTTTTTTTTTTTTTTGTGACTGGTAAACAATAGTGCTTTTTTACCTTTATAATAGTTTTGTAAAACTGCTTTGTCTGGGCCTGACTCGAGCTCATCTTCCAACAGTTGTGTAGGTATAGTTGTTTCTTCTGTCAGTAGTCTTTCTATTTCATACTGAACAGTAACGATTTGAAAGACAACAGTACTACAATCAACTTCAAATCTGGGAATGAGAACAACTTAATGTATTTTTTTTCATATATTACTAAGAATTTATTTATATAACTCATGGAAAAAATACACCTTGGAGACGCCATATAAGACGGTAATTCATTTTGTTCAAGGGAAGTCTTAGCATAAACCTGCTGTGTCTGCTTTGGCCATATTCTAAAAGTTAAAATAGGATCAGCCAAGATAGAAAAATAAGATTTCCAACTGCATTTCAGCCAGCTAAAACTCTGTGTGTAATATATTTGACCGACTCCTGAAATAGCTGAACATTATGTGTCTGATGAGATATAGCAGACAATGTTTTCCCTGCCTGCTCCACGCACATCTGATAATCAACTACTTTTTTTTCCCCAGTTGACACTATCATTTGGGAAATCCTTTTCTATCTATGACATGTTTTTAAGTTAGTAAACTCCTGTTAAGGATCTAGTATGTGTACTGTTCCAATATTAAGATAACATAAAGAATGTTGCTGTAATCTTGGTCTAAGTTATGGCTCTTAAGCTGTCTGTGCACTGAAAAGAAGGTGAAATGCTTTGACAGAGAAAAATATGTGTTGTCAGCTTTGTTTTATCCATGGCTGAGAAGGGAAATTGAAACTATACTTCAGCGGGGTTCAGACAGTGATGGCTGAAATGATCTTCTGCTAAAACAAATTATAAGAGTACTGTTCTCCTTTACAACTCTTTTTATTTTATTTTTATTTTTTTTCCCTGTGAAATGATGCACAACTAAATGAACTACTTGTCTGTTTGAAAGACATTTTTAAAATAATGTAAATAATGACCATGATAGAAGCACTATTAGCATCATAAAATATCAAAAAACACATGCAGTACAGAGAAAATAGTTTCTGTACTCTAATGTTGGTATCAGGTCATTTAAATGCTCATAAGATATAGTTTCTTTATGTCATAATTAATTCCAATGTTTTTAAAAACATGGCATTGACAGAAAGAGCTCCATAGCTGATGGAATCCTGAAGTGGAAGAAGGTGCTCACTTCACAATTTCTTGGATTTCTATCAAGAATAGACAAGAGGGGGTGATTGTGTGGCCAGTTTTCACAAAACTTGCAGTTTCTATGCTTGTCTACCTTCTGACTTATTACCATCAAGAGCTCACTCCACCTGTCAAGTCCTGGTGCACAGTTTTTCCTATTACCTGCAGATTCTCTTTAGCTTAGAGGCAGCTCAAAAGATTGTAAGAAAATTATCGAAAAAGAAAAATGTTGACAGTCTTGCCTTGGAGTATCTTTCAGAAACTTCTCCTGTTGATTTCCTCAAGTGACACTTTGCTGCAAACATGGCACAAAACAATTCTTAGGGCTAAAATTATAGGCTTGAAAACATTTGTTTTGGAAGCTACAAAGTTTTTATCCCAAGTCGAACTCTTTCTATCCAACAACCATATTATTATTCTTCTGCTGGACCTTTTTGCTGTATCCCAAGACCTCTATGGGCCAGGGTTGAGGGGTCCCAAACTGGATGCATTATTTTGGGTGCAGCCTCACCCATGCTGAGTACAGGGAGTTAACTTCCCTCTATCTGCTACTTGCTATCACATGTAAGACAGTATTTCACCTTGCAGAGAAAACAAATACAGTAATTAGCCACACTTGTGACATTAAGTACCGGATTCTGGGTTCAAATGCAGCAGAAAAATATTTTAAAACAATGTTAAATAATGAACAGATGCAAATTCATGAACATTTTGGTGTCTAAGAACAGGTTTCTTTTATAAATAATTTGTGTCTGTTATCAGATCTACCTGGCAGAGGCTATTTGCAGTTCTTCTACTATTTCACATGGAGTAATTTATAGGATCATGTACATTTTCTTCTTTTTTTTTTTTTTCACTTTTTAGTAGTCAAAAAATGTAAAAAGAAATGAGAAATTTCTCTGAATATTTAGTGTGTTTGAATCTAATATACAAATATTATTTTTCCTTGTAACTGAAATAGTATACACAAAGGGGTATGCAAAGTAGTTTTTTAGCCTTTTCAGCCTGTGACTGCATTTCAGTTAATCTCTATATATCCTATTAGCCTTACTCACCGTTGATTTGCTGAATTTCTTTAAAAAAGAAAAGCACTAGCTTTTTTTCTCTGAGTGCAAGTAAATAATGAATTTTCCTTCAAAAGTGCACAGTGTTTGCTACATTTTAGAATGGTATACAAAGTCACTGCTCATTTTTTCCCCACTCAACCTCAGTACTCTCAGTGCTGAGAATACTCTCATTAAAGGAGTCTCAGGCTTTTTAGCAGACAGTGATCTTTCTTCTTCTGATGCCAGCACTTCATTTTATGACACTGTTCAGGCTCAATTTATATTTTCAATTTCCTTCAGATGTATTTTTTTTTTTTGAATTGTATTCTTATCTATAATAATGATGTAGTTCACATGATCGTTATACCTTTAGGAAAACAACAAACCTTGTTTTTATTTTGCTTTGATCAGCATTCTTTTTTTTTTTCATCCTAGTTCTAAAAGCCATTCTTAGCTTTCTTTTTACTGGAGAGATGAAAATCTGCATTTATTTATTTATTTATTTATTTATTTATTTATTTATTTATTTTCCCAGAATTTTGTGAGGTCAAAAAAAAAAATAAAATGATTAAGTAGTTCATAGTATCAGCAAATTTTTCTGTAACAACAATATCCCATAGGTTATGGCTTCAAGAGAAAAATAAGATCTTTTGGGCAAACATCTGACTTTACATAGTCTACCATCATCTCCCTTTTCTGTAGCTCCAAAGAAACAGGGTCCTCCACCCCCCATCCCCTGATCTGGCATCCCTAAGTTTGGGATGTGGTACAGTAAAATTGTAAAATGTAAGAAAACTAACAGGAAGGTCCTGTCATTCAAGAATTGGAGAAGCCATGCTGTAGCTCACATGGTTCTCCACCTGTTTATGGCCACACTCTGGTTAATACAGTTAACAGCAGTCAAAATAACACTTAGTGCCAAAAATGTACCCTGAGGGTCTATTTGTAAGCTCTTTGCTGATCACCTGATCTGTCCTCTCTGCAGTCGAAGTACTTACCTACCACCTGTACCTTCTGTATTTCCTCAGTGATTTAGGAGTATTTTGCTTCCTCTAGTTAGATAAAATTAATGTCCTGAACAATGCCTTGCCTTGCTTTTATATCCAAAATCCTATGAAGACTGCAAATGTCTGTTTAATGTTTTTCATCTTTTTTTTTTTTTTTTTTCCAGAAAAATCTGATAACTTTTGATCTGAAGATCTCACTAAGATCAGAAGAAGCTAAAAGAAACAATAAAATACCACATGATTATCTCATTTATAATTTCATTAGGGATTTCATTAGTATGACATTTTTGTACCATTTTTTTTTAATGCTGTGGTATTAGCAAGTGTTACTAGTTTTACAGATGTTACAAGCAGGTAAATTTGTACAAGGGGGGCAGTGAAAGTGTGTTATGGAATCTAATATTGTCAAATGCATCTGTTGATTGAAATTATGTATGAATATTTTCAATCTAAAATATTACAGTGATTGATTGACCTTAGATGATGGAATTCTTCAATGTTTTATTGAAGTTTTCAAGTCTTTTAGAACTTTCAGTGTTTCATTATTGGGTAATAGTTACATATAATCATTACCTACTACAATCTGAATTTTAAAACATTCATTATTGATTAGGTGTTCCATTAAGGATCAATTTCTGTAAGCTATAGGAACATTGGACCTAATATGCAGTGTTATGAACTTTAATATCAGTAAAATTATGTAACGGGAATAACAAAAATAATAGAACACTGTATAAATATATTGTATATATTTTTGTTATTATTTATCAGCTGTAATACTTAGTACTGCAATGAATGAGAACAAAAGAAATATTAAAGATAGGAATACAGAAAATAGTCTAGTTGTTAGGTCTTCCAAAATTAGTCTAACTGTAAGGCAAAATAAATATTTCTATAGAGGAAACATTATGTGCTCTAACTACTGTGTTAATAATAAAAGAGATACACCTTCTGCATTGAAATTGAAAATGTGAAGAAATACTCTAAGCACAACCTAGCTAATTCATACAAACCACATGTGCTTCATCTTAGATTGTTTAAGATGCCTGAGTTTGGGTCACAGAATCATAGAATCGTTTGGGTTGAAAAGGCCCTTAAAGATCATCTAACTCCAACCCCCTGGCCATGTGTAGGGACACCTTCCACTTAATCAGGATGCTCAAAGCCCCACCCAACCTGGCCTTGAACACTTGCAGGCATGGGGCATCCACAGCTTCTTTGGGCAACCTGTTCCACTGCCTCACCACCCTCAGAGTAAGGAAATTCTTCCTAATATATAATCTAAATCTACCCTTTTTCAGTTTAAAGCCATTAGTCCTTGTCCTATCTATGTGACAAAGAGTTCCTCCCCAGCTTTTCTGTAAACCCTCTTTAGGTACTGGAAGGCCATTACAAGGTCTCCTCAGGGCCTTCTCTTCTCCAGGCTGAACAACCCCAACTCTCTCAGCCTGTTTTCATAGACGAGGTGTTGTTCCTCTGATCAGCTTTGTGGCCCTCCTCTAGACCCACTGTATCAGGTCCATATCCTTATGTTGGGGCCCCAGAGCTGAGCACAGCACTCCAGGTGGGGTCTCACAAGAGCACAGCAGAGGCTGACACTCACCTCCCTTGACCTGCTGGCCATACTGCTTTTGATGCAGCCCAGGATACAGTTGGCTTTCTGGGTTGCAGGTGCACATTGTTTGGTCATGTTGAGCTTCTCATCCATCAGCACCATGAAGTCCTTCTTCTCAGGACTGCTCTCAAGAAATGAGAAAGAAGTAGCACCACATTCCTTGTGCTCCAGTCCTTATTTTGTCTGGTAGAGTAAATGACAATATTCACCAAATGTGAAAATTGTTTTCATAATACAATCAATCTGATATTGAAAAATACATGAAATTTGCAGCTGACACCTGGAAACAATTAGCTTGGACTGTCAACAAGAAATAAAAAAATAATTATAGTAATATTTGCCATGAACACTGTGCTTTTATGAACAAGGGGAGATCTAATACTCTGCAAAACCAGGCTATACAAATGTATTACTGCTGTTAGCACTAGGTGTGTGTGCAGAATATAGCAAATACATTTTGAAAGGTGAGAGAAGTACATACCTTATCCTTTGGAAGAAGAAACTGCAGCCAGCAGACCACCAGATGTCAGTAATATATATCTGTGCTGTGGTTCTCTCTGGCTTAATTAGTTGGGGTTAATCTTTAGGGTTATGTTTCTTGATATGAGAGTTAACACTGGGCAGGTAAGGTTTTGCAAAGCCATTAGTCATGGAATGGGGGAATTTTTTGTCAGTCTGTTGTTAAGATTTACCTCCTTCATACATAAGGGTTTGATCACGCAGTTGGGGTGCACTCTGTAAGATTCAGCCTTTACTTCCAAATCAGCATTCTAGCCTGGCCTGTAGTGCGTACTGGAGAGCAATTTAAGAGAGATCTGCTCTGTGCTAATAGCATTAATCAGAATAATTTCCATAAGATTTTGATGTATTATCATGTTCACCACCTATTATTGCTTGTTGCTAGATTTCTTTTAATACAAGAATAAACATTCTTTTAATTCATCTTTGTCGCTTTGCTATTAATATTAAATGCTGGCAGAAAATCATTTTCCAATGAAGAAATATATGCTTATTATACGGTGTTAGACAGGTTAATATGTTTTTGCATTTTACAACAAGAAAGTTTATTACTGTGGTGACATTAATACACGTAGAGAAATGTTCTCCAAACCAGTTGTTACCAAGAGATAAAGGCTGATTTGGTAATTGCTAACCTAAGGCAGGATCAAGTGGTATTACTGTGCTAAAACCATTGACTGCAGAAACAATGGTCAGGACCATAATATTCTGTTACTAAAGGAGTGCATTGTGTAGCCCAGATTTAAAATAAGGATCAGGTAATGATGTGCTGTACAAATATTCTATCAATATATTGGATGTATAAAAGCAGCAGATTATTGCAAGCCCTTTAGCTAAGGGTCTGCCAACCTCACTCTTATGGACCTTGCTTTGGATGTTGATTGATGAAACACCTCTTTGCTGAAGCAGAGCTTAATGTAGTCAGAAGACATTGTCAAAGATGATGTTGTGACCTCAAGCTGCCTGTGCTTCCCAGCTCATGGTCAGCAGTTGTGGAGCACACTGATGGACAATTCCAGACTCCTTTTGCCCTGAGATGATGGACATCAGTGATGTTAATCAAGATTCAGTCCTTTTATATTGGAATGTGCTCCTTGTAGTTGGCTGGAGCTGGATTTCCTCCCCAGCCACACTGTCCTCCTCCTCCTCCTGCCTTTTGGAGAGTCCTATTGCTTTGGCAACATGGGAAAGGTACATCAGGAACGGTATGAAGCGTGTGCTGAAAACCAGGAACATTATTTGTGTGCTGTGTCAGCTAGTCCTGGCTGCTTGGTGGTGTATAGTCTCTGGTCTAGAAGGACTGCTCCTAGAGGGTTGATTTACACTGTGGAATTTGTAATTGTAGCCCTCTCTATGATTTCTGCTAGTGGAATAAAAGCATGGCTCAAAGAGGTGCTAGCAGACCTGAAATGAACTAATTACAGCATTAAAAGGAATGTTTGTGGAATGTGGCCTTCAGCACTCACCTAACAGTTCTTCTAGCCCCCTACTGAGTATTAACCATTCAGTCCTGCTTTGGTCATCATGTGCAGTTTTTATCCAAGAAAGCATTTTTCTTTCCATTTGTATTTAGTTTGCTGTACTTTGTGAAAAGCTTATCCCTCATAGCAAAAGAAATAAGTCTCATCCATTTTAGGTAGATGAGAAGAGCAAGGTATGGACTTGGAGGCTCCTACCACTTACCGTATATCCAGATAATGTCTAGGGATCCTAAACCTGAGACTGAAAGCTCAGAAGTTCCTACAGAGCCCTGGCTTCATGCCCGAGTAATTTATGTTAATACGATTTCTGGAGTTCTATTTATTCTTTTATGTCTCAGTGTTTGACAGCGCTTCACCTCCATTATCTTTAAAGATCAGTGCTAAACTAGATATTTCCTCACTGTTCCCTCTGTGAAAACCAAAACAAATAAATCACTTAGCTTCTTTGCTGTCTCTTTAGTCTACTTACTGTGTTATTTGTAATCATTTTGACCTTGTAAACCCAGCAACTCTTAAAAGGATCTGAAATATACTTAGGAGATTCCTCTATGTCAGCAATATCTTCAAATAATGTTATATTATTTTATAATACATTTATTTATTTATATATTTATTTGTCACAGGTTTTAAGCTCTTTTTCCTGTCACTTAAGTGACATGAGTATTTCACTTAAGGACTTAATAATACTCTGCAAGAACAAAATCCCAGATTTTTGTCTGCATATTAAGTGTTATCTCTGAACTTCAATGTAGTATGCTTTATTAGTTTTTGAGTGTTCATTAGGTAATAAACAAAAAAATATGAATTATCAATTTGAAGAACTTTTATTTCCACTGAATCTATAACAGATACATGTTTCAGTGTGATTACCATATGTTCATTATATCTGTTTGGTGTGAGATCTGTCGTGGCTCATTGTCATTGTAGTTAATTTTATACAAAGGATGTGTTGTGTTCTTTTGCATTTTTGCTAGTTCAAAATGAAACTGTTCTTTTGCATTTCCCTTTTGCAAGCTATAAGTACACATAGATGGAGTTACTTATATACGGGGATAAAACTTAAATTCCAGACAGTTTACACCCAACAAAAAGTTGAAGAATTCAAGCTCTTTTTGGTGGCTGTTGTATGTTTTAAACCAAAATATGCTGAATAAATTTTCACATTTGAAAAATTTTAGTCTGAAAATTTTGTATCTGAAGGCCAAATTAATTTATAGACTAAAATTTGCATTCCATTTCTGTTCCTAAAGAGTGAACTTCAATATGGCTGAAGTATTTTAATTTCATGGAAAAAAAAATAATAAAAAAATACTTCACTTAAAATTCTGTTAAGCTTCCAAGTAACTGCAGTTCAGATCTGGGTTTTTGTTTTTCCTAGCACTCTCCAAAGGAGATGTATAAATATACAGTCACAAGTGTCACTTCTCTGATGTTTGGGAGACTGGCAGTCTTTTGCTGGCTTGTTCATTGATGAAGCTTGGTTCATCAATCGTAGCTCATACTACTGGGACAGCAGTGATTGTGCTTGGAGGGGTGCAGGTCTGCTGATCCCTCAGGAGGCTCAGGTAGACTGAATTGCCCAGCACCTTTACATGCCACTGTATATCCTCATGTCTGATGGAGCTATTTGAATGGTTGTGGTTAAGTGTCTTACCAATGTGTAGGAAAAGAAAATAACGTACAACCCCACATGCAGCATTTCTTCTTCCATATCACTGGAGTTTCTTTACTGCATTGAATTACTGCATATGGCAAATCTCCATGGCTTTCACACTTATTCCCTGGCAGAAGGCAATGCATGCTCTTACATACAATCTTACGAGTCTCAGTTTAGTTTTGTGTAATTATCAATATATTTTCATGCTAGTGGACTGCAGTTAGCAACACATGCAAGCTCTGGATCCACTTCAAACAAACAAACAAACAAACAGAAAACCTTACTAAAGCATTAACTTTTTCTGAAGCAGAAGTGGTAGTAAAGTTTGGGTAATAAAATAAAGCCCTGACTCATCTCTAATTAAGAGTGCAATTTATGAAAGGAATTAATGTTTAACAATGGGGAATAGGAAGGAAGCAGAAGCTAAGAGTTTTTAAAATAGCCTATTACTAACCATCTAGAGCAAATTGATCCACACCTTCAGCTCAGGCAAATCTTTAACAAACTGGACAATAGTTAAAGTAATTATCTGGAGAAATTATTGCTATTATAAAATATGGCCACAGCTTTATAACACCAGAAACACCTAATTTTTAACCAATTTGCATTTCATTTCCTCAAGTAAGCCATTACTGCTTAAAAAATGCTTTTTCACTCACATATCACAAAGTAACAGATAAATAACATCCATGACAATGTAGAATACAAGGCAAATATTAGAAAGGTTTCCTTTATTAGTATTCCTTACCAGCCAATAATTAATTCTTTTTTATTAATTTGCTGGTCTTATGAGATTGTTAAAAATTAATCGTTAATGAGAAGCAAATGGCAGCCCCACCACAACACAGCTGCTTTTTGTTAAAGTAATTAAGACTGTCTGCATTCATGATTACACAGTTGATACAAATTTTGAGCAATAATTCAGATATTGTTTCTAGTAGTGATGAGTTATAGCTGTGTTTACAAGCTTTAGAGCCATACTACAAAGACAATGTAGAGAAATAGTTCTATGAATCCCTTCCAAAATGTAAAAGTGGTGATGAAGAAGAGTCTTATCAGAGTCTTCTGGCTCATCCAGATTTCTGAGAAAAACTGGCTTCCCCTCCCTTACAAAATTCTTCATCTTTTCCCTTCTTGAGCAGTCTTTGTTTCACAAAAGGCAAGACACTTGGTATTTTGGGAGGCAGGGAGAAAGTTGTGACAGATTTTCATTTCTTTGAGAACCTGGAAAAATTCTCTTAAACAGATCCTTTTAACAGTCTTTGAATGTTTCTATGGAAAATATTCACTTTGCTTTTGACTAAGCTTAGCCTCAGGTAGCACAAGGCACTGTGTTTGCATGCAAGGAAATTGCCAACAGTTACTGTGCATGTGGGCAAACAGAGAATTAAACTTGCTCATAGTTACTAACAGTCTAATTTGGATTGTACAGATGTTATTTTGACTATACAGAGGGAAGCCTAACTATGCTTAGATTTTAGGCCAGAGACTGCAGGATACATGTTTCAACTGAAACTGAATTGGCAACAGTTGGATATATAAGGTCAAGAGTCAGCACTGCATAATGTGCTCAACTGTTATTTTTAAGTTTCTGTCTGAGTCTCCCCTGGAAACAGTCATCTGTAAAAATTTACCCGTCAATGTGGGATAGGAGCAGGTGCAGAGCTCACAGCAACCATGCTGTGAGTCAATATAAATTAAGGGGCTAAGACAGAGACTGAAAGCAAGATGAAGCTTTGAGGGAGGACATTCAGCTCAACAAGGAGCCAAATACAGGGCAGGAGGTAGTGTAATAAGGAGTTTGAAGTAGAGGAATGTCTTCAGCAGCTACTGAGAAAGAAAAGATAGGCGTTCAAGGAAAAAAAGTGCTGGAATAGAGAGATGTGACAAAGTGAAGGGTATCACCATAGCCTTCACAAGCACAAATGAAAGTGATTAGTAATAAAGTAATAGTTCTGATACACCCATTTTCCATGAAATAACCTTTGATGATATGTTTAAAACTACTGTGGTTCAGAGCAATTTTAATCTATTGTCAGGAATAGAATTCTTGCTATTAGCACTAGTGAAAAAATAAGATCTCCATCAAAGCCCCATATTTTTTGGAGGGATAATGATGCACCATGTATATGATGTACCATGTCTGCTGAAACCTCGTAAAATATGAATAAAGATAATGGGCTGTTTTTTCACCTGTTAGAAATCTTGAGAACCTTTCTGCTTGGCATGGAAGGTCATAATAGCATCAGAGGACTTTATTTTCCTTTCTCTGGAAAAGTAGAAGTGATAAAAACCTTCCATTATTTGAGTGTCAGACAAGTCTTTGTCTGCTTTCTCCTCAGTCTTTGTATCCTCTGTCCTTGCAAGAAAATCCCTGCCAAGTTTGCTGGGCATTGGATCTTCGAAAGGCCAAGTGGTTTTAATATATTTAAAGACATCCCTCAGAATTTCTTTGAAAATGGAAAGTTATCCGTTGAGGAAGGGTGCTGGGACCCTTTTCCCAAGTCTTTTCAAATGTGTGCTTGTTTTCTGAAGTTCTCTATTTGTAATAGTATAGTTCTCTTACAGCTTTACCTTCTGTCTGTGTATTGAAACATTGACTTCTGAGTTGTTCTCCCTCTGCAACTATCTGTCTCTTGCAGTGAAATTCACTGACAGATTAAGCTCAGAAATCAGCATGAGAGAACTGGAGTGTTACTGGTGGAAAATGACCTGGAGGCTCTTTTGATCACAGCAATTTTAGGTCTTGCACATGCTGAAAATTCTAAGGTATCTGATAAATAAAGACAGAAACTGAAAATGCCCCAGGACATACTTTATTTGCAGAAGAAGTAAAGCAGAACTTCTTTCAACAGTGAATGACTTTCTTTTTAAGGACTATAAGACACCAGTGACTTTTCATCTTTGCTCCCTGAGCTTTTCTTCCCTTTTCCATTTTTTTATTTTTTTACCTTTATTTTTTTTTTTTTTTCCTTCCTCCCTCTGCTCCAATATCCTTCAGAAGAGTTCAGATTTTATTTTCACCCGTTGGAAAAAAACAAACCCCAAAGTAAAACCACTGCTTTAACAATACGATGATTTCCAACATGAAGAAGTAGACACAGTAATGGATAATGTCAATGAAAAAAGTAGCATTGTTGTGAAACAGAGGATGACAAGAGCCTGCATTAGCTTTGTCAAAATTCTGGTGCCAAATACTAGGCTGTTACAATGTCTATGATGTGAACTGTTTGATTTTGGCAGTTAAATCCTGAGAGTAGAGTGAAAGCATCACAAATCTGTGATTTATACTGCCAAAAGACTCTTTTTAAAGCAGGCTGTAATTGAGCATTCAGACTTGTCAGGAAATGTGACCATTTCACCTACCACTGGAATTTTTTTAGTTTAACCTGACTGGTCTTCAACCGTGCAAATATTCAAATGCAAGTAAAGGATGTTGCTACAGTACTTGACCAAAGAACTAAATTAGATTTATTCAATTTCTTTCACTTAATACTAGCTCTGAGCAGCATGGCAATTATTACGCACCAGTTGTTTCTTCGAATGCAAGCACGTGCTACATTCCTTATTTTATATATCCTATCACTACCTTTCAAGAACATTTTTGACAAGACTACTTTTCTTCATATGCTACAGGTACTGAAATTGGTAAATCCTGGTACTTTATGAATCTTGCTGGTAGCGAACATAGTTTATAATTTTGTGTTTTGCTGTGTAACCTGATAACATGTCTATTGCAGTGGTCTGGAACTTCCACAAAGATCAGAGAGTAACATATGAGAGGTGGCACCTCTGAAGAAAGGGTAAAATCCTTTTCTTTCAGATGAAAGTTGAGAGTAGGCGCAAGAGGCAGCTTTATTCCGGAGGGCTGTTCGTCTCTTGCTGTGGAATGGTCAAGTGAAGTGATGCACAAGATGGGTGTGTACCCATCCAAAGCTACAGTTTGGTGTGGGCAGCAGGGCTGCTCTTCACTGTGAACTGGAGCCAGCTGGCAGAGGTTACAGTGACTGTATCCTGCAGTGCCTGCTAACTTTCCATGAAAATGCATGAACAAGAATAATTGTTTGTCTTCATGAGTGTACAAGCAGTGTCTGTGAGTAGCAGCCACTTCCCCCCCCCCCAAACAATCAAAAAACACCAAAAATAAACAAACAACAAACACACACACACACACAGACCAACAGTCCCAAAATGTGAAAAGGCAATGTCTTTAACTGGCAGCTGGTTGAGTCTCACTCAGTGGCCAATCAGCCACCACTTTGGTCTCTTTCTTGTTATTTAATTTGCTTTTATCTTTGAGCGAGAAAGGAAAGTGCTGTTTCATGGGAGGAGTTAGCATACTGCGATATACACTAGGAAGTAATGAACTGTAGTGGTCTGCATGTATCCTATTTTTAGCATATCAATTATTTATATGCTGGCTTCACATGAAAACTTTTTGGTCCTTCAAAGTACTGATTAACATAAGCTGTCTTCTGCTCCTACTATCATCGTGCTTGCTCAGTTAAGCCTAAATTAGCTTGTAAGCTACCTTGAAGCAGCAAACATAATAATTTATTAATTGACCCAATATTTAACCCAATAGAAAGAATATATATATATATATT
>CM021729.1:55540950-55558840 GCA_011074415.1 Stictonetta naevosa
TCTCTTTTTCTTTTTTTCTTTTTCTTTTTCTTTTTCTTTTTCTTTTTTTAAACTTCCATTGTCAATTCTCCCATACCCCCAATTTTGAGGGCTGTGAGACTTAATGGATCATATCAGCAGTTACATACTTCCTCGTATGACTGAGGAAAGGAAGTGGTACCAAAGTTTGGAAATACTGACAAGATAGTTTTTCTACTAGGTATTCTGTTACTTTTATGGTAATGTAATGAAATGTGAATTAATTGGCAGTTCTGTGTAAGAAAATCTCTGTTACATTTGTCTTAGGCTTTAGCTGCATGTCCTTGAAACACACAGAATGGGTGTTCATTTAAGTTTGGTCCTCTAAATCTATGTTGACAGCTGTAAATTTTGGCTAATAAATGAACTACACAGGTAAGGAAAACAAGCAGTATCTCTCCTCAGAGGTTGCACAAGCCACATAGCTAATGCTGTCAAGAAAACACTGATCAGACACTAGCTGATTGATTTTTCCCCTAGGTAGGTATTAAACTGTGCAGCTGATGAAATTGTAACTATTCACATTTCTCTATCTTTCATTTTTCATTTTATTAGTCTATTTTGCAATACAGGATATTTCCTGCAAAACAGTACCTCTCAGGCAAAAACAGAAACAACCTTCCTTTTCTATCTGTGAGCTTCAGGGACATGCAGTCAAATTCTCTTGAAGTCTTGCAAGCCCTTTTTGCTTTTGGCCAGTGAGAACACTCCCAGCAGAGCAGTGCTGCTGCAAGGCAGCGATAACTCCAGTTCTTGGTGCCCCCTCCAATGCCCTGGTTCAGCAGCACACCCACGTTGATGTTGGGGTAGGTGAGGCTGTAATCTCTTGTAGGGAGGAAATTCTGTGCAGCATAAATCATCCTGCGAGCACACAGTAATTAAGGGAGGCTTGAGGGACTGTCAA
This sequence comes from Stictonetta naevosa, assembly GCA_011074415.1. Classification (NCBI taxonomy): domain Eukaryota; kingdom Metazoa; phylum Chordata; class Aves; order Anseriformes; family Anatidae; genus Stictonetta; species Stictonetta naevosa. The sequence goes on from CM021729.1 coordinate 55,541,873, forward strand.
AGCTGTACTGGCCCACATGGAAGAGAAAAAAAACAAAAACAAAAACAAAAACAAACAACCACAAATTAAAGATGAGCCTAAGAGCAGCAGAGGGCACTGGTGTTTTAAAGTCATCCTGGTAAACCTCTAAGACTTCTGATTGCTGTACAGAGTTTCTTTTCTACACTGCTGTTTTGCCATGAGTCTCACCTGGAATCACAGATACTAATGCGAATGTATATATAATGGCCTTAATTTTCATTTTATTTTCTTGAGTGAAAATTAAGAGTGGCTCCAGAGAGGGCAAAGCATTAGAGAACAGAAAGTGGGAAGGGATTAAAATGTATTATCTGGGAATGAGAATGAGGAAAGAGAAGCACAAAAAAAAAAATAATAATAATAAAAAAATGTCTGTTTAGAGAAGCTTAAAAGGTTCACAAAATAGATTACCTTAGGGAAACCAATTCTTATGTTCTCTGTGAAACATATCAGATGCTGCAATCAAATATTTTTTTCAAAGCATAATGTTAGTATGTACTTTGGGGGGTGGGGGGTGGATGGAGGGAGGTTCAATTTGTAACATTCTTTACAGTCCGATAGCTAGTATATCTTGATTCACTGAGGGCAGGAAAAAAAATGTGGTATTTTACAAGCTGCCCTCTATTTTACTGATGCTTAATTGATGCTTTAAAATTGACAGCTGTAACTTGTTTTGTATGTTTTTATAATGGAATATATGACCCTTCTAAGTATTTTGAAGGTCTGTACCTTTCAGTATTTCATTTAGCCTGGACTTTTTGACATGTCTTTGTTTATTTGTTGTTTGACTGCACAGCTGATGGGGCAGCTGCTGAATTTTGTGGAACTAGCAATAACTGTTAATTTCTACATGTAGTTATTACTATACTTGTTTTCTCCTACCAGTCTTTCATTTATATATGTATATATGTATACATACACACACATGCACAATCCTAGGTCCAGTTCTGTCCTAGACAACTGTTTGAGCTAGCTTCTGATCCAGGGTATTCCCTAAATAAGTTATAATATGCATCATGTTAGAGATTGTAGGCATCTGGGGACACAACTATCAAATGAGTATCAGTAATCTGGTGTCAAAGGTCTCTGTCAAGGTGAAGATCTCTGCACTACATGGTTGTCATTGAACATTTTCAGATTGCTGGCAGTTTCATGGAAAGCTTTCCTTTTATTTGCCATCCGTCAAATGAAGGCATTAGTGTGGCAGCTTTATGGTTCCGGATGTCCAAATATCTCATGATAGCCTAAAACAGAGGCATAGGGGTTTTACACTTCCACTGCTCAGTTGTGCTGCTGACTGCCCAGAGTAAGAGAATGTCTCCATGCTGTTTACCTCCAATTTATGACCAGCAGAAAATGTAGACTTTTGGTGAGGTGCTGGATCAGAGTACCTCCAGGTGACAGTATAGAAATTTTACATGCTTTCCCATCTCTGTGAGGTGACGACAAGAGAATTAAACTTCCAAAATTCAGAATGTTGCTTCTTAAAAATAACTGTTTACTCACTTAATGCAAAATGCTCTACAAATCAGCAGTACTGATGCATCAGAAAGTTAATCTTTCTTATGTTTTAACATTACTGATACATCTGACAATTTATCATAGAATCAGAACCATAGAATGGTTTGGATTGGAAGGAACCTTAAAGATCATCTAATTCCAACACCCCCCTGACATGGGCAGGGACACCTTTCATTAGACCAGGTTGCTCAGATATCATTATAGTTATATTTACCGTTATAGCTATATTTTCCATTATCGTTATATTTAAATACAGCAGTTTACAGCAGTACAATCTCTGTTAATGATGATGACTTCTCAAATGATGACATCACCCAAAGGCTGAGGAAAAAGTTCTACAGGACCCACAGTTTTTTGATTGACCTCTGTAGTTTTGGAAGCTTGAAGATCCCTTATTTAATCTTTGGAAGATTGAGGGGAGATTTACAAACTATGGAACTACTGACTTCTATTTGCAGAACATTTCATGGAACATTTTCCTTGTTTCAAAGTAAGACTAATGGTATAAATTAAAGGAAGATGGGCTATACAGTAAGTGGACACAGCTGACACTGCACAGTCAGGGTGCCCAGTCAATGGCAACAATCATGTCTGCAAGACACCATGACTTCTCTATACTTCCACAGATCCCCCAAACACTGTACATTCTGTGCTTTTTACAGTATAACCAAAATTCCTCACATCTCTATTCTGGTTAAAAATATCCCTTCAAACCTCTGTCTTACAGTGCTTAAACAATAAACTGATTAAGAAAGAACTGGGATTAATACTTAACACCCAGAGGGGTAATGTAAAATTTAATTTTTAATAGAGTTTCATTCTTTTAGATATTAGATAAGTGATGTGGAAATGCCAGTTATTTTCTACAATTATACATAAATTCTGCAAAGTAGTAGGAATAGGGAGGACCAAACAAAAGAAAAAAATGAGATACTATTTGCTTTTGACAAACAAACAAACAAGCAAACAAAAAACTAGCAAAACCCCCCTATGCCGATGTCTGACAGAAAGAACAATGTTTCTGTAGTAGAGATCGTCTTTCAAAAAAATATAGATGTAAACAAGTCAACTCCTATTCAATTATTCTGGGATTAATTAATCTCTTTCTGTTTAAAAAGTGTTCTTAAAATAGTCATAATTTTCTCAAGTATATTTACTGTTCATTGCATTCATTGAATAATTCCTAGTTTATATATTGTTTGTAATTTGTAAGTGTTCATATTTGCATATAGACCAAAGTGTTCTTTTATTCCCCATCTATATCACTGTTGTTGAAATAACCATTCTGTAAAGAGAGTCATTAGTAACACAATGTGCAAGGATAGCCAATAGTAAAAAAAGGCAAGGCAAGACAAGGAAAGGAAAGGCCGACTAATATGGTACAAATAATTCATCTTGAGGATAACAAATTGCATTAATTTTATTTTTCTTTTAATGTTTCTGTTTCTATGTCCTCTCACCACTCTGCTCTTTTATGGGTTGACTTATTATTTTGTGTGTGTGCTTGTTTTAAAGTTTGCTCTAGACAATTGTCAGTATGCAAGGGCATTAGATTAAGCTTTGAGGAATGGCCTAGCCCCCTGTGCTTCTATGTCTCTGCTGATGGAAACTGGATGGGTAATTTAAAGTATTTTTAGTTCCAGAAGGGACCAAGATAACATCATCTGGGTTATACACAGTAAACATTATTGTTTTTGTCAATATGGTAAATTGATGATATAGAAGCTTACAAGGTTGGTAGCAACTGGCAGGATTTTACAGGTTTTAACTGATCTAAAATCACTGGTTTTCAAATTGATAGGGTTTTCTTTGTTTGGGGGGAAATGAAAATAACCCCAGGATAGACCCAGTTTCCTATTACATGGAGTGAATGAGTAATGTTTGCAATATCAGGAATTATTATTTTTATTATTATGGGATAGTTTTGGTAGGAGATTAGAAGAAATGAAAGCCTTGCTGTCATCTTAGTGGTGACTTAATGGAATTTGAAAGTTTTGCTATTGCCTCTGTCTGGCTGCAAATATGAAACAATTAACACATCTGTGATGGTCCTGTAGCTCCAACAAATTTATTTGAAGAAGGTTATTGGTTTTATTTTTTTGTTATATGACTTCACAGTCATATTATTAACCATTGGTAGTATGGCTTTAGGACTTACCTCTTTACTGTTAAACAATTAATTCTGGCGAACAAGAACATTAACAACCATTCTTATCATGCACTGGCCTCAAAGATACTATGTGAAGTACTCTTTCAGCTGCCAAAACCCAAACTTATATTAGCCATGTATATGGCAGCCTATGTTGTCCCTCTAGGTGGTAAGTGATAAATTGAGGCTGATACAGTTTGCAATGGCTAAATACAATATTAGCTGAAACTGGAGCCAAAATGCCTTATAAAGGCAAAATTAGTGGTTTATTGATTTGGATTGTTCTCTTTAATTTTGCACAGTAGTTGCTGTGGGTTGACACCTGACAACTGTTTTACTTTCCTCTTTTGTCTCTAGTTCTGTTTTTAACCTTTTATAAAGTGTATAACCTTTTATAATGTGTAAAAGTGGTATGGTCTGTTCAATAGATTTGGCTGACATTTATATTTTTCTGACTACCAGCATTAGACCTCTAAAGTTTTGTTACCTCTAACTCTTTCTAAAGCCCCTATTTCACACATCTAGAAGGAGATAAATTGGATTTTCTTTCTTTTTGTGCATTTTCAGCAGTTTTGCTGATATCAGCTTTCCTGCTTTCTAGGAGGCTATATAGCTTTAACATTCAGAGACTTGCTTTTATTTGCAGAAGTGAATGTTAAATATATCTTCTTTCTAAGTGAATGCATATGTTCTGAAAGTTAATGAGAAGATCATAGCTCTATGCAGTGCCAATCTTAAAGTAACTTTTAATTTTTAATTTTTATTTTTATTTATATTTTTATTTTTATTTACAAAATAACTGCTGGTTAAACAGTTTTGTCAGATCCTAAGTGTTTGCTCCATTGGTTTGTTTTTTGAAATTGATTACTTGAGTTTTTAGAGTCTTCCAAAATCCACAGAAGTATATTAGATGCAGAATTACCTCCTATAAACTTGACAACATTTTGAAGCTGTATCCACACTTATTGTTATTTTGTACTGGGAGAAGGCTTTGGGATGGGAGAAGGCAAATATTTGAGTACAGAGCCAGTAGTCACAGTCACAAAATGATTGAGGTTGGAAGGCACCTCTGGAGATCATCTGGGCCATCACTCCTGCTCAGGAAGGGTCAGCTAGACCATGCTGCACAGGATTGTGTTTGGAGGGCGGGAAGGAAGAAGGAGTGTGTGTGTGGGAGGGGGGATCAACTATCTCCAGAGAAGGAGACTCCACAGTCTCTCTGGGCAACACATTCCAGTGCTCTGTCACCCTCACAGTAAACAAGTGTTAGATTCTTATATTCAGGCACCACTGAAAAGAGTCTGTGCCTATACTCTTGACACTCTCCCCTCAGATATTTATACACATTGGTAAGATCCCCTTTCAGGCTTCTCCAGGCTAAACGGGCCCAGCTCTCTCAGCCTTTTCTCATAAGAGCAATGCTCCAGTTTCCTAATCACATTCATAGCCCTCTGCTGGAGTCTCTTCAAGAGCTGCAAGTCCTTTTTGTAGTGGGGAGCCCAAAACTGGACACAAGACTCCAGGTGTGGCCTCACCAGGGCTGAGCAGAAGGGGAGGATCACCTTCCTCAACCTGCTGGCAACACTGTTCCAAATACACTCCAGAATCCCATTGGCCTTCTTGGCCGCAAGGGCACGTTGCTGGCTCATTGTCAGCCCGCTGTCCAACAGGCCTCCCAGGTCCCTCTGCAGAGCTGCTCTCCAGCAGGTCAGCCTCCAGCCTGTAGTGGTGCTTGGGGTTATTCCTCTCTAGGTGAAGGACCCTGCACTTCCCCTTGTTGAACTTCATGAGATTCTTCCCTGCCCAATGCTCCAGCCTGTCCAGGTCCCTCTGAATGGCAGCACAGCCCTCTGGGGTATCAGCCACTCCTCTCAGCTTTGGGTCATCAACAAACTTGCTATGGGTGCACTCTGTCCCTTCATCTAGGTCCTTGATGAGTAAGTTGAACAAGACTGGACCCAGTATTGACCCCTGGGGGACACTGCTACCTACAGGCCTCCAGCTAGACTGCACTGCTCATCACAACTCTGAACTCTGTCATTCACATACTTTTCAATCCACCTCACTGCCCACTCATCTAACCCACACTTCCTGAGCTTACCTGTGAGGATGTTATGCAAAACAATACCAAAAGGTTGTAAATTAGGAGAAATTTCTTCTCCAAAAGAGTGGTTAGGCATTGGAACAGGTTGTCCAGGGACGTGGTGGAGACACCATCCCTGGGGGTGTTTAAGGAAAGGTTGGATGTGGTACTTAGGGACATGGTTTAGTTGGTAATATTGGTGGCAGGGGGATGGTTGGACTAGATGATCTTAGAGGTTTTTTCCAACCTTAATGATTCTGTGATTCTATGAAAAGCCTTGCTGTAGTCAGGATAGGCAACATTCACTGCTCTCCCCTAATCTACCCAGCCAATCGTTCCATCACAGAAAGCTATCAAATTGGTTAAGTATTCACCAATTCCCCTTGGTGAATCTATTCAGACCACTCCTAATCACTTTCTTTCCTCCACATGATTAGAGATGAACTCCAGGATGATCTGATCCGTCACCTTTCTAGGTATGAGATGAGGCTGACTGGCCTGTAGTTTCCTGGGTCTTCCTTATTGTCCTTTTTGAAGGACAGGTGTGACATTGGCTTTCTTCCAGTCCTCAGGCACCTTTTCTGTTCTCCAGGACCTTTAAGGATGATGGAGTGGCCTAGAAGTAATATCTGACAGCTCTCTCAGCACTCCTGGGTGCATCCCATTGGGGCCCATGGATCTGTGGGCGTCATGTTTGCCTAAATGATCTCTGTCCTGGTCCTCCTCAATCAAAGGAAGTCCTCCTTTCTCCAGAATTCCTCTCTTGTCTCCAGGTTTTGGGATTCCTGAGGGCTGGCCTTAGCAGTGAATTCTAAAGCAAAGAAGGCATTCAGTAACTCTGCATTTTCTGTATCCTTTGTCACCAGAGCACCAGCCCCATTCAGTAGCAGGGCCACATTTTCCTTAGTCTTCCTCTTACTACTGATTTGAAGAAGCCCTTCTTGTAGTCCTTGTCATCCCTTGCCAGATTTAATTCCAAATGGGCCTTAGACTTCCTCATTTTATACATGCATACTCTGACAACATTCCTATATGCCTCTCAAGTGGCCTGTCCATTTTTCCACTTTCTGTATACCCTTCATTGAGTTTTCCCAGCAGTTCCTTGCTCACCCATGCAGGTCTCCTGCTTCCTTTGCTTGACTTCTTACTCACAGAGAAGCACCAATTTGGGGCTTGAATGACGTGATGCCTGAATATTAACCAGCTCCCTTGGACTCCCCTGTCTCCTAGGGCCTTACCCCATGAGATACCTTCAAGCAGGCCACTGCAGAGGCCAAAGACTGCTCTCGTGAAATCTAGGGCTGCAATATTACTCATTACCCTGCTTCCTCCACACTCAGTCCTGAACTCCACTGTCTCATGGTCACTGAAGCCAAGGCAGTCCCCAGCCTGCACATCTTAAACCAGCCTTTCTTTCTTTGTTAATACAAGGTCCAGCAGCACCCATTTCCTTGTCGGCTACTCCACTACCTGTGACACAAAGTTGTCACCAATGCTGTGCAAGAACCTCCTGGACTGTTTGTACCTAGATGTGTTTGTTGTTTTTCCAGCAGTTACCAGAGAAGTTGAAGACCCCAATGAGAACCAGGGCCTGTGATCATGAAGCTACTTCCAGCTGTCTGTAGAAGACCTCACTGACTTCCTCCTCCTTATCAAGTAGTCTGTAGTAAACACCCGCAGAAGCACCACCCATATTAGCCTGCTCTCTAACTTTTACCCATAAGCTCTCAACTCACTTTGCATCCACCCCTACGCAGAGCTTGATGCATTCCAGTTGCTCCTCAAATAAAGAACAACTCCACGACCTCACCTTCCTGCCCTGTTTTTCCTAAAAATCACATAGCCACCCATGACAGCATTCCAGTCATGTGAACTATCCCTCCATATCTGTGAAATTGCAATGAGATCATGTCTCTGTGATCACATACAGATCTCTAATTCTTCCTGTTCATTCTCTGTGCTGTATGGATTGGTGTACAGACATTTCACAGTGGTAATCAAGCATTCAGGTTTCCCAGGAGGGGTGCAAAAGGATCCTCCATATCCACATCCTCTATGCACTTCCCCAGCTACATGCACCTGCTGGAAGCATCCTGACTTGAGCTGTGCTTTGCTGACTACCTTGGTCTCTATAACTCTTTCCTTCCCTCCTCTTTCCTGGTCTAAAGCCCTCGATACTAGGCTGGCCAACCTGTCGGCAAAGACACATGTGCCCTGCTTAGTGAGGTGGATCCCATCTCTCCCCATCAGTTGTTGATCTTCAGACAGGGTCCCATGGTTGTCAAAACCCAAACACTGTTGCCAACACCAGCAATGCAGCCAGTTGCCTCATTGAGTGACTGTAATAGTTGTTTTCTAAAAAATTATCACACACTCCCTGTCCCTACATTCCCTCCCTCTCCCCCATTTAAAAATGTTGATGTGAAGGTTCAATTTCAATTAGTGACTCATTCTGGGACATGGTTTTTGACTTGGATCTACTGATCTACGCCCTTGCAGCTGTTCAGGTTTTACATATTTACAGTTGTAAGCCAAACATAACATGAACAGTGTGGGCATTTTGACTAACTGCTGCAAAAAAAACATAAAGCCTTTATGTGCATGTGCCCTACGCTTCACTTTGCTCCCATAATGTCCAATTTTGTTAATATTTGGGAGGATATTTTGGCCATATTAATTTAGTGTGTAGATGCTAAGTGTATTTGACTATTTCCAGAAATGAAGGCATTTGGTATCTTGCTTTATATTTGCTGGGCTTTATCTTGTTTTACACATCGGGCTTCTGTTCCATTTCTGTGATTCAAAGATTCCATTTTTTTTTTTTTTTTTTTTTAATCAAGGCTGCCTTTTTCTTTACCCTCTGAAATGGTATTTCAGTCCCTCCATATTTTCACCCAGATGCATAGGGCACACACTCCTTTCCTGTCTCTTTCCATCCCTCACATAGTTTCTTGCATTTTCCATCTCATACATCAATTTCCATACAGACTTTGTAATCAGCACCTTTGTTATTTTTTTTTTTTTTTTTTTACTCTCACTGCTATAATTGGCCTTGATTTGAGGTCTTGAGCAGATCCTTTTCCTACTTTGCTTCTTTAGTCATGTCTCCTCTTGTTTTATTACCCATCAAATCCCAAGTTGCCCATTTTCAAGCTGAGGTCATAGCCATAGCTCTTATCCTTCACTCAGTAGTAGAATCATGGAGTGGCTTGGGTTGGAAGGGATCTTAAAGATCGTCTGTCTCCAAGCCCCTGCCATCGGTAGGAATGCCACCCACTAAATCAGGTTGACCAAGGCCCCATCCAGCCTGGCCTTGGACACCTCCAGGGATGGGGCATCTGCAACTTCTCTTGGAAACCTGTTCCAGTGCCTTGCTACCCTTAAAAAATGATAAACAAACAAACAAACAAACAAACAAAACCAATACAAAAACTTAAATACTGACCTGTTTCCAGCTGGCTCAGACTTCATCACTACTTGTTAAACATTTTTTTTTTTTTTTTCTAGATTGTCTTGCACAACTCTCTCTAGCTCCTCTCTGTAACTCTCAGTTTTATGTAATGTCTACAAAACAACCCCCTTGAAAATAGTTTAGTGGTTTGTGTGCTGGACAGTTTCAGAAATTTAGCCTTTGTCTTCTTTGGTTTTCTCTTGCTTTAAACTTCCATTTTAATTTGGTGAAAGGCAGGGATCATTTATTTTCTGTCTTCGTATAACATCAAACAGTCCATAATTAGGCCTGCTAGATAGAATGATAACATAAGTAATATACCCATGTGTATCCTTCATATTAAAAACATTTAAAACATTAAAGATACTGAGATGAAGATAGTGAGATAAGAGATCTGTTGAAATAAGTCTTTTGATTTACTGTATTTGCTGAAGTTTTGATTAACCAACAGAACAGAAAGACCTGAGGGATCTTCTGAACTCTCTAAGCCATTTCACTTTGAATTAATGGCCTTTAGGATGATTTTTTTTTTCTTTTTTAAATTTATTTTTACACTAATTATGATTTTCTTTTATGCTGGGTTTGGGCAGACATTTAACACAACCAAAATATCTGCAGTGTCACTGTTATATTGTATATTATATACACATATATATTATATGCACGGGGTATTTTAGAAAACAAAAAAAATCAAATTACATTATTGAAATCTCTATTTTACAAGAAATTGCAGCTTTTTTGATTTGGAATAGAGCTAATGGTTGTAACACATAGACAAGTAATTTGAATGGACACATTAATATTCCTGAAGGTTAATATTTTTAAGCTTGTATTTAGCTTCTCCTCTTAGTTGTTAAATCTTTTCATGAAGAGTGTAACTGGATTAATCATCAGTCCTAGTTTTACACTTGGACTTCCTAACATGACCTTTGCTTCCATTAGCATCATTGGACTCATAAATGCCAGTAAGTTTTAAACAAGTGTTCTTTATATAATAGTATTCCCCCCTGCCCCCCCGTTTGAAATATGGAAATGGAATTTTAGTCTCAATATAGATTAATATTCAGAATTATTATTATTATCATTATTATTATTTTACTACCATGAAAACACAAAAATCCATAAAACTAAATTAATAAAAGTTTTCTGTAATATGGAAGGATTTCTTTGGTGATAAATATCAAGACTCTTTGCAATCTACTACTGATTATAGTAATATATTTTCGTGTAGTTTTGATTTTAGAAGGATAAGAAACTGGTTGCAGTTCTTATATTCCACATAAAAAATTTTTTTTTTTTTTTTTTTCTCCAATGGCAACTTTTAATTAATTTTTAATTTACATACTGGATTATGGATAGGCTTAGATAGTTAGGCTCTATCAGTATAAAAATGTCTTCTGATGTCTAAAGTGCATAGAATTTTTCCTTAAGCTACAATTTTTAGCATTTCCTTTTATCTCATTTTTAATCTGCTGCTTCCTTTACATTCTACTTTGCATATTAAACAGTATTTTTTAAAAAACATTTGCATTTTTTGTAAAATTCATTGGTACACCTCTTCTACCACTACTTTAGATCATGTGTTGTGGTCATGTGGTCATAGCACCATTTCTTTCTTACATTTCATTAAGAGTTATAATACTGTTGTCAGCAGAATGCAATAGCTTGCTATTGCAAAGAGCTTGGTACACTTTTATAGGTCCCTTTTATAACATATTCTTTATAACATATGAGTCAATGGAATGAAGACATGATTAATGCTGCTGAATTTATAGATAACTGTAGCTTAGCATGCAGCACATGAGAAAGAAGAAAGGGAGTTTTGCCATATTTCTTTCTGCCCACTGAAAGTGCATCACTAGATCTGTGAAGGCTTGGGAAACAAATTTTTAAAATGCTGAAAGCTCCATCAATTATAGGCCGGGTGTAATTAATGTTGACATATATAGCTATATTTTAGTGCTCCTCAGCAAAAAAAAAGAAAAAAAAGAAAAAAAAAGAAAAAAAAGAAAAAAAAAGGACAATGACTTATAAGGTAGAGCAACAATTGTGATCTGCAAAAATGCAGCTCTGAATTCATCTAAGCTGAGTAAATTACAAAGGTTAACTTAAAAACTGGAGCTTCTTTTACAGAAGACAAAAAAACACTTTAAATTAATAAGTGTTTTGTTTTTATAAGTGCTAAATTAAAATAATAGTACTTAGAATAATTATAAGGGAACCACAGGATTTCCTTGAGCTGCTGGTGATGCCTGGTGAAAGATCTGGCACATGCGTATTTGAGTAAGGTGAGAGGAGTAAATACCCAACATGGCTGAATAGCTAGTAAATACTCAAGTTGAAGAGGTATTTACATTACTGCTAACTCATGCACAGGAAGAAAATTAACGTAGGCTAAAAGGAGTAGAAAGAGGAACTGCTATAACCACTGAACTATGTTTATGGAAAGAAAAATCAGGAGACCTTGGTCTGGGGAGGTGAGAAAGAGAAGCTCAAGTTGGTTGCTGTGTGTATTAAGAGGTACAGTTACAGGACAAGAAGACAACCAAAGTGCTATTAGAATTAAAAAAAAAAAAAAAAAATGTCCAACCTTTCCTTATACACCCCCGGGGATGGTGCATCCACCACCTCCCTGGACAACCTGTTCTAATGCCTGGCTACTCTTTCTGAGTAAAAATGCCTCCTAATTTCCACCCTAAACCTCCCCTGGCACAAGTTGAGGCCATTTCCCTCCAGTCCTATCGCTAGTTACCTATGAGAAGAGGCTGACCTCCAACTCCCCGCAACTGCCTTGCAGGTAGCTGAAGAGAGCGTCCCCCTGAGCCTCCTCTTCTCCAGACTAAACAACCCCAGTTCCTTTAGCCGCTCCACATAGGACTTGTGTTCCAAGCCCTTCACCAGCTTCATAGCCCTTCTCTGGACACACTCCTGGGCCTTGAAGTGAGGGGCCCAAACCTGAACAAAGCTCTCATGGTGTGGCCTCACCAGAGCAGAATACAGGGAGATGATCTGGTGGTGCTGCTGGCTTCACTGTTCCTGATACAAGTGGGGATTTTGTCAGCCTTCTTGGCCACCTGGCCACACAATTGGCTCATGTTTAGGTGAGCATCAATCAGCACCCCCAGATCCTTTTCCTCTGCACAGCTTCCTAGCCACTCTGCCCTAAACCTGTAGCACTGAATGAGGTTGTTGTGGCCAAAGTGTGGCACTTAGCTGTATGGAACTTCATCCCATTGATCCAACCTGTCCAGGTCCCTCTGCAGGGCCTTCCTACCCTCTGACAGATCGACACTTCCCCCCAGCATGGTGTCATCTGCAATTTTATTGAGGGTGCCCTCAATTCCCTCATCCAGATCATCAATAAAGATATTAAAGAGGATGGGCCCCAACATCGACCCCTCGGGAACATTATATGTGATTCATCTGTTTTTGATGGCTTCTCTCTTTGGTCTAAGCCTCTGTCTTTTGTACTGTTCTCATATTTTCGAGTTCTTTGGGGGTGGGGGAGGCAATTATATCACTGGTGTCAAGGGAAATGAATTTTCCTTGCCTTTATCTGCTAGAGATAGAAGCAGGTCCTCATGCTGCCACCTGCACTTCCAAGCTGAGCAAGGCACACTGGTAGTGAGAAACATTTCATTTGTTTATTTAGTTATTTATTTACTCTCTTACTTTGTTGGTTCTGAAAGCAGCTACTCAGGAGAAGTGTAATTTTTAACCAGCTCAGTGCTTGGAAAAGAGGACAGGTGGGACCAGGAGGAGAACAATGAGTAGGAGGAAGAAAGAGAGACCCAGACAAGTCTTTCTTTCAAGAAAAGGAAAATGAAACAAAGAGGTCCTTGTGTTGGGACAGATGAGGCTGACAAGCACACTTTTGAAGTAGGGGCCTAAGGTAGGTGTCATCTGGAAGCATTCTGTGGATTTGTGCTAGCCAGGTTGTGACACGCTTGTTTTGAATGAAGTTTGGCACAAACAGATTTACAGAGCTGTGGAAACAAAATGACCACTTCAGGAAGCAAGAAACACTTCCTCTGTGGACAAAACTAAAGCAATTGCTAAGGAGCAGTATTTGTTTCCTAGTTTCTTTCTAAATTACTCAATACTGGCTGTTGCTAGAGGGAAGGCATTGGACTCAATATATAAAGAGTGCAATTTAGTATAGGAAATCCTATTAGTCAATTTAACTTTATGTTGAAGTACTACAAAACCACATAAGAACAAGTTATTTCATAGGAAAACTGAAAAAGTGTGCTGTGTTAGTGGTTCTTGTATAATAAATAGAAAATAAAATACTGTGTAATGATCTAGACTTATGCATGGCAAATCCAGAAGTGGTCTGAGGAAATGTAAGTAATTTTGATACACCCTTCCATTACCACTAAACAAGTCCTTAGAGGCTTTAAGTTTAAGGGTATTAAGGTAGCAAAACACCCTTTTGTGCAGTCATTAAACCGTGGTTACCTAGATCTAAGATTGCATAGTCTTGTGTGTGAGCTGGACATAGTGCTGCTTTCTTGTAGCATGTCTAAGTGCCATTAAGCAGTGGGATTTGGTAGCCCATAAAGGGTGTAAGGCTATTTAAAGATCCATTATGTCCTGGTTACTACTGTGCAAAGTGTGTTTTAAATATTATTTTGTACACTACCAGCACTGAATTGGCTGATGTTAGACATTCACAGTATTAAAGTTAATGACCTGTTGCATTCATAGTGATAGCGAAGGAAATTTGAAGAAAATTTTTCTCTGTATGGAGTAAGATTAGTATCATTACATTGGAATTAGATAGCAATGATCTATGCACATTAGTAATTTTTTTTTTTTTTATGTGTCCATTATATTTTCAAAATATAGTGTGAAATCTGTGTTTCACATGCAGTTCTTAAGCTGCAGTGCTCAGTCACTCATCAAGTGACATGGTGATCTCACTTTTCATTTAAAGCTAAATAGTTGCTTCTATTCAAAGAATGAACAGCAACTCTTGCCTGTAGGACTGATCACAGTAAAATCTGGATGGAAAATCATATTGAGCATGGGGAGCCTCTCCTGCGCCATGAAGTCTTGTTCCTCTCTCCAAAAGACAGTGGGAGGGGAGCACTAGGGAGCAGTGCTCCCTCAAGGGAGCACAGTACTGAGTTAGGGCATATTGTCCTCTGATGCCTGTAATTTGTGAGTGGTTTCTTGTTAAGACCTAACAAGCTGGTTTTATTCAATCCTAACTGACTGTATACCTTTTGTAGACATACTGTGTAAGCATTGTAAGTTTTGAGTTTAGTGTTAAAATGAATATGTGTGAGACATGGCAACTTGCATTATCTGAGGGCATTAGCGTGTTTGCAAATTCTTATTCATAGTAGGCTGATTCCTACCCAGAGCAAACTTTCACTTCTCCAACTCATTTGTTGGTGATGCTCAGTGTTTTCTGCTGTTTTGATTCATGCATCTTATGCATCTTGGCTGCAGGCTTTTCAGAGCTAATTCTGCTTTACCCTATTCTTGCTTATAAACCAATAAACGTCTTTAGTACACTGTCAAAGGGGAGAGTGAGGAGGGGTGGATGCAGCACATGTTTCTGTGTTCCCAATGCTTTCTCTGTCCCATTAGAGAAGCACTCAAGAAGTACATTGTGCTATCTTGGCATAAAGTGCAGATTGATGCCTTCCTCTGAATGCTGCATTTTGTAACAGCTCCCTGATTGTTAGTTAAAGGTGTCTCTTTCTATAGTGGTCCTGTATGACTCCAAGCCAGCTGCAGCATATGATGATCTATTGGTCATCACCTTTTCATTTATAGGCTCAGATGAGACCTAGTTCCCATGACTCCTTAGCCTCCGTCAGTTTGAGAGGTCTGGGTGTGCATATGAGTCTTTCTCTGAATGCATTCAAACCCTCTCCTACACCAAAAGGGCCTTGCACCTTTCTTAACACATTTGTTAATGCTTTGCCTAATGATTTTCAGGGAGTGAGATATAAGGAGGGGAGAGAGGCTTCACGGACTTTTTTAGAACTGTTACTGTATGACCCTTTTGTTCAGGTGATAGTGTGACGGTAAGTTTAGTTTTTTTTTTTTTTTTTTTTTTTTTTTTTTTTTTTAGATAAGCTTCTGTATGAATATGAAGATATCTCTGGATGGGTTAGATGTATTCTAAATGGTGACAACTTGCATTTTTTTTTTTTTTTTCAGAGCATTAGTTTCAATGTGTCATTTAAAACATGAGAAGTGCTACATCTCTATTACATAATGTATCTAGATATACGAATTCGTTTTAATACTCTGAAAGAAGAGACCTCCAATTATATCCTTGCCTTAACCTGTTATTTTGTACTTTTGAATCTGCACAAAGCTATTTTCAAAGTTCAGGTGACCTGGTATCTCTTGTATTCTGTTTTCTCCAAGCAATCTGCAAATGAAGCCTCTCCAGGTGTTTGTAATCAAATTAAGATTTTGCACAAAAACAAAACAAAAAAACAAAAACCAAAAAAACCAACAACACTAAACCATAATGTTAGTAAACCAGGACAGTTAATCTCATCATGTCGTATGTGATCTGTTAAATCAAGTCATATGTATTTGTAAAATTTGATATTTTTTATTATTCTGTCATTAGTTGCATGAATTTTTCCTCTTCCTGAAAAAAAGGAACACCATAAATACGGCATTTTTCATAATAAACATAAACAGTTTTTTTCAATATTACTTTTTCTACAGTTATCAAAAGCAATGAGTAGAAACCTTACATCCTATCTGTAAAGTCTACTGCCATATTGACATATTTCTTTACAGAGTAACTCTTGTAATTGGAGGTGTGCCTAATGACAAGATAGATAATTGCTCTATAAGTTATCACAGAAGCTTGAAAAATGATGTCTCATCAATCCTACCCCAGTGGCAGACCTTATCTCAGGACATGTTGTTTGTCAGAGACTGTGCAATTTCTAGAGAACCTTGGTACAGTTTTTAAACTGTGCACTACGTCTTATGTCCACCATAGCTCTCTTAGGGGACAGCACTGGATCTTCCATTTAACCATCTGCAGTGACTGCTAAGAGCAATAGGTAGTGGTAAAATCTTAATTTGCTTGTGCTGGTAATGGTCAGCAGGAAGCACCATCTTCCATTTCAAATCGCCTAGCAGGGTCTTGGTAAAATTACTGAATGAATTCAAATGTATCACTACGAAGCTCTAGCATTTTTCACGTTCTTCAGACACTATAGTTCAGAGGGAAAAGTGGCAAATAGGGACATATTTTCCAAATAGTTACACTGGCAGTGATAATGTTGTATTTTTTTTATCGTTGAAAGGAAATAGTAAAATAAAAAAGTATGAAGAAGCAGATGAGGGATTTGCAAACTCCTGTGGCACGTAACAGGAAAAGGGGGAAATATTTGAATGAATGAAATGAATAAGGTGGAGACTTTATAGTGATATAAATGATTTTTATGTTTCACAGTCTGTACTTATGTTGGGAATTGGCAGATCCTTAATGACAGACATGAAATAAATAATTCCTGAACCATAATAAAATATGCTTGAAAAGACACATTTCAGGACTTGAGATGTCATTCACAGATCAGATTAAGGCTCTGAGAGTGGGCAGTGTTGACATATCCACTGCTGGATTCCTGTACTGTCTTATGGAATATCTGATACCAGGTTATTGGAGTTCAATGTATATGTTTTCCAATCTGACAGCAATTCTTCTGTTCCCAAAGGGAAAATACTACCAAAGATATGGCTATTTATTTTATT